>LR738711.1:728467459-728488269 GCA_902687465.1 Secale cereale
GGGGGGGGGAGGGCAGCCGCACCTGATGTCTACACACGCTTCTACTCTTGTAGACTATATTGGGCCTCCAAGCGCAGAGGTTTGTACGACAGCAGCAATTTCCCTCAAGTGGATGACCTAAGGTTTATCGAACTCACGGAAGTAGAGGTTGAAGATGGTCTCTCTCAAGCAACCCTGCAACTAAAATACAAGAAGTCTCTTGTGTCCCCAACACACCTAATACACTTGTCAGATGTATAGGTGCACTAGTTCGGCGAAGAGATGTTAAATGGCAAGTGATATGGATGGCAAAACAAAGTAATATAAATCTGTAATAAAAAGTGCAGCAAGCAAACAAGCGGTAAACGTGAGAACAAATGGTATTGCAATGGTGGAAACAAGGCCTAGGGATCATACTTTCACTAGTGGCAACTCCCAACAACATTAACATAATCGAATCACATGATATTTCCCATAAAACATGCAATGGAGACGCACCCGGAGGTCATTCCTTCGTGGTCAAGAGAGGACGAGAATTATGTAGGGCTACAAAAGCACACCTCAAAGTTCGTAGTTCTCAATCTAAGGATTTCCCAATGTCACCGCGGCCATCCAAAGAGAGTCCCACAATCACCACAACATATCTAAAGGATAGTCAAAGACAAGCACCAAGAGACTCTCAATCTTCAATCAACACACAAGAGAGGAAATCACTCATGAAAATATTTTTCTAATCCATGTCCAATAGACCGCTGTCACCTTGGTCTCGGTGATTATACTAGATAAAGACAAGTGAGTACATCAATCCAATACATAGAGGAAGGGGAAACATCATGGGATCACCCTAGATTAACATAGCCTATGATCACAACGAAGATCACATCATGGGAGAGAGAGATAACCACATAGCTACACGTACGAGCCCTCGGCCCCGGAGGAGACTACTCACGCATGGACATGGTGAGGAGGAGGTTGATGATGGTGTTGATGGAGAGGTGCAGCCCCGCGAGGAGGCAGCGGCCGGCGGCGGCCACGGAGACGACGGCGGCGAGGAGGAGACGGCGGCGGCCCTAGGGGGCGGCGGCGGCCCTTGGGGGCGGCGGCGGCCCTAGGGGCAGTGGCTCCTTGGCCCCCCTTCTTCCTTGTGGATGGTGCTGCAATGGTGCTGGTCCTCCCCTCCAAGACGGCGGCTTGGGAGGAGGAAAATTCGTGGCCCTTGGTGACCTAGGTTTTCTCTCTTTATATAGACTCTCGGATTCCCGTCATCAGATTTTAGGCCTCAGTAAAACGGGCTTTACTCGGCCGTCCGGACTTCGATTTGGACGAATTTTATATCCAGAAGCATCGCCTCGAAATTTCCCACAACTTTCGCAACTAGACTTTTTTCTTTTGACGTCATCTTCGGGCCGGAACGTGACCATCTTTAAAAAATGTTCTCAGACAGATTTCAGGAAAGTCAGAGTCCTACTCCAATACGACTCCTTTTGCGTTTTTGTCAATTTCCAAGTAATTCCTACACAATAAAGTGTAAAACAAGAACATTGTGCACTTTTGCAACCATTAGTAGGTTAGTCCAAATATGATCAAAAAGTATATGGAAGTGCATAAATATCATAGCAATATCACACAAAAAGGGCATGGAGCAAGCAGAAATTATAGATACGTTTTGGACGTATCAACATCCCCAAGCATAATTTCTGCTCGTCCTCGAGTAGGTAAATGATAACAAGAATAATTTCTGTGGTGACATGCTATTAACCATATAAGAACTTTTCACAGTCACATGACAAGTGCTTACTGAGACAATGAATCTGTAGTAATAAAGTTGTCTCATGAGAAAATCACAAAGAACTGAAAGTTTTACAATATGATACTGAAACACTCAACAGATTTGTAGTGAGCATGGTGTGCAAATATGACAAAGTGATATCTCGCTTGCCCCCTTTAGTGAAGCAAAACATAAATGCAGGGGCACCTCCAAAGTTTAAGTGACGACTAGATACAATGATTTCAGAATAAACGATATCATAATCATGCAAAAGACAATGGTACTTTGGGACAATGCACATTACACTCAAAATGACAATCATGCTCTCAATAGTTGGTGCTTTAAAGAACATGGAGACTCTCGAACCGTGGCTTTTGTTGGCAAGGTTGAAAACCCGTGGTCGGAAACAAAAACAAAACATGTACCAGAGCTCTTGGTTTTAAAAACAGAGGTAATAATTATTATTTTTAGATATGCATGTTTCGTCAACGAATGCTAGCAGATAACTCAATTACTTCTTGAGCTGGACAAGTTTCGAGGAACGGCTCCCGAATGAGGACGACCACATCCTCTTAATCTCCTTTGTTTATCACTGCCAAAGTTTTCTGATTTCTCATGAACAAAGCGTGAAGGAGGGTTTGTTTGTCGTATTATTTTTAATGAGCCGGGCTCACTCTATGCCAGTTCCTTCTCGTATTATGGGTTTGCACATTAGACATGCAATCCCGGGGTGAAGCTTGTCCAACTTAAAAAGATCATGAATTAACTACTACTTCCTCATGAGCTAAAACAGAGGCACAAAATAGGAATGCTTTTTTTTTGAATAATTTCGAGATGGTACATGAAAGTCTTCGTTAGGAATGGCAGGTAAATACCATGTATAGGAAGGTATGGTGGACTCATATGGCATAACTGGTTTAAAGGATTTTGGATGCACAAGCAGTCAGTCCGCTTAGTACAGGTGCAGGTTAGCAAAAGACTGGGAGCGACCAACTAAAAGATCAATGACGGTCATAATCATGCAGAGCGACAAAGCAACATTGAATCGGGCATGGAAGTTATATCGCTACTCAGAAATTAAAGATCATCAAGGCTTGATAGACTTTCTTTACAGTCTTAAATATGCGTGAGCATACGCCAAGTCAATCAAAATAAATTTTCGGAGGAAGATATCACTAAACCATACCACATCATAGGCAAACAAATCATGTTGGTACTCCAATAACACATTGGGAACCCCCCAGCTTTTTGAGACTAACCATAAGAAAACATGAACTACTAAGCACCATTATGCACATAGCATTTTTATCATAGACATATCGACCAGTGCAACAGAAGCCAACTCTCTTAACAAGATAAGCATGATACTAAAGAGAGTTCCAGCGACCAACTAAACAAAAGCTCTTTAAAAAGATAAGCATGGAAACTAAGACTGAACATGATAGTAGCTATTGAAAGACAAAGAACACACACATCAAGGATAGACATGAAAATTCTATGTTGTGCTCTAGGTTGAAGTGGAGCGTGTTTCTCTCCCACACAAAGAAAGCTGAGTTCCAACTCGTTATGAACAGCAAGCAAAGCTAAAGAAAACTAAAAAGGAAACTAAAGCAAGACGCTCCAAGCATAGCACATAACACATGAAGTGATAAAAATATAGTGGAACGAAAGACGAACTGATAATTGTTGATGGAGAAGGGGATGCACGGGGGCATCCCCAAGCTTAGACGCTTGAGTCTTCTTGAATATGTCTTGGGGGTGCACGGGGGCATCCCCAAGCTTGAGCGTTTGACACTCCTGAATCTTTTTATCATCTTCGCTCGCACACTTGAAAACTCCCTTCATACATAACTCATCATAATCTGATTAGCGAGGTTAGTACCCTTAATAAAATAATTGTTCCTTACTGGAAATAAGGATATTCTTGAACATCTACTGTTTCTCAAGATTGCCAAAAGGTTTTTGCAAAGAAAAAGCAAGCTCAAGGTTTGCAAAATGAAGGAAAGGCAAAACAAGACAGAATCTGTGAAAAGCAGACCAGCAGGTAGTAAATGATTTTTTCAGGGCATTTCTGCAACTCTAATCAAAAAACTCAGAACATACGCGCGAAATCCAATTGTATAGAGCACGCTGTCGAAAAAATTCAGACCAAAAAGATGATCTGGTGATTTTATACGAATTTTTCTATCCAAGGACAGAATATGTTTCCTGGACGCCACGTCACAACTTTTGAACTTTCTTGCAATCAGAGGCTACACTTGGCACAAAGCTGAAAAATAAAGATACAATGATGCTGCTACAGTAGTAACAACATCAAGACACAACAAAAGTAAAATAAAATTTTATTCATTGTGGGCTGCCTCCCAAAAGCGCTTTCTTTTATGCCTTTAAGCTAGGCATAAGACTTTAATGATGCTCTCGTAGGAATAAGAGTTGAAGAACAAAAGAGAGCATCAAGAAGTAAATACCAAACACATTTAAGCCTAACATGCTTCCTATGCATAGGAATATTGCAATAGAATAATTCATTGAAGCACAAAGCAATAAGCATAGGAAGGCAAAACAAGCATAATTTCAAAATATTCACCATAAAAAGAGGAAACTTCTTATTATTAAGATATTTAGAACCATGTCTCCCTCTCTCATTATAAATTTCAGTGGCATCATGGATGAACTCAACAATATAACTATCACATAAGGCATTATTTCCATGATCCAAAAGCATAAAAGTGTCATTACTCTTCATATAAGCAAAATCTTTCTTATTAGGAATAGTGAGAGTAAGACTATCATAACCATCATGGTAATCATCGTATTTATGAGGCATATCATAATCATAATTAATTTTATCCTCAATAGTAGGTGGACTGAAAATATCATATTCATCATTGTAATCATCATATATAGGAGGCATAGTATCATCAAAGTAAATTTTCTCCTCAAAAGTTGGGGGACTAAAAATATCATGTTCATCAAACGTGTCATCCCCAAGCTTAGAGCTTTCCATGTCATTAGCAATATTGATATTAAATAAAAACATACTAATAACATCACCACCATCATGATTGTTATGCAAATAATAAAGTTCCAAAGGTTTTTTAATTTTCTCTTCGAACACATCATGTCCAAGTTCAAGGTAGAGCTTATAAAGCTCTCTCATATTTTTGTTGTTTTCCATTAAGCAAAACTAGTGAAAATAAAAACAAGAAACAAAAAGATTTAATTGCAAGATCTAAAGATATACCTTCAAGCACTCACCTCCCCGGCAACGGCGCCATAAATAGCTTGATGTCTACACACGCTATTACTCTTGTAGACTATGTTGGGCCTCCAAGCGCAGAGGTTTGTAGGACAGCAGCAATTTTCCTCAAGTGGATGACCTAAGGTTTATCGAACTCAGGGAAGTAGAGGTTGAAGATGGTCTCTCTTAAGCAACCCTGCAACTAAAATACAAGAAGTCTCTTGTGTTCCCAACACACCTAATACACTTGTCAGATGTATAGGTGCACTAGTTCGGCGAAGAGATGTTAAATGGCAAGTGATATGGATGGCAAAACAAAGTAATATAAATCTGTAATAAAAAGTGCAGCAAGCAAACACGCGGTAAACGTGAGCACAAATGGTATTGCAATGGTGGAAATAAGGCCTAGGGATCATACTTTCACTAGTGGCAACTCCCAACAACATTAACATAATCGAATCACATGATATTTCCCATAAAATATGCAATGGAGACGCACCCGGAGGTCATTCCTTCGTGGTCAAGAGAGGACGAGAATTATGTAGGGCTACAAAAGCACACCTCAAAGTTCGTAGTTCTCAATTTAAGGATTTCCCAATGTCACCGCGGCCATCCAAAGAGAGTCCCACAATCACCACAACATATCTAAAGGATAGTCAAAGACAAGCACCAAGAGACTCTCAATCTTCAATCAACACACAAGAGAGGAAATCACTCATGAAAATATTTTTCTAATCCATGTCCAATAGACCGCTGTCACCTTGGTCTCGGGGATTATACTAGATAAAGACAAGTGAGTACATCAATCCAATACATAGAGGAAGGGGAAACATCATGGGATCACCCTAGATTAACATAGCCTATGATCACAACGAAGATCACATCATGGGAGAGAGAGATAACCACATAGCTACACGTACGAGCCCTCGGCCCCGGAGGAGACTACTCACGCATGGACATGGTGAGGAGGAGGTTGATGATGGTGTTGATGGAGAGGTGCAGCCCCACGAGAAGGCGGCAGCCACGGAGACGGCGGCGGCGAGGAGGAGACGGCGGCGGCCCTAGGGGGCGGCGGCGGCCCTAGGGGCAGCGGCTCCTTGGCCCCCCTTCTTCCTTGTGGATGGTGCTGCAATGGTGCTGGTCCTCCCCTCCAAGACGGCGGCTTGGGAGGAGGAAAATTCGTGGCCCTTGGTGACCTAGGTTTTCTCTCTTTATATAGACTCTCGGATTCCCTTCATCAGATTTTGGGCCTTTGTAAAACGGGCTTTACTCGGCCGTCCGTACTCCGATTTGGACGAATTTTATATCCAGAAGCACCGCCTCGAAATTCCCCACAACTTTCGCAACTAGACTTTTTCCGTTTGACATCATCTTCGGTCTGGAACGTGACCATCTTTAAAAAACGTTCTCAGACAGATTTCAGGAAAGTCACAGTCCTACTCCAATACGACTCCTTTTGCGTTTTTGTCAATTTCCAAGTTATTCCTACACAATAAAGTGTAAAACAAGAACATTGTGCACTTTTGCAACCATTAGTAGGTTAGTCCAAATATGATCAAAAAGTGTATGGAAGTGCATAAATATCATAGCAATATCACACAAAAAGGGCATGGAGCAAGCATAAATTATAGATACGTTTTGGACGTATCAGCACCCCCTTGCCCTGGCGCCTCTCCCCCTCCCTTCACACCTCCGTCTCCTCAACGCAGGGCGGCCGGCGAAGCCCTGCAGGAATCTCCACTGCATCCACCACCACGTCGTTGTGCTGTTGGATCTCTGACGACTTCTCCTCCCCCCTTGCTGGATCAAGAAGGAGGTGACGTTGCTGTACCGGACGTGTGTTGAACGCGGAGGTGCCGTCCGTTCGGCGCTAGATCATCGGTGACGAAGAACGCGAAGAGTACGACTACTTCATCCACGCTTCTTCGAAAGCTTCCGCACGCGATCTACATAACGGTATGTAGATGCACTCTTATTTGCTCGCTGCTAGATGTCTCCTTAGTTGGATCTTGGTGAAAGCGTAGAAATTTTTTGAATTCTGCTACGTTCCCCAACAGAGTCATCATCCTCTTATAAAAGCACCAGTTGGAGAGCACCTCTATCATTTGCATGTATTACTATTAATTTCCATTGAGTATGATTGTGACTGGATCTCTTTTACCAATAATTACAATGTCTAGTCAGCCCTTGATCTTTAAAGGTGCTCTGCATTTATGTTTTGCGGTCTCGGAAAGGGCTAGCGAGATACCATCCAGTTATATCATATCATGATTGTTTTGAGAAAGTGTTGTCATCCGAGGTTTATTATTATTGCTCGCTAGTTGATTATGCCATTGATATGAGTAGACATGATACCTGAAAGTTATTGTGAATGTGGTTAGTTCATGGTCTTTGCTGAAAACTTGAATGATGACTTTACATATTTACTAAAACAAGAGCAAACAGAGTTTGCCAAGTTTTTCTTTATCACTTTTAGTTTATCAACTGAATTGCTTGAGGACAAGCAAATGTTTAAGCTTGGGGAGTTGATACGTCTCCAACGTATCTACTTTTCCAAACACTTTTGCCCTTGTTTTGGACTCTAACTTTCATGATTTGAATGGAACTAACCCGGACTGACGCTGTTTTCAGCAGAATTGCCATGGTGTGGTTTTTGTGCAGAAATAAAAAGTTCTCGGAATGACCTGAAAATCCACGGAGAATTATTTTGGAAAATATAAAAAATATCTACGGAAAGATCCAGACCAGGGGGCCCACACCCTGTCCACGAGGGTGGGGGTGCGTTCCCTGCCTCGTGGGCCCCCTATTGCTCCACCGACGTACCCCCGGACTCCATATATTCACTTTCGGGGAGAAAAAAAAATCAGAGATGAAGAATTATCGTGTTTTACGATACGGAGCCGCCGTCAAGCCCTAATCTCTCTCGGGAGGGCTGATTTGGAGTCCGTTCGGGGCCCCGAAGAGTGGAGATCATCGCCATCGTCATCATCAACCTTCCTCCTGTTGGGAAACGTAGCAGAATTCAAAAAAATTCTACGCTTTCACCAAGATCAATCTTAGGAGACATCTAGCAACGAGCATATTAGAGTGCATCTACATACCCTTTTGTAGATCGCGAGCGGAAGCTTTCGAAGAAGCGTGGATGAAGTAGTCATACTCTTCACGTTCTTCGTCACCGATGATCTAGCGCCGAACGGACGGCACCTCCGCGTTCAACACACGTCCGGTACAGAAACGTCACCTCCTTCTTGATCCAGCAAGGGGGGAGGAGAGGTCGTCGGAGATCCAGCAGCACGACGGCGTGGTGGTGGATGCAGCGGGAAATCCTGCAGGGCTTCGCCAGCGCCCTGCGTAAGGAGATGGAGGTGTGACGGGAGGGGGAGAGGCGCCAGAGGATTGGGTGCGGCTGCCCTCTCCCCCCCACATATATATAGGGGGCCAGGGGGGTGCGCCAGCCCCTGCAGATCCCATCTGCAAAGGGGGCGGCGGCCTGGGGGGGAAACTTGCCCCCCAAGGCATAGGGGGTGCCTCCCTCCCCTAGGGTTTCAACCCTAGGCGCATGAGGGAGGGCCCAGTAGGGTGCGCCAGCCCACCAGGGGCTGGCCCCCTTCCCCTTGCGGCCTAGGGGCCCCACCCGGTGGTCCCCAGGGACCCCTCCGGTGGTCCCGGGACACTCCCGGTGACCCCCGAAGTTCACCCGATGGCCGAAACTGGACTTCCTATATATCAATCTTTACCTCCGGACCATTCCGGAACTCCTTGTCACGTCCAGGATCTCATCAGGGACTCCGGACAACTTTCAGGTTTCCACGTGGATGTATCTCTACGACCCTAGCGTTACCGAACCTTAAGTGTGTAGACCCTACGGCATCGGGAGACACGTAGACATGATCGAGACCACTCTCCGGTCAATAACCAACAGCGGGATCTGGATACCCATGTTGGTTCCCACGTGTTCCTCGATTATCATCATCGGATGAACCACTGTGTCAAGGATTCACTCAATCCCGTATGTTATTCCCTTTGTCCATCGGTACAGTACTTGCCCGAGATTCGATCGTCGGTATTCCCAATACCTTGTTCAATCTCGTCATGGCAAGTCTCTTTACTCGATCCGTAATCCATCATCCCGTGACTAACTCCTTAGTCACCTTGAGCTCATTATGATGATGTCTTACCGAGTGGGCCCAGAGGTACCTCTCCGTCATACGGAGTGACAACATCCCAGTCTCGGTTCGTACCAACTCAACAGACACTTTCGGAGATACCCGATGCGTACCTTTATAGCCACCCAGTTACGTTGTGACGTTTGGCACACCCAAAGTATTCCTACGGCATCCGGGAGTTGTACAACCTCATGGTCTAAGGAATAAATACTTGACACCAAAAAGCTTATGCATTACGAACTATACGATCTCGTGCTATGCTCAGGATTGGGTCTTGTCCATCACATCATTCTCCTAATGATGTGATCCCGTTATCACTGACATCCTATGTCCATGGTCAGGAAACCGTGACCATCTGCTGATCAACGAGCTGGTAACTAGAGGCCTACCAAGGACTCATTGTGGTCTATATATTCACACATGTATCGCTATTTCCGTACAATACAATTCAAGCATGAACAACAGACGATTATCATGAACAAGGAAATATAATAATAATACTTTTATTATTGCCTCTAGGGCATATTTCCAACAGTCTCCCACTTGCACTAGAGTCAATAATCTAGTTACATTGTGATGAATCGAACACCCATAGAGTTCTGGTGTTGATCATGTTTTGCCCGTGGAAGAGGTTTAGTCAACAGGTCTGCAACATTCAGATCCGTATGCACTTTACAAATATCTATGTCTCCATCTTGAACATAATTCCGGATGGAGTTGAAACGGCGCTTGATGTGTTTGGTCTTCTTGTGAAACCTGGGCTCCTTGGTAATAGCAATAGCACCAGTGTTGTCACAGAAGAGAGTCATCGGGCTTGACGTGCTTGGAATGACTCCTAGGTCGGTGATGAACTCCTTCATCCAGACTCCTTCCCGTGCCGCTTTGCAAGCATCTATATACTCCGCTTCACATGTAGAATGCGCCACGACGCTCTTCTTGCAACTGCACCAGCTGACTGCTCCACCATTCAAAATATATACGTATCCGGTTTGTGACTTCGAGTCATCCAGACCTGTGTCGAAGCTAGCATCGACGTAACCCTTTACGACGAGCTCTTCGTCACCTCCATAAACAAGAAACATATCCTTAGTCCTCTTCAGGTACTTTAGGATGTTCTTGACCGCTGTCCATTGTTCCATACCGGGATCACATTGGTACCTCCCTACCAAACTTATGGCAAGGTTCACATCAGGTCTGGTACACAGCATGGCATACATGATAGAACCTATGGCCGAGGCATAGGGTATGACACTCATCTTTTCTCTATCTTCTGCCGTGGTCGGTGACTGAGCCTTGCTCAATCTCATACCTTGCAAAACAGACAAGAACCCCTTCTTGGACTGATCCATATTGAACTTCTTCAATATCTTGTCAAGGTATGTACTTTGTGAAAGACCAATGAGGCGTCTTGATCTATCTCTATAGATTTTGATGCCTAATATGTAAGCTGCTTCTCCAAGGTCCTTCATTGAAAAACTCTTATTCAAGTAGGCCTTTACAGTTTCCAAGAATTCTATATCATTTCCCATCAGCAATATGTCATCCACATATAATATGAGAAATGCTACAGAGCTCCCACACACTTTCTTGTAGATACAGGCTTCTCCTTAAGTCTGTATAAAGCCAAACGCTTTGATCACATCATTAAAGCGAATATTCCAACTCCGAGATGCTTGCACTAGCCCGTAGATCGAGCGCTGGAGCTTGCATACCTTGTTAGCATTTACTGGATCGACAAAACCTTTCGGCTGCATCATATACAGCTCTTCATTGAGGAAGCCATTAAGGAATGCCGTTTTAACGTCCATTTGCCATATCTCATAATCATAGAATGCGGCAATAGCTAACATGATTCTGACTGACTTCAGCATCGCTACAGGAGAGAAAGTCTCGTCGTAGTCAATCCCTTGAACTTGTCGATAACCCTTAGCGACAAGCCGAGCCTTATAGATGGTCACATTACCATCCGCGTCTGTCTTCTTCTTAAATATGCATTTATTTTCTATGGCGTGCCTATCATCAGGCAAGTCCACCAAAGTCCATACTTTGTTTTCATACATGGATTCTATCTCGGATTTCATGGCTCCAAGCCATTTATTGGAATCCGGGCCCGCCATCGCTTCTTCATAGTTCGAAGGTTCATCGTTGTCTAACAACATGATATTCATGACAGGGTTGCCGTACCACTCTGGTGCGGAACGTGCCCTTGTGGACCTTCGAAGTTCAGTAGTAACTTGATCTGTTTCTTCATGATCATCATCATTAACTTCCTCCCTTGTCGGTGCAGGCACCTCAGGAACAATTTCCTGCGCTGCGCTACTTTCCGGTCCAGGAGGGGTGACTGTCACCTCATCAAGTTCTACTTTCCTCCCACTCACTTCTTTCGAGAGAAACTCTTTCTCCAGAAAGGATCCATTCTTGGCAACAAAGATCTTGCCTTCGGATCTGTGGTAGAAGGTGTACCCAATCGTTTCCTTTGGGTATCCTATGAAGACGCATTTTTCCGATTTGGGTTCGAGCTTTTCAGGTTGAAGTTTCTTGACATAAGCATCGCAACCCCAAACTTTCAGAAACGACAGCTTCGGTTTCTTGTCAAACCAAAGTTCATATGGTGTCGTCTCAACGGATTTCGATGGAGCCCTATTTAAAGTGAATGCGGCAGTCTCTAAAGCATAACCCCAAAAAGATAGCGGTAAATCGGTAAGGGACATCATAGATCGCACCATGTCCAACAGAGTACGATTTCAACGTTCGGACACACTGTTACGCTGAGGTGTTCCGGGCGGTGTCAATTGTGAAACAATTCCACATTTCCTAAGGTGCGTGCCAAATTCATGACTCAAATATTCACCCCCACGATCCGATCGTAAGAACTTTATTTTCTTGTCTCGTTGATTCTCAACCTCATTCTGAAATTCCTTGAACTTTTCAAAAGTCTCAGACTTGTGTTTCATCAAGTAGATATACCCATATCTACTCAAGTCATTCGTGAGGGTGAGAACATAACGATAGCCTCCGCGAGCCTCAACACTCATTGGACCGCACACATCGGTATGTATGATTTCCAATAAGTTGGTTGCTCGCTCCATTGTTCCGGAGAACGGAGTCTTGGTCATCTTGCCCAAGAGGCATGGTTCGCACGTGTCAAATGATTCATAATCAAGAGACTCCAGAAGTCCATCAGCATGAAGCTTCTTCATACGTTTGACACCAATATGACCAAGGCGGCAATGCCACAAGTATGTGGGACTATCATTATCAACCTTACATCTTTTGGCATTCACACTATGAATATGTGTATCATTACGATCGAGATTCTTCAAAAATAAACCATTGACCAGCGGGGCATGACCATAAAATGTATCTCTCAAATAAATAGAACAACCATTATTCTCAGATTTAAATGAGTAGCCATCTCGCATAAGATGAGATCCAGATACAATGTTCATGCTCAAAGCTGGTACTAAATAACAATTATTAAGGTTTAAAACTAATCCCGAGGGTAGATGTAGAGGCAGCGTGCCGACGGCGATCACATCGACCTTGGAACCATTCTTGACGCGCATCGTCACCTCGTCCTTCGCCAGTCTCCGCTTATTCTGCAACTCCTGCTTAGAGTTACAAATATGAGCAACTGCACCGGTATCAAATACCCAGGAGCTACTACGAGCGCTGGTAAAGTACACATCAATAACATGTATATCACATATACCTTTGACGTTGCCGGCCTTCTTGTCCGCTAAGTATTTGGGGCAGTTCCGCTTCCAGTGACCCGTTCCCTTGCAATAAAAGCACTCTATCTCAGGCTTGGGTCCATACTTTGGCTTCTTCCTGGCAACAGGCTTACCGGGCGCGGCAACTCCCTTGCCGTCCTTCTTGAAGTTCTTCTTACCCTTGCCCTTCTTGAACTTAGTGGTTTTATTGACCATCAACACTTGATGTTCTTTCTTGATATCCACCTCCGCTGATTTCAGCATCGAATACACCTCGGGAATGGACTTCTCCATCCCCTGCATATTGAAGTTCAACACGAAGCTCTTGTAGCTTGGTGGGAGCGACTGGAGGATTCTGTCAACGACTGCTTCGTCTGGGAGATTCATTCCCAACTGAGACAAGCGGTTGTGCAATCCAGAAATCTTGAGGATGTGCTCACTGACAGAACTATTTTCCTCCATCTTACAACTGTAGAATGCGTCGGAGACGTCATATCTCTCGACTCGGGCATGAGCTTGAAAAACCATTTTCAGCTCTTGGAACATCTCAAATGCCCCGTGGTGCTCAAAACGCTTTTGGAGCCCCGATTCTAAGCTGTAAAGCATGCCGCACTGAACCAGGGAGTAATCATCACAACACGACTGCCAAGCATTCATAACATCTTGGTTTGCCAGGGCGGGAGCGTCACCTAGTGGTGCATCTAGGACATAAGTTTTCTTGGCAGCTATGAGGATGATCCTCAGGTTACGGACCCAGTCCGTGTAGTTGCTACCATCGTCTTTCAGCTTGGATTTCTCTAGGAACGCGTTGAAGTTGAGGGTGACATGAGCGTGGGCCATTTGATCTACAAGAGATATTGTAAAGAATTTAGACTAAGTTTATGATAATTAAGTTCTTCTTAATCAAATTTTAATGAACTCCCACTCAGATTGACATCTCTCTAGTCATCTAAGTGATACACGATCCGAATCGACTAGCCCGTGTCTGATCATCACGTGAGACGGACTAGTCATCAATGGTGAACATCTTCATGTTGATCGTATCTTCTATATGACTCGTGTTCGACCTTTCGGTCTTCCGTGTTCCGAGGCCATGTCTGTACATGCTAGGCTCGTCAAGTGAACCCTAAGTGTGTTGCGTGTGTAAATCTGGCTTACACCCGTTGTATGCGAACGTTAGAACCTATCACACCCGATCATCACGTGGTGCTTCGGAACAACGATCCTTAGCAACGGTGCACAGTTAGGGGGAACACAATTCTTGAAATTTTAGTGAGAGATCATCTTATTTACTACCGTCGTTCTAAGTAAACAAGATGCATAAACATGATAAACATCACATGCAATCAATTAAAGTAACATGATATGGCCAATATCATCTTGCTCCTTGGATCTCCATCTTCGGGGCACCATGATCATCTTTGTCACCGGCTCGACACCATGATCTCCATCATCATGATCTCCATCATTGTGTCTTCATGAAGTCGTCACGCCAACTATTACTTCTACTACTATGGCTAACGTTTAGCAATAAAGTAAAGTAATTACATGTCGTTATTCAGTGACACGCAGGTCATACAGTAATTAAGACAACTCCTATGGCTCCTGCCGGTTGTCAAGTTCATCGACATGCAAGTCGTGATTCCCTATTACAAGAACATGATCAATCTCATACATCACATATATCATTCATCACATCTTCTTGGCCATACCATATCACATAGCACATGCTGCAAGAACAAGTTAGACGACCTCTAATTGTTGTTGCAAGTTTTACGTGGCTTCTATAGGTTTTCTAGCAAGAACGTTTCTTACCTACGCCAAAACCACAACGTGATTTGTCAATTTCTATTTACCCTTCATAAGGACCCTGTTCATCGAATCCGATCCGACTAAAGTAGGAGAGACAGACACCCGCCAGCCACCTTATGCATCTAGTGCATGTCTATCGGTGGAACCAGTCTCACGTAAGCGTACGTGTAAGGTTGGTCCGGGCCGCTTCATCCCACTATACCGCCGAATCAAGATTAGACTAGTAACGGCAAGAAAATTGAGCAAACTCAAACGCCCACAACTGCTTTGTGTTCTACTCGTGCAAGATGCTACGCAAAAGACCTAGCTCTGATACCACTGTTGGGAAACGTAGTAGAATTCAAAAAATTTCTATGCTTTCACCAAGATCAATCTTAGGAGACATCTAGCAACGAGCATATTAGAGTGCATCTACATACCCTTTTGTAGATCGCGAGCGGAAGCTTTCGAAGAAGCGTGGATGAAGTAGTCGTACTCTTCACGTTCTTCGTCACCGATGATCTAGCACCGAACGGACGACACCTCCGCGTTCAACACAAATCTGGTACAGTAACGTCACCTCCTTCTTGATCCAGCAAGGTGGGAGGAGAGGTCGTCGGAGATCCAGCAGCACGACGGCGTGGTGGTGGATGCAGCGGGAAATCTTGCAGGGCTTCGCCGGCGCCCTGCGTAAGGAGATGGAGGTGTGACGGGAGGGGGAGAGGCGCCAGAGGATTGGTTGCGGCTGCCCTCTCCCCCCCCCCCACATATATATAGGGGGCCAGGGGGTGCGCCAGCCCCTGCAGATCCCATCTGCAAAGGGGGCGGTGGCCTGGGGGGGGGGGAAACTTGCCCCCCAAGGCATAGGGGGCGCCTCCCTCCCCTAGGGTTTCAACCCTAGGCGCATGAGGGAGGGCCCAGTAGGGTGCGCCAGCCCACCAGGGGCTGGCCCCCTTCCCCTTGTGGCCTAGGGGGCCCACCGGGATGGGTGGCCCCACCCGGTGGACCCCCGGGACCCCTCCCGTGGTCCCGGGACACTCCCGGTGACCCCCGAAGTTCACCCGATGGCCGAAACTGGACTTCCTATATATCAATCTTTACCTCCGGACCATTCCGGAACTCCTCGTCACATCCGGGATATCATCCGGGACTCCGAACAACTTTCGGGTTTCCACGTGCATGTATCTCTATGACCCTAGCGTTACCGAACCTTAAGTGTGTAGACCCTACGGGTTCGGGAGACACGTAGACATGACCGAGACCACTCTCCGGTCAATAACCAATACCGGGATCTGGATACCCATGTTGGTTCCCACATGTTCCTCGATGATCTTCATAGGATGAACCACTGTGTCAAGGATTCACTCAATCCCGTATGTTATTCCCTTTGTCCATCGGTACGGTACTTGCCCGAGATTCGATCGTCGGTATTCCCGATACCTTGTTCAATCTCGTCATGGCAAGTCTCTTTACTCGATCCGTAATCCATCATCCCATGACTAACTCCTTAGTCACCTTGAGCTCATTATGATGATGTCTTACCGAGTGGGCCCAGAGGTACCTCTCCGTCATACGGAGTGACAACATCCCAGTCTCGGTTCGTACCAACTCAACAGACACTTTCGGAGATACCCAATGCGTACCTTTATAGCCACCCACTTATGTTGTGGCGTTTGGCACACCCAAAGTATTCCTACGGCATCTGGGAGTTGTACAACCTCATGGTCTAAGGAATAAATACTTGACACCGAAAAGCTTATGCATTACGAACTATACGATCTCGTGCTATGCTCAGGATTGGGTCTTGTCCATCACATCATTCTCCTAATGATGTGATCCCGTTATCACTGACATCCTATGTCCATGGTCAGGAAACTGTCACCATCTGCTGATCAACGAGCTGGTAACTAGAGGCCTACCAGGGACTCATTGTGGTCTATATATTCACACATGTATCGCTGTTTCCGTACAATACAATTCAAGCATGAATAACAGACGATTATCATGAACAAGGAAATATAATAATAATACTTTTATTATTGCCTCTAGGGCATATTTCCAACACCTCCATCACCAATTCCATGATGCTCACCGCCGTGCGTGAGTAATCCCATCGTAGGCTTGCTGGACGGTGATGGGTTGGATGAGATTTACCATGTAATCGAGTTAGTTTTGTTAGGGTTTGATCCCTAGTATCCACTATGTTCTAAGATTGATGTTGCTATGACTTTGCCATGCTTAATGCTTGTCACTAGGGCCCGAGTGCCATGATTTCATGAATATATGTGTGTTCTTGATCCTATCTTGCAAGTCTATAGTCACCTACTATGTGTTATGATCCGGCAACCCCGAAGTGACAATAGTCGGGACCACTCCCGGTGATGACTGTAGTTTGAGGAGTTCATGTATTCACTATGTGTTAATGCTTTGGTCCGGTACTCTATTAAAAGGAGGCCTTAATATCCCTTAGTTTCCACTAGGACACCGCTGCCACGGGAGGGTAGGACAAAAGATGTCATGCAAGTTCTTTTCCATAAGCACGTATGACTATATTCGGAATACATGCCTAGATTACATTGATGAACTGGAGCTAGTTCCGTGTCACCCTAGGTTATAACTTTTACATGATAAATTGAATCCAACATAATTCCCCATCACCGATCCAATGCCTACGAGCTTTCCACATATTGCTTGTTGCTTATTTACTTTTCCGCTGCTACTATTAAAAAAACTACAAAAACACTACCGTTACTTTTATTGCTGTTACCGCTATTCCCATATTACCTTGCTACTAAATTACTTTGATGCAGATACTAAGTTTCTAGGTGTGGTTGAATTGACAACTCAGCTACTAATACTTAAGAGTATTCTTTGGCTCCCCTTGTGTCGAATCAATAAATTTGGGTTGAATACTTTACCCTCGATAATTGTTGCGATCCCCTACACTTGTGGGTTGTCAGCTATCATTGGGAAAGGACACCGCAGGATTGAACCTAAAGCCAAGCACCTCTCCCATTGCAAGAACTATAGATCTAGTAGGCCAAACCAAACCCATAATTCGAAGAGACTTGCAAGGATATTTAAATCATGCATAAAAGATTTCAGAAAAGAATCCAATATTGTTCATAGATAATCTTGATCATAAGCCCACAATTCATCGGATCTCGACAAACACACCACAAAAAGATTACATCAAATAGATCTCCTCGAAGATCGAGGAGAACTTTGTATTGAGATCCAAAGAGAGAGAAGAAGCCATCTAGCTAATAACTATGGACCCGAAGGTCTGTGGTAAACTACTCACAACTCATCGGAGAGGCTATGGTGTTGATGTAGAAGCCCTCCATGATCGATGCCCCCTTCGGCGGAGCTCCGGAATAGGCCCGAAGATGATATCTCACGGGTACATAAGGTTGCGGTGATGGAATTAGAGTTTCGTCTGTCTCCACGATGTTTTTTAGGGTATGGGAGTATATATAGGCTGAAGAGGCACGTCGGGGGATCAACAGGTGGCCCATGAGGGTGGGGGGCGCGCCTATCCCCTGGGCGCGCCCCTGCCCTCGTGGCCACCTCCTTCGCTTCCTGGCGTTTACTCCAAGTCTTTTGTGTTGATATTGTTCCAAAAATAACTCTCCTGAAGGTTTCATTCCGTTTGGACTCCGTTTGATATTCCTTTTTTGCGAAACACTGAAATATGCAAAAAAAAAACAGCAATTTGCACTGGGCCTTGGGTTAGTAGGCTAGTCCCAATAATAATATAAAAGTGTATAATAATCACATTAAACATCCAAAACAGAATATATAATAGCATGGAACAATCAAAAATTATAGATACGTTGGAGATGTATCAAGCATCCCAAGCTTAATTCCTGCTCGTCCTCGAGTCGGTAAATGATAAAAACAGAATTTTTGATGTGGAATGCTAACCAACATAATTCTCAATGTAATTTCCTTTATCGTGGCATGAATGTTTAGATCTGAAAGATTCAAGACAAAAGTCTATATTAACATAAGAATAATAATACTTCAAGCATACTATCAAAGCAATCATGTCTTCTCAAAATAATATGGCCAAAGAAAGTTCATCCCTACAAAATCATATAGTTAGGCTATGCTCCATCTTCGTCACACAAAATACTCAAATCATGCACAACCCCAGTTTCAGCCAAGCAATTGTTTCATACTTAATTTTTTTCAAACTTTTTCAACTTTCACGCAATACATGGGCGTGAGCCATGGATATAGCACTATAGGTGGAATAGAATGGTGGTTGTGGAGAAGACAAAAGAGGAATATGGTCTCACATCAACTAGGCGTATCAACGAGCTATGGAGATGCCCATCAATAGATATCAATGTGAGTGAGTAGGGATTTCCATGCAACGGATGCACTAGAGCTATAAATGTATGAAAGCTTAGCAAAAGAAATTAAGTGGGTGTGCATCCAACTTGCTTGCTCACGAAGACCTTGGGCATTTGAGGAAGCCCATCGTTGGAATATACAAGCCAAGTTCTATAATGAAAATTTCCCACTAGTATATGAAAGTGACTAAAAAAGAGATTCTCTATCATGAAGATCATGGTGCTACTTTGAAGCAAAAGTGTGCAAAAAAGATAGTAGCATTGTCCCTTTTTCTTTTTTTTTTCTTTTTTTTCTTTTTTGGGGCCTTTCTTTTTTTCCTTTGGCATTTGTTTTTTTTCTTTGGGATAATGCTCTAATAATGATGATCATCACACTTTTATTGATTTACAACTCAATATTACAACTCGATACTAGAACAAAGTATGACTCTATATGAATGCCTCCGGCGGTGTACCGGGATGTGAAAATCAAGAGTGACATGTATGAAAAACTATGCATGGTGGCCTAGCCACAAATACGATGTCAACTACATGATCATGCATGGCAATATGACAATGATGAAGCGTGTCATAGTAAACAGAACGGTGGAAAGTTGCATGGCAATATATCTCGGAATGGCTAGGGAAATGACATGATAGGTAGGTATGGTGGCTGTTTTGAGGAAGGTATATGGTGGGTGTATGGTACCAGCGAGAGTTGCGCGGTACAAGAGAGGGTAGCAATGGTGGAAGAGTGAGAGTGTGTATAATCCATGGACTCAACATGAGTCATAAAGAACTCACATACTTATTGCAAAAATCTAAAAGTCATCAAAACAAAGTACTACACGCATGCTCCTAGGGGAAGGGTTGGTAGGAGTTAACCATTGCGCGATCCCGACCTCCACACAAAGGATGACACTCAATGAAATACCTCATGCTTCAAATTTGTCACACAACGGTTACCATACGTGCATGCTACGGGACTTGAAAACCTCAACACAAGTATTTCTCAAATTCACAACTACTCTACTAGCATGACTCTAATATTATCATCCTCATTTCTCAAAACAATCATCAAGTATCAAACTTCTCATAATATTCAATGCACTTTATATGAAAGTTTTTACTATACTCATCTTGGATGCCTACCATATTAGGACTAAATTTATAACCAAAGCACATTACCATGATGTTCTAAAAGAATCTCAAAATAATGTAAGTGAAGCATGAGAGATCAATAATTTCTACAAATAAAATCACCATCGTGCTCTAAAAGATATAAGTGAAGCACTAGAGCATTACTATCTAACTCAAAAGATATAAGTGAAGCACATAGAGTATTCTAATAAATTCCGATTCATGTGTATCTCTCTCAAGATGTGTGTCCAGCAAGGATGATTGTGGTAAACTAAAAAGCAAATAATCTAATCATACATGAAGCTCCAAGCAAAACACATATCATGTGGTGAATAAAAATATAGTCTCAAGTAAAGTTACCGATAGATGAAGACGAAAGAGGGGATGCCTTCCCAGGGCATCCCCAAGCTTAGGCTTTTGGTTGTCCTTGAATTTTACCTTGGGGTGCCTTGGGCATCCCCAAGCTTAGGCTCTTGCCACTCTTTGTTCCATAGTCCATCAAATCCTTACTCAAAACTTGAAAACTTCAGAACACAAAATTTAGCCAAAAATCTCGTGAGCTCCGTTAGTATAAGAAAACAAACCACCACTCAAAGGTACTGTAATGAACTCATTATTTTTTTATAATGGTGTTAAACCTACTGTATTACAACTTCTCTATGATTCATACCC
>LR738711.1:728488370-728588682 GCA_902687465.1 Secale cereale
ACCCCCCCCCCCCCGATACTACTCATAGATTCATCAAAATAGGCAAACAACACACGAAAAACAGGATCTGTAAAAAACAGAACAGTCTATAGCAATCTGTAACTTTCGAATACTTTTGTAACTCTAAAAAAATTGAAATAAATTGGTGGACGCGAGGAATTTGTCTATTAATCATATGCAAAAAGAATCAACTAAAAAGCACTCTCCAGTAAAAAATGGTAGCTAATCTTGTGAGCGTTAAAGTTTCTGTTTTTTACAGCATGATCGCATAAACTTCACCCAAGTCTTACCAAAGGTTCTAATTGGCACAAACACTAATTAAAACATAAAACCACATCTAAACAGAAGCTAGATGCAATATTTATTCCTAAACATAAGCAAAAACAAAGAAAATAAAATTGGGTTGCCTCCCAACAAGCTCTTTCTTTATAGCCATTAAGATAGGCTTGAGAATTCAATGATGCTCACATGAAAGATAGGAGTTGAAGCATAAAAAAGAACATCATATAGAATGTGAATATCACATCTAAGTCTAACATACTTCCTATGCATAGGCATTTTATAGGAAAACAAATTAGCAAGACAAGCAAGATCTAGCATATGCAAGGAAGAAGAAAGAAACAATAGCAATCTCAACATAATGAGAGGTAATTTAGTAACATGAAAATTTCTAAAACCATATTTTCCTCTCACATAATAATTGCATGTAGGATCATAAGCAAATTCAACAATATAGCTATCACATAACATATTCTCAACACGATCCACATGCATGCAAAGTTGACATCCTTCCAAAATAGTGGGATTAACATTAACTAAAGTCATGACCTCTCCAAACCCACTTTTATCAAAAACTTCATAAGATAGAACATTCTCCAAATATGTGGGATCTAAAGTTGACACTCTTCCAAACCCAGTTTCAATATTATTGCAAACATTATCAATCTCATATATATCATGGGGCTTAAATAAATTTTCAAGATCATAAGAAGAATCACCCCAATCATGATCACTGCAACAAGTAGTGGACATAGCAATACTAGCATCCCCAAGCTTAGGGTTTTGCATATCATTAACACAATTGACATTAACAGAATTTATAATAACATCATTGCAATCATGCTTTTCATTCAAGGAGGTATCGTGAATCACTTTATAATCTTCTTCTTTCAACACTTCATCACAATTTTTGGACTCACGAATTTCAAGCAAAACCTCATAAAGATAATCTAGTGCACGGAACTCACTAGCAATTGGTTCATCATAATTGGATCTCTTAAAAATATTAGCAAGTGGATGAGGATCCATAATTTAGCAAGCGAAGATGCAAGCTGATAGAGGGCACATGGCAACACAAGCAAACAAAAAGGCGAACGGAAAAAGGGCAAATAAAATGGAAAGGGTGAAGTGGGGGAGAGGAAAATGAGAGGCAAATAATGTAATGCGAGGGATAAGGGTTTGTGATAGGTACTTGGTATATGACTTTTGCGTAGATCTCCTCGGCAACGGCGCCAGAAATTCTTCTTGCTACTTCTCGAGCTTGCGTTGTATTCCCTCGAAGAGGAAAGGGTGATGCAGCACAGTAGCGTAAGTATTTCCCTCAGTTTTTGAGAACCATGGTATCAATCCAGTGGGAGACCACGCGCGAGTCCCTCGTACCTGCACAAACAAATAAGAACCTTGCATCCAATGCGATAAAAGGGGTTTTCAATCCCTTCTCGGTCACTTACAAAAGTGAGATCTGATAGATATGATAAAATAATATTTTTGGTATTTTTGGTATAGAGAAAAAGTAAATAATGCAAAGTAAAATAAATAGTTGATTGAAGATTAATATGATGAGAATAGACCCGGGGGCCATAGGTTTCACTAGTGGATTCTCTCATGATAGCAGATTTCTACTATGGGTAAACAAATTACTGTCGAGCAATTGATAGAAGAGCGCATAGTTATGAGAATATCTAGGCATGATCATTGTATATAGGCATCACGTCTGTGACAAGTAGACCGAAATGATTCTGCATCTACTACTATTACTCCACACATCGACCGCTATCCAGCATGCATCTAGAGTATTAAGTTTCATAAGAACAGAGTAACGCCTTAAGCAAGATGACATGACGTAGAGGGATAAACTCAAGCAATATGATATAAACCCCATATTTTTATCCTCGATGGCAACAATACAATACGTGCCTTGCTGTCCCTGCTGTCACTAGGAAAGGACACCGCAAGATTGAACCCAAAGCCAAGCACTTCTCCCATTGCAAGAACTATAGATCTAGTAGGCCAAACCAAACCCATAATTTGAAGAGACTTACAAGGATATTTAAATCATGGATAAAAGATTTCAGAAAAGAATCCAATATTGTTCATAGATAATCTTGATCATAAACCCACAATTCATCGGATCTCGACAAACACACTGCAAAAAGATTACATCAAATAGATCTCCTCGAAGATCGAGGAGAACTTTGTATTAAGATCCAAAGAGAGAGAAGAAGCCATCTAGCTAATAACTATGGACCCGAAGGTTTGTGGTAAACTACTCACAACTCATCGGAGAGGCTATGGTGTTGATGTAGAAGCCCTCCGTGATCGATGCCCCCTCCGGCGGAGCTCCGGAACAGGCCCCAAGATGGGATCTCACGGGTATAGAAGGTTGCGGCGGTAGAATTAGGGTTTCGTATGTCTCCCCGATGTTTTCAGGGTATGGAAGTATATATAGGCTGAAGAGGCACGTCGGGGGATCAACAGGTGGCCCACGAGGGTGGGGGCGCGCCTACCCCATGTGCGCGCCCCTGCCCTCGTGGCCACCTCCTTCGCTTCCTAGCGTGTACTCCAAGTCTTTCGTGTTGATATTGTTCCAAAAATAACTCTCCCGAAGGTTTCATTCCGTTTGGACTCCGTTTGATATTCCTTTTCTGCGAAACACTGAAATTGGCAAAAAAACAACAATTTGCACTGGGCCTTGGGTTAGTAGGTTAGTCCCAAAAATAATATAAAAGTGTATAATAAAGCCCATTAAACATCCAAAACAGAATATGTAATAGCATGGAACAATAAAAAATTATAGATACGTTGGAGACGTATCATCTGGCCAGACGATGATGGATGTCGTCACATCAAAAGGTCCCTAAGAATATCTCTCTATCATCGGAGGAGCAAATCCCACTCTTGAGCTACCTGTCCCTTGTCAAACTTTTCGGTGAACTTGTAAGTTGTCGTTATGATCACCGTGTTACAGGTGACGTTTGAGCAACCCCAAAGCCCACCGTATGGTAAGAAGTGACTACAATACTCTCATGATCTAAGGAGCAAAATTACTTGTTAACACTCCGTGTTATTACAATTGATTGTAGATGATATTAACTCAATTCATAACAGACAAGTTTGTGTCGATTCAATATGATCGTTCTTCCAACGTCATAATATCAGTGTTGTCTTAGGACTATTGTTACACTTAATGATATCCTAAAATCCGAAAAATGCGATCACCAACAAAACTTGAGCTAGTCTTAGAGGTGAGACTAGGAACCTTTATTTTATCCATTTATCATTTCACACATGTATTTGAGTTTTCCACTGAATCACATATTCCAAGATCATAGCAGTTATAGCATGAAATATAAACACTTATTTATGAATATGGCAATATAATACCACAATATTATTGTCTCTAGGGCATATTTTCAATAATCTCCCACTTGCACTAGAGTCAATAATCTAGTTAGCACTTCTAACTTGTACACCAATGTCAATCTGGTGTGAGTCCATGGCTTGCTTGTGCTATAGACTTCATCCTATCAAATATGACAATCTTCAGATCCATGTGTATCATTTGCATTTCAATGCCTATGTCATGCTTTCACATGAATTCATAATTTATGTGAAACAAGCTTAGTATATATTGAATCACTAGCAAGACCTTGGATTCCTTAGATTGAGTCATAGAACCACTTTTGAGAACAACGTTCTACTTGCACAATCATCTCGAAACCATACTAAGTTCACAAATGAACCTTTGATTCATCACCCTCTATTGTTGCTTCTAAAGCGACAATATACTTAGCCTTTTGTCATAGAGTTCACCACAGTAACCTTTTTGGATCAATTCCAACTTACTGTGCCACCATAAATCATTCAATTGAAATTGAAATTTTCTTGGAGCACCGATTGAAGATTCTTGTCTATGTACTACTTACATCAAGCATGTATTGATGTAACTCCTTACAACAATCTCTTCAATTTCTTTGTATGCGAGAAACATGTCGTCAATACTCAATGACATATTCACTATTGCCCTATGATCAACAATTTAATTTTTTCTGGTAACTTTACTCACAACTTGCTTCGAGTACTGGACTTATCTGATTATTTACGTATCCATAGAATTAACACAAGTGTGATTGAAATCATGTATTTCACTCATCAGTATTTCAAGATACCGATTATTGCTAAGAGCTCCTTCCATGTGAATTTGACAAGAAAAAACTCTTCTTGGCATTTTTCATACTAAACTACTTTAGTACTTTGTGTATTTTGGCTATGCCTTGATTAGACATTACTATCTCCATGGATTATAATGCTTAATACAAGGACTATATTGCCTAAGTACTTTACTGGAAAATTAGTTTTAATAAAGTCTCAATCCTTGTCAAACATATATATAGTTTCCAATCAACAATGTGTCATGCACACACAATTCTTAGAAATATTATCATGCTCCAGCTTACTTTCTTGTAAATACAAGCATATTTGTTTCTATCGATGAAATCATATTATTTGATCAATTCATCAAGCAAAGATTCCAACTCCATTATGCTTGCTTCAGATCATTAATGGATCTCTTGAAGTTTGCACACTTACTAGCATCCTGTGGATTGAGAAAATTACCTTGGAATGTATCAAATATACAACCTTGGTTCTATTTTCATCTCATGGAAATCATTTTGATATCCATCTGTTATATCTCGTAACTGAAGTATTTAGTAATTGCTAGTTTAATTTTAACTGAATTTAAGTATTATTACAATCAGACAATCTCGTCATAATCAACTCCTTGATCATGTCATGAATTATTTGTAACAAGTCAAGAATTATAAAACATTTTTATCTTTGTCAATACATAGATCCATCACTACACTTTAGACTTTAAGTCCTTCAGAGGGTCTATCAAATTCTAAACTTGAATCATGTGTATGAATACTATCTCGGATTATTTTGGCGTATAGCTCTAATTCCAGAGTCCGGGCCCCTCAATGCCTCTATGTGTACTATAGGTTCATTATTTGTTTCAAAAATATTTTGTATGCACACCCTGAAGGTATGCACACATTTTCCAACCTATATAGTTTAGTTCACGTTCGACTGAAGTCTCTATATCCTATGTAAAGGCTTCTGTATTAGTCGCGGTAATAAATTCTAGAACCACTCCTAGCTTTTCTTTTCTTTGATCTGATCAAAAAAAATTATGTAATATTGTCGAATTGCACTGTCCTACCACTCACTCTTTTGCAGCAAATATTTTCTTCAAAATTTCCACACTTTGGGACAAAACACTTTTCCTTGGCATAGTGATAAAGGAATACCCAACCATTTGGGATAACCTATAAAGTAGCACTTATTTCGAAAATACAAAGGTGTACATGGGTGCACGTGCACTCATGTGAATAGTAAATTCATAAAAATACTAGAAAAAATAAATAAAATCTAAGATTTCGCGGTATGAAACTTAGTCGATCATTCTACTCACGTGTGAAGTTTCATGATGTATTGATACCCATGATATTCTTAGTGAAGAAAATACAAATGCGACCATACTATTCATTAAATAGTGTTTTTTAATATAGCTTCGATTAGCTTTAAGTTTGTCATTTTTGCCCAGATTACCACGGATGTGATTTCTTTGTGAAACTTCATATGCGAGTATACCGGTTGACTATGTATATTACAAAAATAAATTCAGTTTTTTTATTCTTTTTCTAGCATTTTTTCGAATTTACTATTCATAAAGGGTGCGCGCGCACCCATGTTCACCAAATCCGCGTCCCACTTATTTCAACAAATTTGATGGGGCTCTTTTTAGTGTAAAAGCCACTCTAAAGCATCACATTTAAAAGTACTTTGGCGAAATAATTAATGTCATCTTTGATCACACCATGTCATACATATCTTGAATATATATACTCTAAACACTCTATTCTTAGCAGTGTTTCTAGGAGGTGCAAGCTATAAAATATTTTTCACAACTCATCGGACATTCGCTAAATTTGTAACTAAAATATAGTTTTTGCAATCTAATTATAGAAACATAATTTTTTCTTGTTACAATAATTTCTACTTCATTCGGAAAATTTTCTTGAAACATTTCAAAAGATCCAGATTTGTGTCTTATTAGTAAATGCAAATATTTACTTGAGTCATCCTTCAAGATAGATAAATCCACTGCTTACAATAATACTTATTGAACTACATACATTAATATGCATATTTCCAATTATTTTGTTGCTCGTTCTTTATGGTTTGTGAACGGTATTTTAGTTTACTTCACTATTTGGATGAAAGTTGCAAGTGTCTAAGGATTCATAATCATATGACTCCAAAATCTATCACTATGGAATTTCTCCATGCGGGTTCCTCCAATGCGACTAAATGCAGTGCCACATATATGTGGTATTCTTTTAGTCTTGCAACATTTAGCGCTACTGTTATTGATGTTCAATTCTATCATCAATATTCATAACTTACACCCTATTCACAATAGGAGTATGGCCCTTTTGTTCACTAAACAAACAACTATTGTTCTCTTATGAACAACCTCCTTGCAACTTCTATGCAATGAGCTACAGTGTACAAAACTCTAAATGAATTGTAACAATAAATTCAGAGGTAATATGTTGAAAAAGTATCATAATTTGAACACATATTTTAACCTCATTAAATTGTTGGCCGTTAGGCCGTAGTAATTCTTGCATTGATTAACAACATGCAATCGAGTCGGTCTCCTTGTGATCAACATTTAACCACAATGCCCAAAGAATTTAGTGTTTAACAATTTAATCACAATTCTCAAGAATCACACTTTACTTGACTGACTTTCTCTACATATTATAACTTGTATGACATTCATACATGAGCCGGACATTCCAGTCTTCTTTTATTTCCGCCTCTAAACTTCTTATAGGTTTACTTTCGATATTTCTCCCACTCAACAAAATAATAATCTAACTTTTTAAGAGTAACGTGAACCCCAAAATTCTCTAGGCATGTAAGTCTCCTTACATCCTTTGGTTTTTTTCTTTCTCTTTAAGTTCTCACCATCAACTCATGACTGGCGTTCTTTCGTATCTTACGCATTTTAGTCTTAAACATAGTTTAACACTTCACTAGATCTTGCGAACAAAACACTTCTTTTGTTATCACATATCTTTTAATCTTTATTTTTTAAAACAATTTTTAGTTCCAAGAATATCACATAACTATCCCAAACATTTTTTAAAGTTTGGATTTCTTGGAAGCAAGCACACCGTAATGCAATTCTATCTTTTGGATCAAAGGGCGTGAGTCTTATCAACCATAGCATTAGCAAGAGAATATTGTAAGCATGCAGTGGGACAAAATCCTTCTTGGCAGTTTTAGAGGACGACTCTCTCAATCACAAAGATTCAACCAGATAAATAACAACTAATGAATTTCAACAACAAAGGTGGAACTATGATCCATAATTCTACAACTATAACGCAAACTACACATAGACATTGTTCATAATTAATTTGCACTAGTGATTAAACTAAATTAATACATAATTGTGCTCCCACTCAAATCAATATCTCTCATAATTGATTTTAATTGATTCAAGATCCAAATCACGTTCTCATCCATTGATGTGGACATTACTGATGACGAGAATTTTGATTGGTGGACAAACTATTGTCAATCATATCACCATATGACTCTTGTTCATATTTTGATGCTTCGTGCTCCAAGCTCAGAACGATTCTGCCAGAACTACAAGAGAACCGAGTGTTATCTACTTGCTTGGTCTGAGCTCGCCCATCATACACCTCACGTCCAATCTGTATTCATGTGTACATGACACACTCCGGAATGCTACGTGTTATAGACGGTTGCAACACTAGGAAGAGCGCCTTTAAAATTAATATTTACTGTGAGAAATCACCCTAATAATTAACTACTGCGCAATTCATAAAATCATAATAGGGTATAGCCCTAGGTGCCGGAATCTCCGTGACCATCTTCAATCTCAAATTGAAGCGCCGTCACAGCCAATATTTCATTACCATGACAACCATTTCAATTTTTTTTGTTGTGGTGGCAATTTCAAAAAACTTTGCCGTAGCGATCGTTTCAGAAAATGTTGTCGTGACACCAATTCGGAAATTCCCACGTGGCACGAAATTATAGCTCCTCGTCCTGCGCCTAGTATACCCTCTCCTCGTCGGGGTTCTCCGTGTATTTTTCTTTTGAAAGACCCATCATTTCATTGGCTTTTCATCGATTTAGCAGAGGAGAGTTGCAAGAATTTGGTCAAGTGACCAGGAAGAAAACAGAGGAGGAAACATATCCTCCCCTTGTACATCTGGGGAACTATCTCACGACCAAATCCCCAAATGGGGTCTCGAGACATGCCGCTCCGGCCAAACGCCATTGCTCCAAATCGTTCCTAATCTCGCTAATTACATCTGAAAGTCGTGGCGTGTATGGTTGCCATATTCAGCGGTAACATGTAGGCTGTCTCTATGATGATTACATTAACATGGCAATTCTCGTGGCTCCAGCCATCATGCCCTGACACGCAGGCCACTTAATATTACAACATACTAGTAAAGGTCCCGTGCGTTGCAACAGAAGAAAATATAAATAAGATATTTTCAGTTCTATTTTCCATAAGTTCCTCTTCCTCTATCTTCTTTTCTCAGCCCTTGTTCAACATTCCCTTTGAGACAAAATCAATTCGGCATATGCGCTTGAGATCAATGGAGGAGCGATGTTGGACAGGAGATTGTTGGTTTTAGATAGTTAGATCAAACCACCCAGAAGCCAACACACGTACAAAATCACCAGACGCTATGTGTGTACGTCACATCTAGTCTCAAACGGCACACATGCTAGTACCTTGATTGATGAACAGTAGCTGGCTAGCGCTACATGGACTTCTAGGAGTAGATGAACGTACGTGAGCTTGAAGAGCTACCAATCGGATTTGGAGGCGGAACGTCTCCATGTAAACTCGGCGAAGAAACATACCAATGGATTGATAGCCGCACAAGCTAGCCAACACAAGCTAGCCAAGTCGGCATCTAATTCTAGTCTAATGCGGACACACACACATGTGTATACACGTACACCTATCAAATTTGAAGCTGTGTTTAACTCTAACAGAAACGTTCCTGACCTGTTCCCGGGCATCAGCCGCCTCCGCCGCCGTCATTTCTGCAGTGATATGGGCGTTGGCTGACCCTATCCTCTCTTTCCCACAGCGTGTCGTTCATTCCCGGTGGAATTTATAGTCTGTCAGGCCGATGATGGAGAAGGAGAGGTGTTCCAACTGTCAGGACCGCGAGGATCTAGCATCAGAGGACCCGAGCGTCCGGTGAGCCGACGATATGTCATCGTGGTGGACGGATCCATCCGTCGGCCGGGCGATGTCCTTCCGGGAGTGACGGAGTGCAATGCGGACTGTCGTTGCCTCCTTCAGCCCGCACGGGATGACACCCCAGTCGACGGATCCGGAGTGGTCGTAGTTCAATCCGCTGCTTGCCATGCCGGAGACGGACATAACTCGTCGGAGACGAGCTCGGGTGGCGGAGGGGAGGGGAGAGAAGTGGCTAGGGTTTGCGCTGAGGAGCGGATGGGGATGATATATGTGGGATCGGGTGGGCCAACATGGACCGGATCCGACGTGGCGGACGTGCCCGAGCGCCCATATTTGGGCTGTATATGGGGTGTGCCGGTCAGTCCGGGCGTTGAGACCCATTTGAGACGCTCGTCTGGATCGAAAAAATATGACCGATCAGTGGCCGGGCGGCCCGCCCGAGCGTATAAGACGGGTTTGAGGCGGACGATGCTCTTAGTAGCAAACACTAGTAACGCCAATTCCACCGCGCGACCCCATCCTATCCGCGTGTGTTCGTTTGGAGTAAAATGGACGAACCAGAAGGCCCAGCACGCGGGCGCAAACGGATTTTTGTCCGTTTTCTGTCCGCTTTCGACCCATCCCCGACCCAAGTTTGCGTTGCTTTTGGGATGAAACGGACAGCACGCGGACGCACGGGCCGTCTACGCGTGTCTTCCCCTGGCCCGCCCGTCGGTGGCACAGGGGCGTCTTTTTCTATCCGCCCTCCTCCCTCCCTCCGGCCGCACCCCTGCACTGTTCTCCACTCTTCCCCTCGCCGCCGCCGTCGTTGGCGCTGCCATTGCAGCTGTGCAGCTCGGACGCGCGCTCGCCCAGCCCCCACCCCTCTGCGCCCCCGAGCTACCCAACCACGGCCACCTCATTTACGCACCCGCAGGACGGATTTGGGGCGGATCCGGTCGGTCTTGAGCTCGCCCAACTGCGGGAGGCTGCGCCGCGCCATGGACTGGCCGGGCACCGGGCCGGAAAGCCCTGGCAAGGCCGCAAGGCCGCATGCAGGCAGTGGCTCCTCCTCTAGCCGCTCGAATCTACACCGTCGGTGGTCTGCCGGCAGATACACGAATGGCGGTCGGCCGGGCTCGGTGCTATCCCAAAAGCTCGTAGGCGCACCGTTGCCACTTATTAAGTGCGACGACTGCCCAAAGAAGGTCGTGCGCCACGCGTCTACAACGTCGGAACATCCCGGATGGGTGTTCATCAAGTGCTTAAAAGATGGGGTATGTGATATTGTTAGATTTGGTTGTGCTCTCGGATTTGACTAGTTGTGCTAACTTAAAATTTTATTGTGTAGCATGGATGCAAGTTTTGGTATTGGGAAGAAGAGTACATCGACATATTGATAGCGCGTAATTTAATAGATGTTCGTGCACTTTTAGATAGAATAGATGCTAGAGATGAGACTAGTGCATATGTTGGTAGAATAGAGACTAGACATGAGAGTAGATGCAAGGAAGCAACCTCTACTTGTTTAGACTCGAAGGAGAAAGAAGCACGCAAGATCGAGACTCTTTCGTAGATCAACAATGAGTGCATCGAGAAGGCACTAACCCAACTCAAGGGAGGAGTTATGAAAGTTGTATATCTTCTAAAATGTATTCTTGTGGTTCTTGTTTTCTTTGAGCTTATTTTTCTAGTCAAAATTTGGTGATGTATTCCATGTATCAAAGATGAATGAAGAAAAAAATTAAGGACTCGCAACGAAAATTGCACGCGGACAGGAAGCGGTGGGATGCGTCCGCGCGTTGGGCGCACGTCCAACGCATCCCAGAAACAGCTCGGACACAATCTCATCGTCCTACCCCAAACGGACATAATCAGATCAAAGCGTACGTCCGTTTCGGATCGCGCGGTGGAGTTGGCCTTAGTAACGTACTCGACGGATCGAGATTCGATAGGTATTTAAGAACTCACGCTGCCAAAATGCTCGTTCGGGAGCAAACTTGATCGCTCGCAGCTCATGACTTCCATCAATGCGAGACTTACGCAAATGTCTCCTGGATCTCGCACGCAATTCCATGCATCATGCGCACTGCGCCGTGAACTCACGCCCTCCGCCCACCCCGCAATCCGCGCATCGACCATCGCACGGCCCTTTCCAATCTACCATCGGTTGCCACTGCTACCAAAGCGGTCCAATTATCCGACGCCTCTCAGACTCCAGCGGCCACACTCCGTCATGGGCTCATGGCTATATATACAAGTGGATGGGCGCGCACGGAGACAAGACAAATACACACGGCCCGCACTCCAGCGTTGCCTCCCTACTGCCACGGTGCCACCGACGATCGACCACGACGCTTCCATGGCTTCCTCTGCTTCCCGCCTCTGCCTTCTCGCCATCGCGTTCCTCCTCGCCATCGCCGCACCTCGCGTGGACGCGTGGGGCGGCCGCTTCTTCTTCAGCAAGATGACGCGCCCCGGGGCCGTCGTCGAGGCCGACAAGGCGGCGGACACGGCCACCGTGGCGACGGAGGCGCTCGACACCAACAGCGCGCCGGCGGCATTCTCGCGGCCGTCCAGCAACCGCGGCTACGGCCTCTACGGCCGCCCGGAGGAGAATGAGAAGTACCCGCCGGCCTACTTCCGCCGCGGCGTGCACCGCGACGCCGAGAAGCTGACGACCACCAACGTCATGCCGACGGCGGAGCCGCGGCACGAGGAGACGGCCGTCCCGGTGCCGGAAGAACAATCCTCGGGCGAGGAGGAGCCGGCGTTCCCCGCGGACGGCAGCGGCAGGGGGCGGCCGCTGTCGTACATGCGCCACGGCGGCAAGCACGGGCGCGACTACTATGGGATGAGCGACACGAGGCTGTACGAGAACGGCCGGTACTACTACGACGTGGAGACCGACAAGTACGGCTACGGCTACGAGTCCAACCCGGTGCGGACGGCGCGCCCCGAGCCCGAGGACAATGGCTCCGGGTACGGCCGCCCCGGCCGCCAGCGGAGGTACGGCGACGCGGCCGGGTACGAGAACGGGGCCAAGGACAAGGAGTTCGACAACGGGGGGGTCGAGGAAAACCAGAACGAGCGGTACAATCCATGAGTAAGACGTGTACCAGGCGTCTGTTTCTGCCTGTGATCGTATGATACGCTATGTGGTAGGAGTATAATGCTGCTTGCTTGTGTGCTGCAAGCTAGTACGACGTCGTTACAGCTTACTACCTCCACTATACTACTGAAGCTTGAGCTATCCAGCTGCCGGAGTGGAATGGTGATGAAACGTATTACTACGTACGGATGAATAATCTGTGTGAGTAATGGAATGTCTACTGTTATTAGCAAGTGCTTCTCTACTTCGCTGTTCATTTCTGTCGGTGCACGGACCCAGTTCGTGTGCCAGAATGAAGAAAATAGTGGGGCAATCAAGCCTCATTCGGAAAGGCATGATTGGTTTAGTCGCATATATGTACATATTCCCTGGGTTCGCCTTTGGACGTTGAACATTTGAGCCCGGGATTGGAATGACATTTTCGCCTTTTACTGCGTTAGATTCGCACCAAAAATTTCAAACATGTTCACATTCCGGAGTACCTAGCTACCTACCATGTGTCCTTGTGAAGTCGATCGATTTACTGCCTTCACGTCGATGCATGGGTGTCCAGTGGCGCGCCATAGTTAATTTCAGCAGACAAACCACATTACCATGTAGGCCACAATCTGTCCTCCTGAGAGGACAAGGTGCGTGGCGAAACTGCAGAGCCGACTGCTGCTCGCATTGGATGCTGGTGGCACCTACCAAACAACGACCTACGGGGCCATCGATCATGGCCTTTGGGTGTGTGTGTACCTACCGCTGGAGCACTGTACCACTTTGTTCGGTACAACAAGACCTTCGGTCCATTAAACCTAGCGTCCAAAGCTCAGAGCCTTTTTTTCGAAAGTTGATGCGCATTGAACTTCATGGTGCCACCACGGTAAGTTTTGCCGGCTACATAGAGGACCATCGTGTATTGTGGAGTCTCTGCATCTTGAGTTTTAGTACCAGTTTTTTTTATTCTTAGCGGAAGAAAGAAAAGGGACCTCGTAGACGCCGCCAGAGAGCTTTGCTCCACCGCCGTCCTTCGGCGGCTGCCCTCTACGGAGGGTCGCTGGATCCACGTGCGTGGATCGTTTTAGGCGTTAGTAGATTAGGTTTTTTGCTTGTTCATCGTCTTGGCTTCGTTGGTGACGATGGCGGCACTTAATAATGATTTTTCATATCCTTTCCCAACGAGGCGATCCAATATTTGTTTGGGGATGAATTTGGAAACGAGGCTATTCAAGCAAGGATGTGTGAGAGGCTGACATCGACGACATCCTCGTGGTGGACATGCGTCCTCAGGCTTCGTCGTTGCGATGACGTTTGCTCCAGCGTCGACGAGGAGCTTTGCAGGTAATTCAGGAGTGGATGCAGATTATGGTCTGCATCGACAACATCTAGAAGATGATGAATCGTGTGTTGGCTTCATGGTTTGTGGCAGGCAGGTATGGTTTCCTCTTCGGACGTTTTAGTCGTGTGGGGGGTGCCAGATATGGAGTTCGATGACGTGTCTGAGGTATTGCCCCGGTCTAATTCATTTAGCGGCAATGGCTTCGCCTTCGGTGAGCCACTTTGGAGGTCCACAACGTTCCATATCGACGATGGAGCCGCGTCGAGCTCGGGTGAGGAGGTGATCCATCATTTTTTTCTTTGGTGTCTGTTGTTGTCGTGCCGGAAGCCGCTCACGAGCGTTGGTGTCAACCGCAGAGGTTGCTGGAATTTTGTCTGTCTATAGGCCAGCCCAATAATAATTTCAGAAATTCCTAATAAATCCTAGAGGCCCACTTAGACCATTCGTGCAAGGCAAGGGGCACTACTAAAGTTTAGTCCCACATTGCTAGTTTAGAGGGAGTTGTATCGCCTTATAATGGAGGTTGTTTCCCCACATGTATAAGCATGAAAACAAGAGGGACATCCACGCGTGCTCCTCCTCCGTTGCCCGCCTCGCCACTCCTCATCTCGACGCGCCGCGGGTTGCGGGAATGAGCCGAGCCGATGTCTAAATTTTTGCCGCGCACGATTGATATACAAATGGTCACTCGGAAGCTGGAAGTTTTTCTGTAGTGGATATTGAATACGAACGCTGCACCCTTCGGCTGCTGCCTGTTCGTTTTGTTTCCCTCTCTCCCTTCAGCTCCCAACTCAGCCTATTCGTCTCCTTCTCCTGTGCGGCTGTGCCTATAGCTCCTCTCTAGAGAGACACACCAGAAGATCATCTTCCTCTCTCCACCAAAGTTCCTGAGCATTGCGCTAACGCTACGATCTTCCCCATCCCGGCTTGCGGCGTGCACGGCAGGTCGGGACAGTAGGCCTCCGAAACCGCACCTCTTTGAGTCATATACGGGAGAAGGGTGATAAGGTTTTTGGGGAGCGCTCTGCGCGACTACTGCTGATTCATCACGGACGCCAACGACTACTTCCCCGAGGACGACTTCTTCCCCGATGTTTACAACCTCTTCGACGACATGGCTGGCGAGGACACCGACCCCAAGATCGGTGCTTCTGCGGTTGCTCTGTACGTCTTCGTGTTCTCTCTGTTTAAGATCACGCTACAGTTTGTTGCTCTAGTCTTTCTTGTTTCACCCTCTGTTCTACATATGTTCTGTTCTAGTTCATATGTTCATATGCTATTTTCTTTCACTCTGGTAAATTACATGGCTTGTTCCATCTCTACTATAATAGTCATGTTTTATCTAATGTTTCTGTTAATAAAATCATGTGGTAAATTGCTCATATTTCCAACAATCCAAAAACCTTATTATAGGCAATTTACCCTAAGTGGTTTTGATGCATCCATGAGACCCCCTATGTTTGAGGGTATCCACTATAAGTGGTGACGCGTGAGAGCCGTTCTATGGTTTCAAACCATGAGCTGTTATGACGCCACTCTTGGCAAACCTGAAGGAGATTATGATGCTCAACATGAACAAGCTTTTCAAAAAATGGATACCATGTTTAAGGCTGCTCTCTTGAGAGTTCTTGGTGAAAACATAGTTGATGCTTATGCGTCAATTGATAATGGAAAAGATATATGGGACGCACTCGAGGCCAAGTTTGGGGTCTCAGATGCGGGCACTGAGTTGTACATCATGGAGCAATTCTATGATTACAGGATGACTGATGAACGCTCCGTGGTTGATTAAGCTCACGAGATACAATCATTTTCTAGAGAACTTGAGCACTTAAATTGTATGTTACCAGACAAGCTTGTTGCCGGAGGCATCATCACTAAGCTTCCTCCCTCGTGGAGGAATTTGTCTACCTTACTGAAGCATAAGAGGCAGCAGTTTTCCGTTCTGGGTCTCATTGGTACTCTTGATGTGGAAGAAAAGGCGAGAGCAAAATACATACGTGCTCAAGGTATTGAGGGAGGATCTAGTGCCAATCTGATACATAAGAAAAACTTCCAGTCCCACAAGTTCAACAAGGGAAAGTTTGACGGTAAATCAAAGTTTTATGGGAAGAACAAGGCTGTACAACACACGCACTTCAAGAAGAAGAATGACAAGAAGAAAGGTGTTTGTCATGTGTGTGGAGGGTAAATCAAAGTTTTATGGGAAGAACAAGGCTGTACAACACACGCACTTCAAGAAGAAGAATGACAAGAAGAAAGGTGTTTGTCATGTGTGTGGAGATCCTGATCATTGGGCTCCTAGTTGCCCTAATCGCTATGACAAGCCTCATCTTGGGAAGGTGGCACAACCGCAAATGTTGTCATTGGAGACACTGACATGAAGGATGTTGGGTATGGTATATTTCCCACTATTCTTTCAGTATGTCATTCTCCTGATTGGTTGATTGACACGGGTGCTATGCGGTGATATTTCCATTTTTTCGTCTTATCAGATGCAGGGACTTCCACCATGCTGATGGGAAACAATTCAAGTGCTTCTGTTCGTGGTGTTGGCATGGTCAATCTGAAGTTTACTTCAGGGAAGATCGTGCGGCTGAAGAACATGCATTGTGTCCCATCCGTCAATAAAAATCTTGTTAGCGGATCTCTTATGTGTAGATATGGCTACAAGCTTTTCTTTTAGTCAAATAAATTTGTAATCTCCAATTATGGAACCTTTGTTGCTAAAGTCTATGAGTTAGGAGGCATGTTCTGTTTATCCTTGTCAGATGTTTGCAAAGAAAGTTGTTAATCATGTTTGCAACAATAGTGAATCAAATATGTGGCATTCATGTCTCTTTCATGTTAACTTTGGTTGCATGTCGCGACTAGCCAAATTGAACTTAATCCCTAGTTTCACCACTATCAAGGGATCTAAGTGTCAAGTTTGTGTGCAAGCTAAGCAACCTCGTAAGTCTCACACGACTGCAAAAACGAGAAATCTTGCACCACTAGAGCTCATACATTCAGATCTATGTGAAATGAATGGTGTTTTGACAAAAATGTGGAAAGAAATATTTCATGACGGTAATTGATGACTACATTAGATAGTGCCACGTGTATCTTCTGAAATCAAAGGATGAGGCTTTGAACTTTTTCAAGATCTATAAAGCTGAAGTGGAAAACCAACTTCATTGTAAAATCAAGAGGCTTAGGTCTGACCATGGTGGAGAGTATTTTTCCAATGAATTTGATGCCTTTTGTGCGAAACATGGTATAATCCATGAGAGGACGCCTCCCTATTCACCTCAGTCAAATGGGTCAGCCGAAGGAAAGAACCGTACTCTAACCGATTTGGTTAACGCCATGTTAGACACATCGGGTCTCTCCAAGGCATGGTGAGGGCGATACTGACTGCATGTCATGTCCTAAACCGAGTTCCCACAAAGAATAAAGAGATAACTCCATTCGAGGAATGGGAGAAGAAAAGGTTAAAATTATATTATCTACGAACCTGGGGTTGTTTGGCGAAAGTCAATGTGCCAATTCCAAAGAAGCGCAAGCTTGGATCAAAGAATGTGGATTGTGTTTTCCTGGGATATGCTTTTCATACATTGGTTATAGATTCTTGGTTATAACATCTGAGGTATCTGACATGCATGTCGGTACAATCAAGGAGTCGAATGATGTGACTTTCTTTGAAGATATCTTTCCCATGAAGTATATGGCTACCTCGTCTAATTAGGAGATGCCTAGTTCATCGAATCAGGAACCAGCTACAATTACTGAACCTAGCATTTCAATGGAACACTTTGAAAATCTCGTGGAGGAGAACAATGAAGTTCCTACTAGGAGCAAGAAACAGAGGACTGCAAAGTCCTTTGGCGATGATTTCCTTGTGTATCTCATAGATGACACTCCCAGTTCTATTTCAAAGGCATATGCATCTGAAGATGCTGACTTCTGGAAGGAAGCGGTCCGTAGTGAGATGGATTCCATCTTGGCAAATGAAAGTTGGGAGATCACTGATCTTCCTTATGGTTACAAACCTATAGGGTGCAAATGGGTATTCAAGAAGAAGCTTATGTCTGATGGGACTATTGAGAAGTATAAGGCACGGCTCGTGGACAAGGGTTATACCCAAAAGGAAGGTGAAGATTTCTTTGATACTTACTCACCTGTGGCTCGACTGACCACTATCCAAGTTCTACTTTCACTAGCTGCCTCTCATGGTCTTCTCATTCATCAAATGGATGTTAATACTACTTTCCTAAATGGAGAGTTGTACGAGCAAATTTATATGGAACAACCAGATGGGTTTGTAGTTGATGGCCAGGAAGGAAAAGTGTGCAAGTTGTTGAAGTCTTTGTATGGACTCAAGCAAGCACCCAAATAGTGGCATGAGAAGTTTGAAAGAACTTTAACACTTACAGGCTTTGTTATAAACGAAACTGACAAATGTGTGTACTATTGCCATGGTGGGGGCGAGGGAGTTATCATTTGCTTGTATGTTGATGACATACTAATTTTCTGAACAAATTTGAATGTTATTAAGGAGGTCAAGGATTTCCTATCTCGTTGTTTTGGGATGAAGGATTTAGGAGTGGCTAATGTTATTCTCAACATCAAGCTGTTGAGAGACGATGATGGTGGGATTACATTGCTTCAATCTCACTATGTGGAAAAGATCTTGAGTCGCTTTGGCTACAGTGACTACAAGCCCTCTCCAACACCATATGATGCTAGCATGTTGCTTCGAAAGAATCGAAGAATTGCTAGAGATCAACTGAAATATTCTCATATTATTGGCTCTCTTATGTATTTAGCCAGTGCTACAAGACCTTACATCTCTTTTGGTGTTATCAAACTGAGCCGATTTGTTTCAAAATTGGGAGATGACCATTGGAAAGCTCTAGAGAGAGTTATGCGTTATTTGAAAGGCATTGCGAATTATGGAATTCACTATACTGGGTACCCAAAGGTACTGGAAGGGTATAATGATTCAAACTGGATCTCAGATGCTGAAGAGATAAAGGCCACAAGCGGATATGTATTCACTCATGGAGGTGGCTCTGTTTCTTGGAAGTCTTGCAAGCAGACCATCTTAACGAGGTCAACAATGGAAGCAGAGCTCACGTCACTAGATACAGCTATGGTCGAAGCAGATTGGCTTCGTCATCTCTTTAATGACTTGTCGGTTGTTGGGAAACACGTATCGGGTATCCTATGAACTACGACACTCTAACTGTAATCACGAAAGTGAGCAGCTCAAAGGATAACATGAAGTCATCAAGACACGTTCAGAGAAGGTTAAAGTCTGCCAGGAAAATGAAAAACTCCTGAGTTATTGCATTGGATTTATATCCAAACGTCTAAAAATCTGGCAGATCCTTTTACTAAGGGTCTATCGCGTAATGTGATAGATAATGTATCGAGGGAGATGGGTATGAGACCCATAATATGAGTTGTTCACAGTGGTAACCTAGTCTATGTGATCGAAAATCTCGTGAATTAGATGTGGAAGACAAGGTGTTGGTCAACTAAGAGGAGAATATCCTTACTATTCATAATACCACTCCATGAAGATGCAATACTCTCCTAATCTGCACGGCAGGTTGATGTATATCTTAATGTATTATAAGTGGCTCTTTTAAGCAGAGATGTTGGCCTGTAGAACATCTTTTGAAGAACACACCCATATGAGTTTGATTGTTAAACATCGCAATCTATGAGAGTAGGGTACTCTCTAGTAAACTCATGTAAGGTCTCAGAGTATGGCGCATAAGCTCCACCCGCGGGGAAGACCCACGTTAGCCCAGTATCGGTCAAGGCTTTGTGTGAAGCTAGATTCATAGAAAACTTGTAGTTCAAGGCCTAGTCCACTGTTCAAGTTGCTTACTAGTGTATGATACATCTCCAACGTATCTATACTTTTTATTGTTCCATGCCGTTATATTATCATCCTCGGATGTTTTACAATAATTTTATATCATTTTTGGGGACTAACCTATTGACATAGTGCCAAGTGCCAGTTGCTGTTTTTTGCTTGTTTTTTTACATCGCAGAAAATCAATATCAAACGGAGTCCAAATGCAGCGAAACTTTTTGTGGATTTTTCTCGGACGAGAAGACATCCAATGGGCCAGAGAAGTGCATGGGGGGTGCCCCGAGGGGGGCACAACCAACCAGGGCGTGTCTGGGCCCCCAGGCACCCCCAGATGGGTTGTGCCCACCTCGGTGTCCTCCTGCACCGCCTCTTCACTCTATAAATACTCCAATAATCCAGAAAACCTAGGGGCATTGACAAAATTTTGTTCCAGCCGCTACAAGTTCCAGAACCATGAGATCCAATCTAGAGCCCTTTTTCGGCAGTCGGCCGGAGGGGAAAACGATCACGGAGGGGTTCATCATCCTCATTGGCGCCTCTCCGATGATGCGTGAGTAGTTTACCATAGACCTATGGGTCCGTAGGCAGTACCTAGATGGCTTCTTATCCCTTTGTATCTCAATACAATGGTCTCTTGGAGATCTATTTGATGTAATGATTTTTTGCGGTGTGTTTGTTGGGATTCGTTGAATTGTGAGTTTATGATCAGATTTGCCTTGATTCAATATCCATTCTTGATTATTATAGTCTCGTATTTCTTCTCCAATATTTGGGTTTTGTTTGGCGAACTTGATCTATTTATCTTGCAATGGGAACATGTGCTTTGTAATGGGTTCGATCTTGCGGTGTCCTTTCCGAGTGACAGAAGGGGCAGCAAGGCACGCATGTATCTTTTCTATTAAGGAGAAAAAGATGGGGTCTATTCCTACATGAATAGATCTTGTCTACATCATTTCATCGTTCTTATTGCATTACTCCGTTTTTCCATGAACTTAATACACTAGATGCATGCTGGATAGTGGTCCATGTGTGGAGTAATAGTAGTAGATGCAGGCAGGAGTCGGTCTACTAATATTGGACGTGATGCCTATATACATGATCATTGTCTTGGATATCGTCATAATTATTTGCTTTTCTATCAATTGCCCAATAGTAATTTGTTTACTCACCGCATGCTATTTTCTCGAGAGAAGCCACTAGTGAAATCAACGACCCTCGGGTCTATTTTCCAATCATATACTTTCAGATCTATATTGTCATTTGCCTTTTTATTTATTTGCAACTTTTATTTGCAGATCTATATTATCAAAAACCCAAAAATACCTTGATGCGTTATATTTGATTTTATTCGCATATTTCAATCTACTACAATTTTATCCGATCCTTACGTCACTTTTTGGCATCGTTACCTGGAAGGGATTGCCAACCCCTTTAATGCATTGGGTTGCAAGTATTCATTCTTTCTGTGGAGGTATCGTTTACATAGTGTTGCTTGGTTCTCCTACTAGTTCGATAACCTTGGTCGCATCACTGAGGGAAATACCTTATCGTTGATGTGCTGCATCATCCCTTATTCCTTGGGGAAACACCGACGCATCTCAAGCGACATCAGTGTAGCATAGAGTTCTAGGTGGAAGTTCAACTTAACAGTCTCCACTGCAGTACCGGTATATAAAATAGTGTTTTGGAACCAAAGGCAAAATTTTGTGTGCCTCTGGGATCTGGTGGAGGATTGCTAGAATTTTGTCTATCTATGGGCCAGCCCAATAGCAATTTCAGAATTTCCTAATAAATCCTTGAGGCCCACTTAGCCCATTCGTGCAAGGCAAGGGGAACTACTAAAGTTTAGTCCCACATTGCTAGTTTAGAGGGAGTTGGACCTCCTTATAATGGAGGTTGTTTCCCCACATGTATGAGCATGAGAACAAGAGGGACATCCAGGCGCACTCCTCCTCTGCCGCCCGCCTCGCCATGCCACGCCTCATCACGACGTGTCGTGGGTTGCGGGAATGAGCCGAGCCGATGTCTAAATTTTTGCTGCGCACGATTGGCATACGAAAGGTCACTCGGAAGCTGAAAGTTTTTCTGTAGTGTATATTGAATACGAACGCTCGTTTCGTTTCCCTCTCTCCCTTTAGCTCCCGACGCAGCCTATTCACCTCCTTCTCATGTGCCTATAAAAGGGAGGTCACTCCTCTCCAGAGAGACACACCAGGAGATCATCTCCCTCTCACCACCAAAGTTCCTGAGCATTGCGCTAACGCTACGTTCTTCCCCATCCCGGCTTGTGGCTTGCACCATAGGTCTGGACAGTAGGCCTCCGAAACCACACCTCTTTGAGTCTTGTACGGGAGAAGGCTGATAAGATTTTTGGGGAGTGCTCTACGCGACTACTGACCAGTTCCTCACGGACGCCGATGACTACTTCCCCGACGTCGACTTATTCACCGACATCGACAACCTCTTCGATGACATGGCTAGCAAGGACACCGACCCCAAGACCGGTGCTTCTGCGGTTGCTCCGTATGTCTTCGTGTTCTCTGTGTTTAAGATCATGCTACAATTTGTTGCTCTAGCCTTTCTTGTTTCACCCTCTGTTCTACATATGTTCTGTTCTAGTTCATACGTGCATATGCTATTTTCTTTCACTGTGGTAAATTACATGACTTGTTCCATTTCTACTATAATAGTCATGTTTTATCTACTGTTTCTGTTGATAAAATCATGTGGTAAATTGCTCATATTTCTAACAGAGGGTTGTTCAGTCTTTATTGTATTTTTCTTTCTGGTTGGTGCTCTATTGTGCAAAGGCTAGCATTCTGTTGTCTTTTCAGTTTTGTCAGGTTGGTGTGTATGTGGCTTATATTATATTCTTTCTGTTATAAATGAGACACATATTACCATGGAAAAAATAGTGATTATATACGTGAAATGCACGTTAATATTAGGCGGTAGTTGGGCGGTGTAGGCTGTGGGTGTTCCGCATCTAGTGGTGGTATCGCTCCTTCTCAAGTGGTAGTACCGCATGAAGCGGTAGTACCACCCATGCCGCAGTGGCAGTACCGCCTAGTGCGGTATTAATAGCGCATGTTATCTCCTAGAGGGGGTGGGGGAGTCATGGACTAAGGGGTCCTCGAGGCGTCGGCCCACTGAATATGTGCCGGACTGGTGAAGCCGCACAGTGACGGGAAACCTATGACGACGTGGTGTGCCCTCCAAGTCAAGGATAGGCAGGATCTCTTTACTCCTTGTTGTAATCTATCTCTGGTAAACCCTTACCATGTCGGTGTCTATACAAACCGAGGGTTGTAGTCATTAGGGAGAGAGCTTCCCATACCACCTCATCACCTTAGGGTTTAGCTCATGCTAATCTCGAGGTAGATCTACTCTGTAATCATATACACATCCAATATAATCGAGCAAGACATAGGGTATTATGATACGTCTCCAACGTATCTACCTTTGCAAACACTTTTGCCCTTGTTTTGGACTCTAACTTGCATGATTTGAATGGAACTAAGCCGAACTAACGCTGTTTTCAGCAGAATTGCCATGGTGTTGTTTTTGTGCAGAAATAAAAAGTTCTCAGAATGAACTGAAAATCCATGGAGAATTATTTTGGAAAATATAAAAAATATCTGCGAAAAGATCCACGTCAGGGGGCCCACACCCTGTCCACGAGGGTGGGGGGCGCGCCCCTTCCCCCTGGGTGCGCTCCCCTACACTTGTGGGTTATCAAGACTATTTTCTGGTGCCGTTGCCGGGGGGCATAACTATATTCTTTAAGTCACTTGGCATTTATATCTGTTGATCACTATGATGAATTTGAAGGACTCAAAAACCAAGATCTATCCCTCAACTACGAGGGGAGGTAAGGAACTGCCATCTAGCTCTGCACTTGATTCACCCTTGGTTATGAGTAAATTTGTGACACCTACTCCTGCTATTGAATCTGATATGTCGTATGTTCTTGATGATGCTACTTCTGCTATATATGATGAAACTACTTCTATGCTTGATAATAATGTGCCACTAGGTGAATTTCTAGATGAACAAATTGCTAAGGTTAAGGAGAATGCAATTATTATAACTGATAATATTTATGAAAGTGATGATGAAGCTTCTCCCCCTAGATATGAATTGCCTGTTATTCCTGAGGGTTATGTTATGGATGAAGGAACTGCTAGAGACTTTCTTGCTTGCAATGATAGATATGATCTTAGGAAATTATTAGCTAAGTTAAAAGAAAAGTTTTTGAATGCTAGAATGAAATATGACCCTGCTTTTGCTACTTCACCTATCTTTGTTACTGATAAGGATTATGATTTCTCTGTTGATCCTGAGTTAATTACTTTGGTTGAATCTGATCCTTTCCATGGCTATGAATCTAAAACTGTTGTGGCGCATCTTACTAAGTTGAATGATATAGCCACCCTGTTTACTAACGATGAAAAGATTCGTTATTATTATATCCTTAAGTTATTTCCGTTCTCGTTAAAGGGTGATGCTAAGACATGGTTTAATTCTCTTGATCCTGGTTGTGTGCGTAGTCCCCAAGATATGATGTATTACTTCTCTGCTAAATATTTTCTAGCTCATAAGAAACAAGCTGCCTTACGGGAAATATATAACTTTGTGCAAATTGAAGAATAAAGTCTCCCACAAGCTTGGGGGAGGCTTCTCCAATTACTTAATTCTTTGCCTGATCATCCTCTTCAGAGGAATGAAATACTTGATGTCTTTTATAATGGACTAACCGATGCTTTCAGAGACCACTTGGATAGTTGTGCTGGTTGTGTTTTCAGGGAAATAATAGTTGATCAAGCTGAATTACTATTGAATAATATGCTGGCCAATGAAAATAATTGGACACTTCCTGAACCAGCCCCTAAGCCAACTCCGGAGAAAAGGGGAGTTCTATTCTCAGTCCTGAAGATATGCAAGAGGCAAAGAAATCTATAAAAGAAAAAGGTAGTAAAGCTGAAGATGTTAAGAATTTACCGCCTATTGAAGAAATACATGGTATTGATAACCCAACACAGGTAGTAAAGGTAAATTCTCTTTATAGATTTGATGAAGGTGATATTCCCCGTTATAAGTCTGCTAGCCAATGCTTAGATGAGTTTGACAATTTTATTGTGAAACAAGAAAACTTCAATGCTTATGTTGATAGACAATTGCAACGCAATGCTTATATGATTGAACGCTTGAGTGATTATATGTCTAGAGTTAAAGGTGAATTGAAACTTATTAGTAAACATGCTTCTATGGTGACCACTCAAGTAGAACAAGTACTTAAGGCTCAGAATGATTGGCTCAATGAATTAAATAGTAAGAATAATGACTATGCTGTTAGATTTGCAACTAGAGGTGGTAAAATGACTCAGGAACCTTTATATCCTGAGGGCCACCCTAAGAGAATTGAGCGAGATTCTCAGAGAGCTAATTTAGATGCACCTAGTTCTTCTAAGAAGAAGAAAAAGAAAAATGATAAGACTTTGCATGCTTCTAGTGAACCTATAGCTGATACATGTGAGAATCCCAATGATGTATCTGTTTCTGATGCTGAGACACAATCTGGTACTGAACATGAACCTGGTGATAATGCTAATGATGATGCTCAACCTAGCAATGATAATGATGTAGAGATTGAGCTTGATGTTGATCTTGATAACCCACAATCAAAGAATCAACGTTATGATAAGAGAGACTTTGTTGCTAGGAAGCACGGTAAGGAAAGAGAACCATAGGTTCAGAAACCCATGCCTTTTCCTCCTAAACCATCCAAGAAAAAGGATGATGAGGATTTTGAGCGCTTTGTTGAAATGATTAGACCTATCTTTTTGCGTATGCGTTTGACTGATATGCTTAAGACAAATCCTTATGCTAAATATATGAAAGACATTATTACAAACAAAAGAAAGATACCTGAAGTAGAAATTTCCACCATGCTTGCCAATTACACTTTTAAGGGTGGAATACCTAAGAAACTAGGAGACCCAGGAGTACCCACTATACCCTGCTCCATTAAAGGAAACTATGTTAAAACTGCTTTATGTGATCTTGGAGCCGGTGTCAGTGTTATGCCTCTCTCTTTATATCGTAAACTTGACTTGAGTAAATTTTCAACTATTACTATTGGAGGTTTTGAATTTCCTCTTCCTACTGTCAAGAAGACATATGATATTCTCATTGTTGGGGACATACATATCCCCATTGAGTTAACCTAGTGTTATTCAAAATTTCTCCGGTTTCATGTTATTCGGAAAGATTTTATTAACAAGACTTGATCAACCTTGTTAATGGATTCCTTTTTGATGAGCATGAGATGGGTGAATCTAGATAGCACAACCTTTTGTACCCTCCTTTTACTTTATGTTAATTATTAGGATAAATAAAGCAAAAATAGTATTTTTTGTCTGTTTCCAGACTTATCCGTGCAATAAAAATTACCCCGAAAATAAAAGTTCTCCAAATGCCCTGAAAATGAAATATGACTTTTTCTAGAATATTTGAGAATATATGGCACAGAAAACACAGCGAGGGGAGCCAGCACCTGGCCACGAGGGTCTAGGGCGCGTCCGCCCTCACAAGACGCGCCCCTGCCTCGTGGGCCCCATGTGGCCCCCCTCCACTTATTCATGCACCCACACACTTCTTCTTCCTCCCAAAAAAATCACTATCCAGCTCAAACACGAGTTCTAGCTCATCTTGCTGCCATTTTCGGTCTCCTTGCTCAAAGCTCCTTTCACAAAACTGTTTGTGGAGATTGTTCCTTGGTATGAGACTCCTCCATTGGTCCAATTAGTTTTTGTTCTAGTGCTTTATTTATTGCAAATTTTTGATGCTGTGATGACCTTGTTCTTGAGCTTGCATGCCAAATTTCTTTGGTCCCAAGTAGTTCTAATGCATGATATAGTCTCTAGGCACTTGTAGGAGTTGTTGCTATCAATATTGTTGAACTTGGTTCACTTTTATTTTGAATTACTAAAAATTTCAGAAATTTTTAGAGGAGGAAAATGATAAAGAGATTGTTGAGAGGCTCCTCGAGTAAAAGTTCAGAGGATAAGAAGAAGGAAGAAAATAAGAAACCCAAATATAATATCCCTCGCACTGTAGAAGTTCGGCCGTGTGAATGGCCTTTTAACGAGTTCATGAAAGCCGCCGGGATTTACGAAGACTTTTATTATTTGGCGAACAATGCATGCCTCACCGACTTCCTCCGCGACCAGCGTGAACAGTATCTCTTACTTACCAATATTTTTACGCAAAACTTTCTTTTTCATGCTAGGAAATCACCACCTTCAGTGGAGTTTCGTTTATATGATGAGGTTAAGGAGATGTCATTCTTTGATTTTTGTGAAGTATGCAAGATACCCTTTGAAGGTAGTCTTGATGAACCACGTCGTGAAAACATTGAAGGGTTTATTGACATGATAGATGTAGGGGAAACTAGGCAAGTTTCAGGGGCAAGAATTACTAGTATACATTTCCCTGTTATGCGCTACTTTGCTTTATTTGCTAGTAGATGTTTAATTGGTCGCGGGAACAGTGGGAATCTTAGTGCCCCTGATATTGTCATTTTGCTCCATGCTTTGTTTCGAGACACAACTTTTAGCTTGGGTGCTGTCGTTGCTAAATGATTAAGTCTGAACCGCACCAAAGGTCCCGTCTTTGGAGGCATCTTTGTTTCTCGCCTTGCTGAACATTTTAGAATACCTATTAGGCATCATGAGAAGGAAGAAAAATTGCATGCTCCTGTTTATGTAGATTATAAGAGCATGATAGCACATGATTTTATTGTTAAAGACAACGAGAAGTTGCTTAATTATAAATTGAGGTTTGATGAAAAATATTGTGAGATTGTTACCTTGCCTGCACCATCTCTGTTTGATCTGTTTTCAAGCATATACCTCGTTACGTCAGATGCCTTCTACAAGTACCAGAGCCAGGCATGAGCTTCAGAGCCTGAGCCGGAGCCACCACTCGATCCTTACCGTCAGTCTGTTTATGGGCGGGATCCGGATGAGCTTGCCAACCAGTGGCACCCAGAGGACACTTCTCAGTACACTGGAGAGAGTAGCTTCAATCCATGGCCATAGACCAACTTAGACCAAAAGCCTAAGCTTGGGGGAGTATGTGTTTCTCACCGACATTACTTTCATGTTCACACACTTATAATAGTTGTCGGTGCTCACACTCTTTCATTGTACTATCCATGCTCAATTTCAGTTCTTTTCGTAGTCTTTTTCTTGTGTGTTAGAAAAACCTTAAGAAAAACAAAAAAAATAGTTGTAGCTTTTTAGCTAGTTTACTTTCCTTGCCTGCAGTAGTAATTAAAAGAAAACCCAAAAATATTTATCGTTCTTCTTTTGCTTGTTGGGAGATTTCCCGTGTAAATAGTTTCTTTTCTTTTTTTGGAGGACAAGAGTAGAAGACCATGATGAAAATGTTTAGTGGCTCTCATATGCTTTATTGTTGATTTAACCTTGAGCCATATTACTTTGTCTTCTCTCTTGTATTAAATGCTTGCAAATTCCAGCTTAGTCCAATGCACGTGCACTATTATTATTATCCACACCGTTCGGTCGTGCGAGTGAAAGGCAATAAGGATGATATATGATGAACTAATTGAGATGAGAAAAGCTGGTATGAACTAGACCTCTCTTGTTTTTGTAAATATGATAGTTCACTTGCAATGACAATTAGAGATCATAGCTGCTTATGCCATGCTTAATTATCTAGGAGTTTATAATGGTCTATCTTGCATGCCAACATGATATTAAAATGGTTGTGATGTGGTATGATAGGGTGGTATTCTCCTTTGAACGATTCAAGTGGTCTGACTTGGCACATGTTCACACATGTAGTTGAAACAAATCAACATAGCCTCCATGATATTTATGTTCATGGTGATTTATATCCTACTCATGCTTGCATTCACTGTTGATTAATTTTAATGCATGTTCATGACTGTTGTCACTCTCTAGCTGGTCGCTTCCCAGTCTCTTTCTATCCTTCACCGGTACTAAGCGGAAATACTGCTTGTGCATCCACTTCCATAAACCCCAAAGTTATTCCAATGAGTCCACCATACCTTCCTATATGCGGTATTTACCTGCCGTTCCAAGTAAATTTGTATGTGCCAAACTCTAAACCTTCAAATAAAATTCTGTTTTTATGCTCGAACAGCTCATGTATCAACTAGGTTGTCTATATCTTCCCTGCTAGGTGGGTTATTCTCACGATGAGTGGACTCCGCTCATCATTCATGAGAAAATGGCTGGTAATCGGGATGCCCAGTCCCATGCTCAAAATCATAATAATTAAACAAAACTCCCCCAGGGTTGTTGCTGGTTTGGATGGTACCCGTTGTTTCGGGCTAGCCCTGGAGTGTGCTTGTTGGTGGTTGGGGGAGTATAAACTTTACCATTCTGTTTGGGAATCGCCTATAATGTGTGTAGCATGGAAGATATCGAGATTCTTGGTTGTTATGTTGACAATGAGAGTATACCTCTCAAAATATTATTCATCTCTATTTAAAAATTGAGCTCTGGCACCTCTACAAATCCCTGCTTCCCTCTACGAAGGGCCTATCTATTTACTTTTATGCTGAGTCATCATCCTCTTATTAAAGAGCACCAGTTGGAGAGCACCTCTGTCATTTGCGTGTATTACTATTAATTTGCATTGAGTATGATCATGACTGGATCTCTTTTACCATGAATTAAAATGTCTAGTCAGTCCTTGATCTTTAAAGGTGCTCTGCATTTATGTTTTGCGGTCTCAGAAAGGACTAGCGAGATACCATCTGGTTATATCACATTATGATTGCTTTGAGAAAGTGTTTTCATCCGAGGTTTATTATTATTGCTCGCTAGTTGATTATGCCATTGATATGAGTAGACATGAGACCTGAAGTTATTGTGAATGTGGTTAGTTCATGATCTTGCTAAAAACTTGAATGCTGGCTTTAAATATTTACAACAACAAGAGCAAACAGAGTTTGTCAAAGTTTTTCTCTATCACTTTCAGTTTATCAACTGAATAGCTTGAGGACAAGCAAAGGTTTAAGCTTGGGGGAGTTGATACGTCTCCAACCTATCTACTTTTCCAAACACTTTTGCCATTGTTTTGGACTCTAACTTGCATGATTTGAATGGAACTAACCCGAACTGACGCTGTTTTCAGTAGAATTGTCATGGTGTTGTTTTTGTGCAGAAATAAAATGTTCTCGGAATGACCTGAAAATCCACGGAGAATTATTTTGGAAAATATAAAAAATATCTGCAGAAAGATCCACGTCAGGGGGCCCACGCCCTATCCACGAGGGTGGGGCGTGCGCCCCCTCCCCCTGGGCCCGCTCCCCTACACTTGTGGGTTATCATATTACCTCTTCGAGAGGGCCCGAACGTGGGTAAACACTGTGCTCATCGTCCCTTGTTATCCTTAGATCCCAGATCCACAGCTCGGGACTCACAACCCCGAGGTCTGCCGGTTTTGACACCAACATTGGTGTTTTCATTGAGAGTTCCGTTGTTTGGATCGCCAGAAGAATCGATGGCCCGACTAGTCGTTAGAAACCACGCTTGCGTCGGGGGCCTCCCCATCCCTGGTCATCTCCTCGTGTTCGGCGGCATATTGGTGTGCAACGATCCCACTGGTCGCCTCGGCCGGATCGAAGGCTTCACCCCCATAGAGGGACTCACTGGTTCTGGGGCATTGACCCCAGGACCAACATATCCACAAGAATCAGGTATCTCTCAAAGTCTGGTCTTGAAGCCCGACTCTGATAGACTGTCTACAAGATCTCCCGCCGAATTACCGGAGTGTCCGGCACCCCCATGTGCCCAGCCAACAAACCACTTGGTTGGTCTATTCCCGACCTATGATTGGATCGGGCTTAAATCCTACGACCAAGAAATCAACACCCCTCCGGTCACGCACCTCGTCGCCACCATCGAAGAGGCCCAGGAGGGGCCACAACCCGGCAAGCTAAGAATGGTGTACACCCGAGTCTCTAGCTCGGAGTCATACACTTCCCCAGATGTGCGTCTGAACTTGGTCCCCAATGCGAGATCCGGCCTTGAGCCGATCCATCCGCATACCAGTCCGGATCCGAGCCCTGCACGACCAGAATCAAACATGACTCAACCACCCATTGAGGGTAGTCCGGGTCCGATGCCGGAGGGAATCCTCAAATTTTTCACACCCACCCACCATATGGAATACTCCCCGGATTCAGGAAACTTGGACATATGGGACCTCATGTATGTCAAACAACTGCCCAACGAGATAGTCCATCATTACTGGGCTAGATTTCTCCTTGTGAAGAACATGATGGCGTCTTGCGGTGACAAAGAAGTAATTAAAGCTTTCCAGTTCAATTGCAAGGACGAGGGCCTCTTAAACGCCCTCGCCCGCCGCCGAATTCAAAGCTTCATCGAACTATCGAACATGGTACACAAGTACTGCGCCATGGAGAATATGTTGAGGGCGCAACAGATGAACATGAAGCCACCACAACACATAAGGCCTCACGTCAAACGAGAATACATACATTAGTTGCCGGAACGTGAGCCTGACGAAAAGAAAACCAGGCCTAGATTAGTGCTGGACAAGTTCCTAGATAAACAATGCCCAATACACTTAGTCTTACTAGACGCAAACCTAACCCACATACTTTGTGCCTGTTGGGTGGTGAGACAAGTGGCCAAACATGGTGAGTTGATCTTGGGCCTTACACCTCCAGACAAACAGTCCACCGCTTCACCCCAGGACCACAATGTCCTTACGGTCTATGAGACGTTTGCCTAAAACAATAAAAGGAAACATGCTCTTTGAGAGCTCAGCCAGATATATCAAGTGATGGCCACACAGCCATGGGCAGCCACGCCTATCACCTTCGACAAAAAGGACGGACCAAGTCCCCGTAGCAACCACGCACCGGTCGCACTGGTCCTTGACCCCATTGTCGATGGCTTTTGGCTGACTAACGTGCTAATGGACGGGGGCATCGGCCTCAACCTCATTTATGAGGATACTCTTGATAAGATGCAATTCAACATGTCCCGCATCGAGCACAGTCACACCACATTTCGAGGTATAATACCCGGTAGGGAGGCACACTGCTCGGGACGCGTAACCATGGACGTTGTGTTCGGCTCACCCAATAACTACAGTTCCAAACCCTTGTTATTTCACATTGTGCCCTTTCGCAGTGGATACCACGCCCTGCTAGGATGCGAGGCACTCTCAAGATTTCAGGCCATACCACATTACGTGTATATGAAACTAAAAATGACAGGGCCCAACGGGGTAATCTCACTTAAAAGCGACCCGAGCAAGGCCCTGCGAGCCGAAAACAAGACGAAATCCCTCACCCTAGAGTCATTATCCGAAGCCCTCACAGCCGAAGAGTTGACAACACTACGCACTACAGTCGACAAGGATGATGTGTTCCTCAACAAAAGACAAAAACCCACGTCATTCAAGCCAGCAGATGAAATAGTCAAATTTCAAGTGCACCCAATGGATCCCAATAAAATGGCATCCATAGGAGCATAATTGGAGCCCGCAGTCGACAAGGCACTAAGAGTGTTCCTACATGAAAACTGGGAAATATTCGCATGGCACCCCTCAAACATGCCAGGAATCCCGCGCAGGCTAGCAGAACATAGCCTAAACATCCTCAAGGGCTTCAAGTCGGTGAAACAGGATCTACGCTGAATTTCCGAACCTAAACGACAAGCCATGGACGAGGAGCTCGCAAAACTACTTGATACGTCTCCAACGTATCTATAATTTTTTATTGTTCCATGCTATTGTATTATCCATCTTGGATAATTTATATGCATTTATATGCTATTTTATATAATATTTGGGACTAATCTATTAACCTAGAGCCAAGTGCCAGTTTCTGTTTTCCCTTGTTTTTGAGTTTACAAAAAAGGAATACCAAACAGAGTCCAATTGATGTGCCAATTTTTGATGATTTTTTATGGACCAAAAGAAGCCCCCGGAGTAAAAGAGTTGGGCCAGAAGAGTCCCGGGCCGTCCACGAGGGTGGAGGGCGAGCCCTACCCCCCTGGGCACGCTGCCCTATCTCGTGGATGACTCGAAGACCCCCTGACTTGTTCCCGACGCCAAAAATCCCTATAAATACATAAACCTCCGAAAAGAAACCAAGATCGGCAGTTCCGCCGCCGCAAGCCTCTATAGCCACTGAAAACTAATCTAGAACCGTTCTGGCACCCTGCCGGAGGGGGGAATCCCTCTCCGGTGGCCACCTTCATCATCCCGGCGCTCTCCATGACGAGGAGAGAGTAGTTCACCTTCGGGGCTGAGGGTATGTACCAGTAGCTATGTGTTTGATCTCTCTCTCTCTCTCTCTCTCTCTCTCTCTCTCTCTCTCTCTCTCTCTCTCTCGTGTTCTTGAGATGGCATGATCTTGATGTATCGCGAGCTTTGCTACTATAGTCGGATCTTATGATGTTTCTCCCCCTCAACTTTCTTGTAATGCATTGAGTTTTCCCTTTGAAGTTATCTTATCGAATTGAGTCTTTAAGGATTTGAGAACACTTGATGTATGTCTTGCGTGGGATACCCGTGGTGACAATGGGGTATTCTATTGATTCACTTGATGTATGTTTTGGTGATCAACTTGTGGGTTCCGTGACCTTGGGAATCTATGCATAGGGGTTGGCACATGTTTTTGTCTTGACTCTCCGATAGAAACTTTGGGGCACTCTTTGAAGTTCTTTGTGTTGGTTGAATAGATGAATCTGAGATTGTGTGTTGCATATCGTATAATCATGCCCACAGATACTTGAGGTGACAATGGAGTATCTAGATGACATTAGGGTTTTGGTTGATTTGTGTCTTAAGGTGTTATTCTAGTACGAACTCTAGGATAGATCGAACGGAAAGAATAGCTTCGTGTTATTTTATTACGGACTCTTGATTAGATCGATCAGAAAGAATAACATCGAGGTGGTTTCATACCCTACAATAATCTCTTCATTTGTTCTCCGCTATTAGTGACTTTGGAGTGACTCTTTGTTGCATGTTGAGGGATAGTTATATGATCTAGTTATGTTATTATTGTTGAGATAACTTGCACTAGTGAAAGTATAAACCCTAGGCCTTGTTTCAAAGCATTGCAATACCATTTATGCTCACTTTTATCATTAGTTACCTTGCTGTTTTTTATATTTTCACATTACAAAAACCTATATCTACCATCCATATTGCACTTGTATCACCATCTCTTTGTCGAACTAGTGCACCTATACAATTTACCATTGTATTGGGTGTGTTGGGGACACAAGAGACTCTTTGTTATTTGGTTGCAGGGTTGTTTGAGAGAGACCATCTTCATCCTACGCCTCCCATGGATTGATAAACCTTAGGTCATCCACTTGAGGGAAATTTGCTACTGTCCTACAAACCTCTGCACTTGGAGGCCCAACAACGTCTACAAGAAGAAGGTTGCATAGTAGACATCAAGCAATTTCTGGCGCCGTTGCCGGGGAGGTGAGTGCTTGAAGGTTTATCTTTAGATGTAGCAATCAAATCTTTTAGTTTCTTGTTTTATCACTAGTTTAGTTTATAAAAGAAAACTACAAAAAATGGAATTGAGGTTGCCTGATATGCTTCTTCTTTTTAATATCTTTCGTGAAAATGATGGAAAGGAAAATTGTGCCTAAGTACTAGAAGAAGAATGCATTAAAATGTTTGGCACTAAATACTTGAATGATGAGCATGATTGCAATGTTGTTTGTATGAATTCTTTGAATACCCATGATGCTAATGATATGCAAAGTCACAAGCTTGGGGATGCTATGTTTGATGAAGATGATATGTTTAGTCCGCCAAGTTTTAATGAGCAAATTTATTATGGTGAAAGCATGCCTTCTATTTATGATGATTATTGTGATCACATGTATGCTATAAAGAATACAGATAACCATGAAACTTGTCATCATAATTTTAATTTTCAATTGGATTATGCTTCACATGATAGTTATTTTGTTGAGTTTGCTCCCACTACTATTGATGAGAATAAATTTGCTTATGTGGAGAGTAGTAAAATTTCTATGCAAGTAGATCATGAAAGGAATGCTTTATGTGCTTGTTATATTGTTGAATTCATTCATTAAGCTACTGAAAATTATTATGAGGGAGGAATATATGCTTGTAGGAGTTGCAATAATATCAAGTTTCCTCTCTATGTGCTTAAAATCTTGAAGTTATGCTCGTTTTCCCTTCCTATGCTAGTTAATTATCATCCCCATAAGTTGGTTGCTCACAAAATCCCTATGCATAGGAAGTGGGTTATACTAAAATGTGCTAGTCATATTCTTCATGATGCTCTCTTTATGTTTTAATTCTTATCTTTTATGTGAGCATCATTGAAATCATCATATCTAACTAAAAGGCATTAAAGAAAAGCGCTTGTTGGGAGACAACCCAATATTTACCCCTACTGTTTTTGTGCATTCACATGATTAAGCTACTGTAGTAATCATGTTTTATAGCTTTTGTTTCAATAAAGTGCCTAGTAGAACCTTTGGGAAGACTTGGGTGAAAGTTAATGTGATCTTGCTATAAAAAACAGAAACTTTTGCGCTCACGAGGTTAGCTGCCATTTTTTACTGGAGATTTCTTTTAGGTTTATTCTTTTTTCAGATGATTAATAGGCAAATTCCTCACGTCCACCAATTTATTTCAGAATTATTTGAGTTACAGAAGTATTCCAGAGTTACAGATTGCTACAGACTGTTCTGTTTTGGACAGATTCTGTTTTCTATGTGTTGTTTGCTTATTTTGATGAATCTATGAGTAGTATCGGAGGGTATGAACCATAGAGAAGTTGGAATACAGTAGATATTACACCAATATGAATTTAGAATGAGTTCACAACAGTAGCTAAGTGGTGGTTTTACTTTCTTATGCTAATGGAGCTCACGAGTTTTCTGTTGAGTTTTGTGTTGTGAAGTTTTCAAGTTTTGGGTAAAGATTCGATGGACTATGGAATAAGGAGTGGCAAGAGCCTAAGCTTGGGGATGCCTAGGGCACCCCAAGGTAATATTCAAGGACAACCAAGAGCCTAAGCTTGGGGATACCCCGGAAGGCATCCCCTCTTTCGTCTTCGTTCATCGGTAACTTTACTTAAGGCTATATTTTTATTCACCACATGATATGTGTTTTGCTTGGAGCGTCAATTTATTTTATTTTGTTTTGCTTGATTTTTGAATAATATCCCAAGACTGAAATTCGTAAATGTTAGAGAGTCTTCACATAGTTACATAATTATTCAACTACTCATTGATCTTCACTTATATCTTGTGGAGTAGTTTGTCATTTGCTCTTGTGCTTCACTTATATCTTTTTAGAGCACGGCGGTGGTTTTATTTTGAAGAAATAGATGAAAAATCATGCTTCACTTATATTATTTTGAGAGTCTTTTAGTACATCATGGTAATTTGCTTTGGTTATGAATTTAGTCCTAATATGATGGGCATCCAAGAGGGATATAATAAAAACTTCCATATAAAGTGCATTGAATACTATGAGAAGTTTGATACTTGATGATCGTTTTGAGATATGAGGATGGTGATATTACAGTCATGCTAGTAGAGTAGTTGTGAATTTGATAAATACTTGTGTTGAGGTTTGCAAGTCCCGTAGCATGCACGTATGGTAACCATTGTGTGACAAATTTGAAGCATGGGGTATTTCTTTGGTTGTCATCCTTTGTGTGGAGGTCGGGATCGCGCGATGGTTAACTCATACCAACCCTTCCCCTAGGAGCATGCGTGTAGTACTTTGTTTTGATGACTTGTAGATTTTTGTAATAAGTATGTGAGTTCTTTATGACTAATGTTGAGTCCATGGATTATACGCACTCTCACCCTTCCACCATTACTAGCCTCTCTAGTACCGCGCAACTTTCGCCGGTACCATAAACCCACCATATATCTTCCTCAAAACAGCCACCATACCTACCTATTATGGCATTTCCATAGCCATTCCGAGATATATTTCCATGCAACTTTCCACTGTTCCGTTTATTATGACACGTTTCATCATGGTCATATTGCCTTGCATGATCATACAGTTGACATCGTATTTGTGGCAAGGCCACCATGCATAATTATTCACACATGTCACTCTTGATTCATTGCCTATTCCGGCACACCGCCAGAGGCATCCATATATAGAGTCATATTTTGTTATAGTATCAAGTTGTAATCTTTGAGTTGTAATTAAATAGAAGTGTGATGATCATCATTATTAGAGCATTGTCCCGAAAAAAGGCAAAAAAAGAGAAATCCCAAATAAAAAAAGGAAGGCCCAAAAAAAGAAAAAAAGAAAGAAAGAAAAAAGAAAAAAGGGGACAATGCTACTATCTTTTTTTCACACTTGTGCTTCAAAGTAGCACCATGATCTTTATGATAGAGAGTCTCTTATTTTGTCACTTTCATATACTAGTGGGAATCTTCGTTATAGAACTAGGCTTGTATATTCCAACAATTGGCTTCCTCAAAATTCCCTAGGTCTTCATGAGCAAGCAAGTTGCATGCACACCCACTTAGTTTCTTTTGTTGAGCTTTCATACATTTATAGCTCTAGTGCATCCGTTGCATGGCAATGCCTACTCACTTACATTGGTATCTATTGATGGGCATCTCCATAGCCCATTAATACAACTAGTTGATGTGAGACCATCTTCCTCATTTTTGTCTTCTCCACAACCACCACTCTATTCCACCTATAGTGCTATGTCCATGGCTCGCGCTCATGTATTGCGTGAAAGTTGAAAGAGTTTGAGAATACGAAAGTATGAAACAATTGCTTGGCTGAAACCGGGGTTGTGCATGATTTGAATATTTTGTGCGACGAAGATGGAGCATAGCCAAACTATATGATTTTGTAGGGATGAACTCTCTTTGGCCATGCTATTTTGAGAAGACATGATTACTTTGTTAGTATGCTTGAAGTATTATTAATTTTATGTCAATATTAAACTTTTGTCTTGAATCTTTCGGATCTGAACATTCATGCCACAATAAAGAAGATTACATTGATAATTATGTTAGGTAGCATTCCACATCAAAAATTCTGTTTTTATAATTTACCTGCTCTAGGACCACCAGGAATTAAGCTTGGGGATGCTTGATATGTACCCAGCATATCTATAATTTTTTATTGTTCCATCCTATTGTATTATCCATCTTGGATGTTTTATATGCATTTATATGCTATTTTACATGATTTTTGGGACTAAGCTATTAACCTAGAGCCCAATGCCAGTTTCTGTTTTTCCTTCTTTTTGAGTTTTACAGAAAAGGAATACCAAATGGAGTCCAAATGATGTGCCAATTTTTGATGATTTTTATGGACCAAAAGAAGCCCCATGAGTAAAAGAGTTGGGCCTGAAGAGTCCCGGGCCGTCCACGAGGGTGGAGGGCGCGCCCTACCTCCTGGGCGCACCCCCCTATCTCGTGGACGACTCGGAGATCCCCCTGACTTGTTCCCGACGCCAAAAATCCCTATAAATACAGAAACCCCTGCAAAGAAACCTAGATCGGGAGTTCTGCCGCCTCAAGCCTCTGTAGCCATCGTAAACCAATCTAGACCCGTTTCGGCACCCTGCTGGAGGGGGGAATGCCTCTTCGGTGGCCATCTTCATCATCCCGGCGCTCTCCATGACAAGGAGGGAGTAGTTCACCCTCGGGGCTGAGGGTATTTACCAGTAGCTATGAGTTTGATTTCTCTCTCTCTCTCTCTCTCTCTCTCTCTCTCTCTCTCTCTCTCTCGTGTTCTTGAGATGGCACGATCTTGATGTATCGCGAGCTTTGCTTCTATAGTCGGATCTTATGATGTTTCTCCCCCTCTACTTTCTTGCAATGGATTGAGATTTTCCTTTGAAGTTATCTTATCGGATTGAGTCTTTAAGGATTTGAGAACACTTGATGTATGTCTTGCATGGGATACTCGTGGTGACAATGGGGTATTCTATTGATTCACTTGATTTATGTTTTGGTGATCAACTTGCGGGTTCCATGAACTTGGGAATCTATGCATAGGGGTTGGCACACGTTTTCGTCTTGAATCTTCAATAGAAACTTTGGGGCACTCTTTGAAGTTCTTTGTGTTGGTTGAATAGATGAATCTGAGATTGTGTGATGCATATCGTATAAGCATGCCCACGGATACTTGAGGTGACAATGGAGTATCTAGGTGACATTAGGGTTTTGGTTGATTTGTGTCTTAAGGTGTTATTCTAGTACGAACTCTAGGATAGATCGAATGGAAAGAATAGCTTCGTGTTATTTTACTACGGGCTCTTGAATAGATTGATCAGAAAGAATAACTTTGAGGTGGTTTTGTACCCTACAATAATCTCTTCGTTTGTTCTCCGCTATTAGTGACTTTGGAGTGACTCTTTGTTGCATGTTGAGGGATAGTTATACGATCCAGTTATGTTATTATTGTTGAGAGAACTTGCACTAGTGAAAGTATGAACCCTAGGCCTTGTTTCAAAGTATTGCAATACCGTTTATGCTCACTTTTATCATTAGTTACCTTGCTGTTTTTTATATTTTCACATTACAAAAACCTATGTCTACCATCCATATTGCACTTGTATCATCATCTCTTCGCCGAACTAGTGCACCTATACAATTTACCATTGTATTGGGTGTGTTGAGGACACAAGAGACTCTTTGTTTTTTGGTTGCATGGTTGTTTGAGAGAGACCATCTTCATCCTACCCCTCCCACGGATTGATAAACCTTAGGTCATCCATTTGAGGGAAGTTTGCTACTGTCCTACAAACCTCTGCACTTGGAGGCCCAACAACATCTACAAGAAGAAGGTTGCGTAGTAGACATCACTACTAGAGTCCGGATTCATCCGTGAGATCGAGCACCCCGAGTGGCTAGCAAATCTGGTGATGGTACCCAAGAAGGACAAGTCCTGACGGTTCTGTGTCGATTTTAAAGACCTTAACAAGGCCTGCCCTAAGGACCCTTTCCCCTTGCCAAGAATAGACCAGATCATCGATGCCACCGCCGTACATGACTCGTTATGCTTACTTGACGCATACTCCGGATACCACCAGATCAAGATGAAGGAGTTCGACCAGGTAGCAACCGCATTCATCACCCCTAACGGGCCTTTCTGCTTCAATACCATGTCATTCGGGCTAAAAAACGCAGGAGTCACATACCAGGGCATGATTCAAACATGTCTCGAGAGTCAAATCGGAAGAACGATCGAGGCATACGTGGACGATATGGCTGTCAAAACCAAAAACATAGACCAACTGATAGACGACCTCTGCCAAACATTTGACAACTTGCGAGCCTACGATATACGGCTCAACCCGGAAAATGCATTTTCGGGGTCCCGGTCGGAAACTTGCTCAGATTCATCGTTTCCCAAAGAGGAATCGAGCCCAACCTAACCAAAATTAGAGCATTGTCCCAGCTCGCAATACCAATAGAGCTCAAGCATGTCCAAAAGTTGGTCGGATGTGTGGCAGCTTTGAGCCACTTCATATCACGCCTCGGAGAGAAAGCACTACCACTCTACAGACTGCTCAAAAAGACCAAGAAATTCCAATGGACAAACGAAGTAACTACGATGATTGAGGATATTAAAGCACTTCTCGTTGGCAACCCTATCCTAGCCGCACCCAGCGTTGGTGAGCCCATGCTACTATATATCTCGGCCACCAATCAGGTGGTCAGCGTGGAGCTCGTCGTGGAGGGGGATTCTGAGGGCTACAAGTTCCAAGTCCAAAAGCCGGTCTATTACACATCTGAAGTACTTACGCCATGCAAATCACGATACCCACACTATCAAAAGATAGCCTATATGGTTTTCATGGCGTCCCGAAAAGCTGCGACACTACTTCCAAGAATGTTCGGTCATAGTGGCATCAGAGGTCCACTTGAATGATATAATCAACAACATGGATGCCACGGGCCGCATAACCAAATGGGCCATCGAGCTCCTTACTTTCGGAATAACATACAAGCCATGCCAGGCGATTAAATCTTAGGTGCTGGCTGATTTTATAGCCGAATGGACCGAAGCTAAACTACCCCGGGAATACAGCACATATTCGCACTGGACGATGTACTTTGACAGCTCAAAAATGCTAGCCGGACTAGGGGCAGGGGTAATCCTAATATCCCCTACATGCGACATTGTTCGGTACATCCAACAAATAATGTACACGGACTCCAACAATGCAGCAGAATATGAAGCAGTACTGCATGGTCTTCGGATGGCCACTTCAATAGGGGTGCAGCGCCTCGAGGTACGAGGAGATTCGAACCCAGCGATCTCTCAAGTCAACGGAGATTTTTATGCGAAGGACCCCAAAATGGCGATGATACGTCTCCAACGTAACTATAATTTTTCATTGTTCCATGCTGTTATATTATCATTCTTGGATGTTTTACAATCATTTTATATCATTTTGGTACTAACCTATTGACATAGTGCCAAGTGCCAGTTGTTATTTTCTGCATGTTTTTCACATAGCAGGAAATCAATATCAAACGGAGCCCAAACACCGCAAAACTTTTTGGAGATTTTTCTGGGCCAGAGGACACCTGATGGGCCAAGGTAGCACCTGGGGAGTGCTTCGAGGGGGGCACAACCCACCAGGGCGCGCCAGGCCGCCCTGGCATGCCCAGGTGGGTTGTGCCGGCCTCCCGCACCGCCTCTTTGCTCTATGAATACCACAATATTCCAGAAACCCTAGGGGAGTCGACGAAATATTCATCCAGCCACCGCAGAGTCGAGAAACACCAAATCCAATCTAGACACTATCATGGAGGGGTTCACCACTTACATTGGTGCCTCTCCGATGATGCGTGAGTAGTTCCTTGTAGACCTAAGGGTCCGTAGTTAGTAGCTAGATGGCTTCCTCTGTCTCTCTTTTGATTCTCAATACAATGGTCTCTTGGAGATCCATATGATGTAACTCTTTTTGCGGTGTGTTTGTTGGGATCCGATGAACTTTGAGTTTATGATCAGATTTATCTTTTTATATCCATGAAAGTATTTGAGTTTTTTAATCTCTTTTATGCATGATTGCTTATAGACTCGTATTTCTTCTCCGATATTGGGTTTTGTTTCGCTAACTTGATCTCTTTATCTTGCAATGGGAAGAGGTGCCCGGTAGTGGGTTCGATCTTACGGTGCTTAATCCAAGTGACAGAAGGGGAAACGACACATATGTATCGTTGCCACTAAGGATAAAATGATGAGATCCATATCTAACGCCATAGATAAATGGATCTTTTCTACATCATGTCATCGTTCTTAATGCATTACTCCGTTTTCCATGAACTTAATACACTAGATGCATGCTGGATAGCTGTCGATGTGTGGAGTAGTAGTAGTAGATGCAGGCAGGAGTCGGTCTACTAATCTTGGACATGATGCCTATGTAATGATCATTGCATGGATATCGTCATGATTATTTGAAGTTCTATCAATTGCCCAACAGTAATTTGTTCACCAACCGTTTGCTATTTTTCTCGAGAGAAGCCACTAGTGAAACCTACGGCCCCTGGGTCTTCTTTCTCATATATTTGCCTTTGCGATCTATTTGCCTTTGCTTTTATTTTCAAATCTACTAAACCAAAAACCCAAAAATACCTTGCTGCAATTTATTCTTATTTGTTTTATTTGGCGTTCGATCTATCAATCTACTACAAATTTCTCACGTCTGTTTTGCCTATCTTGAGGCGTCGTACCCCGAAAGGGATTGCCAACCCCTTTAACACGTCGGGTTGCGAGAAGTTATTATTTGTGTGCAGGTGTTGTTTACGTTGTGTTGTTTGGTTCTCCTACTGGTTCGATAACCTTGGTTTCACATCTGAGGGAAATACCTACCGCCGTTGTGCTGCATCATCCCTTCCTATTTGGGGAAATACCGACGTAGCTTTAAGCAACATCAAAAGGAATTTCTGGCGCCGTTGCCGGGGAGGACCTTCAACATAACTAGGTTCCTAATCACAAATCTCATCTCCTCGCAATTACATTATTTGCCATTTTCCTCTCATTTTCATCTCCCCCACTTCACAAACATTTGTCGTTTTATTCGCCTCTCTTTTCCGTTTGCCATTTTTCTTGCCGGATCTGTTTTTGCGTGTGTTATTGTTTACGTAGTCATGATCCCTAAAAGAAAATATTATGATGTTCCTTACCCCAATATTTTGCTTGAAATTGAGAAAACCACTAAGGAGTATATGACTCACAATTTGAGCATAATAAATATTTTACCGAAGAACTCAAGGAGCACTATGTTGTGCTTAATGCTATAACAAAACAACTTGATGATATTTGTAGAGAAGTTTGCAATCTCCAATCTAAGTATGCTTTTGCTGAAAGTTTGCTAGGAAAAATATCCGATGCACAAGCCACTCTAGTAAATCAAATGGCTGCTAAACCAATCTCATTAGAAGATAAAAATGATGAAGACATTAAAATTATTGGTGTTTCTTCCATTTATTCTTTGTTTAGTAAAGTTCAACTTGATGATAAAGGGACCGAAGAAGAGTCAACTTTAGGTAGAAGGTGTCCCAATATTTCAGGGGGTGAAAATCTCATTGAGAAAATTGATAAAAGTGGGTTTGGAGAGGTCAAGACTTTAACTAGTGATGCACCCACTATTTTGGATTACAAAGACTTTAATTATGATAGTTGCTCCTTGATTGATTGTATTTCTTTGTTGCAACCCATGATTAACTCACCCCATGCCTATGAACAAAATAAAGCTTTTACTAAACATATTGTTGATGCTATGATGAAAGCTTTTGAAGAAAAATTGGAATTAGAAGTTTTGAGTCCTAGGAAGTTGCATGATGAATCGGAACCTACCATCAAAGCCAAAATTTAAAATTATGAGTGTTTTACTTTGTGTGATTTGGGTGCTAGCGTTTCCACGATTCTGAAATCTCTTTGTGATGTTCTTGGTCTTACCAATATTGAAGATTGCTCTCTTAATTTGCGTTTGGCAGATTCTACTATTAAAAAGCCTTTGGGGAGGATCAATGATGTTCTTATTCTTGCAAATATTAACTATGTACCCATAGACTTTATTGTTCTTGATATCGAATGCAATCCGTCTTGCCCTATTATACTTGGTAGACCGTTTTTGCGCACTATTGACGCGGTGATTGACATAAAAGAAGGGAATATTAAATTCCAATTTCCCTTGAGAAAGGGGATGGAACACCTCTCTAGAACCAAGATCAAATTGCCTTATGAATCTATAATGAGGGCAACTTATGGAACATCCAACAAGGATGACAATACTTGAAATCTTGGTATTATGCCTAGCTAAGGGCGTAAAACGATAGCGCTTGTTGGGAGGCAACCCAATGAATAAAATTCATTTTTTTACTTTTTACTTCATGTTCTTGAGTGTTAGCACAATTATGCTACTGGTATGATTGTGTTTTTTTGTTTTAATTAGTGTTTGTGCCAAGTATAACCGATAGGATCTTCTTGGGTGATAGTTGTTTGATCTTGCTGAAAAAGACAAAACTTTTGTGCTCATGAGAAAAATTCTCATTTTTAACAGAAAAATGATTTTTAGTTGATTCTTTTTGCAGATGATCAATATACAAATTTCCTATGTGACCCTACTTTTTCAAGACTTTTAGAGTTACAGAAGTATTCTAAACTTCTAGATTACTACAGACTGTTCTGTTTTTGACAGGTTCTGTTTTCTTTGTGTTGTGTGCTTATTTTGATAGCTCTATGGTTTTCTTTGATGAGTTTTTGCCATAGAAAAGTTGGAATATAGTAGATATAATACAAATACAAAATATGAATTGGTTTGACACAACAGTTATAGTAGTGATTTGTTTTCTTATACTAACGGATCTCACGAAAGTTTTGTTGGAGGTTTATGTGATTGAAGTTTTCAAGTTTTGGGTTATCTTATGATGGACGAAGGAAGGATGGAAGAGCCTAAGATTGGGGGTGCCCCGGCATCCCAAGCTATTATCCAAAAATGAGCAACCAACTAAGCTTGGGGATGCCCCCGAGTGGCATCCCCGGTTTCTTCCAACAACTATCGGTATTTCACTCGAGACTATATTTCTATTCGTCACATGATCTGTGTTTTGCTTGGAGCGTCTTGTATGATTGGAGTCTTTGCTTGTTTGATTTTTCTTTTTAATTCATCAATCCTTTATGTACACACCTATTTGAGAGAGCCAAAATTATGCCATGACTTGTTAGAATAGCTCTCTATGCTTCACTTAAATTTTTATGAGCTAGGACTTGCTCTAGTGCTTCACTTACATCTTTTTGAGCATGGTGTGCTTAGTATTTTTGAAGAAATACTCTCTTACTTCACTTAGATTTATTTGAGAATTAGTAAAATTTTAAAGAAATTATCTCTTGTTTCACTTATATTATTTTGAGAGAAAGAAAGAAAAAATATGCTCATGATCTTCACTTATATTTGTTTCAGCTTATCAAAAGCAACACATGAAAATTAGTCCCAAAGTGATAGATATCCAAGAAGGATATAATAAAAACTTTCATGAAGATCATTGGACAAAATGAACTTGATTCCTTGTAATAGTTTTGAGACATGATGATGTGATATGTGAGTTATGTTGATGAGTAATTGTGCTCTACTAAGAATATTAGTGTTAAAGTTTGTGATTCCCTATGCAAGCACGAAACTCAATAATTATGCAATGAAGTTATATCCTACTTGTGGTGCATTACTCGGTGTTATTTATGCTCAATGTTCGCTTACGAGATTATTTGTTTCATGGTTGGTCGCTTCCCAGTCTTTTGCTAGCCTTCATTTTGCACTAAGTATGATCTCTACTTGCGCATCCAAAATCCTTTATCCCGGTTTTGCCGCATGAGTCCACCATACCTACCTATATGTGGTGTTTCCTTGCTGTTCTAAGCAAATTTGTATGTGCCATCTCTAATTTTCAAAATAAATTTCCCTTTTGTGTGCATGTACCGCTCGCGAGGCGATGAGGGGTGGCCAATATTTTCCATGCTAGATGTGTTATTCTCACGATGAGTGTTTATTCACTTGTCATTGCATGAGAGTAAGGCAAAGGTATTAGGGATGCCCAATCTCGAAATGAAAAACAAATTTAATTTATGTTATCAAATAATAAATTCCTTGGAAAGTGTTGGTATGGAAGGCAACCGTGGATTCGGCTAGCCATGGCTTGTGAAAGATTGGTGGAAAAGGAATAAAATTTATTTTCCGATTGTGAACTGCCTATGATATATCTAGCATGGAAAGTGTTGGGAACCTCAAGTCATTCTCGTTGGTATATCTCCCAAAAAAATTATCTCTCGATTTAAGCTTTGAGCTCTGGCACCTCTACAAATCCATGCTTCCCTCTGCGTATGGCCTTTCTTTTACTTATGCAATTTTTATTTTTGAATTTGAGTCTCCATCTTCTCTTACACGCACCAACTAGGAAACACTATGATCGTACTTGAGCATTGGGTGTACCTAGTATGCGAGTGTGTTTCATGAATGGATCAATGGTTGAGCATAATGGGCTAGGGATAACTTATTTTAGCATTGATATTTTGAAAGACATGGTTGCTTGTTGATATGCTTGAGTATCTAAATTATTATGTCAAAACTAGACTATTGCTTTGAACCATATAAAAGTCCAAATGTCCATGTTATAAAGAAAAGAATATGATATGACATGATAGGCAGCATTCCACATTAAAAATTCTGTTTTAATCACTTACCTACTTGAGGACGAGCAGGAGTTAAGCTTGGGGATGCTGATACGTCTCCAACGTATCTATAATTTTTGATTGTTCCATGCTGTTATATTATCATTCTTGGATGTTCTACAATCATTTTATAGTCATTTTATATCATTTTTTGGTACTAACCTATTGACATAGTTCCAAGTGCCAGTTGTTGTTTTCTACATGATTTTTACATCGCAGGAAATCAATATCAACCGGAGCCCAAACACCACGAAACTTTTTGGAGATTTTATTGGGCCAGAAGACACCTGATGGGCCAAGGCAGCACCTAGGGAGTGCCCCGAGGGGTGCATAACCCACCAGGGCGTGCCAACCCCCCTGGCGCGCCCATGTGGGTTGTTCCCACCTCGATGGCCTCCCGCACCACCTCTTTGCTCTATAAATACCACAATATTACAGAAACCCTAGGGGAGTCGACGAAATATGCATCCAGCCTCCGCAGAGTCCCGAAACACCAGATCCAATCTAGACACCATCACTGAGGGGTTCACTACTTCCATTGGTGCCTCTCCGATGATGCATGAGTAGTTCCTTGTAGACCTACGGTTTCGTAGTTAGTAGTTAGATGGCTTCCTCTCTCTCTCTCTCTCTCTCTCTCTCTCTCTCTCTTTCTCTCTCTCTCTCTCTCTCTCTCTCTCTCTCTCTCTTGATTCTCAATACAATGGTCTCTTGGAGATCCATATGATGAACTCTTTTTGCGGTGTGTTAGTTGGGATCCGATGAACTTTGAGTTTATGATCAGATTTATCTTTTTATATCCATGAAAGTATTTGAGTTTCTTTGATCTCTTTTATGCATGATTGCTTATAGCCTAGTATTTCTTCTTCGATATTGGGTTTTGTTTGGCCAACTTGATCTCTTTATCTTGCAATGGGAAGAGGTGCCCGGTAGTGGGTTTGATCTTACGGTGCTTGATCCCAGTGAGAGAGGGGGAACCGACACATATGTATCATTGCCACTAAGGATAAAACGACGAGATCCATATCTAACGCCATAGATAAACGGATCTTGTCTACATCATGTCATAGTTCTAAATGCATTACTCCATTTTTCCAGGAACTTAATACACTAGATGCATGCTGGATAGCGGTCGATGTGTGGAGTAATAGTAGTAGATGCAAGCAGGAGTCGGTCTACTAATCTTGGACGTGGTGTCTATGTAATGATCAATGCCCGGATATCATTATGATTATTTTAAGTTCTATCAATTGCCCAATAGTAAGTTGTTCACCCACCGTTTGCTATTTTCCTTGAGAGAAGCAACTAGTGAAACCTACGGGCCCCGGGTCTTCTTTCTCATACATTTGCCTTTGCGATCTATTTGTCTTTGCTTTTATTTTCAGATCTACTGAACCAAAAACCCAAAAATACCTTGCTGCAATTTATTCTTATTTGTTTTATTTGGCGTTCGATCTATCAATCTACTACAAATTTCTCACGTCCATTTTGCCTATCTTGAGGCGCCGTACCTCGAAAGGGATTGACAACCCCTTTAACACGTCGGGTTGTGAGAAGCTGTTATTTGTGTTCTGGTGTTGTTTACGTTGTGTTGCTTGGTTCTCCTACTGGTTCGATAACCTTGGTTTCACATCTCACGGAAATACCTACCGCCATTGTGCTGCATCATCCTTCCTCTTTGGGGGAATACCAATGTAGCTTTAAGAGACATCAGGCGACATACGGAAATGCAGTCCTCTGGATATCAACTCGGTTCGAGGGCCTAGAATTCCACCATGTCTCTAGAGACAACAATGAAGCCACAGACGTTCTTGCCCGCATGGGCACCAAGCGTGACTTGGTTCCCAAAAATACTTTCCTCGAGCGGCTCTTCAAGCCCTCCATAGTATGGCAGGATGTTGACACCAGCGCATTAGTCAATGAGCCCGCTCACAATGTTTCCCTAGAAAACGATCCTGATGATCACATCATTAGCGGCTCAGCACTCACAGAAACATCCTCCGCCTACGAAATCATGGCCGTAATCACCCCCTGGACAGAACCTCTGCTCACCTACCTCATGCGACAACAGCTACCGGAGGATCAGATGGAGGCACGACGAACAATCCGGCGCTCTAAAGCATACAAGGCCCATGAAGGCGAACTCTACAAAAAGAGCACCACAGGAATCTTACAAAGGTGCATCTTCGAAGAAGAGGGGCAACAACTCCTGGCGGAAATACACGTGGGAATGGGTGGCCACCAGGCGGCAGCTTGGGCCTTGTTAAGCAAGGCTTTCCGAGCTGGATTCTTCTGGCCCACCGCCCGTGAAGATGCCCGGACATTAGTCCAACACTGTGTCAGGTGCCAGCTATTCTCAAATCAAAGCCACATGCCTCCCACAGCTCTTCGGACGATACCAATAACATGGCCCTTTGCGGTCTGGGGGCTCGACATGGTCGGGCCACTCAAAGGGGGGACAAAGAAAAAGAAGTACCTACTAGTCATGGTTGACAAATTCACCAAGTGGATTGAGGCAAGACCCTTTACTTCGGCAGATTCCAGATAGGTTGTCAAATTCTTATCTAACATCATACACCGTTACGGTGTCCCCCATAGCATAATCACCGATAACGGCACCAACTTCACCACCCATGAAGTTAAAGACTGGTGCGGCAAAATGGGCATTATGCTCGATTACACTTCAGTGTACCGCCCACATACCAATGGACAGGTTGTACTGGCCAACAGGCTCATTCTGAGTGGCGTCAAACCTCACCTCGCCCGGTCACTGGAACAATCAGATTCCGTATTATGGGGGCTGCGAACTACTCCTAACCAATCAATCGGATATACACCATTTTTTGTGGTATACGGTGCAGAAGCAGTCCTCCCATGCGACCTCATCCACGAAGATCCTCGAGGGCACATGTACGATGAAAAGGAAGCTGGGCTGGATCGACAGGATGACTTGGACGCTCTTGAAGGAGAACAAGATATAGCTGAAGCTCGATCCGCGCTTTATCAGCAGTAAGCACGATGCTACTGATACGTCCAAAACGTATCTATAATTTCTGCTTGCTCCATGCCACTTTTGGGTGATATTGCTATGATATTTATACACTTCCATACACTTTTGATCATATTTGGACTAACCTACTAATCCAGTGCACCCCAGTGCCAGTTTCTGTTTTCGGCTGTTTTTGTATTTCAGGTTTTCACATTACGAGAACTGCCAGGAAAAATCCAGAAAAATTATATAAAAAATCAGCGTTCCAGAACCTACCTTGCGCCCGAAGGACAGCCGGGGGGGGACCAGGGCCCCAGGCGCCCTGGCGGCGCCCCCCCGGGCCGCGCCAGGGGGGTGCCTGGCCCCCCCGAGCCCCGTCTGGTGCCCCCCTTTGGCATATATTTAGAGCGTCCTTCGAAACCCTCGGGACGGGAACTCTTTTTCGCGATCTCATCTCTGTTCCGCCGCCGCCGCCGCTTCCAAGATCGGGAGCACCAGGAGAACTCTTCCCGGCACCCTGCCGGAGGGGAGGATCACCATCGGGAGCCTCTCCACCACCATGGACGCCTCCCGGATGAGTTGTGAGTAGTTTCCCTTGGACCATGAGTCCATGACCAGTAGCTATGTGATGTTCTCCTCCCGTTCTTGTGCTTCACTAATTAGTCCTCGTGAGCTTCCCTACATGATCGAGGCACATATGTAATCCTTATGTTGTTGCTATGTTGAGTTTGCTGGGATCTGATGGATTATGAGATTATGTTCAGATTGTGATTGAGTAATATATTTGATCTACCTCTTTTATATTTATGTTCATAAGTAATTCTTGCATGTTCTCCGTTGTTATTTATTGCTTTGGCCAAGTAGTAGGTAGTGACTCCAAGAGGGAACATTATGCTCGATTGAGGGTTCATGCCCCTCGATGACTAGCTTGAGTGACAGAAACATGAGTCTAGGGGATGTGCTGTTGCCACAAGGGGGAAAACAACGGTGCTTGTGCCCGCGGGTGCAAGGATTGTTTACTTTACGCAAAGTTCTTTTAATGCAGTTGTCTGTTGCTATGAGTTTACACTATGGGTGGGGCTCGCAACTTAATACCAGCGAGATGTTCTGGATAGATATCTCAAGGTGGATGATTAGTAGTAGATATTGATGGATTTCGGTCTACTTACTTTGGCGTACCGCCCATGCTTTGAACCTCAACCTTTCTTGCAATGTAGTCAGCATTGGTTTGCGTTCGTGGTCCTGTCAATTGCCCAGCTGTAATTCGTTTACCTCACACAGCTGTTTTATCGTCTTTTGGGAGAGAGACATCACTAGTGAACATCATGAGACTCCGGTCCATATTACCATCATTGATCACATCCACTATTTACTTTTCGCTATTATTTACTATTGCAAACATTATCTATCACTACTATCATTTGCGTTTAATCCTCTGTGAACTACAAGGTCGGAGGGATTGACAACCTCTCTGTACTCGTTGGGAGCAAAGTTATTTGTATCTGTGTGCAGGTCCACGTTGATTGCTAATATCTGGCACCGTTAGCAGTTGACACCTACTTGTTGAACCTAGGAGTCTCTGGGGATTCGATCCTTGGCATCTTTGCTAAGGGAAAAACTTCCACAACACTGCATCTCACACCTTCCACTTGGGGTAACCAACGAGGGGTTAGAGGCCCATCAAGGAGTTTTTCTGGCGCCGTTGCCGGGGACTCCACTCTTCAGGATAGGGGAGTTGCACGCTATCTTTTACCTTTGCTTTTTAGTCTTGTTAGTTTACCTTTCAGTTTTTGCTTTAGTATCCTTTATCGAAAATCATAAAAATAGTTATCTTGCTTGCTTGCTACTATGGGTTCCACCGAGAACACCAAGTTGTGTGACTTCACTAGTCACAACAACGATGACTTTATCAGCACACCTATCACTACACCTGCCACTTCAGCACCTTCGTATGAAATTAAACCTGCTTTACTAAACCTAATCATGAGAGATCAATTCTCCGGTGCTGGAGATGATGCTGCTTTACACTTAAACAACTTTGTTGAACTTTGTGATATGCAAAAGTACCAAGAAATAGATGGTAATATTGTTAAGCTTAAGCTTTTTCCTTTCTCCTTGAGAGGAGGAGCTAAAAGTTGGTTTCAGTCTTTGCCTAAAAATAGCATAGATTCATGGGACAAGTGCAAAGATGCTTTTATTCGAAAATACTATCCACCTGCTAAAATTATCCAACTTAGAAGTAACATTATGAATTTTAAACAATTGGATAATGAACATGTTGCCCAAGCTTGGGAACGTATGAAATCTCTTATCAAGAACTGCCCTACTCATGGTTTGACTACTTGGATGGTTATCCAAACTTTTTATGCAGGCTTGAACTTTACCTCGCGGAACTTGTTAGATTCGACCGCGGGAGGAACCCTTATGTCAACTACACTTGGTGCTGCCACGAAGCTTCTCGATGAGATGATGACCAACTATTCCCAATGGCACACCGAGCGCGCTCCAACAGGTAGGAAGGTAAACTCTGTCGAGGAGATTTCCTCCCTTAATGAAAAAGTTGACTTGATCATGTCTCTACTTTCGAAGCAATCTTCTGTTGATCCTCGTGATGTTCCTTTAAATTCTTTGATTGCTCAAGAACAAGTAGATGTGAATTTTATCTCTAGAAACAATTTTAACAACAATGCTTATAGGAGTAATTTTGGTAGCAATCCTAGACCGTTCCCCTCTAATTCTTATGGGAACAACAATGCTTATCCTAGCACCAAGAACTCCACTACTGAACTAGAGATTATGCTTAAAGATTTCATCACTACCCAAAAAGCCTTTAATAAGAGTGTAGAAGAAAAACTACATAAACTAGATGATCTTTCTTTTAAGGTAGACCATTTAGCCAATGAGGTAAAATTGCTAAAAATTAAAACTTCTCCTCTTGAGGAGAGGAAGGTCACTCCTATTAATGCTACTCAAGTGCAAATTAATGAAAATATTAGGATGATGGCTAAACTTAAAGAAAGATGGGCTAGAGAAAGGGAGGAAGAAGATAGAATTAAGAACCTTCCTACCCACCACACTGTTGCTATTATCCGAGTTGTTGAGGATATCCAAACTCTTAGCACCCAATGTACTCCTGGTCCCATTGGACCTATTAATGGTGATGCTATGACTATAGAAACTACCAAACAAGTGAACCTTAAGGACACCACTACCACTTTACTTGATGCTAGTGATCTTGATTTTGATAAGTGCACTCTTACCGAAGTTATTGATTTCCTTCACAAGATGTCTAGAGATCCCCGCACTAGCACGCTTAACCTTGCCTTCACAGAGCATATCACTAATGCTCTCATCAAAGCTAGGGAGGAGAAACTTAGAGTAGAAGCCTCCATACCTAGAAAGCTAGAAGGTGGTTGGGATCCTATGATAAAAATTAAATTGAATGACTTCTCTTGCTATGCATTATGTGATGTTGGAGCTAGTACCTCTGTTATGCCCAAAAGAATATATGATATGCTTAAATTGAAACCTTATGATTCTTGTTCTTTTGGTGTTCGTCTCGTTGATTCTTCCATAAAGAAACCTTTGGGGAGGATCGACGATGTTCTTATCGTTGTCAATAATAATTATGTTCCCGTTGATTTTACTATTATGGATATTGAATGTGATCCTTCTTGTCCAATTATTTTGGAACGTCCCTTTTTACGCACCGTTGGTGCTATCATTGACATGAAAGAGGGTAATATAAAATTTCAGTTTCCTATCAAGAAAGGGATGGAACACTTCCCTCGAAAGAAGATCAAGTTACCTTTTGAGTCCGTTGTACGGGCTAGCTATTCTTTTACTCTTGATAAAACTTGATCTATATACATTATGCCTAGCTTAAAGGCATAAAAGAAAGCGCTTTTGGGAGGCAGCCCACATGAATAAATTTTTATTTTGCTTTTGTTGTGTCATGATGTTGTTTACTACAGTAGCATCATCATTGTATCTTTGCTTTTCATATTTGTGCCAAGTATAGCCTCTGATTGCTAGAAAGTTCAAAAGTTGTGAGGTGCTGTCCAGGAAACAGATTCTGTCTTTGGATAGAAAAATTCGTATAAAATCACCAGATCATGTTTTTTGTCTGAATTTTTTCGACAGCATTCTCTATATAATTGTCTTTCGTGCGTCTGTTCTGAGTTTTTTGATTTGAGTGGCAGAAGTTCCCCGAACAAATCAATTACTACCTGCTGTTCTGTTTTTCACAGATTCTGTCATGTTTTGCCTTTCCTTCATTTTGCGAATCAAGAGCTTGCTTTTTCTTTGCAAAAACCTTTTGGCAATCTTGAGAAACAGTAGAACTTCAAGAATATCTTTATTTCTAGCAAGGTGCAATTATTTTATTAAGGGTACTAACCTCGCTAATCAGATTATGATGAGTTATGTATGAAGGGAGTTTTCAAGTGTGCGAGGGAAGATGATAAAAAGATTCAGGAGTGTCAAGCGCTCAAGCTTGGGGATGCCCCCGTGCACCCCCAAGAAATATTCAAGGAGACTCAAGCATCTAAGCTTGGGGATGCCCCCGTGCATCCCCTTCTCCATCAACATTATCAGTTCTTCTTTCGTTCCACTATATTTTTATCACTTCATGTGTTATGTGCTATGCTTGGAGCGTCTTGTTTTTAGTTTTATTTTTAGTTTTCCATAACGAGTCGGAACTCAGCGTTCTTTATGTGGGAGAAAAACACGCTCCACTTCTACCTAGAACATAACATAGAATTTTCATGTCTATCTTTGCTGTGTGTGTTCTTTGTCTTTTAATAGCTACTATCATGTTCAGCTCTTAGTATTCATGCTTATCTTTTTCAAAGAGCTTTTGTTTAGTTGGTTGCTTGAACTCTCTTTAATTATCATGCTCACCTTATTAAGAGAGTTTGATTCCGTTGCATTGGTTAATATGTCTATGATAAAGATGCTACGTGCATAATGGCGCTTAGTAGTTCAGGTTCTCTTATGGTTAGTCTCAAATAGCTGGGGGATTCCCAATGTGTTATTGGAGTACCAACATGATTTGTTTGCCTATGATGTGGTATGGTTTAGTAATATCTTCCCTCAAGAATTTATTTTGATTGACTTGGCGTATGCTCACGCATATTTAAGACTGTAAAGAAAGTCTGTCAAGCCTTGATGATCTTTTATTTCTAAGTAGCGATATAACTTCCATGCCTGATTCAATGTTGCTTTGTCGCTCTGCATGATTATGACCGTCATTGCTCTCTTAGTTGGTCGCTCCCAGTCTTCTGCTAACCTCCACCTGTACTAAGCGAACTAACTTTGCAATACATAGCTCATGGGAAAGTAGCTTAAAAACTATTGTGGTAAAGAATATGTTGCCTATGTATCTTATTTCTTATAAGTTGCTTGCTGAGAGGTAACCATGTTTCTGGGGACGCCATCAACTATTACACTTTTGTTGAATATCATGTGAGTTGCTATGCATGTTCGTCTTGTCTGAAGTAAGGGTGATTTGCCATGGGTTGAATGGTTGAGTATGCATATTGTTAGAGAAGAACATTGGGCCGCCAACCAAAGCCATGTATCATGGTGGAAGTTTTAGCTTGGACATTAATCCTCAATCTCTTATGAGAATATGCTTATGCATTAAAGAGGAGTCCATTATCTATTTTCTATGTTGTCCCGGTATGGATGCCCTCAAGTTGAGATCTATCAAAAACGAGAAATCAAATGTGGTTTATCTCCTTGGACCTTTGTACAGGTGGCATAGAGGTACCCCTTTGTGACACTTGGTTGAAACATATGTAATGCAATGATAACCCATGGAAATCCGAGCTAATTAGGACAAGGTGCGAGCACTATTGGTATTCGATGCATGAGGCTTGCAACTTATAGGATGTCTTATGCATAACACATATGAAGTACTACTACCGTTGACAAAATTGCTTCTATGTTTTCAAAATAAAAAAAAACTCTAGCACATGGCCATTCTTTTACTTTTATGTTGAGTCTCCACCTTCTTTTAAAGCACCAACTACTGAGAGCATGATTGTCATTCTGAGTGTAATGTGAATTGTCCCAAAGTATCATTGTCTTTTGCATGATTGTGATATCGTTTATTCTGAAATCATTGTATCTAGTCATCACTTAAACCTTGGAGGTGCCCCTGCATTTATGTTTTGCTTCACTAAAGGGGGCAAGCTAGATATCACTTTATCATATTTGCACATCATGTTCATTGCAAATCTTTTGATGTTTCAGTTTCATATTGTAAAACTTTCAGTCATTTGTGATTTTCTCATGAGGCAACTTAATTACTATAGAATCATTGTCTCAGTAAGCTTTTGTCATATGACTATTAAAAGTCCTATATGGTTAATAGCATGTCACCACAGAAATTATTCTTGTTATCATTTACCTACTCGAGGACGAGCAGGAATTAAGCTTGGGGATGTTGATACATCCAAAACGTATCTATAATTTCTGCTTGCTCCATGCCACTTTTGGGTGATATTGCTATGATATTTATACACTTCCATACACTTTTGATCATATTTGGACTAACCTACTAATCCAGTGCACCCCAGTGCCAGTTTCTGTTTTTGGCTGTTTTTGTATTTCAGGTTTTCACATTACGAGAACTGCCAGGAAAAATCCAGAAAAATTATATAAAAAATCAGCGTTCCAGAACCTACCTTGCGCCCGAAGGACAACCGGGGGGGGGGCACCAGGGCCCCAGGCGCCCTGGCGGCGCCCCCCCCCCTGGGCCGCGCCGGGGGGGGGGCGCCTGGGCCCCCCGAGCCCCGTCTGGTGCCCCCCTTTGGCATATATTTAGAGCGTCCTTCGAAACCCTCGGGACGGGAACTCTTTTTCGCGATCTCATCTCTGTTCCGCCGCCGCCGCCGCTTCCAAGATCGGGAGCACCAGGAGAACTCTTCCCGGCACCCTGCCGGAGGGGAGGATCACCATCGGGAGCCTCTCCACCACCATGGACGCCTCCCGGATGAGTTGTGAGTAGTCTCCCTTGGACCATGAGTCCATGACCAGTAGCTATGTGATGTTCTCCTTCCGTTCTTGCGCTTCACTAATTAGTCCTCGTGAGCTTCCCTACATGATCGAGGCACATATGTAATCCTTATGCTGTTGCTATGTTGAGTTTGCTGGGATCCGATGGATTATGAGATTATGTTCAGATTGTGATTGAGTAATATATTTGATCTACCTCTTTTATATTTATGTTCATAAGTAATTCTTGCATGTTCTCCGTTGTTATTTATTGCTTTGGCCAAGTAGTAGGTAGTGACTCCAAGAGGGAACGTTATGCTCGATTGTGGGTTCATGCCCCTCGATGACTAGCTTGAGTGACAGAAACATGAGTCTAGGGGATGTGCTGTTGCCACAAGGGGGAAAACAACGGTGCTTGTGCCCGCGGGTGCAAGGATTGTTTACTTTATGCAAAGTTCTTTTAATGCAGTTGTCTGTTGCTTTGAGTTTACACTATGGGTGGGGCTCGCAACTTAATATCAGCGAGATGTTCTGGATAGATATCTCAAGGTGGATGATTAGTAGTAGATATTGATGGATTTCGGTCTACTTACTTTGGCGTACCGCCCATGCTTTGAACCTCAACCTTTCTTGCAATGTAGTCAGCATTGGTTTGCGTTCGTGGTCCTGTCAATTGCCCAGCTGTAATTCATTTACCTCACATAGCTGTTTTATCGTCTTTTGGGAGAGAGACATCACTAGTGAACATCATGAGACTCCGGTCCATATTACCATCATTGATCACATTCGCTATTTACTTTTCGCTATTATTTACTATTGCAAACATTATCTATCACTACTATCATTTGCGTTTAATCCTTTGTGAACTACAAGGCCGGAGGGATTGACAACCTCTCTGTACTCGTTGGGAGCAAAGTTATTTGTATCTGTGTGCAGGTCCACGTTGATTGCTAATATCTGGCGCTGTTAGCAGTTGACACCTACTTGTTGAACCTAGGAGTCTCTGGGGATTCGATCCTTGGCATCTTTGCTAAGGGAAAAACTTCCACAACACTGCATCTCACACCTTCCACTTGGGGTAACCAACGAGGGGTTAGAGGCCCATCAGCTACCAAAACTGCAAAGTCCGGGCGAAGACATACAATGTGGGCGACCTCGTCCTCCGGCTCCCCGACAAGCAGAAGCATAAACTCTCACCCAAATGGGAGGGCTCGTACATCATTGATGAAGTACTTATTGGAGGAGCATATCGCCCCCGCCGCCGTCCGATGATGGCCTCGAGCCGAACCCATGGAACGCAGCCTGGCTACTGTGTTTTTACGCCTGAATTCGACACCACCATCTGCATGCATCCTCACCTCCTTTTTGTCTTTTTTCATTTTTTTCATTCAATTGTGTTATGGTGAACGTTCGGCTAAACCAAACTATACCACCTCATACTATATACATCATTAAATGTAACAACCAACTTTGCATGGGGGCTCCCTTGGAAGAGCCGAATAATATAATATAAATCGCATTCATTTCGATTGCAACCTTGTCATATCATTCAAGCCAACATATGCACTTATTTGACTCAAAGATCTTTGCAAAGCTAGGTTGCCTGGCTCCTGTGTTTACTCCTACGTTCCCGATTGTTCGGCTAGGGAGTAAAGGGAGCACATCTGCGATTGTTACGACCGGGTTATCCGGGACCGTACCTCAGACAGGTGAAGCCAAAAGCTAGCGTTCTTACATAAAATAATAAGTCGGCCTAAGGGAAATGAATACGGCCTCGCGCTTACCACCAGGGCTTGGTCACAGTCATTGGTTTCCGTTGATCCCACGGACCCAGACTATAATTTTACCCGAAGAAAGGAACCCTTGGAGGAACAATTTTCATCGGAAGATGTTTCTTACATCTAATAGTAATATAACATAACTCTCCGCACATGTTTCATCTTTTCGAGCCGAATGACCGGATTGCCTGGTTCCCGAAAAGTTTCCATGTTTCTCGAGGCACATAATACGGAACACTTCCAGACCACTGGTCGGGGAGGTAGAAGCCGATGGTCGGTTAAGACAACATTCTTTCAAAATAACAATAAGAATGTGGATCGAGCCCATCAATGTAAAGTACATAAGTACATAGAACCGACTAAACTATTCTTGATCGGCATTGTCTATCAATTGCTCTAAAGCACAATCCTTTTGAGAATAGCAAGCGGCAGACATCACATCAGCATATACCAAGCTAAGCGGTATCTCCTGGCCGTCAGTGCCCACCGGACCAACCCGGGCCATATGCTTTAGGTATAGCTTGGTGAAATGAGTATTTACCATTGCCCGGGCCTCGTGCGCTCCATCTCAGCAAGATGAGATCTTCCATAATTTAAACCTTCGTCGAGCCCCTTTAAAGTGACTTGCTAGTTCGGCCATGCTCTCTCGTGGCACATTTTACGGCCATAATGCCTTTACCATGATCTTCATGGATTTTCGGGCCCTCTCGTGAGTCTTCGTCCGCTCCTTTATAAGGTTCCCACTTTAGGTGCTAGCTTCCTCCACGGGCCGCCTAGTCAGGAGACCTAAAAACCAGGTGTTGCATTTCATTATTAAGACACTAATGTTACTTGCTAACAGAATGGCTAGGTCAGTACTTACCAAATATACCACCTTTTAGCTTCTAGTTTTCCTCCAAGTTTTTCGACAGCTGAGTTTCCAAACTCCCAATCTCCTCAGCTTGCCGCTGATTCTCTGCCTTGAGCTCATTTTTCTCGTCATGACTTCGCGTCAGCACTCGTTTGCCAGTTTCCAGCTCCTTCTGCAACCCGCGTACGGTTTCTGCGACTGCATGAAGAAAAAGGTGTTAATACATAGAGTGCACCATATATCTTTTTATATGATGTGGAATACTTTTCTGTTTACCAGACAAGTCATTGATGGCTTTTCGAGCCGCATCCAGCTCGGCCTTGGTTTCGACCAACTGTGTCTGGCTTGTTTCAAGGTCCTCGCACAACTTTTTGCTATGTTCTCTTGCGGCCTAAAAACTTCATATAATTAGCAACCCTTAACTCGATTGTCCCGCCCAAATTAAGGCTTGGCGCTAGCAGGTTAGGGAACTTGATTTGCTTCTAATCTATTTTAGATACACACCTGCACTATGGTGGCAAAGAGGTCGGCGATCCCTTCAAGACCGGTCTGGGAAGCTCAAAGGTACGCATCCACCGAGTTAAAGGCATTAAAATCCTATTCGGCAAAGGCGACATGACGTAAAGTTTCCCTCCGGCAGTGATGATTCATTATGCTCTCGACTCCGAAATTATTAACTGAAACATCATCGGAATTCGCCGGAGGCGCGACGCCTGCTGCATGTTCGGGAGAAGCTTCAGCCCAGTCAAAGTTCATCTGGAAATGAATAGCAACAAGTTTCTCATCTGATTTGAGGTGAGAAAGAATGGCCCGTGATCTGTCGAAGATCTCATGCAGATAGTAGCGATTTTTGCGCACTAAGTTATGTGTCACCATCATGTTGGCTCGAAGAGCTGCAAACCAAAGTTTTTTGATGAATACTTATGAGAAACTCATGGTGAGACATGACACATGGTGCTTTGAGTGAAGAACTTGGCCTTGAAGCTTTTACTGCAGTATACTGGCTTGCAGATTCATCAACAATGGAGCTGGAAATGGGTTGATGAAATTGTCCATCAAGAGGAAGAATTCCTTCATCAATAACATTCTTGCCTTTGCTAGGTACATTGGACAATGTGCTTTGGAGAACTTCAATGTCGGGCAAGAAGCTTAGGTGATTGTCACAATCAGCCCTGTAGTGAATAGAAGACTAGGATCTGATGAATCTCATAATCCATGGAGCATACTGATACGTCCATTTTGCATCATGCTTATATGTTGATATTTATTGCATTATGGGCTATTATTACACGTTATGTCACAATACTTATGCCTTTTCTCTCTTATTTTACAAGGTTTGCATGAAGAGGGAGAATGCCGGCAGTTGGAATTCTGTGCTGGAAAAGGAGCAAACTCTGGAAACCTATTCTGCACAACTCCAAAAGCCCCGAAACTCAACAGAACTCTGTTTCAGAAAATATAAAAAATATCTAGCAAAAGAAGTTCACGAGGGGGGCCACCGGCTGTCCACGAGGGTGGGGGGCATGCCCCCCGTCTTGTGGGCCCCTCGAAGGGCCCCCGATGCCCATAATCTCCTATATGAGGTGTTTTGACCTGAAAAAAATCATAAGGAGGCTTTCAAAACCAGACGCCGCCGTCTCGAGGAGGAACCGAGGCGGAAACCAATCTAGGGCTCCGGCAAAGCTGTTCTGCCAGGGATAATTCCCTCCGGGAGGGGGAAATCGTCACCGCCGTCATCACCAACAACTCTCCCATCTTGGGGAGGGCTATCTTCATCAACATCTTCACCGGCACCATCTCCTCTCAAACCCTAGTTCATCTCTTGTATCCAATCTTTATACCCAAACCTCAGATTGGTACATGTGGGTTGCTAGTAGTGTTGATTACTCCTTGTAGTTGATGCTAGTTGGTTTATTCGATGGAAGATCATATGTTCAGATCCAATATGCATATTAATACCCCTCTGATCATGAACATTATTATGTCTTGTGAGTAGGTACTTTTGTTCCTTAGGACATGGGAGAAGTCTTGCTATTAGTAGTCATGTGAATTTGGTCTTCGTTCGATATTTTGATGAGATGTATGTTGTCTCTCCTCTTGTGGTGTCATGTGAATGTCGACTACATGACACTTCACCAGTATTTGGGCCTAGAGGAAGGCATTGGGAAGTAATAAGTAGATGATGGGTTGCTAGAGTGACAGAAGCTTAAACCCTAGTTTATGCGTTGCTTCGTAAGGGGCTGATTTGGATCATATGTTTCAGGCTATGGTTAGGTTTACCTTAATACTTCTTTTGTAGTTGCGGATGCTTGAATTAGAGGTTAATCATAAGTGGGAGGCTTGTCCAAGTAAGGCCAGCACCCAAGCACCGGTCCACCCACATACCAAATTATCAAAGTACCGAACGTGAATCAGATGATCGTGATGAAAACTAGCTTGACGATAATTCCCATGTGTCCTCGGGAGCGCTTTCCTTTATATAAGAGTTTGTTCAGGCTTGTCCTTCGCTACAAAAAGGATTGGGCCACCTTGCTGCACCTTATTTACTTTTACCTTTTCTCACTTGCTACCAATTACCTTATCACAAAACTATCTGCTACTTATAATTTCAGTGCTTGCAGAAAATACCTTACTAAAAACTGCCTATCATTTCCTTTTGCTCCTCGTTGGGTTCGACACTCTTACTTATCGAAAGGACTATGATAGATCCCCTACACTTGTGGGTCATCAAGACTCTTTTCTGGCGCCGTTACCGGGGAGTGAAGCGCCTTGGTTAAGCGGAATTTGGTAAAGAAAAATTTATATAGTGTGCTGAAATTTATTGTCACTTGTTACTATGGGTCAAAATCCTTTGAGGGGCTTGTTCGGGGTATCTTCACCCCGATCAGAAGATGAAAGAGTTGCTCCTCAACCTACTGCACCTACTAAAAATGTTTTCTTTGATATTCCTTCGTGTATGATAGAGAAACTGCTTGAAAATCCTTTTATAGGAGACGGAACACTGCATCCCGACTTACACCTAATCTCTGTGGATGAAGTTTGTGGATTGTTTAAGCTTGCAGGTATGCCCGAGGATGTTATCAAGAAGAAGGTCTTCCCTTTATCTTTGAAGGCAGATGCATTGACATGGTTTCGGCTATGTGATGATATTGGATCATGGAACTATAATCGCCTGAAGTTGGAATTTCGTGAGAAGTTCTACCCTATGCACTAGGTTTATCGTGATCGTAATTATATTTATAATTTCTGGCCTCGCGAAGGAGAAAGCATCGCTCAAGCTTGGGGGAGGCTTAATTCAAAGTTATATTCATGCCCCAATCACGAGCTCTCAAGAAAAATGATCATTCAAAGTTTTTATGATCGGCTTTCTCTCAATAATCACACCATGCTCGATAATTCTTGTTCTGGCTCTTTTATGATGAAGACTGTTGAATTCAAATGGGATTTATTGGAAAGAATTAAACGCAACTCTGAAGATTGGAACCTCGACGAAGGTAAGGAGTCAGGTATGGCCCCTAAGTTTGATTGTGTTAAAGCTTTTATGGATACCGACGTTTTCCGTGAGTTTAGCACTAAATATGGACTTGACTCTGAGATAGTAGCTTCTTTCTGTGAATCTTTTGCTACTCATGTTGATCTACCCAAGGAGAAGTGGTTTAAATACCATCCCCCTATTGAAGTAAAAGTAGTTGAACCTATTAAAGTTGAAGAAAAGACTATCACTTAATGTTGATCCTATTATTCCTACTGCTTATATTGAGAAACCACCTTTCCCTGTTAGGATAAAGGATAATGCTCAAGCTTCAACTATAGTTCGTAAGAGTAATACTAGAACACCTACACCCTCTGAGCAAATTAAAGTTGAACCTAGTGTTGCTATGGTTAAAGATCTCTTGGTAGAAGATTTAGATGGACATGTTATTTACCTCCAAGAAGAGTCTGCTAGAATAGCCAAACCCAATGCTAGAAATAAACATAGACTTGTTGTAGGCTTGCCTGTTATCTCTGTTAAGTTAGGAGATCATTGCTATCATGGTTTATGTGACGTAGGTACTAGTGCGAGTATTATCCCTCTTACCTTATATCGAGAAATTATGCATGATATTGCACCTATTGAGTTAGACGGGATTGACGTTACTATTAAGCTTGCTAATAGAGACACTATTTCACCAGTTGGGATTGTTAGAGATGTTGAAGTCTTGTGTGGGAAGGTTAAATACCATGTTGATTTTCTTATCCTTAGTTCCACACAAGATGAATTTTGAACCATCATATTTGGTAGACTCTTCCTGAATACTATTAATGCCAAGATAGACTGCGTGAAAGATATTATTACTGTTGGATTAGGGGATATGTCTCATGATTTTAACTTTGCTAAATTTCGTAGACAACCCCTTGAAAAGGAACCACCAAGTAAGGATGAAATTATTGGTCTTGCTTCTATTAACGTGCCTCCTAATGATCCTTTAGAACAATACTTGCTAGACCATGAAAATGATATGCATATGAATGAGAGAAGAGAAATAGATGAAATATTCTTTAAACAGGGACCCGTATTGAAAAAAAACTTGCCTGTTGAAATCCTAGAGGACCCCCCTCCATCCAAGGGTGATCCCGTGTTTGAACTTAAACCCTTACCTTATAATCTTAAGTATGTTTATCTTGATGAAAAGAAGATATACCCTGTTATTATTAGTGCTAACCTTTCAGAGCAGGAAGAAGAAAAACTATTGAAAACTCTGAAGAAGCACCGAGATGCTATTGGATATACTCTGGATGATCTTAAGGGCATTAGTCCCACTATATGCCAACACAAGATAAAATTGGAAGAAAATGCTAAACCGGTTATTGATCATCAGCGAAGGTCAAATCCTAAGATGAAATAAGTGGTAAGGAAGGAAATACTAAAGCTTCTAGAGGCAGGTATTATCTATCCAGTTGCTGATAGCCAGTGGGTAAGTCCTGTCCATTGTGTCCCTAAGAAGGGAGGTATGACTGTCATTCCTAATGATAAAGATGAATTGATCCCGCAAATAATAGTTACAGGCTATAGGATGGTAATTGATTTCCGTAAGTTAAATAAAGCTACTAAGAAAGATCATTACCCCTTGCCATTTATTGATCAAATTCTAGAAAGGCTATCCAAACATACTCATTTTTGCTTTCTAGATGGTTGTTCTGGTTTCTCTCAAATACCTGTGTCAAAGGGGGGATCAAGAAAATACCACTTTTACTTGTCCTTTCGGTACCTTTGCTTATAGACAGATGCCTTTTGGTTTATGCAATGCACCTGCTACCTTTCAAAGATGCATGATGGCTATATTCTCTGATTTTTGTGAAAAGATTGTTGAGGTTTTCATGGATGATTTCTCCATTTACGGAACTTCTTTTGATGATTGCTTAAGCAACCTTGATCGAGTTTTGCAGAGATGTGAAGGCACTAATCTTGTCTTAAATTGGTTTATGCTAGCGATTATGTTGTAGGTGTTGTTTTAGGGCAACGAGTTGATAAGAAATTAAATGTTATCCAGTATGCTAGTAAAACTCTAGACAGTGCCCAGAGAAACTATGCTACTACTGAGAATGAATTTTTAGCAGTTGTATTTGCTTGTGATAAGTTTAGACCATATATCGTTGATTCTAAAGTAACTATTCACACTGATCATGCTGCTATCAAATATCTTATGGAAAAGAAAGATGCTAAACCTAGACTTATTAGATGGGTTCTCTTGCTGCAAGAATTTGACTTGCATATTATTGATAGAAAGGGAGCTGAGAACCCTGTTGCAGATAACTTGTCTAGGTTAGAAAATATGCTTGATGACCCACAACCTATTGATGATAGCTTTCGTGATGAACAATTAGCTGTCATAAGTAATTCTCGTACTGCTCCATGGTATGCTGATTATACTAACTATATAGTTGCTAAGTTTATACCTCCTAGCTTCACATACCAGCAAAAGAAAAAGTTCTTCTATGATTTGAGACATTATTTATGGGATGACCCACATCTTTATAAGGAAGGAGTAGATGGTATTATTATACGTTGTGTACCTGAGCATGAACAGGAACAAATCCTACACAAGTGCCACCCCGAAGCTTATGGAGGACACCATGCTGGAGATAGAACTGCACATAAGGTATTGCAATCCGGTTTTTATTGGCCTACTCTCTTCAAGGATGCCCGTAAGTTTGTCTTATCTTGTGATGAATGTCAAAGAATTGGTAATATTAGTAGACGTCAAGAAATGCCAATGAATTATTCACTTATTATTGAACCATTTGATGTTTGGGGCTTTTATTATATGGGACCGTTTCCTGCCTCTAATGGGTACACACATATTTTAGTTGTTGTTGATTACGTTACTAAGTGGGTAGAAGCTATTCCAAATAGTAGTGTTGATCATAACACTTCTATTAAGATGCTTAAATAAGTTATTTTTCCGAGGTTTGGAGTCCCTAGATATCTAATGACTGATGGTGGCTCACACTTCATTCATGGTGCTTTCCATAAAATGCTCACAAAATATGATGTCAACCATATAATTGCATCCCCCTATCATCCATAGACTAGCGGTCAAGTAGAACTAAGTAATAGAGAGTTGAAATTAATTTTGCAAAAGACAGTTAATAGGTCTAGGAAGAATTGGTCCAAGAAACTTGATGATGTATTATGGGCCTATAGAACTGCATACAAAAACCGTATGGGTATGTCTCCGTATAAGATGGTATATGGAAAAGCTTGTCACTTACCTCTTGAGCTAGAACATAAGGCATATTGGGCTATCAAAGAGCTCTATTATGATTTCAAACTTGCCGGTGAGAAGAGGCTATTTGACATTAGCTGCCTTGATGAATGGAGAACCCAGGCCTATGAGAATGCCAAGTTGTTTAAAGAAAAGGTTAAAAGATGGCATGACAAAAGGATACAAAAGCGTGAGTTTAACGTAGGTGATTATGTCTTGCTATTCAACTCTCATTTAAGATTTTTTGCAGGAAAACTTCTCTCCAAGTGGGAAGGACCTTACGTTATCGAGGAGGTCTATCGTTCTGGCGCCATAGAAATCAACAACTTCGAAGGCACAAATCCGAAGGTGGTGAATGGTCAAAGAATTAAACATTATATCTCAGGTAATCCTATAAATGTTGAAACCAATGTTATTGAAACCGTAACCCCGAAGGAATACATAGGAACTCTTTCCAGAGCGATTCAGCCTCCGAAAAGGAAGAGGTATGTGATATGGTAAGTAAACCGACTCCAAAATAGTTATAAAGGCAATTTTTCTCCGTTTTGGAATATTTTGAAAAATAGAAAAATAAGTAGCAGTCTGGAAGAGACACGAGCCGTGCACGAGGGTGGAGGGCGCGCCCCCTCCCTCGTGGGCAGCTTGTGTGCTTCCCGGACTCCATTTTCTTGTGGGTTACTCCTTTTGGTCGGTAAAAATTGATTATATATACTCCCGAAGGTTTTGACCTCTGTATCACGCAAAAATCCTCTGTTCTTGTTTCGAGCTGTTTTCTGCTAGGGTTTGCGAAGCCATGCATCATGTCGTCTCCCTCCTCCAACAACGAAGGCAATGATGCTTGGCTAATGAAGATAGATCTGGAGAGGGAAGGACCCGAGGAGATCCACAAGGAGAAGAAGATCAAGATGGAGGTGGAAGATCCGGCTCCGGCATCGGGAGAAGAAGACACCCCTAAATCTCTTCCTAATCTCTTTACCTCAGCTGAGATTGAAGCTTTGAGGATGATTGAGTTAGCTCAAATTCGAAACAAGCATCTCACAAGTGAAAATATTTTGTTGAAAGATTACATAGCTGCACTCAAAGGTATTATCCGCAAGCTGGAGGATCTCCTACGCTCGATATGGGTATGGGCACTCCCCTTGGCAACTGCCAAGCTTGGGGGAGTGACCCTGGTATCATATCACCATCACTCCTATCTTTACCATTTTTCTTAGTTTGATCCTTTTGGTAGTATCTTGATCTAGTAGAATAAAGTTAGCATGATCTAGTTGTGAGCTTTTGCCTTATGATCTTTACCCTTTGTAATTGAGTTCGTGAGCTATATAGTAAAGATTAGTGTTGAGTCAAGGGCTTGATTTCCTCACTTGGGTCATGATAAAAAGAAAGAAAACATAAAGAGTATCAAAGAGATCATATCGATCTTATGGGAAGTAATGACTTCACATAGAAGAGTATGATAAATAAAAGTTGTTGGGAGTTGACAAACATAGTTTTGGTCATCGTTGCAATTAATAGGAAGTTATAAAATAAGAGAGGATTCACATACAAATATACTATCTTGGACATCTTTTATGATTGTGTGCACTCATTAAAGTATGACATGCTAAAGAGTTGATGTTGGACAAGGAAGACAACATAATGGGTTATGTTTTCTTGTATCCGAAATAAAGTATATTGTCATGGATCATCCAACATGTTGAGCTTGCCTTTCCCCCTCATGCTAGCCAAAACTCCTCGCACTAAGTAGAGATACTACTTGTGCTTCCATACATCCTTAAACCCAGTTTTGCCTTGAGAGTCCACCATACCTACCTATGGATCGAGAAAGATCCTTCCAAGTAAGTTGTCATGTTGCAAACTCGCTAAAATATGTATGATTTATTAGTGTGGAGGAAATTAGCTTTATACGATCTTGTGATATGGAAGTAATAAAAGCGACGGACTGCATAATAAAGGTCCTTATCACAAGTGGCAATATAAAGTGACGTTCTTCTATGCTAAGACTTTGTGCATCCAACCATAAAAACACATGACAACCTATGCTTCCCTCTGCGAAGGGCCTATCTGTTATTCTTGCCTTATAAGTGTCAAGGTGAAATCCACCTTTCCTTTTTACATTTTATCCTTTGGCAAGCACATTGTGTTGGAAAGATCCTGACATATATACCCACTTGGATGTAAGTTTTCATGATCTATTACTGTTGGCATTACCCTTGAGGTAAAAGGTTGGGAGGCAACACCATAAGCCCCTATCTTTCTCTATGTCCGATTAAAACTCCATAACCATAAGTATTGCATTATTGTGAGCAATTGTGAAAGACTATATGATAGTTGAGTATGTAGGCTTGCTGAAAAGCTCTTATATTGACTCTTTCTGATGTTACGAAAAATTGCAATTGCTTCAATGACCGAGATCAATGTTTGTTAGTTTCCAATAAAGTTTACGATTCATGCTTGATATTATGGATGAATTGTTACTTTAGCATAAGAATCATATGACTATATATATATATAGGGTGAGTCTATTCTCATAACACCCCTTAAGACCGTATTCTCCTAACAAAACCCTTATTCTCAGAACACCCCCTCCCCTACCCACCTCCTTGTGCGGGAGCGCCCCGGCGGCCAGTGGTGTCCCCCTTCCTCCCCGCCTCCTTGCGCGGCAGCGCCCCAGCGGCCGGCGGCGTCCCCCTCCCCTCCCAGCCTGCTTGCGCGGCAGCGCCCTGAGGCCAGCGGCGTCCCCTCCCCTCCCCGCCTCCTTGCGCGGCGGCGCTCCGACGACCGGCGGCTTCCCCTCCCCTCCCTGCCTGCTTGCGCGGCAGCGCCCTGCGGCCGGCGGCGACCCCCACCCCTCCCGCCTTCTTCAGCGGTCGGTAGCACAGAGCGCGCGCGGAGCGGCCGGCGATGCAGTCCCTCGGCGAGGCTTCTTCCGTGGCGGCGGTTAGGAAGCGACACCGCCCCTCACCTTCGCCCCAACACAACCTGAGAGATCCGCCGCCGTTGACCCAGCTGAAGCATCCAGCCTCGGTTATGCACGGCAGGGGGAAGAGAACTGCAAGGATGCCTTCTCCATCGCAGTCGTCGTGGATGCGAACTGCAATGGTGCCCATCCAGCCTTCTCCCGCGACAATGGAAAAAGTTGAAAAAGCCCATGAGTTCCTGCAGCGGAGGTGGACTGCACGCCAACAGCAGGCAGAGTTGCATCTACAGAAGGAGAGAACTGCATATAATGTAAGAAAATCACATACCCAACCCCCCACATCCAGTTTGCGGTGCCCTTTTTATCGCCATGCAGTGCCCCTCTTGCGTCGACTGCAGTCCCATGTATCTCCCAGTAAAAAACAGAAAAGATACTTCGAAAAAATAAAAATGCGATATTGCTGAAAAATGCAGTCCACCATGACTTACATATGTAGAGCGTTGTGCTTAAAACTGAAGTGCATTGTTTCTTCATGTTAACTCCCAGTGCCCCTGCTATAGAATGAAAAATTGAAGTGCAGTTTCTCCAGTTGCATATATAATGATATATAGTACGAAAAGATGCAGTTCATTTCACTGTTGGCGTGCATAAAAAGCTTTGGCTTAATACTATGCAGGAAATTACTATGCCTCCAAACCAGAAGATACCTCGCTTGATTCACAACCCAAAGCCCCTGAACTGCATTGGAAGAGAAGAGTGGGAGATGGCTAGATGGGTAACACCTGAAATACCTAGGGGTTTCTTTAACACAACAAACAGAACTGCGTTCTCGGTGGAGGAAGATGTAGAGGATAAAGATGAAAACAGTGAGCCAAACATAATTCGAGATGGAGAAGGCAGCGAAGCAAAAAGCGCGCAAGATGAGGAGGACGACGACGATCTGGTCTTCATGGGGCAGCATGCGCAGAAAGATGATGAGGAAGATGATGATGAAGAGCAAATCATAACAGTTATGCAGCCAAGGTACACGCGTGTCTTTGAAACATTTGGCCAGCAGATCAGAACGGATGACATAGCACCTCCAGAAGCCAATGTTGAAACCCAGCAAGTTCGGCAAGTTCATGAGCAAACGATTCATCGACAAAGAGACAGTGGAATTCCACCCAGGCCGCCTACTGCGCACCAAAAGAATCGAAAGCAGAATCAAGGAGAGCCACAAGCAACCAAAAAAGTAAAGTTCTCAACACTTCTGCCTCCTCGCAATCCTAAATTACACAGATCTGTTGTCACCCCTCCATGCCCAATAAACATTGGTGAGCTGCAAACACCGTTAGAGAAAAAACAGTACACACATATAAGCTTCCTTGCCTAACTACTGCAGTTCACTTACGCATTCTTTCAGCTTGTGCATTCTCATTAACAAAAAAAACATTCCATATTGTGTGTGCAGAATGAGAACATGCTCCAAGAACTTGTGCCTATGAAAAGTATGCAATTCACATCACACGCTGCGGCGCGAGAATTCTACAACACGTATGCGAGGCATGCAGGCTTCGGCACACCCAAAAACGGGAGATACAGAACAAACATATACATAGTGTGCTCAAAGGAAGGCAGAAGCAAGGAAATTGTCACAGATTATGACAGAAAGCGAGAGAAAACATCAAAGAGGACTGGCTGCAAGGCGAGAATGAGATTGAACAAAAATCAAGGATGTGGTTGTGATAGCAGAGATTGAGCTCAATCACAACCACAGGATGATTGACAGCCGGGCTATGCTTCTGCACATGCACTCACATAAGACAGATGATCCGTTACTTGATAAACTAGTGAAGGACATGCAAAGCGACAACCTGACGCACACGCTGATGATGTCAACCCTGTCAAGGATGTCAGGAGGGCTGCACTTTATGGGGCGCACCAGCCGTGACTGGGTGAACAGGTACATTCACTAAACAAAAAACGATATCTCGTCTATTTCATGCAGTTCGCTTGTGCATTTTTTGTATGTCTCTAATGATGCAAGTATATTATTATTTCGAACTGCAGGAAGCACCAATTCGCGAGGGAGGAAACAGAAGACGATGTGAAGAAACTCCTGGCTTTCTTTGAGAAGATGCAGCAAATAAACCTGGAGTTCTTCTATGATTACGGCAAAGATGTCGATAACCGTGTGGGAAACATATTCTGGGCGAACGCGAGTTGCCGGGGATCGTACGAAGATTTTGGAGATTGTGTCACATTTGACACGACCTACAAGACCAACAAGTTCCACATGCCTCTGGCCGTCTTCGTTGGAGTCAACCACCACCTCCAAAGTACAATATTTGTTGTGGCTCTCATCAGAGACGAAACAATACCGACTTTCGAGTGGGTGTTCCGGACGTTCTTGCGTTGCATGAACAACAAGCGGCCAATCTGCATACTCACAGGTATGCTAAAAAAAGAATGGATTTAAATAACAATGCAGTTCACTGCCAAGTTTTGTAGTCCATTTCTTCCATCCAATGAAAAAAATAAGAAAAAAGCAGAAAAAAGATATGCAATTCTCTCAATAACTCACTGCTTGGTTTTTTTCAAAAACATGCAGATTAATGCCCCTCCATGGATGCCGCAATAAAAAGTACGCTAATAGGCACGCTGCACAAGTTATGTCGTTGGCATATATTGAAAAAAATACAAGGATCATCTGTCCTTGCTGTACAAAGCGTATGATACATTCAAGGATGAGCTGACCTCCGTTCTCAACCACCCGCTAATGCCATCAGAGTTTGAACGCGCTTGGCATGAGCTCATGGACAAGTATAACCTGCAAAATGATGAAATTATGAAGGCGCTCTGGACAGACCAAAAAGAATGGATATCAGCTTACTACAAGGAGGTGTTCTGTGCACGGATGATGTCGACACAGAGAAGTGAAAGCATGAACCGGATCTTGAAGAGGAACTTTGTCAAGGAAAGACATGACCTACACATCTTTGCGTCGCAGGTGGACAGGTGCATCCAGACAAGGAAGGGCGTCGAGCACGCGGAGACCATAGCTAACGAGGTATATAAACAGAGCAAAGTTTTTAAGCTGGATAAGCAATTAATAAAACACTACTCGCTTTCTTGATTTAAGCTGTGAAAGACAACTACTTAACTGGTTTTCTTTGTTTCACAGATGGAAATAAAGACTACTACTCAGTTTGCTTTTGAGGTTCAGCTCTCCAAGATTTACACCAGGGCGGTCTTTGCTGATTTCAAGCAAACGCACTACCGCAGCACTGCATTCAGATCAGAGCAGTCCCCTGACAACCCGACGAAATATTTGGCGCGCCACTACAACCGGTCTAATGATTTTCATTGGGCAAGACACGAGTTCCAGGTAGTTACTGATGTGACAAACGGTATCTACGAATGCGAATGCAAGCTGTGGACACACACAGGTTAGTTAGACAAGAAACAAAAAATAAGCACACAAAAACATAATGAAGTTCACTTATTGCTGGTAGCAAAAAGAGATGAAAAACAAAACAAAAAACCTTAGTGAAGTTCACTAGGACAGGAAAACCAGGACCTATTTATAATGCAGTTCACAAACCAAAAATTCAAATGTTGCATATTTATGTGAAGTTTGCTGACACGAACAACCCAAAAAATTCTTTTGCTGCAGGCCTGTTCTGCGTGCACATCATTTGCATGTTGGATCAGCTGCGGGTGGACAAGATACCTGCAGAGTACATATTGAAGAGATACACACGGAACGCGCGCCAAAATCCAACTTTTGACCGCAGAGACTATGAGCAAACTGCTCCAGATGGGAGTTCGATGTTCTGCCGTAGGAGACTACTTGCAAAAACAGCGATGGACCTGGCAAACAGGGGTGTCAAATCGGATAGAGGGTACAACAAAACTTTAGCTGGGATGAGAGAACTCATACAAGAAGTCGACGTAATAAACGAAGAAGAAGAAGCAGAGAAGATCATGGATGCGTGGGGTGAAGAACAAGGAGAGGAGCGCGAACATGCCGCTGATGGTGCAGCTCATAATATGGATGACACAATTCTTCCCCCACCTGTTTCAAACACAAAAGGGAGAAAGAAAGAGAGCAAATCAACCAATAAAAAAGCTGCAGCAAAAGAAAAAAGTCCTGAAAAAATAGCAGGCCTGAGCCAGAACTGGACAGCGGAGGAAGACCACTGAGGGTAAGGATGTGCAAATCATGCAATAAGATTGCGGGACACAACTCAAGAACATGTAAGGAGCGGCTGAAAAAATCCAGGCTGAAAATGGCACCACAAATCACCAAGCTGACCAACAAGATGATATGACAAAGAGAAGACTATGTAGCGTCTGCAACAAGAGAGAGAAGCATAACGCGAGAACTTGTCCAAATAGAATAGAAGAAAAAGATGAAGAAGATGACGAAGAAGATGCTGACAGAGAAGAGAACGAGGAAGAGAGCGAAGCTGATGTAACTGAAGAGGAAGATGAGGAAGCAGAAGAGGAAGATGAGGAAGAAGAAGAAGAAGAAGATGAAGACATCGAAGAACCATCATCAAAAACGAGGGGGAGAGACAGAACACAGAATCCAGCGCGTAGGCAAGCATCGCAGTCGCACGGTCGCGTTACGAGGGGTAATGCGAACGACAAGAGCAAAACAGAAGTAGCAACAACCATTGAAACAAATGCAGTGCACAATTTGAGAAGAAGCAGCAGGAAAAGGACATAGATCAACACATATACAGTTTTACCTTTTAAAATATATTAACTTCATCCTTTATATATATCGTATCGTATATAAGATATAGCTTGTGTTCAGTGGACTGCAAAAAAAAAGAACTCAACATGTAATATTGAAGTTCAAAATGAATAGATATAACATATGCCATACATACTTTGTGATCAATGTGCTGCGGGGGGTATGCTTGATAAAATGCAGTTCTCTTCTATATGAAAGAAATAAGATGAGAATGTCATTCTCAGAATGCGGTTCTCTTCTGTATGAAAACCCTGAGATCAGAATGTCATTTTGAGAATGCAGTTCTCTTCGTCGTATAGAATCTGAGATGACAGTGAATCAATATAGAATGCAGTTAGAAAGAAAAAAATATAGAGTCAGACTAGGCTTCACGTACAGTGCAATGCGTGTGTGGTGCCTTTAAAGCTTATAGTGCAGTCCGCTTCGAGTACACAGTGCAGTGCGCTTAGTGCAAAAATGTAAAAATTGAGCTCTCGCTTAGCAGACACGGTTGATTTTTTGTCTTTTAATACAAGTTTTCCAAAATTTTGAAACTCGACGACAAACACCTTGAATTCCTCTTTGATGTCCCATGTGATAAGGTGAGATGCAGTGCGGATGCGTATATTTAAAAAAACTTGGCTGCTACTCATATGAGTGAATGCAGTGTGCTGCGAACATGTTACAATAAACAAGGAGGAATTTGCTGAAAGCTCCATTATGTACATATTTGACATTGTCCCTGTCTGCCACAAAAAGAAAAACACAAAAACTAACTAGACCGGTATATACAAAAGCACACAGCATGGTGTGAACAGTTTTGCAGATCGAGAACTACACACAACAACCATACATACTGTTTACATAAAGTTTTGGAGCACACACGAAAAGACATCAACACACTTAAAAAAAGATCTGCTATCATTTATGCCTCATCCTGCTCCTGCGAATCCAGTTTTGGATAAAAGCCAAGAGAAATGCAGATATTTCTTAGATCCTCCGGGAACTTGGTGACTACGACCATGTTTTCAGGGTGGAACAGGATCTGGAACAAGCACTCAGCCTTCCATTCCTCAACAGCAGCTTCCTGCGATGAAGCAAACAAAATAAACAAATATACAAGATCATCTACAAAAAAGAACTGACAAAAAAAGTCAAAGAATGAGGGATTATTATTGGGTTAAAAAAGATACTTACTTTACGCTTTGCGAATTTCACAACAAAGCTTTTGCCGTCGTAAAACTGAGCCATCTTCAGAACAAAGAAGCCACACTCGTTGGGGCCCTGCTCAGGGGAGCCCAAAAAGCTAGCTTTCTTTGAAACATCGACCTAGTCTACCGACTCCTTTCTCTTGTACTCTCTTTCTCCGTAAACCTTCTTCAACAATGCAGTCATCCTGATCATCTGGTGAAAATAAAAAAACTAAAAATACACATCACAACGATATTGTTCGACACGCGCACGCATGAAAACAAGAAGAAGGTGAAAAAGGAAAACTTTTACCATTTCAGTGCGGTCGCTGTGGTATTCAGACTTATGCCACCTCGTCATTTGATCAATCGGTCCGCTGTACCTCCTAGTGTCATGAATATCAAGGGTCTCGCGGTGCCTATTCATCGTGAATAGTGAATAATGCTGGTCTTTCATCCGTGGTAACATAATCTGATTTTTTTCATCAAATTTGTTTTGGGTTTGATGAGTGAAAAAGGATTATTGGAAAAAATTGGGACAGAAAATAAGTACATAAGGCTGAACAAATCAAATCTGATAACTTACTAATTTGCAATCAAGAAGGTTCTCGTCATCACGAACATAAACTTTGAACTGCTTTGCTGCATCGTCAACGTTAAACTTGCCGTGGACAAAAGGCAACACATCGTTTCCATCTTCATCTCTATCCGCGTGATAATTCATTTGAAGCACATACTGCGTGTGGGTAATTCACAAAAGAACGTTAATGCAGTTCCCCCTCAGAGTTCACTCTGACGCTTAATGAAAAAATGGATCACGCTTCTCTAAACATTATGCAGTTCACACTTCTCCCCCTAATTTGTTTCATTTAAGATACATGGGCTAAACACAAAAAAAATGTATGCAGTTCAGTACATTGCTAAAACAAATTATTATACACTATTAACTGCAGTTCACTCCAGTAGAAAAAAGAAAAAAAAAAGGGAAAAAGAGAAATACCGTGATAAACAAAGGGGACAGGAGAACGTGTTTGCCACATTGATAAACCACATTCATATGCTCGTCATTCTTCCAGTACCTGATGATATGATCCATCAAATCCGAGTCCATGAAACCACCTCTGGTGAAAGTTAAGAACATGTAGTCCACATTCACAGTGTAGACTTCGACAGGATTCCTGTGCATGAGAAGCGTGCACCTGCACAAAACAAACGGCGAGGGTGGGGGGTTAGGAACACAAAAGGAAAAACACAGAAAACATTACACACATTAAGAATCAAAAAACGAAAAAACTAACGAAAAAAGAACTGACTCGCTGTATTTCTGCCTGAATGGTGTGCTCGTGATGAGTTGCAAGACTTTCCTCATCTTCGCAAGATAGCTGAATCTCGCAGGCTTCAACTTCTGTACAGGAGATCTAAACTTTGATGGCTTCTGCACAGGCCTCTTATTTGATAGAACTAGTGCCTCGCTGTCGGTCGGGCGTTCCACAGCTGCGCTCCTGGTCCTCCTAGGCACTGGTGGTGGCCTCTCAAAATCATCATCACTATCTTTAGCATTCGGAGGGCTGACTGCTTTCTTCCCATGCTTGACCTTGACAGGAGATTTCTCAAGAGCTTTTTCATTCGAAGTGCCGGCGCCACTCCTCAACCTCTTACACACCGGTTCTTTTACAAGCTTAACGGGGGGTTCATCAAGGACAAATTTCTGAATCGTTGGACTGTGAACCTGAGTTTCAAACAAGGAAATACCACCTTGGTGTGCGCCTTCGTCAAAGCCTGCACAAAAAAATGGATAATGAGCAAAATGAAAAGAATCATCAAGTTCACTAACGAAAGTCATTTTAACATGCGAATGGGGTTCTACTAAAAGCTTAACAAAAGTAGTGGACCTCCATTTCTGTATCAATGAAGTTCACTTAATAAAAGGGTGTGTGACTGAAAAAAATGTAATAACCTTCTTTAAAAATTAAAAGTGATGTCAGGTCCAGACAGCAATGCGACGAGGTCAGCCAACTATAGAGCATCGCCTTCCTGATGTAGCCAATGTGCTCCTTCCCAAACTTGGCAATCGTTTCACCATCCCAGGTCTGCATGAATTGGAACATGTAAAATCCACAATCATGTCTGCAATAAAACCAACATAAACACATTACTAATGCAGTTCACTCAATAATGAAGTGCTACTGATGTTAACAAAACAATGCAGCTCCATACACACAGAAAACCGAGGGAGAACAACTAATAACACATTAGTAATGCAGTTCGCTCAAGGGAAAGGTGCTTCTAATTTAGTAAAAACATTGCAGCTCACTTACACAAAAAAACTGAAGGAGGAAAAAAGAAAAGGATAACAAGTACAAACCCGTTTCCCTGTTGCGGGACATTAACATGAGTGAGCACAAAGCCGTCAAGGGTGGGAGGGTTCAACGGCTCATCGCAGCTTGCGCTGCCATCTTTCCAAACTTTTTTGATGTTCTTGACAATTTTCCTGAAGACAAGATTTGCAGGAGCGCTGTCGGCGTCGTTCAATGAGTCGAGAAACTCAAAACGCTTCTCTCGCAGGTTCAAAGTGACCAAGCAGTAGTGACCTATCGCGTCCTTCATTGTTGCGGGAGGAGGACCAAATGTTGCAAACATAATCTGAAATAAAAAAGAATAAAACAAACCAGATGAGAAAATAGAAAAACAGAAAACTTATTTTCAAGATGACGAAAATGGTCAAAATGCGTTACCAAGTTTTTCTTGTCCGCACGTTCCTCTGTGCTTGAAGAAAACATCTTTTTCAAAGCCCTATTTGTGGCACCGCCGTTCCAAATGGAATTCTGCCAAATAGACAAAACCAGAGAGTTAATGAAAATGCTTATAGCACAAATAAAAATTGGATGAGGGATAAATATAAATTAATGAAAATGCTTACACATAGGTTGTACGGGACAATCATCGTTTGAGATCCTTTGAACCTCTCAGCTAACATAGAGACGCCAATATTTGCGAGGCGCGTGCTCAGCGTTCCATACGACCAAAAAGACTCGCGACCGATAGTAATATCACCAAACTCGCCCTTGAATGCAACTAGGTGCCTTCAGACAAGAAGAAAAAAGCCCAGCAAAAAGTGATAAGATGGGTGTCCCTGAAAAAATAACATATTAAATAACTGGGGTGTAAGACAAAAAATGTCATACTTCTTCTTCTTATCCCTCCTAGCCCTCGTAACAGTGTCATATAACTCATTGTATCTTCTCATAAGAGCTGGATCAATCCTCGAAGGAGTAACAACAGGTAATTCCTCATATGCATACAGAGTGGGAACGATATCAGATAATAAAACACACATGGTCCATTTCGCCCCGGGAAAGAACAAAAATAATGCAGTTCGCTTACCTTTGGTTTCAGAATAAACTTCCTGCGGGTGCTCATATACATCTTCGCTGAGCGTCAAGTGATCCAGCCCGGTAATATCATCGTCAAGCGATGCTTGATTGCTCATGTCCTGAGAGAGTCTTGGCTGTTCCTCTTCAGAACCAATCGAAACTGTCTCAGCTGGGACTTTGGTTGTCTCGGCTGGGAAAGTTAGATTGCCATCAGATTACTCGGGGGCGTGAAGGACGACACAAAATTTCTCAGGCACCTCATAGCCAAGCAACAAAACAGTAGGCCCACCAACACCAACAATGCCAGCGGATGTCCCCGCAGCATCAAATCCGACTCTAGGAGTTCCTTCTCTCTCTTCTGCAATTTCAACTGTAACACGAGGAGCTCCTTCTCTCTCTTCATGCTTATCACCATCCACAATATCCTCCCTTCCTTCTCTCTCTTGTGCCTTATCAGCCTCAACAGGACACTCCCCTCCTTCTCTACCTTCTGCCTTATCAACCTCCGCATTAGGCTCCTCCCCTCCTCTCCCTTCCACATTATCATTCTCCATGATGCGCTCCGCTTGGATTTCAACATTTAATCCGCAGTTCTGATGAGTTAAAAAATAAAACACATTACACAAAAAGAGAGAATGCAATTCACTGATAAAACGAACCATGAAGCTCGCATGAAAAATAAAAATAAAACACAAAATGCAAATTCTCTATACTCACCAGAGAAGCGTCGCCTTCCATCTCTTTAGACTTGTCAGCCTCGTCGTCCTTGCTAGCGTCACCCACTGCCTCCTTCCCATGTATTTCCACGTTCGATTCGCCATCCTAAAAAACAAAAAACATAAATAAATCTATTATCCAAAATGAAGTTCTACAACTAAAAAGCCAACACCAGATCATGCAGTTCACTGCTAAAAGATGATGCTTCTTCTCTAAACAACAACTGCAGTGCACTACCACTACTGGTGCACACTACAATAAAGTTAAAAACTGCAGTTCGCTGCCACTGCTGGTGCAAAAATATGATTGTTTGTTTTGGACACTACAAAAAATTAAACAATGAAGTCCACTGTAACAAAAAATAGGAAGAAATCAAACCTTGTCGATGACGCCTTCGTCAAGAGGATTATCTTTGGCAGCTTCGTCAACAAGGGACAATGGCCTGTCAAACAAATAATCAGAATCAACACCGTAGTGGTCCTGGTGGACATCATCACGACAAGCGTTAGCATTAGAAGATTCTCCTCCACACTGCGAAAAGAACAAAAGGATGCAAAAACAAATAGTCAATGCCACAACACACAGAAAAAATAGATAACAAAAATGGGTAAAAAAATGTTCACATATGAAAAAAAGACATACATCCACAGCTGCGGGGTCAGGCAAAGAAGGCCGGACAACATCTCCATGCCTGTTCATTTCCTTCACAATTGCCTCAGCTTCCTGCTCATACCTAGTACACTTGTCGTCTTGAGACTGCTTAAACTGAACGAATGAAGACCTGATATTCGTAACTGTCTGCTTAAGGAATTCAAGCTGCCCACGGTCAAAGTTATGAGCGGCCTCGATTTCTGCTTCAGAAGGGCCTTTGCCTTCAGGAAACAATCCAGCAATATTCCTCATCCGGGAACCGGATGTTGGGAAATCAGAAGTTAAATTGAAGACCCTGTCGAGAAGCTCATCGACCTGAACAAATTTATTGTGTTCAGCAGAAGCCTCGCCAGAAAAACCTCCAGCAGCCGCCCTAGCAAAACCATGACCCCGTCGAATTGGAGCCGCCCTAGCAAGAGGCTCACAAAACATTTCAAGCGCTTCGGCAACTGTAGTCCACTTGTACACAATGTCCGCTTCCGCCTTCCACTGAACAAATTAACAAAAAAAGAGATGCAGTTCACAAAAAAGTACAAAAAAGAGATGCATGGCAAAAAAAAGGAATAAAACAAACACAAAGGCTGGCTATGCACTGACCGAAAGCTTGCCAAACTTGTAAGTGTCCAGGTGTATCTTTCCCCTGACAATAATGTCGGCGTTGTGAATCTTCTTCAACTGCACATGGGACAGTATTGCAGCGCGTGGCGTGCGTCTATCCATAACCGATACTTTTCGAAGATTCAACGAATCGAGGTACATGAACAGGGGCACGATGGTGCAACCCTCAGCGCAGTTCTGCTTGCTCCCTTCAGAATTCCACTTGTACACAGCGGCCTGCAGCTCGTCGACAACAAGCTGACAAAAGTCCATGCTAGCCATAGATGCAAAATCCAAGTTTTCAACCATAGCAGCTACCCTGGACAACCGAGTTGCAGGGCTGGGACAAAGGAAGCTCTGGAAAACAATGAGAAAAAAACCTTCACAGTCTTATTAACCTTCGCAGGGTCCGCAGCCAGCGTGCGAAGTAAAATAAGCAGGTCCTTCACATCTATGCTACGAGAACGGTTGAAACCAAGTTCATCCTTCAGATTAGCCAGCGAATCATCATGGCCGTTGGCACCAGACCTGGGAGCAGTGTGAGAACCCATAGGGAAATCAAAAATGTGATGGACAGCCTCACGATTGATTTCCAGAACCTTGTTTGACCCGCAGTCTAATCTCATCGTATCAGGGTCGATCTTTCCCATCAGCTTGCACATAAGAACACGAGAAACATTCTTCTCTAATTTCAGGTCGAAGACAATGCCAAAACCTGCTTGCCGCACCAAAGTTCTATGCGGCTCACCCAACAAGGCAACAGCTTTGCATACGTTTGGAATGGACAGCCGAACAGTCTTGTTAAAATGCCATTCATGCGGAACATCATCTTCAGACCTCTTCCTCTTGGTACTCTTAGCAGTCTACAAAAAAAAGAATAAAAAATGCAGTTCACATCAGCAAACTCATGCGAAACAACTTAAAAAACAGAAGAAAAAAATAAATAAACCGCGTATACCTTCCTAACATCAACATCCTCCTCATCAGAATCACTATCCAGCGCTTCTCCAGCTGCATTTTCCTGCGCCAGCTTAGATCGACGCTCAGAATCAACACCAGAGTGATCGTCCGCGTGTCTCCGCTTTCCTTGAATCCCATGCACATCAACCTCGGCATAATTAGGCCTCTTTGAGTAATCAACACGCGGGCTCCGCCGTGGAGAACTTCAACCTTGCTCTGCAACAGTGTTGAGTTTTCTCTTCACAGGATTCTTTGCGGGGGAAAACTTAGCAGACTTCTTTGAATCTGCAATCCTCCTTCCTATCTCCTTACCCTCCTCAAACTTTACTTGCTTCGCCTTATGAGCCTTCACGAAAGTATTACCGAGCGCAATCGCTTTCTACCTTTTCCTCTCAACATCAGCTGCAATCTGATCAGGGACCATCCAATCCTGTGTAACTGGTTCTGTGCCATCAACAGATTGCGACTGGGTTTCACTCAATTCAGGTAGAATGCTGCCCTGATCAGATGTCCCGCCACCGACAACATCGGCTGTGAAATAACGTGCAATCAAATAGTTAACACCACCACCCCCGGACCCACCAGGACATAAAACTGTGGGTAAGAAAAACATAAGAAAAATATGTGTGTGAGAGGGAGACCTAAACTTAATGCAGCTCATATCAACTTGGAAACACAATGTAGAAATGCAGTGCTCTTTTCAGCAATTTATGTTTAACAATTAAAACATAACAGAAAACCTAACACAGTTCATGTCGCTTGAATATCAATTTGCCGTGTGTCTGAAAATGGACCTTGGTTAAGGGATATATGATGCAGTGCACTAATTCGTTCAGTAACCAATTGACCACATATAAAATGAAGTGAGCTTAGATATACAAAGCAAAACAAATTCATGCAGTTCTGTGAGAGGCAAAAACTAAAACTTAATGCGGCTCATATCAATTTGGCAACCGCATAGTGGATAGACAAAAAAATACAAAGCAATGTCCAAATGCAGTGCTCTTTTAGCAGTTTATGTTTAACAATTAAACATAACAAGTAACTTAATGTCATTCCAAAAAAATAAAAACAATTAACTTGAGGCAGTTCATATCAGTTTGCCACATGTCTGAAAAAATGGGCCTTGGTAAAGGAATCTACGATGCAGTGCACTATTTCATTCAACAAAAAACAATTGACCGTGTATGAAAAATGCAGTTCACTTTGATGTAGTACCAGATGGGTAAGCCGTGCTAACTGGTGAGGCATCAATTGGGGAGGAAGAAGCCATGTTGTGTCTGCAATCAGAATGGGATAATAATAAACCCTAGACAACAAACCCAAAAACAGGCAGATAAAAACTTTCAATCCATAGGGCGTTGCAATTTCTAGCATACAAAACAAAGTTAAGAAGAGGACGCTGGCTCCAAAAATAACCCTAGCACAAGATCTGGAACGGGTTGGGGGCGATTTGGGGCTCACCGTGAGACGATGTAACGGCTGGAGGAGGCGGCGGCGGACGGCGACGGCGGAGGAAGCGCCCCTACGGACGGCGGCGGCTGCGGGCGTAGTCCCTGTCCACCACGAGAGCGCCCCTACGGACGGCGGCGGCTGTGGGCGTCGTCGCTCTCCACCACGAGAGCACGAGGGCAGGGGATTTTTGTGCGGGGCAGAGGAAGGAGAAGGGGGACTGCAAGAAACATAGAAGAAAAGAGAGGCTTAATGAATAAAAGGCCCACAGGTCATAGACAAAAAATAAAAAAACGGCTCGGTTGTAAAACGATGCAGTTCGCTTACAAAAAACAGCTCGGTTTCAAAACGATGCAGTTCGCTTACAGAAAACGAATCGGTTCGCCTGCCCGAAATATACGCGCCCACGATCGCCCGAAGCGCCGCGCGCCCGCTCCTTTATCCGGCCGGTTGGAAGACGCGCGAAGGCCACGATCATCACGAACACACGATCGCCATGACGGTTGGAGGACGAGATCGTGCCCTCGGCAGAAGTTGCTACCGCTCCCCTTTAAATTCCGCCCTCCATCACCCTGATCGTTCGCAGAAACACACAACGCTGCGCTTCCTCCTCTTGTTCCTCCTCTTTCCAGCCATGCGTTCACCAAGACCTACGACGATGTCCTGGCGCACGGAAAGACCAAGCTCAAGGTGGTCTACACCAACGACGTGGACGCCATGGCGACGTACGTTGAAGAGTACAAGGCAGTTCTCCGGGGGCGCCGCGAGAAGATCGTCGGCATCGACCTCGAGTACACACCCGACAAGAGCAGAGCGGCCGTGATTCAACTCTCCATCGGCAAATATCACCCAGTGCTGCTTTTCCAAGTATGCGCTACAATGGGCGATAGATGCATCACCTTCGACAAGGTCCTCGGCGACCCAAGGTAAGCCATTCTTTCTGCTGAGTAAAATATAGTTGCAGGCTGATGGGTCTCTCCTTTTCATCTGTGTTGCAGTTCTATATGTCTCTGTATGCAGTTCCGAAAAGTATAACTTGTGGTTCACTTCCCTTAGGTACGAGTTCGCTGGTTTCTGCATCGACCAGGACAAGGAGAAGCTTTCACGCTGCAACCTCCACATCCCCAACTTCGTCGACATTCAGGCGAACTGGAGGGTGCCTGATGGAACGAAGACACTGGACTCACTTGGCGATGTATCTGCTGCCATCATCGACGACGAATACGCAGACATGAAGAAAAAGATGACAGACGAAGACCACCGCTAGTGGACTTCGATTCTCAGCATGAAGCACGTTGAGTATGCTGCTAAGGACGCCTACACTACGTTCGACATATGGAACCGCACCACCACAGTGCAGAAAGGCCTCACCCGCTCTGCAAAAGAGAAGACGAGGAAGCGCCCGAGATCATCCTGGAGGGTGGCGGGTAAGGGGGGATTAACTTCCACCTCCACCTCCCACGGGTGGAACTGGTGAAGCAGGCCAGATGCTGATAGCCAAGGATTCTTGTCACAATTTCTCGATTTGTTTCCTTCTGCTTATGTAGATTAGTTTGCTTTCGTTGTAATTTGCTTTGGCACAATGTTTTCTTATGTTGCATTAGTTTGCTTGATGATGTACTTTGTTAATTATGAGCGCAGAACCTTGGTTTGTATCTATCAACAATATGCAGTTCTCAGTAGTTTGTTTTCAGTATGTATATTGCTTCAACTCTGCTGTAGCTAGGATACACATAAAAAACTATCTATGAAAGCAGTTCACAGAGAGTTTTCTTTCACAAAACTGTTGCTACTATAATGGTTGATGCAGTCCTCTTTTATTAAGCACTCTAGTTCTGTATGTGGGTTAAAGAAAAAAAAAGCTCAGTGGGTGTTTCCAGTCTATATATTGCTTCAATTGCTGCTGCTGATAGGATGCACATGAAAAACTATCTGTGAAAAGCAGTTCACTTATACTCAGATTTCTTATAGAAAATAAACTAGAAGCCACACAAAAATGTCGAATTATTACAACAAAATTGTCTCATGCTGCTGCTGCTCAAGCAAGACTGATCTAAAGCAATTTTAACTTGATTTCCAAACACTTTGCATGCCTATAAAACATAGCCATGACAACATCCCTAGCCTGAAGACCGGCTTCCTCCACAAATTCCTTCCAGCCATCTTTGAGAACCAAACAATCATCAGAGCCAACAGAATACATAACATCAACATCATGATATCCATTCTTGCTAACCAAGACCAAATTAACACAGCTTTCTGTTACCCTGACTAGACCAGAAGGGAATTTCTGTAAGCAAATCAACAAGAACAGAAAATAAGAACAAATAAGAACAAGGTTACAATCTTCAGAAACTAAATTGCTGCTACAATCTTCATAATAAATATTGATGTCAACATATAATAATATTGACTAGACAAAATTGCCGCTGCTCCTACAATATTCATAATAAAACTCTATGTGAAAAGCAGTTCACTTATACTTAGTGAAAAATGTTTCTTCAGAAACTAATACTGCTACAAATATTCAGATGCTGTTAACTACACACAACACATAAAAAAGACTATGCGAGAAATACATACCCATGAATCATTGACATCATCGTCAGTCATCTGATGGACGAATGGAGCCCGAAATCCAATACCTGAAGTATAGAGAAGGGAACAGAGCGCGTTGTGTCGCTGCCTCTAGTTCAGAACCAACCCTTCAAAAAAACGCATGTCTCTAGCATGGGCTCCAACCTTGCCAGGCAGCCGCACGCGCAATCCATTGCCAGGCATAGGGTCTGGTTGGGAAGAAGACAGATCGAGGAGGAGTGGCAAAAAGAGCAGGCAATGTTCGCCGCTAGGGATAAGGTGGGAGGGGAGCCGCCAGGGATAAGGTGGGAGGGGAGCCAATTGACCCACCAATATATATATACGTACAGACACAACCCAAAAAAAAGTAAAACGACAAATAAAGCAGTGCGGTAACATGACAATGTGCATTTCGCATTGCATATTACTGCAGTCCACCACGCTTGACCAAGCAAAAAAACTTATTAAACTAGTCCCCCCACCCCACCCCCGTGGCTGTAATGCAGTTCATACAGGCTCGCATTGCATATTACTGCAGTTCACCGTGCTACAATATTCACCGCGCATTGCATATTACTGCAGTTCACCCCTCCACGATTCACAGACAAAAAACACAGGCTGTAATGCAGTTCTAACAACTATATAATGCGCAAAAACTCAAAAAACATCTTGAGTAACGACCAAAGCCAGTGGCGCCCGCTCGAACCCAAAAAACATGGAGAAAAGTTAAATTCTTCAAAATTAACAACTTAATCCACTGCAATTCATACGGATAGGTGCAAGGCAGCACGTAATTGCCGAAAACAATAGAAAAATTACATAAAAAACACAACAATTTCGATCCGGACGGGGGAGGACAGAGACCTTGCCGTTTTTGCGCTAGAAACAGAGAGATACTCGACCAATTATCCTAAAATTTCAATCCTATTAGCAAATTAATCTGTCGCGGAATAACACTAACATGAACGTGAAATTAGTAACACACTAGGATCAAGCTATAAAATCGAATATGAACCCGCCAGCAGGATGCGAAGCTCCTGCATGTGCGGGAGAACAAAGGCAGATCCGCCAAATCCAACGATTTCCGTCGTTTTCTCGCAGAATTGCGTGTTTAATCACATATTAAATCAGCGCACACACGAAAAAAACAATAGAAATCGATCAAACTAGCCAGAAACACTGCTCCGTGAAGGTTTGCTACTACCCCTCTATGTGGTTCAGAACAGAAGAAGGAAGCAGTGCGCATAGCTTTCCAATGCAGTATCACAATGCAGTTCGGAAGTGTTATGAGAATATTATTCTCATAATGTTATGAGAATAGACCGGCTGCGTGTATATATATATATATATATATATATATATATATATATATATATATATATATATATATATATATATATATATATATATATATATATATATATATTGCTGTTATGAGAATGATCATGATGCCCTCATGTTCGTATTTTGTTTTTATCGACACATCTATCTCTAAACATGTGGACATATTTTTCGATACCGGCTTTCGCTTGAGGGCAAGCGAGGTCTAAGCTTGGGGGAGTTGATACGTCCATTTTGCATCATGCTTATATGTTGATATTTATTGCATTATGGGCTGTTATTACACGTTATGTCACAATACTTATGCCTTTTCTCTCTTATTTTACAAGGTTTGCATGAAGAGGGAGAATGCCGGCAACTGGAATTCTGGGCTGGAAAAGGAGCAAACTCTAGAAACCTATTCTGCACAACTCCAAAAGCCCCGATACTCAACAGAACTCCATTTCAGAAAATATAAAAAATATCTGGCGAAAGAAGTTCACGAGGGGGCCACCAGCTGTCCACGAGGGTGGGGGCGCCCCCCCCTCTCAGGGCGCGCCCTCTGTCTCGTGGGACCCTCGAAGGCCCCGGGATGCCCATCTTCTCCTATATGAGGTGTTTTGACCAGGAAAAAGATCATAAGGAGGCTTTCGGGAACAGACGCCACCGTCTCGAGGCGGAAACCAATCTAGGGCTCCCGCAGAGCTGTTCTGCTCGGGATACTTCCCTCCGGGAGGGGGAAATCGTCATCACCGTCATCACCAACAACTCTCCCATCTTGGGGAGGTCTATCTTCATCAACATCTTCACCAGCACCATCTCCTCTCAAACCCTAGTTCATCTCTTGTATCCAATCTTTGTACCCAAACCTCAGATTGGTACCTGTGGGTTGCTAGTAGTGTTAATTACTCCTTGTAGTTGATGCTAGTTGGTTTATTCGGTGGAAGATCATATTTTCAAATCCAATATGCATATTAATACCCCTCTGATCATGAACATTATTATGTCTTGTGAGTAGTTACTTTTGTTCTTGAGGACATGGGAGAAGTCCTGCTATTAGTAGTCATGTGAATTTGGTCTTCGTTCGATATTTTGAAGAGATGTATGTTGTCTCTCCTCTAGTGGTGTCATGTGAATGTCGACTACATGACACTTCACCATTATTTGGGCCTAGAGGAAGGCATTGGGAAGTAATAAGTAGATGATGGGTTGCTAGAGTGACAGAAGCTTAAACCCTAGTTTATGTGTTGCTTCGTAAGGGGCTGATTTGGATCCATATGTTTCAGGCTATGGTTAGGTTTACCTTAATACTTCTTTTGTAGTTGCGGATGCTAGCATTAGAGGTTAATCATAAGTGGGAGGCTTGTCCAAGTAAGGCCAACACCCAAGCACCGGTCCACCCACATACTAAATTATCAAAGTACCGAACGCGAATCAGTTGATCGACATGAAAAATAGCTTGACGATAATTCCCATGTGTCCTCGGGAGCGCTTTCCTTTATATAAGAGTTGTTCAGGCTTGTCCTTTGCTACAAAAAGGATTGGGCCACCTTGCTGCACCTTATTTACTTTTACCTTTCGTCACTTGCTACCAATTACCTTATCACAAAACTATGTGCTACTTATAATTTCAGTGCTTGCAGAAAATACCTTACTGAAAACTGCCTATCATTTCCTTCTGCTCCTCGTTGGGTTCGACACTCTTACTTATCGAAAGGACTATGATAGATCCCCTACACTTGTGGGTCATCACATACGGCTTCAAATCAAACGAAGACTGAGCCACGATGACCAAAGTCCTCAGGAAGAAATCATAAATGTTGAAGGGAGTCCCATGAATGATGTGGAGCAACAAATTCTTCATAAGTCCCACAACTTGTTTAGTATCTAAGTTGTGACCTTTGATTGGACTGAGGGTTGTTCTTGGAGCATTTTCTCCAATCATAGGCTTCATTAATACTTAGATCAAATCCTTCACTAGGAAGGTTGTTCTTGGAGCATTTTCTTCAATCATAGGCTTCATTAATACTTAGATCAAATGATTTGGCAGCTCATGCTCCTCATAAATTCATTTTGCATCTTCTTGGGATGGTTCAATAGGAAGAGGTCGAAGCAATTCATCAATTGGAGCTTTATAGTGAGTGTCTTCACTCATCCATTCCAGAGCCCACGTTGCAATGTCATCGGCGTTGCCAGAGAAATGCACGATTGCATAGAATTGAAGAATTAGCTCTTCATTCCAATCGCATACGTCGGAGCAGAAGCTGAGTAGACCGGCATAATGAAGAACAGCCAAAACTAGCCGAAAACATGAGATTGACTCCATATCCACATGAGGAATATGGCGATGCGGGAATACTTTCTTCTTATGAAAGAGGAATGATGCATAGAAATTCATCTGAGTTTTAGTCCAGAAACGTAGGCGTCTGACCTTTAGTGAATCATAAGGAGAATTGCTAACGAAGAAATTCTTCTATTCAAAGAACTTGGCATCTTCGAACTGAGGCCGCCTGAGGACTCTGCCAATCTTTGGCATCCGAGGAACAGGTTGGAGGTTGATTTTCTTCTGACGGACATCAAATACTGGTCGTGGGGACCCAGTTGAGTCATTTGGGTCCGTCCCGGCAAGAGCTTGAGCAACTTCCTCAGTTGTGGCAGTAGGAATAGTGTTTGTGTCAGCTGAAGGAATGGAGTCTGCACATGAGGGGGATGAATTGACAACATCAACAATTGGCTCCTCTTGAGCCATTTCATCAACTGATGCAGCTGGAATTTCTTCTCGTATGGTATGGAGTGATGGTTTTCTGTCTTCAAAGTCTGTATGAATTTCTTCACTACGGGCAGGCATCTGAGGATCTTGAGTGAGGGGAGTGGTGATGGGAGAATTTGGGTGAGTTGCTTCCCAAAATTCATCATGCATTGGAGAAGTAGTTTCGCCATCTATATCCACTTCCTCCTTATTTTCTTCACACAGCGGAGTCTGCTGAGGGGTTTGAGTTGAAATTTGAGGAGTCGATATATCAACGTCTACCTAAATTTTTTCATCCATTTGCTCCGTGGTCGTAGCAGAATGGGTATCTTTTTCTTGATCATCATCCTGAGGGGTTTGATAATCCACCCCATATGGAACCATTTGAAGATTTTCCAGATTGCGCGTCGGGGGTGCTAACGATATTGGAATTGCATCAATAGGAATGATGATTGAAGACAATGGAGCCAACTTTAATATCTTTAGTGGTTCAGGCGCAGGTGGAGCTGACAACTTTCCCTTCATTGCTTCACACTCAGCAGCCTTCGTTTTCTTCGCTTCTGATGCAGAAGGGTGATAAGCTTCAAAGTTGAAGAATATCTTTGAGCTACTGCTAAGGAACTGATTGGAGCATTTTCATCAGTCATGATTGATGTAGACACCCTGTCAGTTTCTTCAGGCACACCACTTGTAGTCGCCATGGGAATTTCTTCAAACACAACATTAGAAGTTGTTTGTTCAGTTTCTTCTGGCGCAACATCTTCAGTTGCCTTGGCAGTCTGTTGAGGAGATGAGGGCGCAGTTTCACTGGCCCGAGGTTCAGTGCTTGGAGCTGAGGAACTTGATGGTGGTTCCATGCCAAACTTGACAGCTTCTATCTTGTTGTGATATGCAACTACCTGATTTGAGGCATTTATGAATCTGTCACGCACACCACAACAGTGACTGGGTTGTCTTTCAAACTCATTAGACAGCTATTTTATTTCAGTCTGGAGCATAACTAGCTGCTGAGGAGTTATTGAGAGCATGTTCTTCTTCAGTTCCTTCTCTTTCTACAGTTGTTGCTTCTTTAGCAACTTGGCTTTCTCAATCTTGTGCTTTTCATTCATGATGAAGGTAGTCAGCACATTACCATGACCAGGAGGGAGGTCAAGGTCGTCAAGCGGTGTGTCTGGTTTGGTGGACCAGATATCAATGAAATCAAGTAACTTCTTCGGGTCCAGGAGCAGGGGAATTGAAGAATTCTTGGCGATGGTAGCTTGCTCTTGCTTTCTTATGAGGAATGCAACAAGTTCATCCTCATCTGCCAGCCCATGTTCATCAATCGGAGGCACATCGGCCTTATTCTCGGGACTTGGTCTAGATCCACGGCCCGCGGTGGCTTTTTGCTTCAGCTTGGGCATTGAGGAAATTGGTTTCCCACTGGTTGAGGCACTTGATGCACCAATTGAGGCAATTGTAAAGCCCTCGGTGTGTTGGCAGGATGCACGCACAATCGGTGTTGAAGCTTTAGCTGCAACCATTGAGGAACTTGAAGCGGGAGGACGTGTTATAGACTTTGAAGTCTTAAGCGTTGAAGATTTTGTAACAATTGGTGGGGCCTCTGAAGACATTGGTATAGAGGGCTTTGGCATAGTCGCAGGCTTCTTCTGCATAACCTTTTTAGGAGCTCTTGTGCTTGCACGGCCACTAGCACTAGCTTCAGTTGAAGCTTTACAGGCTCTTTTGAATTCATCAACTGCCTTCTTAGCCTGATTGGCCAATTTAGCTTGGCGCTTGGCCCATTCTTCAGGGAATTCTTCACCATGCCTAATACTTGATGGATCTACCAGCTGTTAAGGAGCTAGCGGTGCTTGTTTGCAGGGAGGCTTCAAAGTGAAATCCTACAAGTACTTAGGAGTGACGTATCTGTAAGCTCTCCACTCATATGTCTAGTACCTTTTAATTTTCTGAGTACGAGTCTTACACCGCTTCTTAGTTTCAGGGCCATGAATTAGTTCATCAAGAGTAAAGTACCCTGCATATAAGTCTTCAGGAATCTCAAATGTGGTCTTTTCTTCCTTCCTCTAGCCATCTTTCTATGGCTTCTTTCTATCAGCCATTTTCTTCAACTAAGGATTTTGCACTTTTGAGGACTCTGAAGATGTTTGAAGATTATCCTCAAGCTATGCTGCAAATGAATTAATTTGATGAGAACCTAGAGATTCGTTGGCAGACATTATACGTGTGAATAGAGTATAGTTGCGAGGAAATGGGAAGAGTCACATGTGTTCTCAGAGATTTTCAAAATAAACCAGTTAAGGAAATTGAACCTTATCATCTTGAAGAATTTTATCAACATGTTCTAGATATAGGTTCCAGAGTTGCAAATAATGAAACAATTTGCACAATTGAGGAATCTAGTTTTCAAGTACAACATTGATGAAATACATGAGACTGGGCAAAAGAAAGTGCTGGCAATTTTGGAAGTGAGGTAAAAACAACACTTGAAGATTTTTGAGTAGATTGAAGATGAAAGTGGGGCAGTAAATAAGCATTGAATTAGCCCATAGATGAATTCGATGAACTGTATGACGAGGCGAAGGAAATTTTCAGTTCAGATCTTATGTGCCCTAACTTGGCGACGAAAGACGCCTACAGCGGCGGCGGAGATGAAGAAATTCATGTCCGGCGTGAGTACGACGTCGAAGAAGTTGAGGTAGCGAAGCTCGTCTTCTCCGGTGGCGATGAAATCCAACGGCGGCGCTAGGGTTCTAGGACTAAGAGTGACAAGAGTTGAGAGGCAAAGTTAAAGAGCTTTGACGAGGTTAAGGCTATTTATAGCCACGGTGAAAACCGAGTGGTCCAGAACTTTTGGACGGATAAGCCCCTGGCAATTCGCATCTAAGTGACGCGTGTCACGCATGCATTTTCACACTTATCAAAGCGTGTGAAGCACGGGATGAAGTTACAGAGACAACCGATAAATAAACTTTTAATATTTTAAAAATATGTTCGCAATTTCTTCAGTTGTCAAGGACGCAGTGAAGACATTGAACATTGTCAAGTAGAACAGATATGGAGAATTTGTGAACATATCAGGTTGAGTTTAGCACAGAGGGGAGCGAGTCCGATCACATCCACATAGATGAAGAAATCAAGTTGAAGAATTAACAATATGTGGATGTTTTCGAGGACATGAAAATCCCGATCAAATAAGGAAAAAAACAATGAAGAATAAACTCAAATGAGGAATTTGAAAAGTTTGAAGAAATTGCAAACGACCAAAAAACTCAAATTGGAAGAATGTCATAGAGAGGTGGTGGTGTTACCCATCGTATAAGAACTGTGATGACTTCAGACACCACATACAATTATCGTAGGGTTCTGAGAGTCAAGTTCTTCATTAATTTATTCACACTTAGATGGTTAGTCTTCATTGATTGAAGAAAAATGTTACTTCGTGTGTTGTGCATCAAAGTCATCAGATATGCATAGGCATTAGGATGTGTGTCCACTTCAGAGAACATTCGAAGATTCTAGGATGTTTTGCTCACACCACAACTTGCAGAACTTCTTTTCATCCAAAGGCTTAGTGAAGATATCGGCAAGTTGGTCTTCAATCTTCACGTGGTCGATGACAATGTCTCCCTTCAGCACATGATCATGAAGAAAATGGTGAAGAATCTAAATATGTTTCATCTTGGAATGTTACACGGGGTTGTGGGAGATCTCGATATCACTCTAATTATCACATAAGAGGGGGACTTTCTTCACCTTAACGCCATAGTCCTTGAGAGTTTGCTTCATCCATAATAACTGTGAGCAACAGGCACCAGCGGTAATGTATTCAGCCTCTGCTGTGGATAGAGCCACACTGGTCTGCTTCTTTGAGGACCAACAGACAAGAGATCTTCCGAGGAAATGACATGTGCCTGAGGTAGACTTGCGATCCACACGATCTCTAGCGTAATCAAAATCATAAAATCCAACCAGATCAAAAGATGAGCCCTTGGGATACCATAATCCAAGCGTTGGTGTGTGTGCTAAATATCGAAGAATTTGTTTCACAGCCTCGTGGTGTGATTCCTTCGGAGTTGCTTGAAATCGGGCACACATGCTAACGCTAATATCTGGCTTAGATGCACATAGGTAAATAAGAGAACCAGTCATGGAGCGCTATACCTTGTGATCGAAATCTTTACCATTTTCATCAGTGCAGAGTTGACCATTTGTAGGCATATGAATTTTGAGGCCTTTGTAGTCTTGCATGCCGAATTTCTTCGGGCAATCTTTGATGTATTTCTCTTCACGCATTGGGTTGCTGAAAAATTTGAAGACCAAGGAAGTATGTCAATTCTCCCATCATTTACATGTGTTGTTCTTCATGCATCATGTATGCAAATTCGTCGCTAAAACGCTCGTTAGTTCAACCAAAGATAATATCATCAACATATATTTGGCATACGAACAGTTCACCGTCATAAGATTGAGTGAAAAGAGTAGGGTCAAGTGAACTGGGTTTGAATCTCTTTTTCTTCAGGAATTCCTTCAGAGTATCATACCAAGCCTGTGGGGCTTGCTTGAGGCCATAGAGAGCCTTGATCAGTCTGAAGACTTTGTCAGGATGCTTTGGATCCTCAAAACCTGGTGGTTGAGCTACATATACTTCTTCCTCAAGCTTACCATTGAGGAATGCACTTTTCACATCCATTTGATATAAGAGTATGTTATGATGGTTAGCATATGCAAGCAATATACGAATAGCTTCAAGCCTAGCAACATGTGCAAAACTTTCATCGAAATCAATACCCTCCACCTATGTGTAGCCTTGTGCCACAAGACGAGCCTTATTTCTTACCCCTTGGACATCTTCTTCTTGCTTGTTGCGATAGATTATTGAGCTCGGATTGTTGCAATTCTTCTTGCGTGGCATGAATCCACTCAGGCTCCAGAAACAGTTCATCAACTTTGGTGGGCTCTGTGATAGAAACAAATGGAAAATTCCCACAAAACTTAGCTAGATGTGAAGCTCTTGAGCTTGTGAGGGGAACAGATGCATTGATGTTGTCGAGGATCTTCTCAATCTGGTCTTTGTTTGCCACATTTTGATGAATTATACGAGGTCCTTGATTAGGTTGAGAATCTCCCTCAGTGTCATTTTCTTCAGTAGTAGGAATGATCAGTTCTTCTTCAGCTATGTGTTCACTCGGCACAATTTCACTTGTGCCCATCAACTTGATTGATTCCTTAGGAGGCATTTCATATAGCACAGGAGGCAAGTGCTCTCTTTGTGAGCCGTTAGTTTCATCAAACCGCACATCTACAGTTTCAAATAACCTTGTTGTGGTAGGTGTTGAAGACTTTATAGGTGTGCGAGTCATTTCCGTAACCAAGCATAAAACCTTCATGTGCTCTCGGTGCAAATTTGGAATTATGATGTGGATCTCTAATCTAGCATTTAGCACCGAAGACTTTGAAATAAGTTACATTGGGCTTATTGTTAGTGAGGAGCTTGTAAGAACTATTCTTGAGGAATTTGTGAAGATATACCCGGTTGATATTGTGACATGCAGTATCAATTGCTTGAGGCCACAAATGGTGAGATGTCTTGTATTCATCAAGCATAGTGCGAGACATTTCAATGAGTGTCATGTTCTTGCGCTCAACAACTTCATTATGTCAGGAGTATAAGGAGCAGAGAGCTCATGAGTGATACCAAGTTCATCAAGATAGTCATCAAGGCATGTGTTCTTGAATTCGGAGCCATTGTCACTTCTAATATGCTTGATCTTGAGACCATAATTCGTCATGGCCCGATTGGAGAACCGTCTGAAGACATTCTGCACATCAGTCTTGTAGGTAATGTATGCACCCATGTGTAATGAGAATATTCATCAACTATGATGAATCCATAGAGTGATGCTGCATTGGTTAGTGTGGCATAATGATTAGGACCAAATAGATCCATATGAAGTAATTCAAAGGGACGAGTAGTAGTCATGATTGTCTTTGCGGAGTGCTTGGATCTGGTCATCTTTCCAGCCTCCCAAGCACCGCAAAGGTGATCTTTCATGAATTTGACACCCTCGATGCCAATGAAGTGCTTCTTCTTGACGAGTGTGCTCAAATTCCTCGTGCTAGCATGTCCAAGTCATCGATGCCATAGCTAGCACTCTAAAGCTTTTGCCATAAGACACGTAGCTAGACCTGTAGAGAAATCTACAATGTAAAAATCGCCTCTCCTAAAGCCTTCGAAGACTTTGGAATTTTCAGATTCCATTAGCACAATGCATCTATATTTGCCAAAGATGACGATCATATGAAGGTCATACAACATTGAGACAGACATGAGGTTGTATCCAAGGGACTCGACAAGCATCATATTTTCCATGTGTCGATCCTTTGAGATAGAAACCTTACCTAGACCCAATACCTTGCCTTTTCCTTTATCAGCAAAGGTGATATTCTTCAGATGAGATGGGGTAAGGGAGCATTGGTGAGGAGATTCCCGTCACCCGTCATGTGATTGGTGCAGCTATTGTCCAGAACCCATTCAGTAGCTTTTGAAGTGTAGTCTTGTAGAAGCATTAGTATCACTTACAAATTCATACACTTCAGTTGAAGAATATGATGATAAATTTTATCATTGAATTTCATCAGTAAGAATATAACAAGCAGCATGGGCATGAGTGAAATGAGGATTCATTTCATCATGTTTAGCTTGCATCCCAACAGGCATTATGTCGGGTCTTCAGCAAATTCATCATAGATTTATTGTGTCTGAAGACCCGACCCTCCATAAGAGATTAGTTTTTCTTCTTAAACCCATAGATGAATGAGTGACTGAGAAACAATATAATGCAAGGCATGGTAGAGAACTTAGGAATTGATGAATATGCATTTCTCTTCACATGATGAGTATAGTACTCATAAGAATATGTAGAGAAATTCTTAGCAGATTTGTGCACATAACGATTTGAAGAATAGTGCACATATTAGTCAGATCACCGTTTGTATCGCTGCATGGAAGTGTTAGCACGAGTATTTGAGGACCGTGGTCCATTTGATGACTTTAGTCCATGTGAAGACTTTGCCCTAGGGTTGTTCATTTTCTTCGGTGGTGTCATGATGACATTCACACTGGTACAGCGAGGTGTTATACAAACGATCTTTAAACCCTTTCCGCGACGGTATTTTGAACCGTCGCCTAGTGAGTGACTGTGATAGGGGGGTCCTTCCCACACAACCCAGAAACCATTGGGGATATGCCCTCCTGGCACACACGCTCGGCAAAATGAGGTCGTGTGCGACCGATGAGCGATCAAATACGGTTATACATACAGTTATGCTAAAATATACAATTATACAGGCCAAATCGGTTTTGGTCGTAAGTACATCCCACACAGTCAGTCCCCGCTAAACATTTTCGTTCATGTACATTCCACATAGTCAATCCAAGGAATACGTTTTCGTTGCTATGTACATCCCACATGGTTAATAAAAGAAGTACGTTTCCGTTCATATATACATCCCACACAGTCACTCCTAGGAATACGTTCTGGTTGGGAGGTACATCACACATAATTTTCCCCATTAACTCGTTTGTGATAGTGTTGCCATTGCACACGATATTAACAATTTTATCGTTTGCGTTATTGAATGCATCACACACGGTGCGTAGAAGAAACTGTGTGGCAAAGGATGTCCATCACACACACTTGTGCGTTGCGTGAGGTCATCGCCCACGGTGTTTTCTCAAGAACCGTTTGCAATAGGAAACACAATTAGCAGGCTAATTGCCCTATTAGTATTAATCCATTTATTAATATAATTGGCATTTCATATTAAGCACACAATATATTTCATTTCCATATTAAGGAAGTAGGATTTCATAATTGAAATACATCAGAGTACAACATCATATAGCTTCAGCACTCAGCTACCACATTACACAACTACACCAGCACCAAGTTTTACATGCAACATCTAGAACCTTTCGAAATTAGCATCATAGATGGTACATAGACAGATGTATCTCATCTAAAAAATTATTGAAGCGGACGACAAATATTGAACCTTCATTGATGTTGAAGGTCTTTGCAACTTTAGGCCAGTGCATGTGGATGATTGGCCATCCATCCTTCGTCTTCTTCAGGAACACTTCAATATTGAATTGTGGGTGTTGTATGAAAACCTTCCTTGCCTACTAACCATAGAGGTAGTTTGAGAGGTAATCATCAATGAGCTACTTTGGGAAGTCCTAGAAATAAGGATGTGCATAAATATCTTGTCCATATTGGAAATGGGGCAAAGGAATAAAAAAAGGCAAGGTATAATAGTTAGTACCATCTCGTATTGAATTAATGTCTTCTTCATTGTGCAGACAAAGATTTTGTTGTTTTTTGTCGCTAATTTCTTTATCCTAGCAATCTTTTTGAGTTTCTTGACTTGACTGATATTCATGGACAACTCATTTCCCCATATGCAAAAAGGGTCGAACAATGGGTCGAAACCTCTGACAGCAGGATCTACATGTGCAAGACCAAATTGTTAAAAACCTAAATATTAGAATGGTTCCCGCAATAGCACAATAATGTGCTATTAGACAAAGGACCGTGCATGTGCAAACCTCGATTGTAAACCTCAGTGCTTCGCATTATTTCCCTGCAACACATATAAGGTCGTTAGTCATGAGGTTAAGTAAGGGTTCACATGCTATCAGTAAACTATGTTGATGAAAAATAAGCACAATGCAGATTCATCAGATTAATTTGAGCCACATGGAAAACCCATTTATCCAAACCAAGCATGATTAAGAACTAGGAAATATAGTCATTGTATATGTTTCTGATGTATTAAGTGCAGCCAAATTTGATTTATTCCTCACATGCACAACAACACAAAATTCTACACACGACAATTGGACGTCGCATTGCAGAATTGAACCAAGCAGTTGACTAAACACCACAACAAATAAACCAAACATTAACTGAGGACCACATTGCACAATATAACATACTCCTAATAGAAGATCTGACAATTAACGAAACCAAGCATGCTTAACAACTTGGAAATATAGCAATTGTATTTGTTTCTCATGTATTTAGTACAACCAAATTCAATTTATTTCTCACACGGTATACAATAACAGAATGCACCCACAACAATTAAACATCGCATTGGAGAATTGAACCAAACAGATAACTAAACACCACAAGAAATGAACCAAACGTTAACTGAGCACCACATTGCACAATATAACATACTCCTAATAGATGATCAGACAGTTAACGAAACCAAGAATGCTTAACAACTTGGAAATATAGCAATTGTATTTGTTTCTCATGTATTAAGTACAGCCAAATTCTATTTATTTCTCACATGGTATACAATAATAGAATGCACCCACAATAATTGAACATCACATTGCAGAATTGATCAAATAGTTAACTAAACACCACAATAGATGAACCAAACGTTAATTGAGCAGCACATTGCACAATGTATAACATACTAGAAGATCAGACAGTTAACCAAACCAAGCATGCTTGACAACTTGGAAATATAGCAATTGTATTTGTTTCTCATGTATTTTGTAAAGATAATTTTGATTTATTTCTCACATGCAAGACAATACAAAATTGCAGCATGAAGAATTGAACATAACATTTGCATAATTGAACTAAACAGTTAACTGAAGACGACAACTAATTAACCAAACAGTTAATAAGTGAGCACAACATTGCACGGCATATAGAACATATACACTAGAGCAACAGATTGCATGGTAAAATTAGATAGAACAATTCACTAGAATTTGTTAAGGAAAGGAAGGAGCAACACATGCAACGGGTAAACCGAACATGCTTAACCGGCGTAGCTAAGAAACTGAACATGGGTCCTTATAGTGAGCTAATAAGACAAGCTACTCCTCATCATCGGAGATATCGATGATGATTGGCTCCTTGGACATGGAAGAGGGCGAGGCCTCCACATCGTGGACGCCCTTGTGATGTCTACACACGCTTCTACTCTTGTAGACTATGTTGGGCCTCCAAGCGTAGAGGTTTGTAGGACAGTAGCAATTTCCCTCAAGTGGATGCCCTAAGGTTTATCGAACTCAGGGAAGTAGAGGTTGAAGATGGTCTCTCTCAAGCAACCCTGCAACTAAGATACAAGAAGTCTCTTGTGTCCCCAACACACCTAATACACTTGTTAGATGTATAGGTGCACTAGTTCGGCGAAGAGATGTTAAATGGCAAGTGATATGGATGGCAAAACAAGGTAATATAAATATGTAATAAAAGGTGCAGCAAGCAAACAAGTAGTAAACGTGAGCACAAACGGTATTGCAATGGTGGAAACGAAGCCTAGGGTTCATACTTTCACTAGTGGCAACTCCCAACAACATTAACATAATCGAATCACATGATATTTCCCATAAAACATGCAAAGAGGACACACTCGGAGGTCATTCCTTCGTGGTCAAGAGAGGACGAGAATTATGTAGGGCTACAAAAGCACACCTCAAAGTTTGTAGTTCTCAATCTAAGGATTTCCCAATGTCACCGCGGCCATGCCAAGAGAGTCCCACAATCACCACAACATATCTAAAGGATAGTCAAAGACAAGCACCAAGAGACTCTCAATCTTCAATCAACACACAAGAGAGGAAATCACTCATGAAAATATTGTTCTAATCCATGTCCAATAGACCGCTGTCACCTTGGTCTCGGGGATTATACTAGATAAAGACAAGTGAGTACATCAATCAAATACATAGAGGAAGGGGAAATATCATGGGATCACCCTAGATTAACATAGCCTATGATCACAACGAAGATCACATCATGGGAGAGAGAATTGACCACATAGCTACTGGTAAGAACCTCAGCCCCGAGGAGGAACTACTCCCGCACCATGGAGGGAGGAAGCAACGTCGATGGAGATGAATCCGGGGGCACTTCCCCGTCCCGGCAGGGTGCCGGCGCAGGAATTCTGGTCCCCCGAAGCTTGATGGCGATGGCGGCGGAGATCGGAATCGCGTCTGGAGAAAA
>LR738711.1:728588692-728800285 GCA_902687465.1 Secale cereale
ACGCTGATTTTTTATATATTTTTTCTGGATTTTTCTGGGCAGTTCTCGAAACGTGAAAACCTGAAATACAAAAACAGCCGAAAACAGAAACTGACACTGGGGTGCACTGGATTAGTAAGTTAGTCCAAATATGATCAAAAGTGTATGGAAGTGTATGAATATCATAGCAATATCACCCAAAAGTGGCATGGAGCAAGCAGAAATTATAGATACGTTTTGGACGTATCAACATCCCCAAGCTTAATTCCTGCTCGTCCTCGAGTAGGTAAATGATAACAAGAATAATTTCTGTGGTGACATGCTATTAACCATATAGGACTTTTTCATAGTCATATGACAAAATCTTACTGAGACAATGATTCTATAGTAATTAAGTTGCCTCATGAGAAAATCACAAATGACTGAAAGTTTTACAATATGAAACTGAAACATCAAAAAGATTTGCAATGAACATGATGTGCAAATATGACAAAGTGATATCTAGCTTGCCCCCTTTAGTGAAGCAAAACATAAATGCAGGGGCACCTTCAAGGTTTAAGTGATGACTAGATACAATCATTTCAGAATAAACGATATCACAATCATGCAAAAGACAATGCTACTTTGGGACAATGCACATTACACTCAGAATGACAATCATGCTCTCAGTAGTTGGTGCTTCAATCATAAAGGTAAAAGAAAGGTTAAGTGCTAAAGCTTTTCGTTTTGAAAACATGGAAGCAATTGTGTCAACGGTAGTAGTACTTCATATGTGTCATGCATAAGACATCCTATAAGTTGCAAGCCTCATGCATCGAATACTAATAGTGCTCGCACCTTGTCCTAATTAGCTCGGATTTCCATGGGTTATCATTGCATTGCATATGTTTCAACCAAGTGTCACAAAGGGGTACCTCTATGCCACCTGTACAAAGGTCCAAGGAGATAGATCGCATTTGATTTCTCGTTTTTGATAGATCTCAACTTGAGGACATCCATACCGGGACAACATAGAAAATAGATGATGGACTCCTCTTTAATGCATAAGCATATTCTCATGAGAGATTGAGGATTAAGGTCCAAGATAAAACTTCCACCATGATGCATGGCTTTGGTTGGCGGCCCAATGTTCTTCTCTAACAATATGCATATTAATTCAACCCATGGTAAATCACCCTTACTTCAGACAAGACGAACATGCATAGCAACTCACATGATATTCAACAAAAGTGTGACAGTTGATGGCGTCCCCAGAAACATGGTTACCGTTCAGCAAGCAACTCATAAGAAATAAGATACATAGGCAACATATTCTTTACCACAATAGTTTTTAGGCTACTTTCCCATGAGCTATGTATTGCATGGTTAGTTTGCTTAGTACAGGTGGAGGTTAGCAAAAGACTGGGAGCGACCAACTAAGAGAGCAATGACGGTCATAATCATGCAGAGCGACAAAGCAATATTGAATCAGGCATGGAAGTTATATCGCTACTCAGAAATAAAAGATCATCAAGGCTTGACAGACTTTCTTTACAGTCTTAAATATGCGTGAGCATACGCCAAGTCAATCAAAATAAATTCTCGAAGGAAGATATTACTAAACCATACCACATCATAGGCAAACAAATCAAGTTGGTACTCCAATAACACATTGGGAACCCCCCAGCTATTTGAGATTAACCATAAGAAAACCTGAACTACTAAGCACCATCATGCACGTAGCATATTTATCATAGACACATTAACCAATGCAACGGAAGCAAACTCTCTTAATAAGGTGAGCATGGTAATTAAAGAGAGTTCAAGCAACCAACTAAACAAAAGCTCTTTGAATAGATAAGCATGAACACTAAGAGCAGAGCATGGTAGTAGCTATTAAAAGACAAAGAACACACACAGCATAGATAGACATGAAAATCCTATGTTATGTTCTAGGTAGAAGTGGAGCGTGTTTCTCTCCACATAAAGGAATGCTGGGTTCCGACTCGTTATGAAAAACTAAAAAGAAAACTAAAAGCAAGACGCTCCAAGCATAGCACATAACACATGAAGTGATAAAAATATAGCGAAACGAAAGACGAACTGATAATGTTGGTGGAGAAGGGGATGCACGGGGGGCATCCCCAAGCTTAGACGCTTGAGTCTCCTTTAATATTCCTTGGGGGTGCACGGGGGCATCCCCAAGCTTGAGCGCTTGACACTCCTGAATCTTTTTTATCATCTTCCCTCTCACACTTGAAAACTCCCTTCATACATAACTCATCATAATCTGATTAGCGAGGTTAGTACCCTTAATAAAATAATTATACCTTGCTGGAAATAAAGATATTCTTGAAGTTCTACTGTTTCTCAAGATTTCCAAAAGGTTTTTGAAAAGAAAAAGCAAGTTCTTAATTTGCAAAGTGAAGGAAAGGCAAAACATGACAGAATCTGTGAAAAACAGAACAGCAGGCAGTAATCGATCTGTTCGGGATACTTCTGCAACTCAAATCAAAAAACTCAGAACAGACGCACGAAAGACAATTATATAGGGAACGCTGTCGAAAAAATTCAGACCAAAAAGATGATCTGGTGATTTTATACGAATGTTTCTATCCAAGGACAGAATCTGTTTCCTGGAGAGCACCTCACAACTTTTGAACTTTCTAGCAATCAGAAGCTATACTTGGCACAAATATGAAATGCAAAGATACAATGATGATGCTACTGTAGTAAACAACATCAAGACACAACAAAAGCAAAATATAAAAATTTATTCATGTGGGCTGCCTCCCAAAAGCGCTTTCTTTTATGCCTTTAAGCTAGGCATAAGACTTTAATGATTCTCTTGTAGGAATAAGAATTGAAGAACAAAAGAGAGCATCAAGAAGCAAATACTAAACACATTTAAGCCTAACATGCTTCCTATGCATAGGAATATTGCAATAGAATAATTCATTGAAGCACAAAGCAATAAGCATAGGAAGACAAAACAAGTGCAGCTTCAAAACCTTCAACATAAAGAGAGGGAACTTCTTATTATTAAGATATTTAGAACCAAGCCTCCCTCTCTCATTATAAATTTCAGTGGCATCATGGATGAACTCAACAATATAAGCATCACATAAAGCATTGTTACCATGATCCACATGCAAAAAGGTACTCTCATTCCCCACATAAGCATAATTTTTCTCATTGGTAATAGTGGGAGTAGGACTATCATAAACAACTTGAACACTATAGATGAGTTGTATATCAGGAGGGTGGTGTTCAATAAGGGAGTAATTCCCTTCATGATTATGACAAGTTTCATAAGGATAATTTCTCCTTATGTCATAGGTACCTTTATAATCACTATAGATTGGAGTTATAACATCATCATGGTAGAGAAGAGCATTATCATTGCTAGCAACTATATTTGTAAACATGTTGTCTTTATTCTTACTAGCAAGAGGATCAATTATCACATCACTAGTGGGGATAGGATTTGCAATCCTATCATCCCCAAGCTTAGAGCTTCCCATATCTTCGCTTTCAGAGTTGGTAACAAAAAGATTTTCAAGATCATAAGTAGCATTATCATCATTTTCCCAATCACAATAAGTAACATGCATATCATAATCAAAATCATCTTCAATAGTACCTACGGACATATCATCAAGATGATAATTAAGGCAATAAACTTCACCTTCTTCTTTAAACTTACAACCGTTAGGATAAAAGTTGATGGGAGGAATATGCTCAGGCCAGGTTGATACCCCTTCTTCTTCTTTCTTGCTCCTCTTCCTCCTCCTCTTCTTTTTCTTCTTCTTAACCTTAGGAGGGAGTGGTTGGAGATGAAGCTTCTCCACATATCCTGGTTTATCATTAGAAACAATAGGGGAAACTTGGGAGAAACTCTCCTTTTTATTAGCAGAAATATAAGAGACGTTTTTATACTTTGGTAAAGTTCCCTCCTTTATAATCTTACCTATGTAATCATTTTCATGGCAATTAACAACACAGTAGAGATGGCAATTTTGCAAAGTGTTTTTTATTCCTATGGCATTATCATCCAGCCAAGAAGTCTTTTCTGATAACTCTTCACACATCAAAAATAACATAAGCTCATCATAAAGATCAGAGGTGATCATGTCATCACACAACCGGTTAACAGTTATGTTTTGAAAGTTCATGCATTGAAAATTAAAGTGACCCTCTGTACGGCAAAGTTCACAAGTAAAAGGATAAAGGTCACACAATTCTCTAGCAATTTCATTTAAATCTTTGACCCAAGTGATTGTTCTTTCATGCTTATGTTGCTTACAATACTTCTCTTCTTCAATCATAGGCCTTTCACAAGGTCTATCCACTCCGCAAAAATTAACATGCTTATATAAAACTTCATTTTTAGGAATTCGATCATGCATGTTGCAATCATCATGAACAATTTCATTTTCTTTGCAAGTCTCATTAAAAGGTTTATGATGCTTGATCCAATCCTCCTTAGGCATATTAAGATGTGAAGCAAAAGATTTGAGGAAATCAACAAGGAGTTGAGAATCAAGCCCAAACTTAGCACTAAACTTATTAAAACTTGTAGTTTCAACAAAGGACTTAATGCAATCATACTCATAAATTATACCTGACTCTTTACCTTTGTCGATCTCCCAATCTTCAGTGTTGCATTGAATTCTTTCAAGGAGTTCCCATTTAGCATCAATCTTTTTGTTTGTGAAAGAACCCATAGAGGAGGCATCGAGCAAGTCTTTATCCTGTCGAGAAAGCCTCGCATAGAAGTTAGTAATAATAATATCTTTGGGGAGCCCATGGTTAGGACATTTTAGCATTAACGTTTTCTGTCTCCCCCAAGCTTGAGCTATGCTCTCTCCGTCATGAGGATAAAAATTATAAACATAATTCCTATTCTTATGGACTTCATGAAGAGGATAAAATTTGGAGTAAAAGAGAGACTGGATCTCTTCCCACTCCAGCAGGTGAGAGTCATTTAGTAGCCTATACCATTCCAATGCTTTTCCTTTCAGTGACCAGGCAAATAATTTCCTCATGACAAACTCCCTCGATACACCTGCAAGCTTAAATAATGAACATAGTTGTGACAGATATAGCAAGTGTTCATCGGGATGTCTGTCTCCTGCATAACGATTAGCCAAAACATGATCGATAATACCAGTCGGTATTTTATAGGGCACAATTTCAGTAGGAGGAGGAGCAACCACCACAGGTGTGGGGCGTCCTCCCGCAAGCAACGATCCAATAAGAAGGTTTTCCATAAACATAATTAGTGAAATAAAAACAAGAAACAAAAAAGATTTAATTGCAAGATCTAAAGATATACCTTCAAGCGCTCACCTCCCCGGCAACGGCGCCAGAAATAGCTTGATGTCTACACACGCTTCTACTCTTGTAGACTATGTTGGGCCTCCAAGCGCAGAGGTTTGTAGGACAGTAGCAATTTCCCTCAAGTGGATGCCCTAAGGTTTATCGAACTCGGGGAAGTAGAGGTTGAAGATGGTCTCTCTCAAGCAACCCTGCAACTAAGATACAAGAAGTCTCTTGTGTCCCCAACACACCTAATACACTTGTTAGATGTATAGGTGCACTAGTTCGGTGAAGAGATGTTAAATGGCAAGTGATATGGATGGCAAAACAAGGTAATATAAATATGTAATAAAAGGTGCAGCAAGCAAACAAGTAGTAAACGTGAGCACAAACGGTATTGCAATGGTGGAAACGAGGCCTAGGGTTCATACTTTCACTAGTGGCAACTCCCAACAACATTAACATAATTGAATCACATGATATTTCCCATAAAACATGCAAAGGGGACACACTCGGAGGTCATTCCTTCGTGGTCAAGAGAGGATGAGAATTATGTAGGGCTACAAAAGCACACCTCAAAGTTTGTAGTTCTCAATCTAAGGATTTCCCAATGTCACCGCGGCCATCCCAAGAGAGTCCCACAATCACCACAACATATCTAAAGGATAGTCAAAGACAAGCACCAAGAGACTCTCAATCTTCAATCAACACACAAGAGAGGAAATCACTCATGAAAATATTGTTCTAATCCATGTCCAATAGACCGCTGTCACCTTGGTCTCGGGGATTATACTAGATAAAGACAAGTGAGTACATCAATCCAATACATAGAGGAAGGGGAAATATCATGGGATCACCCTAGATTAACATAGCCTATGATCACAACGAAGATCACATCATGGGAGAGAGAATTGACCACATAGCTACTGGTAAGAACCTCAGCCCCGAGGAGGAACTACTCCCGCACCATGGAGGGAGGAAGCAACGTCGATGGAGATGAATCCGGGGGCACTTCCCCGTTCCGGCAGGGTGCCGGCGCAGGAATTCTGGTCCCCCGAAGCTTGATGGCGATGGCGGCGGAGATCGGAATCGCGTCTGGAGAAAAGGGTTCCGGAATCAGGGTTTCCTCGACGGACCTTAAATATATGCCAAAGGGGGTCACCAGAGGGGGTCAGGGGTGCCCAGGCCCCCCCCCGGCGCGGCCCAGGGGGGGGCGCCCACAGGCCGCCTGGAGCCCCTGTGGGTCCCCCCCGGCTGTACTTTGGCCGCACGGTAGCTCCTGGAACGCTGATTTTTATATATTTTTTCTGGATTTTTCTGGGCAGTTCTCGAAACGTGAAAACCTGAAATACAAAAACAGCCAAAAACAGAAACTGGCACTGGGGTGCACTGGATTAGTAAGTTAGTCCAAATATGATCAAAAGTGTATGGAAGTGTATGAATATCATAGCAATATCACCCAAAAGTGGCATGGAGCAAGCAGAAATTATAGATACGTTTTGGACGTATCACCTTGTCATAGTGGTGTGTTGCCTGAGCCGCTCCGGGCACCACCTACTGGCTCTCGAGTTGAGGTAAGCACATGACGCTGACAAAAAACCTTGTAGTCTTCGTTGAAGCATCGAGGGTGGCCTCGAGAAAATGCCACGAACTATCGTTAAAAGCAGCCAACCACGTCGCAGCATCAGTGCGCGAGGCATCGACAGTGACCTTGACAGCGAGGTTCTCCTCCAAGATCTGGGGACGGCACGAATGGCAGCCATCATGACCTCATCCACGTGTGCGGCCACGATTTGCTTCTCCATTGCCAAATGCTCCTAGAGCTCCTGGCTATACTGCGTGCACCATGGCTTAGGGCGGCGCTTATTTGGTGGAGGGGTTGGTGATTTGGGTGGAAGGTGTCGCGTCAGTGGTCGGGGCATGTGGGATGTGGAAGGAGGAGGAGGATGGGGGTCGGGTGTGGATTACCTGCCTGGATAGACGAGGTCGAGCAACGTGAAGGAGAATCACCGGCGAGGAGGTGGCGCTACAACCAAGGAGTGAAGGTTTCAACTTGGAAAGGAAGGCGGAAATAGGGGAAATGTGGCTTTTGGTAAGGGGGCGGGGAGGTAGACAGTTTCGTGGAAGCTGAAAATTTTGAATCGGTGCAGCGAAAAAACTAGTGCGCAAAGTGTCAACAGACATGGTCCCTTATTCAGCATTGTGTACGATATGTGAACATCACAAACAATTCATATAGCTTAACCCATGTGTGATGAGTCTGAATGTGCAAATTTTGGTTTGAATTTTCCTGGTTACAGTGGTCATTCACGTCATTGCATAATTTGGGTACACACAGGAGACTATAGCACACCCACACTTCTTAATCGAGCAAGTTCAGCAATTAAACAGAGCTAGCTGACCTAAACATTACTCTAACAAATTAAAGACCGACGCTCTTAATTAAACAAAACAAAGAGTACTACTACGGCTGGTGCTCGTCGATCTCTACTGCCTCCTCCATGTCTATCTCGCGCCTGACGGTCTCCTGGGGAAGGGGCTCCATGGAATCCATCAAACCATACTTGGTAAGCATCTCGCCATCTGTGTCCTCCATCTCTTTGGAAAAGGCCGCCACGAGCTGGGTGTGGGCGGCCGCAATCTGGGATTGGATGGGATCCGTCGTGGAAAGGTATGTGGCGGAGGAACGGGCGGTTGCTCGAACGCTCTTGGTGATTGCCAACTCTTCAGCCGTGGGTTGCCGATCGTTGTCGGAGAAGCTTCGTTCGATTTGTGTGGTGACCGCCACAATATGGGCGTGGGCGGCCTCGACATGGTCGTGGGCGGCCTCCATCAGGTCAAAGGCCATAGCTGCAGAATAGACAGCTATTATGCCACTCTTGCCAGTTGCCATCCCCGAGGCAGATGTTGCTTCCGCTGCCTAAGAAGCAACAACGGTCGTTTGGGCTGCCTTGCCCGCCCGGTAGCAGATTGCGGCCACGCTCATGCACCTTGTTAGCATGTGTGGCGGCTGTGGCCGCGCTCTCTCCGGAGTGGGCCACCGAAGTTTCCCTCATGACGCGGGTCCACATCCCCATCTTTCACCAGCGATGATTGAACAGTGAAATGATATTTGGGGGCGAGCTAGTGTGCTTGACACACTGGTAGTGGACTATCGCCGATGGACCTTCTCGTGTAATCCATAGGCGTACTATACTCCGATGGTGCTCCAAGATATTTTGCACTACATCTCACACGGTTGGTGATAATAAACTGTGTGCGATCTACTTGATTTTTCATCTTGATTTGAATTACATAATGGGGTCACAGCGGAAATGGAGGGTGTTTGAATTGCTACTTTGCTAGAACTTTTATCTGCAATGAACATGCAACTATATGTGTGTCGTATTTTTTTGGAATTATTCAGGGTTCATTTGGACATTTTATACATTAACTTGGTTTTCCAGCCATTTCAGGTGCACAATTCAAAATTAAACTACATGCACATGCTCCGGTGCACCAACATGGGTTATAAAATCATATATGTGTCCATGGGTTTATGCTTATGTCCCATGCAAGAAATGGGGATGAATTTTGAACACCACGGCACCGTGGTTCTCTGGAAAATGTTGAGGTACTTGCTTTTGTAATTCTAGTAAATCCAAAACCCATCTGAAATTCATGAACCTTGGCATGCTATCATGGAATGGCATCAACACGCTGGGGTACAAAAATATTGTCAGCTTATGGTATAAGCTTCTCACAAACAAGAGCTTCTCACAAGAAGCCTCATGGTTCCATTAGGGAAACGTGTCACCTTTGTGGACAAAACGATATTCGTCGCCTCGTTTTGCTTTCGATTTTTTCCTGGTGTCAACATAGAACAACAGGAGTGTCGTGTTAAATTTTGGAATTTTTTTGGGGATCCTTTGGATTTTTATACGTTAACTGAGTTTTCTAGGCATTTACGTGCATAATTCAAAATTGAACTACATGCACATGCTCCAGTGCATAAAAACGGGTTGAAAAATCAAATGGGTGTCCTTGGTTGCAAGCTTCACATGCAAGAAATGAGAATGAATGTTAAACACCTTGATACTATCGCTCGGTCGCTAACATTGAGATACATGGTTTTAAAATTCTAGTAAATCGAAAACTCATCTAAAATTCATGAAACTTGACATGATATCATGGAACAACATCGACATGCCATGGTAAAAATATTGTCCCATTTGGGGCAGGTTTGGGTATAAGCTTCTCGCAAACCAGAGCTTCTCTCACAACAAGCCTGATGGCTTCGGTAGGGAACGTTCCACCTTGGGGGATGAAGCAATACATGTTGCCTATTCTTACTTTCAAATTTTTTTCTCGTGTCAACATAGAACAACAGGAGTGTTGTGTCAATTTTTGGGATTTTTCGGAGTTCGCTTGGACATTTTTATACATTAACTGAGTTTTCTATGCATAATTCAAATTTGAACTACATGCACATGCTCCAGTGCATATAAATGGGTTAAAAACTTAAATGGGTGTCCTTGGTTGCATGCTTAAGTCCCATGCAACAAATGAGAATGAACGTCAAACACCTTGCCATCGAGTCTTGGCCGCTGACATTGAGATACATGGTTTATAAATTCTAGTAAATCAAGAACACATCTGAGATTTATTAAACTTGACATGCTAGCATGGAATGGCATCAACATGCCGTGGTAAAACTATTGTCTCATTTGGGGCACATTGGGGTATAAGCTTCTCACAAACCAGAGCTTCTCACAACAAGCCTCGTGGTTACGGTAGGGAACGTTTCACTTTCTGGACGAAACGATATTTGTCGGCTCTTCTTGCTTTCATTTTTTTCCTAGTGTCAACATAGAACAATATTAGTGTTGTGCTAATTTTAGGAAATTTTCGGGGTTTGTGTGGACATTTTTATACGTTAATTGAGTTTTCTATGCATTTATGTGCATAATTAAAATTTGAACTACATGCACATGCTCATGTGCATCAAAACAGGTTGAAAAATCAAATGTGTGTCCTTGGTTGCAAGCTTAGGTCACTTGCAAGAAATGAGAATGAATGTCAAACACCTTGACACTATGCCGCTAACATTGAGATACATGGTTTTAAAATTCTAGTAAATCCAAAACTCGTCTAAAACTCATGAAACTTGACATGATATCGTGGAACGGCATCGACATGCCATGGTAAAAATATTATCCCGTTTGGGGCAGGTTTGGGTATAAGCTTCTCGCAAACCAGAGGTTCTCTCACAACAAGCCTCATGGTTTCGGTAGGGAACGTGCCACCTTGGCGGATGAAACGATATTTGTTGCCTCTTCTTACTTCCAAAATTTGTCTAGTGTCAACATAGAACGATAGGAGTGTTGGGTCAATTTTTGGGATTTTTTGGGGTTTGCTTGGACATTTTTATACATTAACTGGTTTTCTAGGCATTTTATGTGCATTATTCAAATTTGAACTACATGCACATGCTCCAATGCATATAAATGGGTTTAAAATTGAAATGTATGTCCTTGGTTGCATGCTTAAGTCCCATGCAAGAAATGAGAATAAATGTCAAACACCTTGCCATCGATCCTTGGCCGCTAACATTGAGATACATGGTTTTTAAATTCTAATAAATCGAAAACACGTCTGAAATTTATGAAACTTGACATGCTAGCATGGAACAACGTCAACATGCCGTGGCAAAAATATTGTCCCATTTAGGCAGGTTGGGGTATAAGCTTCTCATAAACCAGAGCTTCTCACAACAAGCCTCATGGTTACAGTAGGGAACGTTTCACCTTTCTGGACGAAACGATATCCGTTGCCTCTTCTTGATTTCAATTTCTTTCTAGTGTCAACATAGAACAAGATGAGTGTTGTGTTAATTTTAGGAATTTTTCGTGGTTCGTTTGGACATTTTCATATATTAACTAAGTTTTCTATGCATTTATGTGCATAATTCAAATTTGAACTATAGGCACATGCTCCAGTGCATGTAAATTGGTTGAAAATCAAATATGTATCCTTGGTTGCATGCTTAGGTCCCATGCAAGAAATGGGAATGAATGTCAAACACCTTGACACTGTGCTGCTAACATTGAGATACATGGTTTTAAAATTCTAGTAAATCCAAATCTCGTCTGAAATTCATGAAACTTGACATGATATCGTGAAACGGCAATGACATGACGTGGTAAAAATATTGTCCCATTTGGGGCAGGTTTGGGTATAAGCTTCTCGCAAACTAGAGCTTCTCACAACAAGATTGATGGTTTCGGTAGGGAACATGCCACCTTTGGGAACGAAACGATATCCATTGCCTCTTCTTGCTTTCAAATTTTTTCTTGTGTCAACATAGAACAACAGGAGTGTTGTGTCAGTTTTTTGGATTTTTCGGGGTTCGCTTGGACATTTTTATACATTAACTGGGTTTTCTAGGCATTTTATGTGCATAATTCAAATTTGAACTACATGCACATGCCCCTCGTACCATCTGAAGACAAGGTGGTTCCGCAGTCCGGGGTAGTGCCGAACAATGGTGTGGGTCTGCTGATGTAGGCCTCATGGCTGCCCATGGTATCTTGAGCGTGAAATTGTACTGACGAGGCATGTGGAGCGCGGAGATTTTGGGCGTGCCGTGAGGCGTGCGTCCTTATTTGCGGCGAACGCATGCGGGTTCCCATGACGGGGAACGGGTTGGGACCCGTTTGTTGTTGTCACCGGTCTTGACGATGGGTCTGTATCGAGGCATGTATGGGTCGGCTTCTTCGGCCGCTAGGGCTGCATTATGCTCTTCAGTCCGAAGTGAGCGTTCTGTATTGCCATTGATGGTTATGACGCCCGAGTGTCTGGGCATCTTCAACTTGAGTTGCGTGTAATGCGGAACGGCATTGAATTTAGCGAACGTTGTTCGGCCGAGGAGGGTGTGATAGCCGCTACGAAAAGGTGCGATGTCGAAGATCAAGTCCTCGCTTCGAAAAGTTGTCTCGAGTGCCGAACACTACTTCAAGCGTCACTGTGCCCGTGCAGCGGGCCACTACAACCCCCTTGAAGGTGGTGTTACTAGGTTTAATTATGGACGGGTTGATCCCCATCTTCCTCACTATGTCTTCATATATCAGACTGAGGCTACTGCCTCCGTCCATGAGGGCTCTAGTGAGGTGGAATCCGTCGATGATCGGGTCAAGCACCAAGGTTGTCAACCCTCCGTGACGCATGCTGGTCGGGTGATCCCTACGATCAAAAGTGATCGGGCAGGCTGACCATGGGTTAAACTTCGGCGCCACGGGCTCGGCGGCATATACGTCATGCAGCGCTCGCTTCCTCTCCTTCTTTGGTATGTGGGTTGCATAGGTCATGTTTACTGTTTTGACCTCGGAAGGGAAGGGTTTCTGGCCTCCACAATTCGGCCTGCGGGGCTCGTCATCGTCCTCGCTTCATGGGCTTTTGCCATAGTCTTCGGCCGTGAGCTTGCCAACCTGTTTTATCACCCAATAATTACGGTTGGAGTGGTTAGCAGGCTTCTCTAACGTGTCGTGGATCTAGAATGGTCTATCCAGAATTGCATCTAACCTGGACGGGCTATCGTCGTTGCCTTTATGGGCTTTCTTTCCGTTTCCGTCCCGAACCTCGGAGGTATCGGGTGTGTCATGGTTGGTGTTCTGTCAAGAAAGCCAACTGTCGTCGCCCGCGCAAAAATAGGTCATGAGAGAAGTAAGGGCTGTCATCATCCTTGGCTTTCCCTTGCTGAGCTGTCGCACAAGCCATTCGTCCTTGACACTATGCTTGAAAGCGGCCAAGGCATCGTCATCTGGTCAGTCCAGAATCTAGTTTTTCTCGGTCAAGAATCGGTTCCAGAATTGTCGAGCTGACTCCCCAGGCTGTTGTGTGATGCGGTTTAGGTCGTCCGCGTCCGAAGGCCGGACATAGGTGCCTTGAAAGTTCACTCGAAAAGTGTCCTCGAGCTCTTCCCAACATCCTATAGAGTCTCCGGAAAGGCTGTTCAACCAGTGTCGAGCTGGTCCATTAAGATTTAGTGGCAGATATTTATTGGTGTGGAGGTCATCTCCTTGCACCATGTGAATGTGGAGGAGGAAATCCTCTATCCATACGGTCGGGTCTGTGGTTTCGTCGTACGGTCCAATGTTTATAGGCTTGAAGCCTTCTGGGAATTGGTGTTGCATCACCCTTTCCGTGAAGCACAGGGGGTGTGTAGCGCCCCGAACTCAAGCTATGTCGTGTTGAAGGTTTTTGGCCATCCGTGTCCGCTATTGCTCCTGAACTCTATCGTTCCGGTTCAGCCAGTCATAATATCCTTCTCAGTGAGCGAGCGGGTCTTCTCTCGGTCTGTAGATGGACATGGAATGGCCTCCCCGAGCATTCAGGTCATGACAGAGGTCTTATTCGTAGGTAGGCCGTGCTTCTTCCTTGCCGTAACGGCGAGGTGGTGCGGCGGGGTGCTCGGCCTTGTCAGCTTCTCTGTCATGTCCTCTAGGGGGACGGTCCAGCTGTTCGGCGTGAGTGTGTGTTGGACGTGTCGGCTTCACGGCCTCATCGTTGAACTGCAACAGTAATCATCGCTTCGGATAACTTTTGGTTGCTCGTTCATGGTCGTACCCTTCTTCGCGGGCTAAGACTTTGGTCCATCAGTCGTTGAGGGTTTCCTACTCGGCCTTGATTCTGCATTTTTGTTTCTTCAGGCTGCGGGCCGTGGCTATAAGCCTTCGTTTGAACCGTTCCTGCTCCCGGGGGTCTTCGGGGATGATGAAATCTTCCTCCCCGAGAGTGGCCTCTGCCTCAGAGGATGGGAGGTAGTTGCTATCTCCGGAGTCCTCAAGGACCTCCGGATTGAGAGGGTCCTCCTGCACCACGGGGTCATCCTGCTGATGTTCATTAGCTACAGATTTGGTAGGATTGTCCGTATTATTTGTGGCGCCGTTCTCTGCAGAGTCCATGTTGCTCGCGTGGCTTCGGCGTGGCTTTGATCCCCGACGCTGTCTTCGGCGCTTGGGAGGATCATCTCTAGGATTATCTTGGTCCTGATTGGGAGTGCAATCGCCGTCCTTGGGGGTGTCCACCATGTAAATATCATAAGTGGACGTGGCCGACCAGCGGCCGGTGGCGGAGGGGGCAATAACGGTATTAGCTGTGGCTCCGGTGTCTTCGTCCATGTATTCGGTGTATTCCGAATTGTAATCTAGCATGTCGGTTAAGTCTTCAATAATGGCTAGCAAGTGGGTGGCGGGTGGGACGTAGAATTCCCTAGGGTGTGACACCTTGAAACCGACGCGCTAGTTGTCTTCCAATTATTCGTTGTTGTTGCCATGTCATCTGCTTGCTTGTTGCATCCTTGCCATGTCATCATGTGTATTTCATCAGCATGTTTTCAAAACTTGCATCCGTCCGAGTTCACCCGTCCTTTCTGTTTTCCGTTCTGAGCCCAGATACACTCGCACGCGCCCGCGGCACATCCGAATATTTATTTCATAAGTGGCCAGAAAATGTTCTCGGAATGGGTTGAAACTTGGCGTGTGGTCTTATTATAGTGTAGACAGGCCGCCTGCCAAATTGCGTCGCATTCGGAGTCCGTTTGATAGCCCAACGGTTAACCGCGTTACCTGTCGGAAGCCCTTTCTCTTTTGGCCCAGTACCCCTCCACAACAGCCCACTAGGCCTGCCTAATCCCCCTTGCGATTGGATCCGTTGGATCACGATCGGAGGACTCTGAACGCTCCCAAACCCACCAAACACTAGCTCTTTCCCTATATAAGTCCCCTAATCCATTTTTGGACACCCCTAAGCTAAACCTAGCCTTCCCTAGCCTCTAGCCTCCCCTCCTCGTTTTCCATGCGCATCCAATATCTCTCTTCTCTAGATCCGACGTCCACCACCTCATCCTCACCACTTGTCGGCATCCCATTGGACGAGCCGCCCCAGCCACCACCTACCCGCCTATCCCGGCTCGCCACCTGAGCCTCAGCCTCCCCACCTCGCCGCAGGACCGCTCGGCCCGTCTGGAGCCCATGCTGGGCCGTGCCGGGCCCGGATCCAACCGAGCCGCCTGCAACTGCCCATCCCCGAGCGATCCTCGTCCGCCGCCTCGTCGGACCTCGCCACACCCCGCTACCTTCGTGTTCGTCCGCCCGGCGCCTAGCGACCGCCTTCGCCGCGCTGGATGCCGCCCTTGCCCTGCTGCCCGAGTGCACCCTCGCCGGACCCCGCACCAGATGTCGTCGACCTCGCCTCCCGCCGCAGGGGTCGCCGCCGCCCGTTAGGCCCGTTGCCGGAGCGCCCAGCTCTCTCCTCCGCGCCGCCGGTGGTGCCCGCGCCGGAGCTGGCCCGATCCGTCCTGACCCCGTAGTCTGAGCCCGCCTGCGCTACCTCGTCGGCACCCCTCTGCATCCGCCGCCACCGGCCGATCCCGATCAGATTGGGAGGATCCGGTTGAGGCCGCTCAGCGCCGCCGGCCACTTGGGCCTCTCCCGCGGCCCAATGCGCCCCAAGGCCCAGTCCAGCCTCCGCCTGGCCCGCGAGCCCCTGCTGCACTGAACCGGCCCATGGACCCAGGGTGAGCGCTCCTAATCCTTCACCCAGTGCACCGTATAGCTATCACGCGCTCACTTTTGTTGTGTGCGATTTTGGCTAAGTCTGAGAAAACCCATATCATGTTGCAATGTTGTGTGGGCCCTATCTTGGTGCATGTTTACCCTATGATGTTGTATGTTATATCAAAATCTTCGTCTCGAAGTGCTCTACATGTTAGTTGCATTTGCATGCATGTTACTATTTGTCTTGTTGCCTTAATCCTCTTTGCAAAACTGATATGTGATGTTACCGCTTAGTCTTTGTTGTGTGTCAACAACATGTATGCATGTTTAACATGGTGTAACTTTGTGCTCATTGGTCCAAATGGAATGTATGATACATAAAATTGTTCATCTAGTGATGCTCTACATGATGGATGCATTTGCATACATGTTAGAGTGCATTATGCCATGGTTATCTCTGTTGCAAAAGTGTATGTTGTTGTTAAGTGCCGAAAACTAATAAAACTTGCTGATTTGTCGTTTTCATATATTTTTGTGTGATTTTTTGTTTGAGCAACATGTCAACATGTGTTAGGAGCATAACCATGTCATCTTTACTGTGGTACAATAAACTTTTCATGATATGCCTTGTGATGAGTGGAACAAGCTTCTAAAGTGGCCTACTCGATGTTTGCTGATTTCTATGACTTGTTGAAAACTGCTAAGTCTGAAACTGTTATATTGTGATGCCATGTTTGCTTGATGCCCCAGTCATATCCATGCACACTTGGGGATGTCCAATGTTCATATCTTTAAGTCCATGTTATGCTCTATCCATCAATGTCCTTGTTTGCAATTATAGCCAGCTGTAGCTTGTTTATTTCTTGCTCTCAAATTGCTATAAAATGTTTCTGACAGCCTGTTAACAGAAAGTTCAGTTTTCCATGTGAATAGCTAGTGTTCTATGCATCCTATGACCATGTTCTTGCCATGAGTAGCTTCATAAACATGTTTTCTTGCTGTTGGTTATCTTCACATGCCATGATATGCTCTGATATGAGTTGCACAAGCTTGCAAACATGCCTACTTGTTTTTTTTGCTGCCATGTTCAGTTTATTTTCACTAATGCTGTGAAACTGTTATTATTTGCAATCTTGCCATGATGTTTTGAGCATGTTCTCGTGGTGTTTGGTAGTAGCTCAGAGATCATGCTTGTAGTGCTTGACATGTACATGCTTGCCATGCCCTTTGATGCCATGAGATGTTCCTGTAGCATGTTGTTTTGATGGTTGCAAAGTGTTTAGTTGTTGTTTTGGGACGGCTTGTCCTTTAATCTTGTTTCATGTGTATGTGTTGAACCGTTGCTCCGTTTTGAGCGTGCTCTATATGAAACTTGCTTGTTTTTGCATGTAGATGTATCATGACCTATTGAATCCATGTTTTGGAGTGTTGTGCTTGATGTTGAATGCATTTTGCATCAATGCCATGTGCATCTTGTTTTGTTCATATCTTCTAGGCCGTAGCTCCGAATTAAATGAACCTTATATGTAACTTGACTAGAATTTCGTGTAGATCATCATGGTGCATGTTAATTTTCTGTTTAACAACTTTAACTTAAGGTTTGTTCAGATCGGGATCAATTTCAAAATGTGCATATGAGGACTTACCGGAATTGTTATATGTTGTTTCCGGTCTCATTTAAACTTGCTTTGCTGTGTGTTCTTGTATGCTTAATCTCTTGCCATGATTGCATCATGTAGCCTTGGCATGCATCATACTTGGTTGAGCATCTTGTCTTGTTTATGTGTTGGGTGTTTACCGTGTTGTTTGCTTCTTCTCGTTAGTGCTTATTTTGTTGCGCTCGTGAGGATTCGTTTGACTATGCTTGGTTCATCTACGTGGCTTCTTCTTCGTCTTCTTCATGGACTCGATCTTCTTCCTTGCCGGGATATCAGGCAAGATGACCGTCACCTTGGATCTCATTACTATCATTGCTATGATAGTTATCTCGATGCTATCGCTATATGTCGCACTACCTATCTATTTGTTGTCAGTCTCTCATTGTTGCCATGAAACACCCTCTAACCTTTGACACCATCCCAGCAAACCATTGTTTGGCTATGTTACCGCTCGCTCAGCCCCTCTTATAGCGTTGTTAATTGCAGGTGAAGATGAAGATTGCTCCTTGTCGGAACTTGTTTTGTGAATATCACAATATCTATTACTATAATTAACACACCTATATACTTGGCATTGGGTGGAAGGCTTGGCTTTTGCTCGGCATTTTGTTCCACTCATGCCGCCTTAAGAACCGATAAACCTGTGTTATGCTCCTTGATTTTGCGTTCCTAACGCGGTTGGGTATATGGGGACCCCTTGACAGTTCGCTTTGAATAAAACTCCTCCAGCAAGGCCCAACTTTGGTTTTAATTTGCAACACAATAAAAACTTAATTAATCAATTAAATTGCATAGGGGGTCGCATCCCCGGGTTCTTAATTATACATTACAGGGGGCCCAGTGCTAATGGTGTTGGTCCCAAACGGGTAGACTGCGGGTCCGCCTCGGGGAAACTCGAGGTATCTCGTTACCTATAGGATGTTCCATCCGGACGTGGCCTGAGATGAGATACGCGCGGCTACTATCAGGGTGTCGGCGCGCCGGGAGGTCTTGCTGGACTTGTTTTACCATTGTCGAAATGTCTTGTGCACCGGGATTCCGAGTCTGATCGGGTTGTCCCTAAGATATGTGGTTTTTACCTCCGCTGGTCGTGAGAGCTTGTGATGGGCTAAGTTGGGACACCCCTGCAGGGTTATGAACTTTTGAAAGACATGCCCGCGGTTATGTGGCATATGGGAATTTGTTAATGTTCGGTTGTAGAAAACTTGACAGAGGATCCTAAATAAAACACACCAACCGCGTGAGTAACCGTGACTATCTCTTTTCATATTGAGAAGAGAACATTGTGGAGTTATGTTTGACTTGCAGGTAGTTCAGGATCTTTAGCGATCATTACTAGTTTGCGACCGTTTGCGTATATGATCTTCTTGTTCTTGTACTCGTAAGTTTGCCACCATATAATGCTTAGCCGCTGGTGCAACCTCACCACTTAACCTCTCCATACCTATTAAGCTTTGCTAGTCTTGATACCCATGGTTATGGGATTGCTGAGTCTCGTGGCTCGCAGATACTACAACAACAGTTGCAGGTGCAGGTTTCCGATGACTTGACGCGAGAGCGATGTTATTTGTGTTGGAGTTCTTTTTCTTCTTCGCCGATCTTGGGATAGGTTCCGGGTCGGCAGCCTGGGATAGCAGGATAGATGTCGTTGTGCTTTTCATCTTTTCATCCGTAGTCGGATGTCTTGTGTATGAATTGTTGTATTTATGTGGAGTTGTATGACTTGTATGTATCCCCATCCGTGTATGTAATGGTACGATGTAATGATATCCATCTTGCTAAGCGCCTGAAATGATGTTGTGCCCCAATCACGAGTTCATCACGTGATCGGGATAGAATCGCATCTTGGGCGTGACAAGTTGGTGTGAGAGCCTCGACCGACCATAGGAGCCCCCTTTATTGATCGTAGCTTGGCCGTTGTCGAGTCTAGAAGAAAACTATTTTGGAGTCTAGTTATATCGGAGAGTAGGAATTCTTTTTACTCCTCATCCCCTTCGTCCCTCTGGTGAGGAATCTTGATGTAGGTGTTTTGAATTACTCCTCTTCCCCTTCAAATTTGTTTAGGATCACGCGGTTAGTTTTCGTTCGTTTTGTTGTTAGCTCTTTTCATCCGGTGCAATTCTCGTCAACTTGATTCGATCCTCTTCGCCTTTTGCAAGATCAGTCCTCAGTTCTTACTCAGTCGATGTTGTTTCCCTTCCGAAGTTGTCTTTCTTTTTCCCACCCGCCCACCCTTTTCCTTCTTGGAGTCGGAGCCCTTAGTCGAGTATCCATACTACTCGTGTGAATGCTATGCTTTTTTCCCTCAATTATTTTAATTGGTGAATTCTCGTCTAGTTCATCATCCATCATCTCCTTTCTTCTCCGATGGATTCCCGTCTCGTTCGACATTCTCCATCTCTTTTCTTTTTTGGTGGTTCCAATTCAATTTGTATTCGGTGTTCATATTATTATTTTCCCTTGGCTCAGATATTTCCCTTGCTTGTTCATCTCTTGCCATTTAATTGTTCCGGAGTTCCGAAGACATCTCAGAAGATTCGTGTTTGCATTCAATTAATTCGAGGTTGTCACCTCATTCAAGCCTTTCAATCATTCCGGTGCATCATTTCTCATTCGAATAATCATTTCCAACGGTGTTTTCTCTTCGGTGGGCTCATAACCCACATGTCTTTTCCCAGGTTCTTGCCTGACTCTTCTAATATTTCCGGAGCTATTCTCCAATTCTTTTCAAAGTGTGATGTAAGAATGGATTCCATCAGTCGCATGCCTTCTCCAAAGATTGCTTTCAATTCTTTTCATTGTTGGTTCAACCTTTTCTGTTTTAATTCTTTCGGAGTATCTCAATAATTTTGGTGGTGTTCCTCGTCGTCATTTGAAGACTGAAGAAGTGCCTCCTTCAAATTTTGTCCGTTCTCTCGAAGATTCATGGTTCTAGCTTAATGCTATCCTCTCAAATTATTCCTTTGTCATAAATTCTTTTACTTACCCATCTGGAGTATTTCATGTTCTTTCCTTCTTATTCCTCTGAAGGCCATCATTTCAGAAGATTTCTTCGTTCCCAGTTTTCAACTTCGTCCTCCAAATATTCTTCATTGATTCCTCTTCGCTCGTCTCCATATTCTTCCAGTGTTTCGTTAAGTATTCTTTAATCAGTTAGCAATCTCTTCGTTCGTATTCTAATTCTTCCCGGCATTTCCTTCTCTTTTCTTCACTCAGCTTCAGTTCTTACGGTGGTTCGCTCAAGAGGTCTTTTCCGTTGTTATCATATCAATTCATTTGTTCTTTCCAATCCTACCGGTGGGTCATGAAGACTTTCTCAAGTTTGCGCTATATCTCCCCTCAATCGTTTTCCACGCGTATAAGTGGTATGCAAATTCATTGCTTTTCATCAATTTATTTGGCGGAGGATAAGCATAACATAATTCTTATTCTTCTTTCATGAAGTTGATTAATCCTTTCCTTCAGAGTTTGTTCATGTTGAATAAATTCTAGTTCCAAGTGTTTTCATCTTTTCTTTCCAGAGTTCAAAGTGTTCTCAACTATCTCGTCGAAACCCCGTCTAAAGCCCTTCAAGGCTTTAATCTTATTCTTTTCGTCCTTCATTTTGTATCTCGTCATCCTTTCGTTACCGGAGTTCTTCAGGGTGGTTCATCATGAGTTAATTCATTTGCCAAGTATTCATCATTAATTCTTGTGGAGAAGCTCAAGCATTCTTCTTCTTGTGTCTCGAAGTGCGATTAATTCTCCTATTCTTTTGATGTGGAGTTTTACATTTCTTCGTCATCTCAACTATTCAATCTTTAGTAGTGGCAGAAATTCACCTCAAGTGTGGAGATGTTCTCCATAAGCCCACATCAAGCTTATTCTTTGTTGTTGATTTTCTCAACAACTTCGTTCAACCCTTCTTCGCAAGGATGCTTTCAAATTCATTTGCGATAGAAGTTGTCATCTTCTTCTCCGTTAGTTTCATTCCAACTCTTCCAAATTCTTCCTGATGCATTGTGTTGTTCCTTTTGTCAAGTATCATTTCATCTTTTCAAGTCCACGTTCATTCCATGTTTAACCGGAGTACTATCTAAATTTTCTTCTTCTTATTCCTCGTCTATCTCGCTTAAACGGAGTGGTTTTTCGAATTCATTATTATTCCTTCAACTTTTGTCATTAAGCTCTTGATTCTCGTCATATGCCTTGTTTCCTCATTTTACCGGAGCTTCTCAGTCTCCTTCATCTCTTATGTATTCTTCCTTTCAAGTGGCTAATCCTCTCAAGGTTCTTTGGTTTCACCTTCTTCTTCTTTTTTCCTACTGTCTCGTTCCTAAGAGCTCGGGACGAGATCTCTTGTTAGTAGGGGAGTGTTGTGACACCCCGAAACCGATGCGTGAGTTGTCTTACAGTTATTCGCTGTTGTTGCCATGTCATCTACTTGTGTGTTGCGTCCTTGCCATGTCATCATGTGCATTTCATCAGCATGTTTTCACTTGCATCCGTCCGAGTTCACCCGTCCTTTCTGTTATCCGTTCTGAGCCCAGACACGCTCGCACGCACCCGCGGCACCTCTGGATATTTATTTTATAAGTGGCCAAAAAATGTTCTCGGAATGGGTTGAAACTTGGCATGTGGTCTTATTATAGTGTAGACAGACCGCCTGCCAAATTTTGTCACATTCGGAGTCCGTTTGATAGCCCAACGGTTAACCGCGTTACCTGCGGGAAGCACTTTCTCATTTGGCCCAGCACCCCTCCACAACAGCCCACTAGGCTTTCCTAATCCACCTCGCGATTGAATCTGTCGGGTCACGATCGGAGGGCTCCGAACGCTCCCAAACCCACCAAACCCTAGCTCTTTCCCTATATAAGTCCCATAGTCCAGTTTTGGACACCCCTAAGCTAAACCTAGCCTTCCCTAACCTCTAGCCTCCCCTCCTCATTTTCCGTGCGCAGCCAAGCCCTCTCTTCTCCAGATCCGGCGTCCACCACCTCATCCTCGCCACTTGGCGGCGTCCCATTGGATGAGCCGCCCCAGCCACCACCTCCCCGCCTATCCCGACTCACCACCTCACCCTCAACCTCCCCAGCGAACCGCCTGCAACCGCCCGTCCCCGACGATCCTCGTCCGCCGCCGCGTCGGACCTCGCCAGACCCCGCTGCCTTCGCGCTCGTCCGCCCGGCGCCCAGCGACCGCCTCCACCGCGCTGGATGCCGCCCTTGCCCTACTGCCCGAGTGCACCCTCGCCGGAGCCCGCACCAGATGCCGTCGGCCTCGCCTCCCGCTGCAAAGGTTGCTGCCGCCCGTTAGGCCCGTCGCCGGACCGCTCTGCTCTCTCCTCCGTGTCGCCGGTGGTGCCCGCGCCGGGTATGGCTTGATCTGGCCGGACCCCGCGGTCTTCGCCCGCCTGCGCTGCGTCATCGATGCCCATCTGCATCCGCCGCCGCCAGCCGATCCTGATAGGATAGGGAGGATCCGGTCAGGGCTGCTCAGCGCCGCCGGCCACATGGGCCTCTCCCACAGCCCAGTGCGCCCCAAGGCCCAGTCCAGCCTCCGCCTGGCCCGCGAGCCCCTGCTGCACCGAACCGGCCCATGGGCCCAGGGTAAGCACGCCTAATCCTTCGCCCAGTGCACCATATAGCTATCACTTGCTCACTTTTGTTGTCTGCAATTTTGGTTAAGTCGGAGAAAAACCATATCATGTTGCATTGTTGTGTGGGCCCTATCTTAGTGCATGTTTACCCTATGATGTTGTATGTTATATCAAAATGTTCGTCTCAAAGTGCTCTACATGTTAGTTGCATTTGCACGCATGTTACTGTTCATCTTGTTGCCTTAATCCTTGTTGCAAAACTGCTATGTGATGTTACTGCTCAGTCTTTGTTATCTGTCAACAACATGTATGCATGTTTAGCATGGTATAACTTTGTCCTCGTTGGTCCAAATGGAGTGTATGATACGTCAAATTGTTCATCTAGTGATGCTCTACATGATGGATGCATTTGCGTACATGTTAGAGTGCATTATGTCATGGTTATCTCTGTTGCAAAAGTGTAGGTTGCTGTTAAGTGCTGAAAACTAATAAAACTCGCTGATTTGTCTTTTTCATATCTTTCTATGTGATTTTTTGTTTGAGCAACATGTCAACATGTGTTAGGAGCATAATCATGTCATCTTTGCTGTGGTGCAATCCACTTTTCATGATATGCCTTGTGATGAGTGGAACAAGCTTGTAATGTGGCCTACTCGCTGTTTGCTGATTTCTATGACTTGTTGAAAACTGCCAAGTCTGAAACTATTATATTGTGATGCCATGTTTGCTTGATGCCCCAGTCATATCCATGCACACTTGGGGATGTCCAATGATCATGTCTTTAAGTCCATGTTATGCTCTATCTATCCATGTCCTTGTTTGCAATTATAGCCTGATGTAGCTTGTTTATTTCTTGCTCTCAAATTGCTATAAAATGTTTCTGGCAGCCTGTTAACGGAAAGTACAGTTTTGCCATGTGAATAACTAGTGTTCTATGCATCCTATGACCATGTTCTTGCCATGAGTAGCTTCATAAACATGTCTTCTTGCTGTTGGTTATCTTCACATGCCATGATATGCTCTGAGATGAGTTTCACAAGCTTGCAAACATGCCTACTTGTCGTTGTTGCTGCCATGTTCAGTTTAATTTCACTAAGTCTATGAAACTGTTATTATTTGCAATCTTGCCATGATGTTTTGAGCATGTTCTAGTGGTGTTTGGTAGTAGCTCAGAGATCATGCTTGTAGTGCTTGACATGTACATGCTTGCCATGTCCTTTGATGCCATGAGATGTTCCTGATAGTTGCAAAGTTGCTTGTTCTTGCATAGTAGCTCAGAGATCATGCTTGTTGTTTTGATGGTTGCAAAGTGATTAGTTGCTATTTTGGGACAGCTTGTCCTTTAATCTTGTTTTATGTGTATGTGTTGAACCGTTGCTCCGTTTTGAGCGTGCTCTATATGAAACTTGCTTGTTTTTTGCATGTAGATGCATCATGACCTGTTGAATCCATGTTTTGGAGTGTTTTTCTTGATGTTGAATGCATTTTGCATCAATGCCATGTGCATCTTGTTTTGTTCATATCTTCTAGGTCTTAGCTCCGAATTAAATGAACCTTATATGTAACTTGACTACAATTTTGTGTAGATCATCATGGTGCATGTTAACTTGCTGTTTAACAACTTTAACTTAAGGTTTGTTCATATCTGGACCAATTTAGAAATGTGCACATGAGGACTTACCGGAATTGTTATATGTTGTTTCCGGCCTCATTTAAACTTGCTTTGTTGTGTGTTCTTGTATGCTTCATCTCTTGCTATGATTGCATCATGTAGCCTTGTCATGCATCATACTTGGTTGAGCATCTTGTTTTGTTTATGTGTTGGGTGTTTACCGTGTTGTTTGCTTCTTCTCGTTAGTGCTTGTTTCGTTGCGATCGTGAGGATTCGTTCGACTATGCTTTGTTCGTCTACGTGGCTTCTTCGTCTTCTTCATGGACTCGATCTTCTTCCTTGCGGGATCTCAGGCAAGATGACCATCACCTTGGATCTCATTACTATCATTGCTATGCTAGTTGTCTTGATGCTATCGCTATATGTCGTGCTACCTATCTATTTGTTGTCTGCCTCTCATTGTTGCCATGAAACACCCTCTAACCTTTGACACCATCCCATCAAACCTTTGTTTGGCAATGTTATCGCTCGCTCAGCCCCTCTTATAGTGTTGTTAGTTGCAGGTGAAGATGAAGATTGCTCCATGTCGGAGCTTGTTTTGGAAATATCACAATATCTATTACTATAATCAACACACATATATACTTGGCAATGGGTGGAAGGCTTGGTCTTTGGCTCGGCGTTTTGTTCCACTCATGCTGCCTTAAGAACCAATAAACCGGTGTTATGTTCCTTGATTTTGCGTTCCTAACGCGGTTGGGTATATGGGGACCCCTTGACAGTTCGCTTTGAATAAAACTCCTCCAGCAAGGCCCAGCTTTGGTTTTAATTTGCAACATAATAAAAACTTAATTAATTAATTAAATTGCATAGGGGGTCGCGTCCCTGGGTTCTTAATTCTACATTACAGGGGGCCCAGTGCTGATGTCGTTGGTCCCAAACGGGTAGACTGCGGGTCTGCCTCGGGGAAACTCGAGGTATCTGGTTACCTGTAGGATGTCTCATCCGGACGTGGCCTGAGACGAGATACATGCGGCTACTATCAGGGTGTCGGCACGCCGGTAGGTCTTGCTGGACTTGTTTTACCATTGTTGAAATGTCTTGTGCACCGGGATTCCGAGTCTGATCGGGTTGTCCCTAAGATATGGGGTTTTTACCTCTGCTGATCGTGAGAGCTTGTGATGGGCTAAGTTGGGACACCCCTGCAGGGTTATGAACTTTCGAAAGTCGTGCCCGCGGTTATGTGGCAGATGGGAATTTGTTAATGTCCGGTTGTAGAAAACTAGACAGAGGATCCTAAATAAAACACACCAACCTCGCGAGTAACCGTGACCGTCTCTTTTCATTTTGAGAAGAGAACACGACGGGGTTATGTTTGACTCATAGGTAGTTCAGGATCTTTAGCGATCATTACTAGTTTGCGACCATTTGCGTAGATGCTCTTCTTGTTATTGTACTCGTAAGTTAGCCACCATATAATGCTTAGCCGCTCCTGCAACCTCACCACTTAACCTCTCCATACCCATTAAGCTTTGCTAGTCTTGATACCCATGGTTATGGGATTGTCGAGGCCTCGTGGCTCGCAGATACTACAACAACAGTTGCAGGTGCAAGTTTCCGATGACTTGACGCAATAGCGATGTTACTTGTGTTTGAGTTATTTCTTCTTCTTCGTCGATCTTGGGATAGGTTCCGGGTCGGCAGCCTGGGATAGCAGGATAGATGTCGTTGTCCTTTTCATGTTTTCATCCGTAGTCGGATGTCTTGTGTATGAATTGTTGTATTCATGTGGAGTTGTATGACTTGTATGTATCCCCATCCATGTATGTAATTGTACGATGCAATGATATCCATCTTGCTAAGCACCCGAAATGTTGTTGTGCCCCAATCACGAGTTCGTCACGTGATCGGGATAGAATGGCATCTTGGGCGTGACATAGTCTATGCCTCGAAGGGTTGCTGACTGTGGGCTGAGGGGCGGTCCCAGATAGACATCCTTTGAATTCGGTCTAGCGCCTCGTTTAACATGTCAAGGGTCGCCGAGCTTGAGAGCTCTACGCCGAGTTCCATCATAGCGGGGCGGTGAGCAGCCTGTGCCCTGGCCAATCCCCAATCTCCGCAGGCTGAACTAAGCTCGGTGTATGGGACTGGATCCTCGAGGGAGTCCTGATTGTCTTCGGAGGTTAAGGGCGAGCCTTGACGTGCAGCCGCCACGCCAGGATTCGAGGTCGGGCCATTTTGGACCGGGGGTAACCCCTGGCCGTCAGTCGTCAACTCGTCGTAAGTGTTCAAGGCTAGCAGAGCGTTGTGAAGGAAGGGTTTGGTTGAGATTGACTCTCGGCTTCTGCCTCCTGGTTTCGCCTCGAGGGCCAAGGATAGGTCCTCCGTGGATATGATGGGTCCGGCTGGAGGTGGAACCTAGTCCTCGTTGGGAGGGGAAACCTCTTGGCTTGAAGCTATTCGGAGGACGGGAGCCTATCCATAGATTGGATCGGTGGGGGACTCCAGAACGGGTGCGGCAAGGTCTTCGGGAGTGTGGGAAGGGGCAATAAATCCGATGAAGACCAGATCACCGCCCATATCCATGGTGTATTCCAGGTTGCCGAATCGAATTTGGTGTTCCGGAGCGAAGTTATCGACCTGATCCAGGAGACCAGTCGGGGGAGCGTGCAACACGATGCTGCCGAACGTGAAGAGTTGTCCGGGGACGAAGAAGTCCCCGGAGCTGGCGACCTCATAGTGGAACTCTCAATGAAAGCACCAATGCCAGTGTCAAAACCGGCAGACCTCGGGTTAGGGGGTCCTGAGCTGTGGATCTGGGATCGATGGATAACAATGGACGATGAACACAATGTTTACCCAGGTTCGGGCCCTCTTGAAGAGGTAATACCCTACGTCATGCTCGATTATATTGGATGCGTATATGATTACAAAGTAGATCTACCTCGAGATCAGCATGAGCTAAACCCTAAGGTGATGAGGTGGTATGGGAAGCTCTGACCCTAATGACAACAACCATCGGTTTATATAGACATCGATAGGGTTAGGGTTTTCCGGAGATAGATTACAACAAGGAATAAAGAGATCATGCATGTCCTTGACTTGGAGGGCACACTATGGCTTCATAGGTCTCCCGTTACAATACGGCTTCATCAATACGGCCCATACTCAGTGGGTCGACGCCTCGAGGACCCCTTGGTCCATAACTCCCTCACCAGGGGTCTTGACAAGTACGGTGCCCTTCATAAACATCGGAGGTTCGATCCCATATGAGCTTCGCATTGCAAAGATGCATGATGCGCCTGAACTCATCTCTGGATAGGCTGGAGCAGATAACACCCCTTGACCGAATATCCAGCTGAGTATACTTGTGAATGTCTTCAGCATTAGCCATCTTACAGAGGCTAGTCAGAACAATCTCAGTGACAGCCCACGGCTCGATGTTCATCGATAGGAGACGCATCCTCATCATGACTTTCCACTTGGGGTAGCCATGGCCATCAAAGATGGGACATGCAGCGGACACTTTATTCATACCTGTGGTCGACATAACTAGAACTCCAGGTGGTTAAAACAAAATCACATAGAACAAGGGAGTACCTTGCTCTGATACCAATTGAAAGCGTAGGTTATGTCCCAGAGGGGGTGAATGAGAGATTTTTAGAAATTTGTTAAAATTTGAGGAATTTGACGAAGATCAGAGTAAAGAAATAGAAACACAAAGGAAACTAAGTCATCACAGAATCAGAGTACATGCGATCAGGATACATAAGAGTGAAGAACATGCAATCATACAAGAATGATGAATATGAAGTGAGGAAATAAAAATAGCGTGATGAATACTTCAGTTCAAATTCATGAGAGCATAGATCACGCATTCTTCAGCAGCAGAATAAAGTAAAGAGGAGTGAGAATTTGAAACCAGTTTGGCTTGGTGGAGACACATCAATTCGGTAGACCAGTTCCAGTTGTTGCATCTATTGTACGTCTGGTTGAAGCGGCTGAGTCGCAACTCTTAGGACACACAGTCCTCACCATATTCCTCTTGAGATAAGGCTCGCAGACCTTTCCCAATAACTCGTTGTAACTCTTCAAGGTAGACTTTCAAAACATTCACAGACTTGTTCACAGTCACACCACAATGATTCTTGGTGTACTCAGAACTTCACGCCAAACCATCTAGAAGAATGACAATCTTCAAATGTAACAGGCGTCGGATCACAGAGATCAAACTCTTCAGTGATGCTCAATCACATTGGCTCTGGGTTTTTCCTCACTTAGGATTCTCTCAAAGTCGTCGGAGGATGGGTTGCTCTCAAATGACAATTGTCAAGTTCTCTCAAAGCAGCCAACCAACCAGTGGTTGTGGGGCACATATTTATAGCCAGTGTGCAACTCGACATGAATTCTCATAAATGCCCTTCTCTTATTCGATCATTGTCAGGATAAGGATCCACTTGACAGCTGGCACGCGGCGTAGAAACAGTCGAAATTTGAACTCTCAAATTCACTAGGGCACTCAATTTCCTCACTTTAGGCAGATCGCATTGGCAAACTCCTAACTCCTTAGCCTGACCAAATTTGTTAGCGACCATATGAACTTCGTCATTATCGCTAGAAAATACAATAGTTGTATAGTAGATTTCCAAAGGCTTCACTCGAAGTGGCTTTTGTGTATGTTTATTAAGTTTGAGCATCACTTTGGAATTGTGAAAATGTTTCACCTAGACCCCCTTCAATAGTACAATTTTTCCTATGACTCAAATAAGAAGAAAAGAAACTACGAAAACAAATGTCTTCAAGCTTCGAAGTCTTTAGTTCAATTTTTTCAATGGTCGTACCAATTTCATCACTTGAAGAAATCCATTTTTGGGGGTCGCCTTCCATGTGTTAAACCAAATATTCAGAAACTATGTTTCCTGTGTATACTCACAAACACATTAGTTCCTCAACCTATTTGTCTTCAATAATCCAAAACCACTAAGGGGGCACTTGATGCACTTACAATCTCCCCCTTTTTGGTGATTGATGACAAATTGGTTAGGTTTCAACGGGAGTATAAATAATTGAAGTGTAAGTACAGAGTGGGCAGAAATTAGTTTCAAGATATTGAGGAGCTCCCCCTAAAGATGTGCGTATGAGGAATTTGCTTTGGATTGCAAATGCACATGGCAGGTTGAAATTGTGGAAGTCTCCCCCTATATCTTGGAATCCAATCATGCATGATCATAAGATATTTAAAGAATATAAATGCATGATGAAAATTGGTGTTTGACGAAATAGTGCATGCATGAGCAGATGTATTTAAGGTCGAGGCATGCATATCAAAAGTATAGGAAGAGTCGGACGAGCAACACTTATTAAGTTACACAACTCGTTAAAGAGCAAATCCAATAAAGTTCAAGAGTTGCAACTTAAGCAAAAACATCCCATATAACGACCCATTTGAAGACTAACTCAGACTTCTCCCCCTTTGTCATCAAATTACCAAAAGGTGAGGAATCTGAGGACAAACACCCCGAAGAATAAATCATGGAGAGGTTGAGGGAGCACCAGCATCGTCTAGGTCACGTGGTGTAGAGGGGCCAGCAACAGTGTCTTCAACAACTTCATTTTTATCTGTGGAGCACGATGAACACTTTGAACTCGGCGTCAAAGGAGGAGCCTTGGTTTTCTTGAAATTTTTCCTTGCCAGTTTAGCCTAGTCAAAGTTCATCCAAAAATCCATAGCAACAAGTTCCTCATCTGGTTTGAGGTGAGAAAGAATGGCCCATGATCTGTCGAAGATCTCATGGAGATAGTAGCGATTTTTGCGCACTAAGTGATGTGTCACTGTCATTTTTGCGCACTAGGTGAGAAAAAAATGATTGATTTACAAACGTCTAATGAACCTCTTACAATGTTAGAGGGAAGCGTAAAGAACCTCCTGGATTTGAGAAGAGCCCCACTAAGATAGCAAAAACTAAAGATGACAACACTTCAAACTACGCATTACGCCTAGCTAGGGGCGTAAAACAACAACGCTAGTATGGAGGCAACCCAATACTTGTCTTAATCTTTCTTGCACTTTTTCTGTTTTTTGTGCACACAATTATGCTATTGTTATGGTTGTGTTTTTGTGTTCTAATTAGTATTTTGCCAAGTAAAGCTTTTGGGATGATTTGGTTGATAGTTGATTTGATTTTGTGCAAACCAGAAACTTTTGCGCTTAGTCTAGAAAAATCTAAAAATTACTGAAGCATGCAAATTTCTTGAAATTTTCACACTTGATTGACATACAAATTCCAACGTTTTCCTATCATTTCAGAATTTTTTGAGTTGCATAAGTATGGTCATTGTTCGAATCATTATAGACTATTCTTTTTTTGATAGATTCTGTTTTCATTGTGTTGTTTGCTTGTTTTGATGAATCTAGGGATTGTATTAGGGGATATAACCCATGGTGAAGTTAGAATACAGTATTTATAATGCAATAATAAAATATGAATGCGTTTACAACAGTACTTAAAGTGGTGATTTTCTTTGTTATACTAACGGCTCTCACGAGTTTTCCAGTGAGTTTTGTGTGCCGGAGTTTTCAAATTTTGAGTGAGATCCTGATGGATGGAGGAATAAGGATTGGCAAGAGCCTAATCTTGGGGATTAACAAGCCATCCCAAGGTAATATTCAAGTACTCCCGAGAATCTAAGCTTGGGGATGCCCCGGATGGCATCCCCTCTTTCTTGTACCAACTATCGGTAATATTAGTTGGAGCTATATTTTTATTCATCACATGTTATGATTTTTGCTTGGAGAGTCGTGAATTATATGAGTTTTTGCTTTGTTTGCTTTTTAGTTTGTCACAATCATATTTTCTGTACACACCTTTTCGAGAGGGACACACATTATTCATGATTTGTTAGGATACTCTATGTGCTTCACTTATATCTTTTGAGCTAGACAGTTGCTCTAGTGCTTCACTTATACTTTTTAGAGCACGACGGTGGTTATATTTTAAATAAATAGTTGCACTCTCATGCTTCACTTATATATTTTTGAGAATTTGATAAATAGTAATGGCAATTAGTACGGGTCATGAATTTGGTCCTGATATGATATGTATTCAAGAGGGATATAATAAAAAATCATGTAGATCACTGAATATGATAAGTTTGATTCCTTGAAATTTTGTGATATAAAGGTGGTAATACGTGGGTTGTGCTAGCGAGTAATTGTGGTTTAGATAGAATATTTGTATTAAGGTTTTATTGCCGAAGCATGCACATATGGTCTCTCGATATGCTAAGAAGTTGGAGCACGATTTATTATTGAGTGTCTTACTTTGCGTGAAGGTTGGGGGCGCGCAATGGTAACTCCTACCAACCTCCCCCTAGGAGCATGCGTAGTAGTACTTTGCTTCGAGGGCTAATAAACCTTTGCAATAAGTATGTGAGTTCTTTATGACTAATGTGAGTCCATGGATTATACGCACTCTCACCTTTCCGCAATTTGCTACCCTTTTCGGTACCGTGCATTGCCCTTTCTCACCTTGAGATGTGGTGCAAATTTCACCGGTGCATCCAAACCCCGTGATATGATACGCTCTATCACACATAAACCTCCTTATATTTTCCTCACAACAACCACCATACCTACCTATTATGGCATTTCCATAGCCATTCCGAGATATATTGCCATGCAACTTCCACCGTTCCGTTTTTATGACACACCATCATTGTCATATTCCTTTGCATGATCATATAGTTGACATAGTATTTGTGGCTCAGCCACCATTCATCAATTTTTATACATGTTACGCTAAGACCATTGCACATCCTGGTACACTGCCAGAGGCATTCATATAGAGTCATATTTTGTTCTAGCATCGAGTTGTAATTTTAGGTTGTAAGTAAATAGAAGTATGATGATCATCATTATTCATTATTAGAGAATTTTCCCATGTGAGGAAATAAAAAAAGGCCAAAAGGAGCTCATAAAAAAGAGGCCTAAAAGATCCCAATAAAAAGGAAAAAAGGAAAAAAAAGAGAGATAAAGAAAGAATGGGCAATGTTACTATCCTTTCCACACATGTGCTTCAAAGTAGCACCATGTTTTTCATATAGAGAGTCTCCTCTACTTTTATTTTTATGTACTAGTGGGAATTTTTCATTATATAACTTTGCTTGTATATTCCAATGATGGTCTTCCTCGAATGCCCAAGGTCTTCTAGAGCAAGCAAGTTGGATGCACACCCACTTAGTTTTATATTTGAGCTTGCATACACTTATAGCTCTTAGTGCATCCGTTGCATGGCAAACCCTACTCCTTGCATTGACATCAATTGATGGGAATCTCCATAGCTCGTTGATTAGCCTCGTCAATGTGAGACTTTCTCCTTTTTGTACTCCATATCATCTCCACCACCACATTATATTCCACCCATACTGCTATGTCCATGGCTTGCCCTCTTGTATTGTGTGAGAGTTGAAAATGATAAAGCGCATTCAAAAGTATGAACCAATTGCTTGGCTGACACCGGGGTAGTACATGGTTTATACTTTGTGTTAAGAAGATGGAGCACAACAAGGCTATATGATTTCGTAGGGATAACGTTCTTTAGCATTGATATTTTGAAAGATGTGATTACTTGTTAGTATGCCTTATTATTATTGTTTTTATATCAAATTATAGATATTACTTTGGATAAGTCAAATCTTATTATTCATGCCACAAAAGAGAGATTACATGATGAACATGATAGGTACCACTCCACATAAAAATTCTGTTTTTATCATTTACCCACTCGAGGACGAGCAGGAATTAAGCTTGGGGATGCTTGGTACATCTCCAACGTATTTATAATTTTTTAGTGTTCCATGCTATTATAGTATCAATCTTCGATGTTTATTATGCAATTATATATCATTTTTTGACTAGCGTATTAACCTAGTGCCAAGTGTCAGTTGCTGTTTTTTTTTGCTTGTTTTTAGCTTTCTAGGAAATCAATATCAAACAGAGTCCAAACGGAGAAAAAACTTTGTATTATTTTTTCTGGACCAGAAGAGACCCTAGAAGGTTCGGGAGAAGACCTGACGAGCCATGGGGGAGCGACAAGCTCGCTAGGTGAGCCCTAGGGGACACCCATTGGTTTGTGCCCCCCCTGGCACGTCTTGACCTAGTTCCGCCTTTATAAATTCTCAAATATTCCCAATATACCAGAGAGCCACCTAAAACACTTTTTTTTGCCGTCGCAAGTTTCTGTTCTTCTACGATCCCATCTAGAGGCCTTTTCTTGTACTATGCCAGAAGGGGAATCGACCACACAGAGGCTATACATCAGCATTGTTGCCCTTCCGATGATATGTGAGTAGTTTACCACTGATATATGGGTCCATAGCTAGTAGCTAGATGGATTCTTCTCTCTCCTTGCTCTTCAGTATAATGATCTCCTTGATGTTATTGGAGATCTATTCGATGTAATCTTTTTTGCGGTGTGTTTGTTGGGATCCGATGAATTGTGAGTTTATGATCAGATTATCTATGAATATTATTTGACTCTTCTGTGAAATCTTTTATGCATGATTATTATAGCTTTGTATTTCTCTCCGATTTATTGATTTGGTTTGGCCACCTAGATTGATTTTTCTTGCAATGGGAGAGGTGCTTCGTGATGGGTTCAATCTTTCGGTGATCTATAACCCAGTGATAGAAGGGGACAAGGCATGTATTTTTATTATTGCCATAAGGATAAAATGATGGGTTTTATTCATATTGATTGAGTTTACTTTGTCTACATCATGTCAACTTGCTTAAGGCGTTACTCCATTCTTTATGGACTTAATACTCTAGCTGCATGCTGGATAGCGGTCGTTGTGTGGAGTAATATTAGTAGATGCAAGCAAGAGTTAGTCTACTTGTGTCAGACATGATGCCTGTATATATGATCATTGCCTTGGATATCGTCATGATTATTCGCTTTTATGTCAATTTCCCAACAGTAATTTGTTTACCCACCGTATGTTATTTTCAAGAGAGAAGTCTCTAGTGAAACTATGCCCCCGGGACTTAATACTCTAGCTGCATGCTGGATAGCGGTCGATGTGTGGAGTAATATTAGTAGATGCAAGCAGGAGTCAGTCTACTTATGTCGGACATGATGCATGTATATATGATCATTGCCCTGGATATCGTCATGATTATTCGCTTTTCTGTCAATTGCCCAACAGTAATTTGTTTACCCACCGTATGTTATTTTCAAGAGAGAAGTCTCTAGTGAAAACTATGCCCCGGGGTCTAATTGCATCATATATTAAAATCCAAAATGCCTTGCTGCAATTTTATTCCTTAGTTTTTTTTTGTGTGTTTTTGTTCTGTCTATCTATCACTATAAGATTTGATCCTTGTAATTAACCGTTGAGGGATTGATAACCCCTTGTTCGCGTTGGGTGTAACTATTTGTTATTTGTGTATAGGTACTACTAACGAGGTGTTGCATGGTTTTCCTACTTGATTGATAACATTGATTCTTAACTGAGGAAAATACTTATCTCTAATATACTGGATCATCCTCTTCTCTTTGAGGAAATCCCAACACTGGTCACAAGTAGCAAGGCCCATGTGTGGCCCATGGTATTTTTTCCAATTTTGGCCCATACTTCATTTCAGCCCATTTACAACCCAGTCACCGGCTCGGACCTTTATGGCCTTTGATGTATTTGGGCCCAATTATGGCCCGTGATGCTTCTGGGATTTGTATCCATTTTTATAATCCAACCCTTTTACGGCCCGTGGAGCGTTGAGGCCACATTAGACCCTGGTACATTTCGACCCATTTATGGTCCGTCGTCGCTCTGGCAATTTCTAGCCCGTGGTGTGTTTTGGTCCATTAACGACTTGTGTTTACTCAAGGCCATTTTAGGCCCATCAAACTTTATGGTCCACTAACAGCTCGTTGTGCACCTGGCCATTTATTGGCATGTCGCGCCTTCTGGTCCATTAATGACCCATGATGGTAATGGAATATTTTTGGCCCGTTGTTGGTTCATTAACGACTCGTGTTGCCACTTGGCCATTTTCGGCTCGTAGCGACTTTAGTTCCATGAATGGCCTACATTGCCAGTGGGCCATTTATGTTGCATCTTTTGGTCCATTAATGGCCCTTGTTGCTTATGGGCCATTTTCGGTCACCCGGGCCTCTTTGTCCATTTATGACCCGCTCGAGTATATCGGCTATTATTTTGGGTCATTTTCAACACGTTCAATTTTTTGGCCCATAATGCTTGTTGCCACTTCACAACCCATGGTACTTTTCGGCCTTGAGTGGACCACAGACCGTGAAGGTTTTGGGTCGTTTGCCACCCTTGGTGTTTTTAGCACTGAAGTGGCGTGCGATGAGTTCGGCCAATGGTGCTTTCAACCCATTTTTGGGGCGCGGTGGTCATAGCCCACCTGTGGATCGTGATTAGTTCAGACCATGAGGTGCGAAATGCGTTAATATATGACAAATAATGATGAACATAGGACATCACAACATATTAGTATATTACACAAAATTACATCCACTGGGCGTAAAAAATGGCCGTCAATACAAAATACTGTACACAGCTTAACAATGTGCAACCTCAACATTGATGATGCCCATAAGCATCTAAGCACATTGTTCCTTCTTCGCTATACTAGCACTGAAATCATCGATAAGTTGTTGTTTCGCGAGAATGTGTGCCTCTAAATCCTCCACGATTTCCCTCGTTGCTTCAACCACTAATCAGATCACACATAAACATATTTTTCCTTGGAGTGGAGATTGAGGAAAGTGAACAGATTCAGAATGCGATTTTGGCAGGCTTGTACCATTGGTAGTGGAGAGTATCTCGACCACGGCATCATACTTTGACTTTGGGGTTGTCTTGATTTCATCAAGAGTTCTTGCCATCTTACTCGCACTAGATTTCTAGGAGAGAAACAATGGGGTTGCATCGCTGTCTTCAGGATTTACCATTTTATCTTCAACAGCCTACACCAACTTAACGTAACATGACACGGGTATAATCGACTAGGTTAGTTCATAGAAAAAACAACATTGACACAATGAACATTTGGGCAACCAGACCACACCACTCGATTCTAGTAATATGCAAGATATGAGATAGTCAATCATTTACTCCCTCCGTATCAAAACATAAGACGCTTTTTCACAGTATGATAGTGTCAAAAATGTCTTATATTATGATACAGAGGGAGTAGTTCAATATGCAAAATTAACGGCATAATTCCCAATAAAAATGTACATTAGCGGCATCATTTTACTTTTTTGACAATTGGATTTAGTTATGATAATTGGTGTAGGTCGCTGAAGGTAGGATGCACATTGATGCCACTTAATAAACTATATACTAATATAAATACTACACAACATGTACTTACAACAATAGTGGAGCGCACAATATAGCTGGAAGATCCTTTCCTCGAATACAGTCACATCAGAGAATGATCACTATCCTTTAAGAAGCTTTCTACAAGAAAGATACGCAAGCCACTTGTAGAAAATATAAGTTCAAATGTGATCTGACTGCTATAATATTTGATGATGGGAGAATACGCACACTATTCCTAGCAAGGAGTGTGATGTTATTATTGTACCGCGGCAGACTGCTGCTTTGGCCACTGGAATTGGGTTACTATCTACGAGGGTTGGTTTTATCTGTGCTACAGCAGTTCCCTTGAACACTAGACTAGGGTTACTATCTCCTAGAGTTTGAATCTTTTGCAAAGACCTTGTACGTACCCCTTCAGATTCTAACATCACCCTCTTCCGCGTATGTGCCTTGTACTTCAATTATAAAACATGCTATGATAGAGAGATGGAATAGGTACTAAAAAATATAACGCCATGACATAATGGCATGTATGATGTGCAAGCTAAGTAGACGAGTTGACAACAGAGTGAAGGAACACTACTTGGATGTAAAAATATAGGATAGATGGAATAGGTACAGAAAAAACAAGAAGACATAGCATATTCACATGTATGTTGGGCAATCTAAGAAGATGATATTGCAGTAGAACAGTAGAACAACACTTCAATATAAAAAATCATGGTAAGATAGACGGATGGAGTACATATTGATAAATAAGAAGGCATGGGATATGGACATGGTTGATGTGCAAACTAAGCATTGGCATTGCGACGGAGTAGAAGAACGGTACTGGAATGTGAATATGGTGAATGTAGTAGGTATTGATATACGATCTGCGGGCTAAACACATGGCATTGCAATAGAGTAGAAGCATTGCAAGGCATTATATGCATCTTGCTACCCATATCACCCTACCAAGTTAGAGCAAGGACCTTGTGGGGTGATTAGGAATCATCATCTATCTCCGGCTCCTCCGAAGAGCTATATTTAAGCGCTCCATTGTATTGAATTCCATTGATTTCAAGTTTTTTCATAGTCTAATTTCATAATTACTCTAGATTTCCTAGTTCGGAGGACATAGTGTAGGATCTCATGAGCCGTTACCACACTCTCTAATACAAGGTTCCTTCTCCTAGGCACACACGACCTAGGGCTGGTGGGACCTCCATGTCCTTCTCTTGCGTGGACGTCATGGTGGTGATGTAGGAGATGAAGCTCTCGAGGGAGAGGCCTCCATCTACATGAGAGAGGACAACTCTACGACGGCTGGGTGGATTTGTGGATGGATGTTGTCGACAGCTAAGGTTGGAGTCGGATATATAGTTGGTATCCTCGTGCCTCCTCGATGGATATGCCTCCTCTCCTTTGATTCGGGTAGGCCTGTGCATAAAAACCGAAGAACCAAAGACCAAACCGACACCGAAACCGAAAAAACTGAAATTTTGGCTTTTAATATTTCTATAGGAAAATTCGATTTTTGGCCCTACTAACTGAACTTACTTCGGTCTGTTTTGATGTTAGAACAGTTAGCCGAACTGAAAACCGGACATAAGTGAGGACACATGAACGTACACGCAAACGAGCATTTTGCGGCAGAATGGCAGGGCTTCGCATAGGTTGTCCTCCGCCTGGCCCGCCCACCGATGGTCCTTGTTGTCTTCTATCACAAAAAAATGATAAAGGGTTTATCATTTCTGAAACAAAAACAAACCCTCGAAAGATTCGATGCACATACCTCAAACAACGGAAACTCCTAACTGCGGGCAATGGGCTAACACACCAAGCATTAATTGTTGGACATATAGGCACAAAACCCTATAAGAACACGGAGTGGCGGTTGAGATTTGCAAAATATTTTGAAAACATTTCTTGAAAATCGTGAACAGTTTTGAAATGGCGCGATTTTTTTTTAGAAAAGTGAATCATTTTTTAGATTCCAATTTTTAAAAAGAACAATTAGCAAACACCAAAACAGTTTTCTAAAACACGAATATTTCTTGACGCATTGAATATTTTCTGAAAAATAAACAAAATACAAAAAATGCGAACATTTTTGGTAACTCACGAATATTTTCTATGATCACGAACACTTTTGAATTTTTGAACAAAAATGGAAACCAAGAACATTTCTAAAATTTGGAACAAAATTTTAAAACATGGACAATTGTTTTTGAAATACGAACACATTTGTATCTGTATGCTTTTTTATTGGAAATGCGAACTAAATTCCATACATGGGAACATTTTTTGAAATTGCGAGCAAAATGTTCAAACTGCGAACAAAATGCAAACTGTATGCCCATTTTTTCGAGAAATTCTGAACAAGTTCTGAAAACAAGAAATTTTTTAAAAATTCATAAATATTTTTTGAAAGACGAACATATTTTGAAATTGTGATCTTATTTTGAAAAAAAATATCGTTTTATGAAATTCCTAAACCTTTTAAAACACGGTCAGTTTTGAAATTGTGAACAAACTTTTGAAAACCAGAACACATTTTTGCAAAGATGAAGATTTTTTTAAACTCTGAATAATTTTGAAAACATGAAGGGTGTTTGGAAACGCGAACATTTTTTTAAAAACACAAACATATAAACAAACAATTGGAAAAAACAAAAATTGAAAGAAAAAGAGAAACAAAGAGAGAAAAGAAAAAAAGAAATAATAAAAAGATAAAATTGAAAAAGAAACAGAAACCCGGTTCATGAACCTCCTAGAAGGTTCCCAAAACGAAAAAAAAAACCGCTGAGAACCTCTAGAAGGTTCCCAAAACCGGGGTCACCGCAACCATTAAACGAGCCAGCTTATGTCACGTCGTTCCGTCATGAAGCCTGTGTGAAACCTTGACAGCTTGATGCAAGGTGCGTCTTCCCCGTTTCACATGCAAGCGCTATTTAACGTGTTTTAAGCGAGCCCGAAGCGGATCTCTCGCTGAAGGCGTTAACTAATCGGGCCGGCCGTTCGCGCGGAGATAGGAAAATTGTATGCAGGGAGAGGGATCGATCCCTGGCCTCCTGCGCGAGAGCTAGTGCGACTATCCACTCGCCCACAGACCTGCACATGATAAGTATGAGACGCGTTGCGTTGTTTAAACAAGTGAAGCCGGTTTTCCATTTGTTTTCACGAATTTGTTTCTATTTTTTCTTCGTTTTTTGTTTTCTTTTTCTTCTCCACATTCTGTTTAGTTTCCCTTTTCCTTTTTTCTTTTTTCCGATCTTTTTCAGATAATTGTTGAACACTTTTTCAAACTAGTAAAACGCCCGTGCGTTGCTACGGGCTATCCGTCATGTTATTTCCAACACACAGGATGATGCCCACCTCATCTTCGCTATGGTCCCCTCTCTTCTTTACACCGTATTTGCTCGTGGACCGTCAAGGAGGAGTCCCACGCCAATTGCCCCGCTCTCTGCCCTGATCATCCCTCATGTTCTAACCAATCCGCCACCGCCATCAAGGGGATGAGCCATGCGCCGCCCATGATGGCATTGCCACGTTGTCACATATAGTTGAGTGTTGCGCATTACCACGAGACAAAAATATTATTATGCCCGTTGTTCAACATGCAACTGATACACCACTGTTTATTATTAACTTTTGAAGCAACCAACCAATGCATTTATCCTTCTATTCTAACCAAAAAATTGTACAACTTGGTGGAAATATATGAATCCCTCACTTGTGCAATCTGTTGCAAAGTAATCTCTAATGAAATGAAATTTGCCACATTTTCTAAAGTAGAGAATTATTCTGCTCAGACACCTGCTAACCCCATCCCGCTCACTCTTAACCCTCACTCTTATCATAAAATCCACCAACTCGTATTCCAAGTGAGATAGTAATCGACATAGTCGTGGAAGGCCAGCAGTATGGGACAAGGGCAACAACTGCCTTCCTATCTTAGTTCTAGTACCACATGGTTGTATACTTGACTCGTCCTTTTTCTCACGCTATACCACGACAGCTCTACATTCATGCGTTGCCACGAAAAAAGGAAGCTATGAATGGGAATGTGGGTCGAAAGCATGAAAAATCTTAATGTTTCTCTTCTCTTCCATCCCTTGCGTGCACATACAAATTTATGTATCCGTCAGAGAAGAGCGAAAAAAAAAGATTGCACTCATTTTAAATCACCTATACCAAAAACTACTTTTAGGTCACCAAATTTACAAATTTTATGCTCCAATAAGCCAAATGAAAGAGATGGCATATCATGTGGAATCTTAAGTTCCCTTCAACAAAAGTTAGAGCCATGAGCTAAAAAGGAGAACCCAAAGAGATAACATTAAAATGGTCTGAGGTGCCAAGGAAACCATCTGAAATCGAATAAACAAAAATCTAGCTGAAATATAGATACTTGATTAATATTGCATGGATCCAACAATCAAGAAAAATATAATAAATAGGAGAAAATTTAAGACTTAGTTTGGCAGTGAAGTACTTATAAATTTCAAGTATTGGAAAACCATAATATTCTAAAGCCAAACACCTCAAAGTATTTAATACTTCAATGGTGTTGAAAACCAAAGTATTCTTGGAATGCTGCTCCAAAGATACAGAGCTCCCAAACGGGGCCTAGGGCTGACGCCCAATGAAAGAATCAGGTTTTGTGAGCCTCACATGACAACTTAAGCTTATTTTTGCTATTCTAATATCTGGTTAGTGCAAACTTTAAATGTCACTTGACCAAGAAAGGAAAGTTCAAAAACCAGTAGAATGCCCGCACATTGCCACGGGCCTTTGATTTGTGTTTTCGACTGCACCTGTGAATATAATGCATATCTGTCTATCGCTCCCTCCCCTTCTCTCTTCCATCCTCTCTATTCGCCATCTACCTCCCATAAGCACCGCATCATCATGCGTGAAAATAAATCCATTAGAAGGGTCCAAGTGGTAAGGTTTGACTTAAATAATAAACGTAAAAATCTTGTTGCAATTTGGTTAGGTAATTTTGGCATTATTCCTACACATTCACATTCATAATTAAGTTGCAAAATCCAAATAAGAAATTGAAAGTCCTACCCTTCTGTATGTTACACGTTGTTATTTTTAACACCATAGATGAAAGAATAGTTGTGTCGTTGTTGCAGTAACAATACACGTAAAATGAGTCAAGAAAATATGAATCACTCCATGAATTTATGCAGCAATGCAAATACTGTCATAGCAAGGATAATACCATGAATTTCTACAGTAATAGCCGAAAACTACGATCAGCTCCTTACAATTTATCCTAGCTAGCATTTTGACCACTAACTTAAAATGCAACAGCATTGTTGATGCCCACCGCTTCACCAGGGGACTAATTCCCTAAAAAACAATGCGACCTCCATATAGATCATTTCAAACTATAATGAATTCACCTAATTATCAATGAAAAACATACATTGTTATGTACAAAAATGGTCAATAAAAATATGAACTTCCTATGGAACATCCGAAGATGGAAAAGAAAATCAGTGCTCATGCATCAATGTTGTCAATGATGTGCACATTTACCTGATACAGAAGCAGGATGTCTTGCATGACATCTTGCAAGACATGAGCGCACCTTCATATCACTTCATACATAATTATATCAGAGCTACATCCAACCTGATTTTGCAAGTTCAACGCGATGATTTGTAGAACAAACTATATATGTAGTCAACACGTAACATAACCGCGACCTCGTAAGGGTTAAGTTTTTCATATAGTGATCTATGTAAGATATATATGAGAGATAACAAAGGCAATGTAATATATCTTATAACCATTGATTGAATAAGATTCTCACAAACACAAGCCATATATAAATACCAAAATGACTGAACTGGAAAATAGAGCATATAAATATGAAACAATAGTGCAAGAGCCAAACTTGAAAGCTTGCAGCAGCTGCACAGTGGAGCAGACATACAAATTCAACGGATAAATTTTAAAGAAACATGGCAAACCTTTAAAACAAACTAAATTTACAGGATAATAGTTCCAGAAATAAAGTAAAACACTATAAAATTGTGTCAGATAATTGTCCAACCATTTGAATTAAGTTAGTAACTGATATTGTCCAATCAGCCGCAAAATTAGTTGGAAATAACCATAAAGATTTGAAAATTTAACTGCATCACTGGTGAAGCAGCGACGGACGGAGCCAATGATGTGCCGAAGCACTCCTGCCCAGCGGCGGGGTCGTCGGCGTCGGCGAAGCGGCGACCGACGCGTGGGGGCCGTCGTCAAAGCGGTGATGGACGGAGCCCATGATTCACCGGAGCACTCCTCCTGTCCGGCAGCGGGGTCGTCGGCGAAGCAACGACAGACGCGTGGGGGTTGTCCGCGAAGCGGCGACGGATGGAGCCAATGAGGTGCCGAAGCACTCCTCCTGCCCGGCAGCGGGGTCGTCGGTGCAGCGGCGACAGACGCGTGGGGGTCATCGGCGAAGCGGCGACGAACGGAGCCCAGGAGGTGCCTCGCCTCGACGTGCGTGGTGGGTTCTGGAAGCAATCGAGCAGGGCCGTGAGGGCGTTGTGCGCCTCGTCGCCAGCTTCTAGGTTGGAGGGAAGAGAGAGGGGCAAGGCGGCAGGAGACGGGCTGGTCAAGGAGCTCCACGGCGGCGACACAACACAAGGAACCCTAGCGCAAGATTGTTAATCGGGAAGAGAAGCGGCTGGCTCGCTAGGTGCGGAGCTTTTTTTTCTCTTATATTGATTATTGATTGGTTCTTAGAAAAGGCAAACGTCAATGCATTAGGAAAATTAGGATTTGGAATTGATGGTCATAAAACTAAACTTTATTAATTGGTAACGTGTTATCGGTTCCTGCCCGTTTATAACGTGTCTAGTTAGGAAACTTTGGGGAAATTAGGAAAGTTTTTATTGCGTTATGAATGAATTGATTGTGTCTGGTTACCTTAAGTTAATTGATTGCGTTTGGAAATAATTAATTGTCATGCATTATTGCGTTTGGAAAGAATTGATTGTCAATGCATTAGGAAAATTAGGATTTGGAATTGATGGTCATAAAATTAAACTTTATTAATTGGTAACGTGTTATCGGTTCCTGCCCATTTATAACGTGTCTAGTTAGGAAACTTTGGGAAAATTAGGAAAGTTTTTATTGCGTTATGAATGAATTGATGGTGTCTGGTTACCTTAAGTTAACTTATTGCGTTTGGAAAGAATTGATTGTCATGCATGATTGCGTTTGGAAAGAATTGATTGTCATGCATGAATCGGGGACGTAAGGGGGGAAACGGAATCTGACTGCGTGCGGTGAGTGGGGTGGGGTTGGGGTGGGTTAATTGTAGCGAAAAAAAACCGGTTGAAAAAAAACCAGACGAGGTGGGACGAAAAAAAATCAGACGAGGTGGGACGAAAAAAAACCTAGAACAAAGACTACCAACTGCTCCATTAGGAGTAGAGATACTTGTTCAACTTTTTTTAACTTTGTTCAAAAAAATTCAAATACTTGTTCAGCATTTTTATATACATGATCAACATGTTTTTGCAATACTTGCCGAAATTTTTATAAAATACTTGTTCAATATTATTATATACATTGTCAACATTTTTCGAAATACTTGTTCAACATATTTCAAATAGTTGTTCTATATTTTTCAATTACTTGTTCAACATTTTTAGTTTGAATGCTCAATTAACATTTTTATATGCATGATCAATATTTTTCCAAATACTTTGTTCAACATTTTTAGTTCGAATGCTTGATTAACATTTTTATATACATGATCAACATTTTTCCAAATACTTATTCAAAAACAAATCAGATACTTGTTCAACATATTTTATTATTTATTTGACATTTTCAAATTCTTATTCAAGATTTCAAGTACTTATTCAATATTTTTTAAATACTTGTTCAACATTTTTCAAATACTCGTTCAATAATTTTTAATAATAATTGAACATTTTTTAAATACTTGTTCAATATTTTTAATGTTTATTCAAAAATTTCAAATACCCGTTCAACATTTTTCAAAACTTGCTCAACATTTTTCAATACATGTTCAACCTTTTTAAAATTACGAAAATTAAGCAAAAAAAAACGAGAACTGAAAACAGAAAAAAGGCCTTTGCCTCCCGCACGGCGGCGCCAGCCTATCTGGTCGTCCCCCGACGCGAGGTATACCCATGTGCTCGCTGGAGGCAAGGAATAGGTGCGCCCCCTATTCGGTCCCTCCGCGCCGCGTAGGCGACTTGGCGCTCGAAGGCGACCGTACTGGGCCGGCCCATCATCACTCGCACCAGCCATGAAAAAAAATGAACACAATTTAGTCTGCAAGAAGTGAATTTGAACCAACATGCTATCGTCAACACACTTAGCGCATTACCACTGCACCACAATTACCTCCACGTGTGATATCCGAAAGCAGGTTATTTAAACCTTACTTTAGTCCTATTATAGTTATTTGTTAAATAAAAGTATTTTCGAAAAATAATTCAGAATTTTTAAAAAAAGTTCATCGATTTTAAAAAATGTTCGCAAAATTGGAATGAGTTCATCAATTTTGAAAGAAGTTCACAAATATGGAAAGAGTTCACCAGATTTTGAGAACAAATTCATGGATTTGAAAAAAGTACACCCAGTTTTGAAAAAAATATCCAGATTTTGAAAAAAAGTTCACTAGATTTTAAAAAAAAGTTCGTGGATTTGGAAAAAGTTAATCTATTTTCATTAAAAAAACAAATTTATTTATTTTATCACAAATTCCAAAAAGTTCACCGGATTTTGGAAAAAAAAGTTCATCGACACTGATTTTTTTTTAGAAATTTGAAAAAGAGTCAATCAATTTTGAAAAATAGTTCGTCGGTTTTTTATAAATATAGGAAAATAGAGAAAGTTCATAGACTTATCAAAAGAGTAAGAAAACAAGAATAAGATAAGATAAAATAAAATAAAAATCAAACAAAACCGTTCGAAAACACAGTAAAAAAACTTTACTCCTATAAAAGAGTGAGTTGGTGATGATGGTGTGCCTGCTATTTATCAATTTCGACCATGCCATCTGAATGTAACGCGTCTAGGCGAGCTCTGGAACTTTTGCAAGAAGATGGCCGCCAAGTTTTTTTAATTTCTATCACAAACCCCCTCAATCACTCCTCACTCCGTTCCAGACCCATCCAGACCCATGACTCACCACCTTTGTTAGGTCATCCATGGAACTCTGATGTGGTGCGGTAGCTGCTACTGGCGCTGTCGTCCCCCGATGCCTCTCGTGCCTCCTCCTCTCTTGCAGCAGTCTACCGCCCACCATCACCCCACCCCACTTCTCCTTGCCATCTCCAATGGCCTCCTCTCCCCTCTCCTCCGATGCCGACTGTTGCAAGTACGCCGCCGCTACGCGCTGCTCATCCTCCACGTCCGGGCTGCCACGCACTACTCATTCTTCTCCACTGATGTGGTCGATACCCTGAAGGTATGCGCTCCTCGTCGAGGACATCTACACCGTCTGCACGAACCTAGGTTCAGATTGCCACCATCGTCACTGTCGGCCGTAGATCGGTTCACTAGGCTGTCTTTTTCACGTCTGTCGTTCCTCACATCTCCTGGTGTATCAAATCGCAGTATTAGCTCTTTATATGATCTCACATCACATCCTTCTCGGCCCAAACTGCTGGATGGATGAATAGATAGGCTAGAGATTAGGTAGAAGAATAGAGGCTAGGTAAAAGCAGAAAATTGCCTGGCAATATATGTTCCCATGCACGTTTGAAATATGATTTGGATTCTCCGACAAATGTGATGCTTTCTTATCATACCAAGTAGTTAATTACTTTATTTATGAGTATAATGATATGTGTGATGCTCAAGGCTATGATTTTTCACCTCATAGTCCAAGATACTCGAAAATAAATAGTATCATGGTCTTGGATTTGGTTACAATAGAAGTATCATAGATTCATCTCGACATATACCCCATTTGTGGGTGTCAACGCCAATCATCCTGATACTTATGCAGTACTAGACTGAGTTACAAATCATTGTCTTCTTTGAAAAAATAGCCTAGAAACTACCAAAATAAAACAAAACATCAAGCCCTTGATCTTGTCGATCCCTACTTCAAAAAGCATGGATGTGATATAATATAAGCTTATTCCTTGATTTTTCAGAGGTTCCTCATGTTGTGCACAAATGAAGGATGTCATGCCGCTCAGGTGCCTTCTTCAGCGCGCCGCCGTCCTCTACTCCTCTAGCCAATGTCAATGACACTTCGGTGTCAAGGAGAAAGCATTGCATCACGCATGTGGATGCTGCTTGATTCCCTGGATTCTAGCACTCCCCTCTTATTCCTCGGGGGCAGACATCGCCCCGTGAGACGAGGTGAATGGCAAGGGAGAGGATGGCGGGGAAGTGTCATCGTGCCAACTGCTTTCCTCCTCTTGAAGTTGAGTACAGTCGACGAACAGTCCACCAGCTCGCTCTGCCACAACACCCTCACAAACAACACCGTGTAGATGCTCAACCCTTTATCCTCTGGATGCTCCATCTTGGATCGATACTCCCACCACCTCCGTCTTACAATCGGATTTGGTGAATCTGTCTATTCCATGGCCCAGAGGAGCGGCTCTATGTACTCCCGCGTGACTCCCTTCGGAAGTATCGCCACCTTTTCGCCCTATTTTAGATATTTGGCCATCGCCGTCGCCGTCGCCGCTAATTGTCATGGGTTGTCAAACCGAAGACTATATCTCCTTCATGCTGGCTAGCTTCATAGGGTCGCCGTCTGCGATCGTCACGTACCGGTTGTGCTCCTCCATCGATCTACTTCTCCACGTCACCTGGTTTTGGAATGGAAGACGAGCGACGCTGATTTTCGATTGGAAAGGGAGAGGAGTGGTGATGGTTTTGAAATGGAAGAGGAGAGGAGCGGTGGTGGTCTTGGGAGTTTTGTTTTGTTTTGAGGTGATGCTCTTGGAAGTCAGAATGCAAGAGGAGCAGTGAGCATTGATTTTGGATTGTGCGAGAGTGGCGGCGCGCTGTGAGTGGGTCCCTTCTACTACCTGTGTGCTGGTTTACTAGCCCCGTTGTATTTTTTGTCAAAGTTTGACCATGTACTGTATTTGACCAGCAAATTGTGAATGCATGCCATCAAAAATTATATCGTTGGATTCGTATCTGGATGTACTTTCCAATTATATTATTTTTGCAATATATTTGATTTGTTAAAAAACATGACCGAGAATACAAGGGAGTGTAGTTAATGTGGGGTCACTTCTTAATTGAAGGGTAAATTGATTTTGATTTTGATCCAGTCACAGCGCGCCACCCCTCTCATCCAATCCTAAACCGCCACCGCACGCTCCTCTCCCTGTTCTCCATTGCAAAACTACCCCCTCTCCTCTCTATCTTCTCCATTCCAAAACCACTGTCTCGCCTCTCCCTCTTCTCCATTACAAAACCACCCCCTCTCCTCCCCATCTTTTCCATTCCAAAACCACCGCCTGGCCTCTCCCTCTTATCCATTGCAAAACCACCCCTTTGCTCTCCATCTTCTCCATTGCAAAACCACCGGCTTGCCTCTCACTCTTTCCCATTGCAAGACCACCGTCCGTACTCTCATCTTCCAAAGCCAGCACTGCACCTCTTAGAAGCACATCGATGGCGAGGATGAAGAAGTGGATCGTGCAGATCACCGACGGTGACCAAGTGAAGTTAGCTAGGTTGAAGGAGATCCTTACTTGGTTTGTAAATGAGTGGGAGATCGCGAGGATGGTGAGGGCCATGTGGAAATGTATGTGAAAGAGCAAGACAACGACGATGAGGGCGGTGATGTACTCCCCGACGGTAGTCATGCTGTAGTCCTTCGAGTTTATCGAGTATAGATTTGCCCAAGGCGAAAGTCAAGCGAAGGTGGTGGCTGTACAGATAGAAGGTCGAGCATCCAAAGGATGAAGAAACGATTGAGTATGGTGTACCGTCCGTGAGGGTGTAGTGCCAGCTGAAGCCACCAGAGTATTCGTTCTCCCATCACAAGAGGATGAGGTCGGATGACAAGACATCGCTTCCCCACAATTCTCCACGGTTCCCTTGCCGCTCGCCTCGTCTCAACGGTGACAGTAGGGTTTAGGTTAAGCTTCACACTTGACCTAATCTTCCATCTGCTCATTCTTACATTCAGTGTGACGGCTAATAAAAATAATATGGGTATGTACTAGGTAGTACTCTGAGTACTACACCAATCACCCTAAAAGAGCTCTGGTACTAAAACAAAGTTGTGAGAATGCGTACAAATAAAGAAAAATCGATGGATGCTTCCTTAGGAAAAGAGTATTCCATAAAAAAGTGCCACTATAAGCTATTTCATTCAAGGATTTGCTGCAACACTGAAACAAGTAAAGTGCATGTCAAACACCGGTAGATTAAAATGTTCTGCAGCGGGTCAAGGTAACCAGGGGGTTATAATTAGCAATCTAGCCAAGGGGGCCAGCGGTAGAATAACCAGCCAAGGTATCAAAGGATGGCCAATGTCATGTGTCCACCACGAGTTTGCAAGCGAGATCAGAAGGTGTATAAGCGGACTATCAGTGCAGTTGAGCCGGCGGTACCTCAGTATCTGTGGTGGTCAGAATATCCAATCACATGGAGCAGAGAGGATCACCCGCCACGGATTGAGAATCCGGGTCAGCTTGCTTTGGTGGTAGCTCCTCAAGTTGGGGGTTATAAGTTCACTAAGGTGCTTATGGATGGCGGCAGTAGCATCAATATTCTTTATTATGAGACCTTTCGCCGGATGAATTTAACTGATAAGGACCTTCATTCTGTTGGGTAACGCAACAGAAAACAAAAAAATTCCGACCTACACACCAGCCCAGGACCACTATGGAGACTGCATACAAGGTTTGATTTTTCGTTACCGACTCGTAGCGCAGCGGAAGTAGAGTCGATGAACAAACTCCCAACCGCGAGGATGCACTCCCTCATTTGCCCCACGAACAGCCCTCCGGGAGGCAGTCGGACAGTCCCTCAGACGGTGTCGCGGATAGCCCTTCGGGAGGACCCTCAAAACTCGAATGGTCACTCGAACAGTCCTTCAGGAGGACTCATAGAACTCGGAGTGTCACTTGTACAGCCCTTTGGGAGGACTCACAAAACTCGGACCGTCACTTGGACAGCCCTTCGGGAGGCACTCTCAAAACAGCCCCTCGGGCACAAAGATCGAAACTACGACCTCTCTACAGGGTTGAACACATATGACGTCATCTATCCGGCAGGGCTTCACCATCCAGAACTAGTTCCCACCGGAACCTAGACAACCTTTTGGCTCTACGAAACTATTTCGCGGGAAGGGAGAGAGAAGCCAGATCATTGCAATGTCACTTGTATGTATGAAAGAGTAAGTTTGGGCAGCCCCCTCCACCTCTATTTATATGAGAAGGAGGGGTGGAGGGGCTGAAATTTCAGACACATCCATCCATGTCATCTCCAAGATATTTTGGAGGAAAAGCCCAAAAAGGTGGCTTTTCAAAAAAATATATCCAAAAAGCCCTTTCACTATTCACGACGACATTTTTCCGCGTTTGTTCAAACTGAAAATATTTATGTGGGCTTAGAACATTTCCAGTACTCCCTAAAATAAATTTCAATGCGTTCTGGAACAATTCTGGATTAATGTTTTTCATCTACGAAAAGCATCTAAAGCGGTCCCGGCAGCTCCGGAACATTTCCCTTTTTATCCCGGAAAATTTCCAGAAGTTTCCAGAATAATTCTAGCACGCTCCAAGAATTATCAGGCATGTCCCCGAACCAATTTGACTTAATGGAATACCCCGAAACAACATTTCAGTTTTACCAAACTATTTTGATGTTCTCTCTCCGGAACTCTTCCGTTGTCTCCTAAACTTTTTCGACGAATTTCTCTCAGACTCCCTGTCTAATATTTAGCGGATAGATGACCCTTAAGCGTGTGACCCTATGGGTTCGGTGAACTATAGACATGACCGGAACTCTTTCTGATCAATGATCAACATCGGAGCCGTGGACACCCATATTGACCCCTATACCCACACGAATGAATATTCGAGTGAACCTCTAGTTGTTGTGTGCTATTCCTTTTGCTTCGCGATATGTTACAAATACCCGAGGTGAGATTTACCTGCATCCCCATGGATCAACAACTTATCCACTATGCTAGTTACCTCGTTATCGGTTTTGTTCTCATTTCTCATTTCCGTGTTTCGGCATACCAGTGATCAAATCACACTGTGTCTGGCCAGAAGATGTTGGATACCGTAACACCGAGAAGGCACGAGAATATCTCTCCATCGTCGGAGGAGAAAATCCCAATCTTGAGCTATCAAGTTACTTGACACACTTTTCCCTGAACCCGTAAGCCGCTGTAATAGCCACTGCTACCTCTTGAGCATGCTTTGTTTTTCCCTTGAAGAGGAAAGGGTGATGCAGCAAAGTAGTGCAAGTATTTCTCTCAGTTTTTGAGAACGAAGGTATCCATCCAATAGGAGACTACACGCAAATCCCTAGTACTTGCACAGACAATTAAGAACCTTGCAACCAACGCAATAAAGGGGTTGTCAATCCCTTCACGATCACTTGCAAAAGTGAGATCTGATAGAGATAATAAGATAAATATTTTTGGTATTTTTGTTGTATAGATTGGAAAGTAAAGATTTCAAAATAAAAGAACAATAAAGATAGCTAGTTGACAGAAGATTAATATGATGGGAAATAGACCCGTGGGCCATAGGTTTCACTAGTGGCTTCCCTCAAGATAGCAAATCTTATGGTGGGTGAACAAATTACTGTCGAGCAATTGATAGAAAAGCGCATAGTTATGAGAATATCTAGGCACGATCATGTATATAGGCATCATGTCCGTGACAAGTAGACAGAAATGATTCTGCATCTACTACTATTACTCCACACATCGACCACTATCCAGCATGCATCTAGAGTATTAAGTTCATAAGAACAGAGTAACACATTAATTAAGATGACATGATGTAGAGGGATAAACTCATGCAATATGATATAAATCCCATCTTTTTATCCTTGATGGCAACAATACAATACATGCCTTGCTGCCCCTGATGTCACTAGGAAAGGACACCGCAAGATTGAACCCAAAGCTAAGCACTTCTCCCATTGCAAGAAAGATCAATCTAGTAGGCCAAACCTAACTAATAATTCAAAGAGATTTGCAAAGATATTAAATCATACATATAAGAATTAAGAGAAGAACCAAATATTGTTCATGGATAATCTTGATCATAACCCACAATTCAACGGATCTCGACAAATACACCGCAAAAAGTATTACATCGAATAGATCTCCAATAAGACCGAGGAGAACTTTGTATTGAGATCCGAAGAGAGAGAAGAAGCCATCTAGCTAATAACTATGGACCTGAAGGTCTGTGGTAAACTGCTCACACATCATCGGAGAGGCTATGGTGTTGATGTAGAAGCCCTCCGTGATCGATTCCCCCTCCGGCGGAGCTCCGGAAAAGGCCCCAAGATGGGATCTCACGGGTACAGAAGGTTGTGGCGGTGGAAATAGGGTTTCATGGTGCTCCTTGATGTTTTCAGGGTATATGAGTATATATATGAGGAAGAGGTAAGTCGGTGGAGCTACGAGGGGTCCACGAGGGTGGGGGCGCGCCTACCCGCCTGGGCGCACCCTCCTGCCTCGTGGCCACTGCGTGGCTTCCCAGACGTGTACTCCAAGTCTTCTGGATTGCGTTTGTTCCAAAAACGATCCTCACGAAGGTTTCATTCCGTTTGATATTCCTTTTCTGCAAAACACTGAAATAGGCAAAAAAACAGTAATTTGGACCGTGCCTTTGGTTAGTAGGTTAGTCCCCAAAATAATATAAAAGTGCATATTAAATCCCATTAAACATCCAAAATAGATAATATAATAGCATGGAACAATAAAAAATTATAGATACGTTGGAGACGTATCGAGCATCCCCAAGGTTAATTCATGCTCGTCCTCGAGTAGGTAAATGATAAAAACCGAATTTTTGATGTGGAATGCTACCTAACATAATTTTCAATGTAATTTTCTTTATTGTGGCATGAATGTTCACATCCAAAAGATTCAAGACAAAAGTTTAATATTGACATAAGAATAATAATACTTCAAGCATACTAACAAAGCAATTATGTCTTCTCAAAATAACATGGCCAAAGAAAGTTCATCCCTACAAAATCATATAGTCTGGCTATGCTCTATCTTCATCACACAAAATATTTAAATCATGCACAACCCCGGTTTCAGCCAAGCAATTGTTTCACACTTTAATTTTTTCAAACCTTTTCAACTTTCACGCAATACATGAGCGTGAGCCATGGATATAGCACTATAGGTGGAATAGAGTGGTGGTTGTGGAGAAGACAAAAGGAGGAAGATAATTTTACATCAACTAGGCATATCAATGGGCTATGGAGATGCCCATCAATAGATATCAATGTGAGTGAGTAGGGATTGCCATGCAACGGATGCACTAGAGCTATAAATGTATGAAAGATCAACTAAACTTAGTGGGTGTGCATCCAACTCGCTTGCTCACGAAGACCTAGGGCATTTGAGGAAGCCCATCATTGGAATATACAAGCCAAGTTCTATAATGAAAATTCCCACTAGTATATGAAGATGACAAAATAAGAGACTCTATATCATGAAGATCATGGTGTTACTTTGAAGCACAAGTGTGAAAAACGGATAGTAGCATTGCCCCTTCTCTCTTTTCCTATTTTTTTTTATTATTTTGGGCATTTTCTCTTCTTTTTTTATGGCCTATTTTTTCTCCCTTTTTTCGTCTGGAGTCTCATCCTGACTTGTGGGGGAATCATAGTCTCCATCATCCTTTCCACACTGGGACAATGCTCTAATAATGAAGATCATCACATTTTTATTTACTTACAACTCAAGAATTACAACTCGATGCTAGAAAAAAATATGACTCTATGTGAATGCCTCCGGCGATGTACCGGGATGTGCAATGAATCAAGAGTGACATGTATGAAAAATTATGCATGGTGGCCTTGCCACAAATATGATGTCAACTACATGATCATGCAAGGCAATATGACAATGATGAAGCGTGTCATAATAAACAGGACAGCGGAAAGTTGCATGGCAATATATCTCGGGATGGCTATGGAAATGCCATAATAGGTAGGTATGGTGGCTGTTTTGAGGAAGATATATGGTGGGTGTATGGTACCGGCGAAAGTTGCGCGATACTAGAGAGGCTAGCAATGGTGGAAAGGTGAGAGTGCGTATAATCCATGGACTCAGCATTAGTCATAAAGAACTCATATACTTATTGCAAAAGTCTACAAGTTATCAAAACAAAGTACTACATGCATGCTCCTATGGGAAGGGTTGGTAGGAGTTAACCATCGCGTGATCCCGACCTCCACACAAAGGAAGACAATCAATAAATAAATCATGCTCCAACTTCATCACATAACAGTTCACCATACGTGCATGTTACGGGAATCACAAACTTTAACACAAGTGTTCCTCAAATTCACAATTACTCCACTAGCATGACTCTAATATCACCATCCTCATATCTCAAAACAATCATCAAGTATCAAACTTATCATAGAATTCAATGCACTTTATATGAATGTTTTTATTATACCCATCTTGGATGACTATCATATTAGGACTAATTTTATAGCCAAAGCAAATTACCATGCTGTTCTAAAGAACTCTCGAAATAATATAAGTGAAGCATGAGAGATCAGTAATTTCTATAAAATAAAACCACCACCGTGCTCTAAAAAGATATAAGTGAAGCACTAGAGCAAAATTATCTAGCTCAAAAGATATAAGTGAAGCACATAGAGTATTCTAATAAATTCTGATTCATGTGTGTCTCTTCCAAAAGGTGTGTACAGCAAGGATGATTGTGGTAAACTTAGAAGCAAAGACTCAAATCATACAAGACGCTCCAAGAAAAACACATATCATGTGGTGAATAAAAATATAGTCTCAAGTAAAGTTACCGATAGACGAAGATGAAAGAGGGGATGCCTTCCCGGGGCATCCCCAAGCTTAGGCTTTTGGCGGTGCTTGAATTTTACCTTGGGTGCCTTGGGAATCCCCAAGCTTAGGCTCTTGACACTCTTTATTCCATAGTCCATCAAATCCTTACAATAAAACTTGAAAACTTCACAACACAAAACTTAACATAAAATCTCGCGAGCTCCGTTACCATAAGAAAACAAGCCACCACTTTAAGGTACTGTATTGAACTCATTCTTTATTTATATTGCTGTTAAACCTACTGTATTCCAACTTCTCTATGGTTCATACCCCCCGATACTACTCATAGATTCATCAAAATAAGCAAACAACAAATGAAAAACAGAATATGTCAAAAACAAAACAGTCTGTAGCAATCTGTAGCTTTCGAACACTTCTGTAACTCTAAAAATTCTGAAATAAATTGGTGGAAGTGAGGAATTTTTCTATGAATCGCCTACAAAAACAATCAACTTAAAAGCACTCTCCAGTAAAAAAAATGGCAGCTAATCTCCTGAGCGCAAAAGTTTATGTTTTTTACAGCAAGATCGCAAAGACTTCACCCAAGTCTTCCCAAAGGTTCTACTTGGCACAAACACTAATTTAAACACAAAACCCTATCTAATCAGAGGCTAGATGAATTATTTATTACTAAACAGGAACAAAAAGCAAAGAAAATAAAATTGGGGTGCCTCCCAACAAGCTCTTTCTTTGTAGCCATTAAGATAGGCTTGATAATTCAATGAAGCTCACATCAAAGACAAGACTTGAAGCACAAAAAGAGCATCATAAAGCATGTGAAAATCACATGTAAGTATAACATACTTCCTATGCATAGGCATTTGATATGAAAACAAATTAGCAAGACAAGCAAGATCTAACATATGCAAGGAAGAAGAAAGAAACAAGATCAATGTCAACATGAAGAGAGGTAATTCAGTAACATGAAGATTTCTACAACCATATTTTCCTCTCTCATAATAATTGCATGTAGGATCATAATCAAATTCAACAATATAGCTATCACAAACATATTTTCAACACGATCCACATGCATGCAAAGTTGACACTCTTCCAAAATAGTGGGATCAACATTAACTAAAGTCATGACCTCTCTAAACCCACTTTTATCAAAATTTTCATAAGATTGAACATTCTCCAAATATGTGGGATCTAAAGTGGACACTCTTCCAAACCCACTTCCAATATTATTGCAAACACTATTATCAATCTTATATTCATCATGAGGATTAAATAAGTTTCAAGATCATAAGAAGAATCACCCCAATCAAGATCATTGCAACAAGTAGTGGACATAGCAATACTAGCATCCCCAAGCTTAGGGTTTTTCATATCATTAACACAATTGACATTAATAGAATTTATAATAACATCATTGCAATCATGCTTTTCATCGAAGGAACTATCAAGTATGGGTGCAATAGCAACGATCTCATGTTTAACATAAGGAACTATAGCAAATTCATATTCATAAATATTGGCATCATGGCCACGAGAACAGAAAGTGTCATGTTCATCAAGGGATATTTCAATCAAATCATCGGAATCATAATTATCTATAGACTCATGCATATCATTATTTTCTTCCAAAGGTGCGGTCATTCTTTCAATAATTTTTTTGGCATAGACATTATGAGCATAGTTTTCATAGCAATATTTAAGTATGTCAAAATTTTCAGATTCGTAGAGAGTAATATCATACTTTTCAATCAAAGAAGCAACTTCGTAAGAACCCTTAAAAGCAACAAATTCTTCATTTTGTTCGATATCGTAGTAACTATAAACGACCTTTGCATAAGAAGATAAGATTTCATTATCATTAAACTCACATAGGTAGGGGAGGTGTTTTTTAGGGTTCTTAGAGCAACAAGTAAAATAATAAATTTCACAAATATTCCAAGCATAACACAACAATATGCTTATTTGATCCCATAAGAGTCTCCCTTTTTTAGACAAATGGTGACACAGAAAATGAGCATGCTCATCTAAAGATCTCCCATCAACTAGGCTAGTTGGGGTTTCATCACGAGCCCATAAGGATCGAAGATGATCCAAGTAGAACACTTTAAGTGGATCCATATCAATAGATTTTTAACAAGCAAAGATGCAAGCAAATAGAAGGCACATGGAAACACAAGCAAACAAAAAGGCGAACGGAAAAAGGGCGAATAAAACAGCAAAGGTGAAGTGGGGGAGAGGAAAACGAGAGGCAAATGGCAAATAAAGTAATGCGAGGGATAAGAGTTTGTGATGGGTACTTGGTATGTCTTGACTTGTGCGTAGATCTCCCCCCCAACGGCGCCAGAAATTCTTCTTGCTACCTCTAGAGCATGTGTTGTTTTTCCCTTGAAGAGGAAAGGGTGATGCAACAAAGTAGCGTAAGTATTTCCCTCAGTTTTTGAGAACCAAGGTATCAATCCAGTAGGAGACTACACGCAAATCCCTAGTACATGCAAAGGACAATTAAGAACCTTGCAACCACCGCGATAAAGGGGTTGTCAATCCCTTCACGGCCACTTGCAAAAGTGAGATCTGATAGAGATAATAAGATAAATATTTTTGGTATTTTTGTTGTATAGATTGAAAATTAAAGATTGCCAAATAAAAGAACAATAAAGATAGCTAGTTGATGGAAGATTAATATGATGGAAAATAGACCCGGGGGCCATAGGTTTTACCAGTGGCTTCTCTCAAGATAGCAAATCTTACGGTGGGTGAACAAATTACCGTCGAGCAATTGATAGAAAAGCGCATAGTTATGAGAATATCTAGGCATGATCATGTATATAGGCATCACGTCCGTGACAAGTAGACCGAAATGATTCTACATCTACTACTATTACTCCACACATCGACCGCTATCCAGCATGCATCTAGAGTATTAAGTTCATAAGAGCAGAGTAACACATTAAGCAAGATGACATGATGTAGAGGGATAAACTCATGCAATATGATATAAACCCCATCTTTTTATCCTCGATGGCAACAATACAATACGTACCTTGCTGCCCCTAATGTCACTAGGAAAGGACACCGCAAGATTGAACCCAAAGCTAAGCACTTCTCCCACTTCAAGAAAGATCAATCTAGTAGGCCAAACCAAACTGATAATTCGAAGAGACTTGCAAAGATATTAAATCATACATATAACAATTCAGAGAAGAACCAAATATTGTTCATATATAATCTTAATCATAAACCCACAATTCATCGGATCTCGACAAACACACTGCAAAAAGTATTACATCGAATAGATCTCCAAGAAGATCGAGGAGAACTTTGTATTGAGATCCAAAGAGAGAGAAGAAGCCATCTAGCTAATAACTATGGACCCGAACGTCTGTGGTAAACTACTCACAACTCATCGGAGAGGCTATGGTGTTGATGTAGAAGCCCTCCGTGATCGATTCCCCCTCTGGCGGAGCACCGGAAAAGGCCCCAAGATGGGGTACAGAAGGTTGCGGCGGTGGAAATAGGGTTTCGTGGTGCTCCTGGATGTTTTCAGGGTATATGAGTATATATAGTAGGAAGAAGTACGCGGTGGAGCTACGAGGGGCCCACGAGGGTGGGGGCGTGCCTAACCCCCTAGGCGCGCCCTCCTGCCTCATGGCCATCTCGTGGCTTCCCAGACGTATACTCCAAGTCTTCTAGATTGCGTTTGTTCCAAAAACAATCCTCGCGAAGGTTTCATTCCGTTTGGACTCCGTTTGATATTCCTTTTCTGCGAAACACTGAAATAGGCAAAAACAACAATTTGCACTGGGCCTTTGGTTAGTAGGCTAGTCCCAAAAATAATATAAAAGTGCATATTAAGGCCCATTAAACATCCAAAATAGATAATATAATAGCATGGAACAATCAAAAATTATACATACGTTGGAGACGTATTAGCCACCCATTTACGGTTGACGTTTAACAAACCCTAAAGTTCATGAAGCAAGTATGAAGAAAGTTGTAAGTGCATCTAGTGCCCTGTAGTGATTTTGGTTTATTGAAGACTTATAGGTTAAGGGGCTAATGCGTTTGTGAGTGTACACATGTCTATAAGTCTATGAGGAGTTTGATATTTACAGAGAATGTCGACCCCTAAAAATGAATGTCTTCAACTGAAGACTTTGGATTTCTGAAGACTTTCTGAAGATTTTGAAAGTGAAGAAATTGGTGTGACCTTGAAGACTTGGATAATCATGCGAGGATTATGAAGCATGAAGACTTTTGTTTTCGTAGTTTCATTTTCTTTCTTGAGTCATAGGAAACACCGTACTGTTAAAGGGGGTCGAGGGAAAACTAAGGAAATATATTTCCAAGTGATGCTCAACTCAAAGCCTACACTACCCAATCCTTTCGAGTGAAGCCATTGGAAATCTCATACAGTTGAGTCAATTTCTTCAGTGATAGAGGCACAGTTCTTCTGGTCTCTGAGGAATTCGTTTTGACTGAGGAGTTAGGAATTCGCCAGTGCGGATTTCCTACAAGTGAGGAACATGATAGCCCTGAGGAACTTGATACTCAACATTCCGACCATTGTTGTGCTATGCGCCAGCTGTCCCAAAACATCCACCTACCTAACGGTCATATCATTTAAGGGCATGTATGTCTTATCATGTCGGGCTGCTCCCTAGGCTATAAATAGCCGCCCCTCAACCACTAACTGGTTGGCTACTCCGAGAGAAACTGACACTTGTCATTAGAGCAACCCATACTCCGAGGACTTTGAGCGAAAATCATCAAGTGAGGAAAAATCCAAAACCCAAACACCTAAAACCCCAAAGTGATTGAGTATCACTGAAGAGATTGTTCCTGTGTGGAACCGACGCTTGTTACCTTTGAAGTCTGTGATCTTCCAGCCGGTTAGGCGTCAATGGTCTAGAGCATCCAAGAGGAATTGTGGATCGCCCGGTGACCAAGTTTGTGAAGGTTTGGAAGTCACCTGTGAAGACTTACCATGAGTGATTGGGTGAGGACTGTGAGGCCTTAGCTCAAGGAGAATACGGTGAGGACTTGGTGTCCTGGACTGTGTGTCCCGGACTGGGTGTCTGGGACTGTGTGTCCGTGACTGTGTGTCCTTAGGTTTAAATACCTAGCCGCTCCAACCAGACGTACAACTGTCACAACAGTTGGAACTAGTTTACCAAATCATTGTCTTCATCAAGCTTACTGGTTCTATTTCCTCAACTCTTCCATTTACTCATTCTTGTGTTGTTGAACTTGATTTGTACTGTTTGAAGACTTCGACTGAAGACTTTCTCAATTTCCTCAACCCTATTTCTTCAGTCATAAGTCCTCATCCTGCTTATCATGTTTACACACTACCTATACTCTGTGATTGTTTTCATTTCATCATGATGACCATGCTACTGTCTTGCACCTGAGTATCTTTTCTGCTGTTAAGTAGTTCATCGCTTAGGAAACTCCTCCGTTAGAATTTCCTCAGAGACGAATTTATAAAAATCACCTATTCACCCCCCTCTAGTCGATATAACGCACTTTCAATTGGTATCAGAGCAAGGCACTCCCTTGTTCTGTGTGGTTTTGGTTCAACCGCCTGGAGTTTTAGTTATGTCGACTGCAGGTATGATTAAAGTCTCGGCTGGGTGTCCTACCTTTGATGGAACGGACTACCCCTATTAGAAGAACAAGATGCGCATGCATCTTGAGGCAATTGAGAACGATCTATGGTACGTTGTGGAAAATGGTGTTCCCTCTGTTACTCCTTCCTTGAATGTTGCTCATGTGAAGAGATTCAAGCAACTCGACTCACAAGCGAAGAATATCATATGTCGCCATTTGAGCAAAGTGCGGTATGGCAGAGTGAGTGCTTTGGAGACTGCAAAGCTCATCTCGGACAGGCCGTCCAATGTCAACAAAGGGGTCTCAACTCAACGTGACTCTCGAGTTGATGTTCTTCGCAATCTCTTCAACCGCTTCAAGAGACTTGACAATGAAAATGTTCAGCAAACCTTCGATCGCCTCACTAATATCTCAAACTAACTACAAACACTTGGTGCTACAGACATCACTGACCACGAGGTGGTGAAGAAACTGCTGAGATCACTTGACTCCTCATTTGACACTCTGGCACTGATGATTCAAGAGCGTGGAGACTACAAGTCACTTGATCCCGCTGACATTCTGGGGAGACTAAATACTCATGAGTTCCAAGTTGCTGAAAAGAGAGATCTCTATGGTCCAAACTATGGTAGATCTTGTGCACTGAAGGCCAACGCAATTTCCTCATCTGAAGGAGAAGAATCTGACAGCACCCTTGGTGATCCCGAGGAACTGAGCCAGGAGCTAGCTATGCTCATGAGAAAATTTCAGAAGTTCTCTAGACGTGGTCGCTTTGTGAAATCTTCAAGAGGTGATGACATAAGATCAAATTCTTCATATCGCGATCCCAAGAAAAGGACTTGCCACAAATGCAAGAAACCTGGTCACTTTATCACTAATTATCCTCAGTGGGCAAAGGAATCGAAGAAGAAGAAATACAAGGACTACAGTTCAGATGAGTCGAAGAATAAGAAGAAATCTTCAAAATCCTCATCATCAAAATTCTCAAAGTCTTCCTCGAACAAGAAGAGCAGTTCCAGGAAAGCTCGGGCATTCATTGGTAAGGAAATGGACTCAGCTGAATCTGAAGAAAATGAGGAAGAGGAGGAATATGAGGAATCAGACTCTGGTGTGGCAAGCCTTGCTCTCGCTACCGCTTTCGTCAGCAAGCCCATCTTCAACACTGAAGAAAAATACTTCCCCGACGCTGCTGACGACGACTACTCTCCCACCTATTGCTTCATGGAAAAAGGTGCCAAGGTACTCGACCGTTCCGTGTCTGAGTCTAGTGAAGATGAATCTGATGAAAACCTCAAACCTAGCTATTCCAAACTTGCTAAAATTGCCATAAAACAGCAAAAAGCTTTTGATAAGGTTCGAAATATGCTAGAAAGAATGATGACCTGTTGGGTGAAGAAATGGATCGATCTAAAATCTTGACTGAAGATCTTCAGAGACTTCAGTCCAAGTATGATAACCTTCAGGATAATCATAACGCTCTCTTATCTGATCATGAGAAGTTTTCTTATGAATTTCTTCAAAGAAAGCATGATCTTGAGAAGCTAAGGGAGAGTTATGAAGATCTTCAGAAGGAACGCGGTTCATTGCTTGCTCAATAGATCAGCACTGCTCAGGAGGAATTCATTCCCCCATGCCTTAAATGCATTGAACGTGAAACTGTAAATTCTTCACCTGAAAGTTCAAATGCCTCTACTGTTACAAATTCTTCAACTGTCCTTGTGGTGACAATCTCCTCAACTGAGGAAAACACCGATGCTACTGATGAAAACGCAGGGTTGAAGGAATTGTATATGACAGGCATGTACAAAAGCCTCAAAGGTCATCAGACTCTTTGTGATGTGCTTAAAAAGAAGATTCTGAACAGGAACCCCAGGAAAGAGGGTATTGCCTTTGAGAGGAAACTCAATGTTGATGGGACCTACTGGAAACCTGAGCAGTATCCCAAACCTCATGGGTTGCTGCAAAAGGACCTCCAGTAGACACATCTACCTTATCTGGCTTTACTTGTGAAACTTCACTTTCTTCTGATGAGTCATTTGACTCCAACTATAAACTGTTCAAAAATCAGAATGGTGAAGTATTTGCTAGATATGTTGGAACGAACTGCAGGAATGGTCCTCCTATGAAGAAAATCTGGGTCCCTAAGAGGCACCTTGAAAGTCTTCAAGTGAATGTCCTCATGACACGTCGTGTGAGGAATAGGAACCCCAGATCAAATTCTTCATATGGATCAAAATCTTCATATGGATCCAAATCCTCATATGGACCAAATTCCTCAAGTGGATCAACTTCCTCATATGATTATCATCGTGCTAACACATCTGTTTCGCAGGGAAAGAAGGATTATGAATATGTGCATTATTCTTCAAATCATTGTGTTCATAAGTCCTCAAAGAACTTCTCTGCTTATTCATATTCATACTCTAACCCCTCACATGTGACACAAAGTGCACTTGCTTCAATGCCACAATTCTCAATTGGTGCTCGTCGAATGATGAACTCTTTACCACCCCTCCAAATGTGGGTGGTGAAGAAAATGAACTAATCTCTTTTGCAGGGTCAGGTCTCCGGACGAACTTAAACGTCTGAGGAATTTGTTGGAGACCTGAAAATTGCATGAAAGGACGCAAGCTAATCATGCAGAAATGATTCACTCATTTCTCACGTCCTCATTCTTCATATATTGTTCTTACTGATGAAATTCATTCTGATGAAATTGATGTCATATTCTTCACAATGAAGCATATGAGTTGTAAGATGTACTAATTCTTCTACAGGATGACTCTCGCATAGCTACTGAGTGGGTCCTCGACAGTGGATGCACAAATCACATGACCGATGACAAGAACCTACTGATGGACTCTACTTTATCTCCATCTCACCTGAAGCATATCACCTATGCTGACAAAGGAAAAAGCAAGTCTTCAAAGGCTTTAGGAAAGGAGACTTGTATATTGTTGATTTCTCTACAGGACCATAGCTTGCCACATGCCTACTTGCAAAAGCTTCAGAAGGATGGCTATGGCATCGACGACTTGGTCATGCTGGCATAAGGAACTTGCACACGCTTGTGAAGAAGAAGCATATCCTTGGAATTGAGGGTGTCAAATTCCTCGAAGATCATCTCTATGGGGCTTGTGAAGCTGGAAAGATGACAAATCCAAGCATCCCTCAAAGACTATCATGACTACCACTTGTCCATTTGAATTACTTCACATGGATCTCTTCGGCCCTACACATTACTCTGCATTCACAAATGCAGCATCTCTTTATGGCTTTGTCATTGTTGATGACTATTCTCGTTATACATGGATGCATATCATGACATTTAAGCATGAAGTGCATGAAATCTTCAAGCGATTTTACTCAAGGGCCTCGACGAATTTCGGTGCGAAGATCAAGCATATCCGGAGTGACAATGGGACCGAGTTCAAGAACACTGGTCTTGATGACTATCTTGATGAACTCGGTATTACTCATGAGCTGTCAGCCCCATACACTCCTCGGCAAAACGACATTGTGGAGCGCAAGAACATGACTCTTGTTGAGATGGCTCGCACCATGCTTGATGAATACGAGACGCCTCTCAGTTTCTGGCCTGAGGCTATCAACACTGCATGCCACATCATCAACAGGGTATATCTTCACAAATTCCTCAAGAAAACTTCATATGAACTACTCACCGACAAGAAACCCAATGTGAGTTATCTCAAAGTCTTCGGTGCTAAATGCTGGGTTAGAGATCCTCATCACAATTCCAAATTTGCACCGAAACCACATGAAGGTTTTATGCTTGGTTACGGAAAGGACTCGCACACCTACAAAATCATCATCAATCATCTTCACAAGATTGTTGAGACTGTAGATGTGCGGTTTGATGAATCTAATGGCTCGCAAGGAGAGCACCTGCCTTCTGTGTCAGGTGAAAAACCTCCTGAGGAATCCATAAAGTTCAAAGCTACTAAAGATATCATTCCCACTGAAGAATTAGCTGAAGAACTCATTCAAGACAATGAAGAAAATCATTCTGGTGCTCCTGAAGAAACTGCTACTGAAGAAAATGCTCAGCTAGACCAAAGTCGTCAGCCAGCTCATCCTCGTGTCACAAAAGAAGTGCAGATCGAGAAAATCATCAATGACATCAATGCACCAGGTCCTCTCACATGCTCAAGAGCTTCACACTTATCAGACTTTTGTGGGCACTTTGCTTTTGTCTCTATCACAGAGCCCACCAAAGTTGATGAGGCATTTTTGGAACCTGAGTCAATTCAAGCTATGCAAGAGGAATTGTATCAATTCGAGCTCAACCATGTGTGGGAACTCGTCAAGCGACCAGATCCTCGGAAGCACAATATCACCGGCACCAAATGGATCTATCGAAACAAGCAAGATGAAAATGGCCTTGTGGTGAGGAATAAGGCTTGTCTCGTAGCTGAGGGCTACACACAGGTTTTGAAGATCCTAAGCATCCTGACAAAGTCTTCAAACTCAACAAGGCCCTCTATTGTCAGGACCGGGATTTCGGGGTATTAAAATTCCCAAAATTCGGACCTTGTGCTCATCAACCCCAGGATTACTGTTAGCTGATGAGGCACCTCTTGATACAGAAAATTCCAAGCAAAGGTACAGATATGTAGTACAAGACCATTCTGGCCTATAAGTACAACATGGTTTTTCTGGTAGATGATGGCGGAAGCGGTTGAGGCACGTCGGCGCTCGTGGGACTCCATTTCCTACGGGAACAGCTGACCGGGATAACTCCTATCTTCGCGGGGCTGCTATCCCAATAGTGTGGGCTCTGGGGTAGCTTCATGTCGTTCCTTCCCATGCAAGGAATCTGGCCAAGACAATAGCCAGGGACAAGCCAGTGAGTACTTTGAATGTACTCGCAAACATTAAGAACATGGGTGAGACATAAACATGCGCAAAGATGATTTATGATCACTATGATAATAATGATGCGATAGGATATAACTTTAAGTAGGACGTTCGAGAAAAGGGTATATGCAATCAGAAAGTAGTAATGAAACAAATAACATGCATGCCACAGTCGGGCGTCTGAGCGACACCACAGAAAGGGCTCATAAGAAAAGGAAAATAAAGGACAAGAATGCCACAGTCGGACGTCTGAGCAACATCACATAAAGGGCTTATAAATAAAAAGAATGCCACAGTCGGACGTCTGAGCGACATCACATAAAGGGCTTATAAATAAAAAGAATGCCACAGTCGGACGTCTGAGCGACATCACATAAAGGGATTATAAATAAAAAGAATGCCACAGTCGGACGTCTGAGCGACATCACATAAAGGGCTTATAAATAAAAAGAATGTCACAGTCGGACGTCTGAGCGACATCACAGAAAGGGCTTGTAAATAAAAAGGAAATAACAGGGAATATCCGGGAGGTAGAACCGTCCTGCGGATACTCGCTGTTTCAAGTAATATGAATGGTTAGTCCATAATAAGGATAAATCACAATCACTACCTATCACAGATCATAAAATAATGTTCTTAATTAATAGATTTCTCCTCCGAAGACCGACACTAAGACCGACACTCGACCCATCCCAGACTGTAGTCCTTAACAATGGACACGGCTATTCGAATAGGTTTTATATCTCTGCAGAGGGTGCACTCTTTACCCACGGATAACGGATTTTCTATAGCCCTCCCGGACTAATTCCGTCCACGGCCTTGTAAATTGAAGACACACCTGACTGCACACACCAGCTTAACTTACCGGTGTCTAGAATCACCCACGACACTAGTTAAGCCAAACTCTAAGTGGGGAGGCTACAACCTCGACTAGCATGGGATCACCACAATTTATAACGCGCGCGAGAAACTGGGGACGCTATCCCCTTCGGCTACAACCGAAACACCCATGCCCCCGGACCAGGTGGCCTGCCTACCGAATGCAGCCGGTATCTTCCACCGTGGCCTCTCTGTACGGTGTGTGATAGAACAGGGGTCGACAAATTTACTAAACCGTACCCTACCTGTAGCAGGGACACGTGGTAGCACGAAACAAGTATGGGGTTTACCGGAGCAAGACTCGATCTATGGTCGACTCAGGAGGTTATACACTCTCTGCACGATTAGTGCCACAATGATTTCACAGTTCCCTGACAGGGTCACTCTCCTCATGCTACTAGCTGCCTTACTGCACATCCTTGTCACAACGAGATGTCAGTCACGCGGTTGGTTCATCGAAACACAACCTTCTTTTCGGACTCCATCCGAACTATTACCAGGCAGATGTGGCATGAGGAGTGGTGGCTGTCATCAGTATCACATACAAAACTTGAAAGGAAATATTCAAAAACCTAAGAGACGCCCCCAAAAAGTTGTCTGAATTTTTTTCATATAAATATGAAAATAAACTAGACAATATTTGGGAAACAACGAAAAAAGAAACAAATCATTTTGAGTTGTGGTTAAAAAGTTAAAGCCAGTCAAAGTTTTGGTCAAAACTGATTTTTGAACTAAAACAGAGAAGAAAACGATTCGGCTGAGAATACGCTTTCGAGCTAGGGGATACGTACTTCGGAGAATGCACTTCCACTTATGCGCGCGTGGGTGCGGGGTTGGGTCACTGATAGTGGGCCCAGGGGGTCCACTAGTCAGGTTTGACTAGTCTTTCCCCCCTCTCCTTCCTCCTGCCCGAACAGAAGCGGGGCTCCGGCGATCGTCGCCGGCGAACCAGGGTTCCTCGAGGGTCACTGAGTGCGGGAATGGATCCGCGGGTTTGGTGTGGTCCTTCCAGTAGTCGTTTGGTCGGAGGGGGCAAAGGGAGTCGTCGGCGGCGAGCTCCGCGGCGAAGGGAGCTTCGAGCGTAAATGGGGATTTGGGCTGTGGTGAGTTTTGATCATGTTGGAGAGGTTGGGCAGCTCCGCAAGGTCGAGGGGGACACAACGGTGGTGTTGGACGAGCGGGAGAGGCTCTGGTGGCGCCGGATTGTTCAAGGCCGAGGCGGCGACTGTGTTCGTGGGAGACGGAGAAGGGGGCTCCTCGGGGTCGATTGGCTGCCTCGGGGCTGCTCTGCGGGGTGCCTAGTAGTGGTATGATGCTACGGAGAGGCTCGGGTGCCTTTAAAAAGGCGAGCCATGGCGGTTTAGCGGCGGCAGTGGATAAGCTCGCCGGCAACCGTCGTTCTGTTGCAGCAGGTGGACGTGGGGGCGACGGGAGCTAGCGGACAAGCCATCGGATGGTCTCACACTGCTCCAGGGGGCAGCTGGCGAGCGCGGGTGGCTTGGGCGGCGCCGACCGTGGTAGAAAGCCGCTGTGCTCGCCGGTGTCGCCTGGAGTGCTCTGACGGCGGCGCTGTGGAGTCCCTGGTGCGGTTTGGCGTTTCCTCAAGTGCGGATAAGGCTTGGCTTGGCTCTGGGAGTGAGTAGGGGCCAGGGGCGCGACGCGGCGGCCCGAGCGCACGCACGTGCAAAACGCGCGCTCTGGGCGCGCCCAGAGCACGCACGCAACGTGCTCGGCGTTATGCCACGACATGCTGACGAGCTCCAAACTGCATGGGGGTCCGCAGGGTGGGGTTACAGGCAATAACAAAGCTGTGAGACATGCTGGATTAGTCAGGGAGTCAAGTTCATAATATGAACCAGAAGCTAAGCCAAATATGGTCATGCACTCAGGGTGTTTGACAAAATGCCAGGGGCATCTAGCCAGCTCTTGGGGTGGCCAAATTTACCAGATGGATGTCTCCTTAGAAGGGTAGGAAGATAGTGAGGTTAGTTCGACAAAAGCAAGAACTTGTTAGAGCAAGTTTTGCAAGATTTCAGTTCTGGACAGAAATTGCAGTGTACTGTTCCATGAACCAAAATTATCCCAATGGGTCCACTCTTCTGGACTTAAGGGTCTTACAAGATGGACTACAAGCATGAGGAGGCTCAAAGGCTCTAGAGCAAAATAGACTAGGGTTGCAGTGCAAAACACCAAACTGAACCAGAATGGAAAAGAGGCTGTTTCACTCAAAACTTCCAAAGGACCAAGGTGGGTTTTTGCATAAAGATGGATATCATACTGCTATGAACCTCCCATAATTTTGGTGGAAGCATCAAAGGAAAATTTAAAGGGGTTGTAGTGCAATATGGCCTACTGGACCAGATTGGCAAACATGCTGTGGAGCCCAAAATATTAAATGAAATAATCATATTAGTGCATAAAAGTGATCTAATAGCATCATTTGACATCTCCAATTTTTGGTTGAAATTATAAATAATTTTATCAAGAGGTTGTAGTTCAAAAGAGGCCTTAAAGCTAGGTTTAATCATTTTGGTAGAGAAGTAAATTATGGAGACCAATATAAAATTAAACCTGCTGACATAAGCAAAGTTTTAAAAAGGGGTGCATCAGAGACTCTAATGTTAACTGGAAGATTTTCACTAGGGGTAAAAATACCAACATAACACAATAGGAAAGGTTCTGAAACCAATGAACATATAGTAAAAGGCAAAAATTTGAATTCACTGGAAAAAAAATTATTTAGTAAAATATTGCTAAATTTTTTTTGGGGAGTTACAACACTACCCCCCTTAAGAAAAATCTCGTCCTCGAGATTTGTTAAGGGTTGCTATAAAAGCTACTACTGCTTCAAAAGATTTTGTCAAAAATTTACTGCTGTATTAATGCAACTAACCGCTACTACAGTGTAAGAGCAAACGGTGGTGTAAACTGTAGTGTTAAACACTGGCGTGGCACGGGGAAAAGAAAAATCTACTGTCGTGGAAAACGATATATTTCCACTCTGGGATATAGTAAATTTAGAAATAGTATTTTTTTTTCTAAATTTACAAATATGCTGGTTCAGCGGCTGGTTGCACCCGAGAGCACAGTGCTCTCACTGGCTGACAGGTGGGACCTGGGCCCATTGTCAGCCTCTTCTTCTTCCTCCGGTTCTCTCTCCTCCTCTCTCCTGCGCGCTTTCCCGCACTTTCTCCACCGGCGACGGCTAGCTCGTAGGGCATCTAGGTCGTACTGCCGTAGTGCGCGGCGTGCTAGCTGCCGGTGCATCGTGCACTCACCTCGCGGGCCAGTGCGCTGTCGGCACTGCTCGCGGATTCGCCTCCGAACACCGGCGGTCGAGCGACGAGCGGCGCTGGTGGACCTTGCCCACCGTACACCGATCTCGAGCTATAAGACGGCCGAGGAGCTACTTCTCCTTCCTCGCACCTGGCCTCTCTTCTCCTCCTTTCTTCCTTCTCCTCCGTTTGTGGTTGCAGGAGCTCGGGTCGAGGTTTGAATGGCGGAGGTGATGCCGGACTGGTGCCTGGCTCTCATGAGCGTGGGGTTGGCGGCATTGCTGGGGGTGTCGGTGCTCTTGGGCGCGATGATCCTCGATTATCGTCGTGATGCGGCGGCTCGACTGCTAGCTCTCCGCGGCGGCGGCGATCACGGGGATTAGGTGAGAGTGTCAGGTGCTGACTGTTGTTAGCGTGCGGTAGGCACTTAGTGCTCGAATAAAATCCCCACGAGTTTCTTTTCAAGAAACTGTGGTGTGCAAGGAGGTGTTTGATGGAGCAGGTGTAGGCGAATTAGCACTTACTGTACTGTGTGGAGTGGCCGGATTCGTATTAACGTTGTCGTGATGCTGTGCGATGAAAGAAAAATCTATGTTAAGCAGATGGACAAGATGCAACAACCCAGTAAAAAAAATCTTATTTAACACACGATGCAACACACAGTTCTTCATAAAAAGATACGGTTACACTCACGTGGCAGAAGCATCTAAAATATAAATGGTAAATGGACAGGGTCCTGAGAAAAGGTCTCTGGTGCCGGGGGACACTCTTCTTCTATCGGTGGTAGTGGGTTGACCAGTCGGTGAATGTGCTTCTCCTGCGCGGGCCTCAAAGGTCTGCCGATGGCGATCCGAGGATTTAAATCGGCGAGGCTCTGGAGATAACCCATTATCCGATGGTTCAGACGCTCTTGTGCGATCACATACTGCGAAAGGTTGGCTAGCACCGGGTCTCTCTCAATACGCACACCAGGAAAAGATGCTGCTTCTCCGGGTGCTGCGCGGCCTGGAAAGTAGTAATATCCTTGCTCACTGGCATAGGGCACCGCGAATCGAAGGCGAGCAATTGCTTCGCAGGCGGCAACCTCTATGGCCATCTGCGGAGTCGACATGGATTTCCCCATGAAGGAAACCTCTATGGGGTGTTGGTTTGGGTTGGTGGGTGGGATGTGTACCACTGCCCAATATTTCGAGGTGGATGGTGTGATCCTTGCTTTGAGCAGTTCATACTGGGGTGGACGGGTAGCACTCATGGTACTGCAGGTAAAATCCCACAATATCTTCACGGAACTACCCGGGGATGCCTCGGGGGTTCTCAGGTAAATACTGGGGATCGGCATGGCGAAGGTAGTGGCTGCGAGAGGAGAGCACCGGTGAGGGATGCTCGGCAAGTTCACGGCGTGGCCTATATATAGCGGCCTGGCTGGTTTATAGGGTTATGGTGAGGGCATCCATATTGTCGGTTGCGCTTTACTGGGTCGGGGTCAAGGCTACAGATACTCACATCTCGTAAAAAAGGCGTGTTCGCTGTAGGGGTTGTCGGTGAGGTGCTCTGGAAGTCATACCTGACAAAAATAGGCACTCGTACACTAGCCGCTATAAAGATAAATAAACTGTACATACATATAGGCATACAGGTTACACGGCCTCGGCGATGGCAAGGTAAGGCTTGGTAATACTCGGGTGATTTAATCAACCTCGTTTATATCCAAGCGGCCTTGCCTTGTGGGTGCTGAAGCTTCTCCGGGAGCTTCATCATTGGGGTTGGCTCGCGGTGGTTGAGGAAGTGCAGGGTCGGGGCAGGGATGATGACCCTCGCGGGGATTGTTGGCTACAATCCTGTTGGAGCGTGTGTTAAACAGGCGACGCATCACTTCTGGGGTTACCAAGGCATTCTGGTCAATGACCGTGGCAGGCCTTGGGGACTCGATTGGTTGTCCGAACAGCACGACTGGGTTGTCGGTGCCGGACTCGCCTCGTCCTCTAGCTGGGGCTCGGCGAAGCAGTTCTCCACGGGCTGCGATCAGATCCAGGGTGATTTGATCGAACAGTTCCTCGAGTACGCTGACATAGCATACCAGATGCAATAATGCAGGATCCGTCTCGTGGTCTCCGCTTGCAACTCGGGGAGGCCTACCATACCCGTTACGACTGGGGTAGTAGTAAAATGAGCGACAGTTAACTCTGGGCGACAGGTGCCTGAGTTGAACTATAGCCTCCCGAGCGGCCAGTTGGATAGCTTGCGGCTCAAAGGAAGTTGTCCTTCTGGTGAACCTGTAGGGGCGCTCTGGCGTCAGACCTCTACCGTAAATGTGCACAGTGGCCCAGAATTGACAGCTTTCACCGCCCATGGTGTCTTGGTACACAACATATTCTGGGGGTTCTTCCATCGCAAAGGCACGACGGGTGAGGTTTGCGAGCAAGGTCACAAAACCTCCAAGGTTGGTTGCTGTGGTTTCATTGTAGACGATGGGTCCTGGCATTCTAGCTCGGTATGGGGTAGAGGCGGTGTGGTGTTGGGTTTGGGGGGGCTAGCGTGCCCTATATACAGGAAATTACGGAGTCTTCCTTTACACGCTTGCGGAGTCTTCCTCTGCACGCTTGCGGAGTCTTCCTCTGCACGCTTGCGGAGTCTTCCGCTGCACGCTTGCGGAGTCTTCCTCTGCACGCTTGCGGAGAGGAACTGTTCAGGTGTCGGTTACTGGCGCGTGATTGATAAGCTAGGCTGGTAGGTTGGGCGCCGACTACCAAGGGCGTCGGTCAACTGTATGGGTATCTTACGCGAGAAGCTTGGCTGGGGTTGAAATATGGTCTGGTGGGGTGGTAAATCTGGGTTTTTGGACCTGGCTAAGATAGGATTAGCCAACGGTCAGCCTGGCTCTAATACCAAGGTTGTCAGGACCGGGATTTGGGGGTATTAAAATTCCCAAAATTCGCACCTTGTGCTCATCAACCCCAGGATTACTGTTAGCTGATGAGGCACCTCTTGATATAGAAAATTCCAAGCAAAGGTACAGATATGTAGTACAAGACCATTCTGGCCTATAAGTACAACACGGTTTTTCTGGTAGATGATGGCGGAAGCGGTTGAGGCACGTCGGCGCTCATGGGACTCCATTTCCTACGGGAACAGCTGACCGGGATAACTCCTATCTTCGCGGGGCTGCTATCCCAATAGTGTAGGCTCTGGGGTAGCTTCATGTCGTTCCTTCCCATGCAAGGAATCTGGCCAAGACAATAGCCAGGGACAAGCCAGTGAGTACTTTGAATGTACTCGCAAACATTAAGAACATGGGTGAGACATAAACATGCGCAAAGATGATTTATGATCACTATGATAATAATGATGCGATAGGATATAACTTTAAGTAGGACGTTCGAGAAAAGGGTATATGCAATCAGAAAGTAGTAATGAAACAAATAACAGGCATGCCACAGTCGGGCGTCTGAGCGACACCACAGAAAGGGCTCATAAGAAAAGGAAAATAAAGGACAAGAATGCCACAGTCGGACGTCTGAGCGACATCACATAAAGGGCTTATAAATAAAAAGAATGGCACAGTCGGACGTCTGAGCGACATCACATAAAGGGCTTATAAATAAAAGGAATGCCACAGTCGGACGTTTGAGCGACATCACATAAAAGGCTTATAAATAAAAAGAATGCCAAAGTCGGACGTCTGAGCGACATCACATAAAGGGCTTATAAATAAAAAGAATGCCACAGTCGAACGTCTGAGCGACATCACAGAAAGGGCTTGTAAATAAAAAGGAAATAACAGGGAATATCCGGGAGGTAGAACCGTCATGCGGATACTCGTTGTTTCAAGTAATATGAATGGTTAGTCCATAATAAGGATAAATCACAATCAATACCTGTCACAGATCATAAAATAATGTTCTTAATTAATAGATTTCTCCTTCGAAGACCGACACTAAGACCGACACTCGACCCATCCCAGACTGTAGTCCTTAACCATGGACACGGCTATTCGAATAGGTTTTATATCTCTGCAGAGGGTGCACTCTTTACCCATGGATAACGGATTTTCTATGGGCCATTTGCATTTCTGTCCCTAACTCGAACCACCTAATCAGATATACCCCTAATTTGAAAGCCTGCTCAAAAATGCCCCTCCGCCGTCATGTCCCCTTATAGAAATGCCCCTCCGAGCCGTTTCCGTCCAGTCAAGGCTGTTTGACCGCTAACGTGTCGTTTCTTTGACATTTTTGCCCCTCCGTCCTTACACATGGGCCCAGGTCACCAGTTCACTATCTCTCCCTCTCTTTCTTCTTCCTCGCGACGACAGGGGCATTTCTGAGCACACGCCTGGATCGGGCGATTCCGCGGTCGGGGAGAGAGGGGCACGTGAGACAGGGCGTGGTTAGCGATGTGTTCTTCCGGCATGTCTTCTGCGAGCTCGTCGGAGGCCGCCAATGTAAGTTTCAGTGTTGATTTGGGGGAGATTTGGGCATGTTGCGGAATTAGGTTTCATCTTTTTGTGATTTTTCTGCTGTTAGGTCGATGGTGAAGGGATAGTTCAGTTAGAATCAGAGTTTTACATCCCCGATCCGACATTCTGTGGCCTTGAGGTTCGGTCGACGCGGCGGTGCCCGGGCCATGGGCTTATTCCTGCTCGTCGCGTCGCCTGGGGAGGAGGAAGCTCCGGTAGAAGGTTTCTCGGCTGCCCTCTTGATGTAAGTGTGTGGCTGTTAATATTGATTCAATTTTGGGTTGTCCTCCTTGTCATTCGATCATTGATTTTGTAGCTTCCTGATGAATGTGACTGGGTTGTCTGGATTGACCCGCCACCGACCGAATGCGTTGCTCGTGCATTTGAGGAGCTTCATGCCGGATTGGAGAAGAGCTGGCTAAAAGCTCATGATTTAGAGAGGAGGGTGATGTATCTAACCGAGAAGAAGAAGAAACTGAAGATGAAGTTGAAGAAGAGGAACGAGCTTATGCAAGCTTGGGGATTTATCATAGTTCTTGGTATTAGCATTTTGGCCACATTTGTTTGTGGGTTGTCTAATAATCCATACTAAATGGATTTATCTTTGTAATGTCTGATGTGTTATCACCAGAACAATGTTGTGATTTGGGAATGGAATGAAATATTTGCTCAAATGATCTGTTGTGACAAAATAGCAGCTCACAAGGTAGTAGCTGAGATAATATTTGAAACTAGAAGATCACAAGATAACAGCTCACAAAATAACATGAATTCAGCATTGCACATGCAAGATAGCAGCTCACAAGTTCAACATTACATAAGTTCATAAACTCCAGCATGACACACTTAAGATAGCAGCTAACAAGTTCAGAAATAGTTGTTAAACAACAAAAACAACACTACATAAGTTCATAAACTCCAGCATGATTCCAGCAACAGATTCTACTGTAGGATGTTCTTGCTCCGGGTTTTGCTAGCAGGAGTAGTTAAGAGCCTTGAACTCCTCCTTGTGGTCACAATTTTGCCAACTTCTTTGCTAAGCTGGTTGCTTCCAGTTACAGAACCAACTGTAGGAGCTGGTGTAGACTTTAGCCTCTTCTTGGCTGGTGACATCCCTCTCTCAGCTGCCCTTTTGTAGTTCTTTCTTGGGCTACAATTGAAATGAGAACATTAAATGAAGCAAAAAATTAAATGAAAACATTAAATGAAGCAAAAATTGATATGATAACATATGTAGCTATTGCACCTTACAGCAGATGACACTGTTGGTGCATCTGTAGCAATTGCAGCATCAGTTTCAAGATCTGTAGCATTTTCAGCATCAGTTTCAAGCTCTGTAGCATTTTCAGCCTCAGTATCCTCCTCTTTCTCATTGTCAGCATCAGTTTCAGCATCTAAATGGTCATCCATTGCATTTTCAGCCCCCTAGTGCTCTTCTTCTCCAAAAGCTGGGTCAATGGATTCCTTGCAGTTAGTGGCACGATGGCCAAGCCTTCCACACCTGCCACATTTCTTTCTCCTTCCTCCAAGTCCTTTTCCCTCAGATTTTGCCCTAATTCTGGTCTTCCTAGGTCTACCAGGGGCCCTGTTTTGCAATGGAGCAGACAATTTAAACCCAGGATCCACCACATCCCACTGTTGTTTGCCCTCCATTGATGGCAAATTTTCAGCATAAGTGGCATTGTACTTAGCAACAGAAAAGTACTCATGTACATATTGATCGATCTCACTTACTGGGCCTCTCATTGAAGTAATAAAATACAAAGCATGTATGCAAGGCTGTCCAGTTAACTGCCACTTTCTACAACTGCAAGTCCTAGTTTCCAAATTTACTGGATATCTCCACTCTCTTTTTTCCTTGTCAACTGCTGTGATCTCTGCCTCATATGTGCTTCTCTTCACTATCTCCATATCAAGATCCTTAGATTTTGCATGAAGCATTTTCATGACTTTGGGGATTATGATGTGGCCAATGAATGTTCCAGCTGCAATCTGCTGTCTCAGATCAAACTTTTCCATTATAAACTATCTTATTTTGTCTAGCAAGTCCACAATGTGTATACCCTTCCATTTTTTAATCTTTGAATTAAAGGACTCAGCTAGATTGTTATTAACATAATCTACTTTACACAACTCATTGAACAGTGACCTTGCCCATAGCTTGCTATGATGCTCCTCTAAGTACTCTTTCACACCAGCCTTACTGTACAACTGCCTAAGATGGTAGTTTTGTTTCTTTAAGCTATATGTCAGTGAGCATGGCCATAAATTTTCATCAAAGAATTTCCCCCTGAACTTTTTTGTGAAATTTGCAGCCAAATGTCTCATGCATTCTCTGTGCTCCACACCTGTGAACACAGCTTCCACTGCAGTCTCCAGGCCTTTGCATGCATCAGTGTGGATAACAAGACCTGGTGGGTGCCCTATGAGCTCTCTTTAATTCTGGAAAAACCAAGTCCAACTTTCTATATTTTCTCCCTCAAGAACTCCATATGCAACTGTGAAGATCCAGTTGCAGGCATCCACAGCACATGCACTAACTAGTTGCCCTCTAAATCTACCATTTAATGCAGTGGCATCTACTGCAAGATAAGGCCTACATCCATTCAAAAAACCTTGCCAGCAAGCTTTGAAAGAAACAAAAACTCTTCTAAAGCACTCTTTCTGTCTACTTTTCCCATTTAGTTTGTACTGTACAGTGTGTTTATCAATGCTAACTACACTGCCAGGAGATGCTTTCTCCACTTCTGCCTTGAAAGTATACAGTAACTGAAAAGAGTCAACCCACTTACCATAGATATTGTCAAGTGCCATTTGCTTCCCATAGAATACTCTCATATATGGAACTGCCAGGCCATACTTTTTCTTCAAATTTTTCTGCAATTCTGTTGGTCCCACTTCTGAATCCTCTAAAACCCAGGTCTTCACAGCATCACCAACCCATCTACTCTTAGCTGACCTCAATCTTTTTCTCCTGTTCACACTGGGACATGTATGTGCTGTTTTGTTCACCTTAACCTGCATGCATGAAAGTTCAAACACATCAGCATCACATTTCAGACCCTATGTGCTACAACAAACAAAAAAAATACAGTATCAATGTTGCTAACTACAAATGCAATGTTAGTTGCTATAGTTAATACCTGAAACAGTGTGCTATGTCTCATTAAGGAGGCATGCATCCTCCATTGGCACCTCTTATAAGCACAATGTACTGTCAACCTAGTACTGTCACTCTTGTCTATCACAAATTCACTTTGAGTCTTTATTGAGAAGGTTGCAAGAGCATTTCTACAGTCTATAGCACTAGAAAAAATTGTCCCCTGTTTCAAAGAAGGATCATCTCTATTGTATTGCACATCTGGTCTTTCCTCATCAGATGTCTCAGAGTATCCCATGTCCCTATCCTCCTCCTTCTCATCTTCACCTGCCTCAGCAAACATGCCTTCAGGGGGTGGAACATAATCTTCATCATCATCATCTTTCTCCTTGCCTTTCTTCCTTGTTACAAACTGTGGAAACAACTTTTCATCCTCATCATCACTTGGCCAATCATCTGGTAGTCCCTCTTCAGTGTAGGGGTCACCAGAATCTCTACTATGAGAGGGACCTGCATGCCTAGATACTTCTACAACAGGTGTTCCTGGTGCCTGCATGGAACTGCTGGCAGACACAAGAGTTGTTGTTTTCTTTCTGCCCCTTGATTGGCTGGTACTACCTTTAGACCTAGACTGAGATCTTGCTCCTCTGCTCTCTGTCTCTCCTCTCTTCCTTTGTATGACACTGATTTCTAGTTTAGCAGGGAAAGTATCATGTATTGCAAACATGATACCAAGCTCATCATCACACTGGACAGGGACCCAAGCTGATTTTGAAATGTCCCAGTACCTGAATTCCACTACATCGTGTAGACCCCATGGATATTGAGCACATAACGCAGATCTAAACTGATTAAAAGTCCATTGATTGTCAGCAACAAAAGGAAAGGAGAATCCTGTACTGGATGATTTTGTGCCAGCACTAGCTAGAAGTGTGGTTTCCATTCTACATTCCATCCCAACTGCTCTATCGGGGTCCATCCTACGATGACCATGGAAAACAGAGAGAGATCCCAACGCCATGAGCACTATGAACTAGGTCAACAAATTCAACTACAACAACGAATCAAACTACAACTACAAACGGCATGAGACAGCAATAGATTCGAAGAGAAACTTACCCCGCCGAAGCATACTTCTGTGGCTGCGGTGTGCTCCCTCGTTCGCCGCCGCCGCCACCACAACTGTTGTCCCCATCCATCCTGTCGCCGATGTCTCCTTCACGCCCTAGCAGAGTGCGCCACGGAGTCAGATCCGAAGCTCCATCGAGCCTTGCGAGTTGGGATCGAGCAAGCTAGGGTTAGGGTTGCGAGTTGCGGGAGGGGATTTGGGGGAGAAACAGAGAGCGAGCGGCTCGGGGAAGAAGAAAGAGAGGGAGAGTGAGTGATCTGGTGACCTGGGCCCATGTGTAAGGACGGAGGGGCAAAACTGTCTAAGAAACGGCCGCTTACCGGTCAAACAGCCTTGACTGGACGGAAACGGCACGGAAGGGCAATTCTATAAGGGGACATGACGGCGGAGGGGCATTTTTGAGCAGGCTTTCGAATTAGGGGCAAATGTGAGTAGTGGGTTCGAGTTAGGGAGATAGATGTAAAAGACCCATTTTCTATAGCCCTCCCAGACTAATTCCGTCCACGGCCTTTTAAATTGAAGACACACCTGACTGCACACACCAGCTTAACTTACCGGTGCCTAGAATCACCCACGACACTAGTTAAGCCAAACTCTAAGTGGGGAGGCTACAACCTCGACTAGCATGGGATCACCACAATTTATAACGCGCGCGAGAAACTGGGGACGCTATCCCCTTCAGCTACAACCGAAACACCCATGCCCCCGGACCAGGTGGCCTGCCTACCGGATGCAGCCGGTATCTTCCACCGTGGCCTCTCTGTACGGTGTGTGATAGAACAGGGGTCGACAAATTTACTAAACCGTACCCTACCTGTAGCAGGGACACGTGGTAGCACGAAACAAATATGGGGTTTACCGGAGCAAGACTCGATCTATGGTCGACTCAGGAGGTTATACACTCTCTGCACGGTTAGTGCCACATTGATTTCATAGTTCCCTGACAGGGTCACTCTCCTCATGCTACCAGCTGCCTTACTGCACATCCTTGTCACAACGAGATGTCAGTCACGCGGTTGGTTCATCGAAACACAACCTTCTTTTCGGACTCCATCCGAACTATTACCAGGCCGATGTGGCATGAGGAGTGGTGGCTGTCATCAGTATCATGTACAAAACTTGAAAGGAAATATTCACCTCATGATGATATGCAAGAGTATGTTTTCCACATGAAATAATGATGTTCAAATTTTGCCATATCAATGGAGTTCTTGAGATTAAAGCAAACAACACACAAATGTTATCATCACAGGGTTCAAGATGCTTGCCTTCAAGTAGAGTGGAGGAGAAAAGCATTCCAAGAATTTTGGAAGCTTTCTCCCTCTTCAAAAACCAAAGAGAATTAAAAGGAAATCAATACATAGACATAGAACACCCCCAAAAAGTTGTCTGAATTTTTTTCATATAAATATGAAAATAAACTAGACAATATTTGGGAAACAACAGGAAAAGAAACAAATCATTTTGAGTTGTGGTTAAAAAGTTAAAGCCAGTCAAAGCTTTGGTCAAAAACTGATTTTTAAACTAAAACAGAGAAGAAAACGATTCGGCTGAGAATACGCTTTCGAGCTACGGGATACGTACTTCGGAGAATGCGCCTCCACTTATGCGCGCGTGGGTGCGGGGTTGGGTCACTGACAGTGGGCCCAGGGGGTCCACTAGTCAGGTTTGACTAGTCTTTCCCCCCTCTCCTTCCTCCTGCCCGAACAGAAGCGGGGCTCCGGCGATCGTCGCCGGCGAACCAGGGTTCCTCGAGGGTCACTGAGTGCGGGAATGGATCCGCGGGGTTGGTGCGGTCCTTCCAGTAGTCGTTTGGTCGGAGGGGGCGAAGGGAGTCGTCGGCGGCGAGCTCCGCGGCGGACGGAGCTTCGGGCGTAAATGGGGATTCGGGCTGTGGTGAGTTTTGATCATGTTGGATAGGTTGGGCAGCTCCGCAAGGTCGAGGGGGAGACGACGGTGGTGTTGGACGAGCGGGAGAGGGTCCGGTGGCGCCGGATTGTTCAAGGCCGAGGCGGCGGCTGTGTTTGCCGGAGACGGAGAAGGGGGCTCCTCGGGGTCGATTGGCTGCCTCGGGGCTGCTCTACAGGGTGCCTAGTAGTGGTATGATGCTGCGGAGAGGCTCGGGGGCCTTTAAATAGGCGAGCCATGGCGGTTCAGCGGCGGCAGTGGATAAGCTCGCCGGCGACCGTCGTTTTGTTGCAGCAGGTGGACGTGGCGGCGACGGGAGCTAGCGGACAAGCCAGCGGATGGTCTCACACTGCTCCAGGGGGCAGCTGGCGAGCGCGGGTGGCTTGGGCGGCGCCGACCGTGAAAGCCGCTGTGCTCGCCGGCGTGTCGCCTGGAGTGCTATGATGGCGGCGCTGTGGAGTCCCTGGTGCGGTTTGGCGTTTCCTCGAGTGCGGATAAGGCTGGGCGTGGCTCTGGGAGTGAGTAGGGGCCAGGGGCGCGACACGGCGTTCCGAGCGCACACACGTGCAAAACGCGCTCTGGGCGTGCCCAGAGCACGCACGCAACGTGCTCGGCGTTATGCCACGACATGCTGATGAGCTCCAAACTGCAAGGGGGTCCGCAGGGTAGGGTTACAGGCAATAACAAAGCTGTGAGACATGCTGGATTAGTTAGGGAGTCAAGTTCATAATATGAACCAGAAGCTAAGCCAAATATGGTCATGCACTCAGGGTGTTTGACAAAATGCCAGGGGCATCTAGCTAGCTCTTGGGGTGGCCAAATTTACCAGATGGATGTCTCCTTAGAAGGGTAGGAAGATAGTGAGGTTAGTTCAACAAAAGCAAGAACTTGTTAGAGCAAGTTTTGCAAGATTTCAGTTCTGGACAGAAACTGCAGTGTACTGTTCCATGAACCAAAATTATCCCAATAGGTCCACTCTTCTGGACTTAAGGGTCTTGCAAGATGGACTACAAGCATGAGGAGGCTCAAAGGCTCTAGAGCAAAATAGACTAGGGTTGCAGTGCAAAACACCAAACTGAACCAGAATGGAAAAGAGGCTGTTTCACTCAAAACTTCCAAAGGACCAAGGTGGGTTTTTGCATAAAGATGGATATCATACTGCTATGAACCTCCCATAATTTTGGTGGAAGCATCAAAGGAAAATTTAAAGGGGTTGTAGTGCAATATGGCCTACTGGACCAGATTGGCAAACATGCTGTGGAGCCCATAATATTAAATGAAATAATTATATTACTGCATAAAAGTGATCTAATAGTATCATTTGACATGTCCAATTTTTGGTTGAAATTATAAATAATTTTATCAAGAGGTTGCAGTTCAAAAGAGGCCTTAAAGCTAGGTTTAATCATTTTGGTAGAGAAGTAAATTATGGAGACCAATATAAAATTAAACCTGCTGACATAAGCAAAGTTTTAAAAAGGGGTGCATGAGAGACTCTAATGTTAATTGGAAGGTTTTCACTAGGGGTAAAAATACCAACATAACACAATAGGAAAGGTTCTGAAACCAATGAACATATAGTAAAAGGCAAAAAAATTAATTCACTGGAAAAAAATTTATTTAGTAAAATAGTGCTAATTTATTTTGGGGGTGTTACATCTATGGCCTCAAGCAGGCTCCTCGGGCGTGGTATGATACTTTGAAGGAATTCCTCACGAAGAAAGGCTTCAAACCCGGTTCACTTGACCCAACCCTTTTCACCAAGTCATATGATGAAGAATTATTTGTGTGTCAAATATATGTGGACGATATTATCTTTGGCTGTACTGATGAATGTTACAGTGAAGAATTTGGCTACATGATGCGTGAAGAATATCAAATGTCCATGATGGGAGAGCTGAAATTCTTCCTAGGCCTTCAAATTCGTCAACAACGCAATGACATCTTCATATCTCAAGAGAAATACCTCAAGGATGTTTTGAGGAAATTCGGCATGCAAGATTGCAAAGGCGTCAAAATCCCTATGCACACAAATGGCCATCTGTGCACTGATGAAAATGGTAAAGACTTTGATCAAAAGGTATACCGCTCCATGATTGGCTATTTATTGTATCTATGTGCATCTAGGCCAGATATTATGCTTAGTGTTTGCATGTGTGCCCGATTTCAAGCTACACCGAAGGAATCACACCATAAGGCTGTGAAGCATATTCTTCGATATCTAGCTCACACTCCAACACTTGGATTATGGTATCCCAAGGGCTCTGATTTTGATCTCATTGGATATTCTAACTCTGACTATGCTGTTGATCGAGTGGATCGTAAGTCAACATTCGGCACATGCCATTTCCTCGGATGATCCTTAGTTTGTTGCTCCTCGAAGAAGCAGAACTGTGTGTCACTCTCCACTGCTGAAGCTGAGTACATAGCTGCTGGGTCTTGCTGTGCTCAATTACTATGGATGAAGTAAACCCTCAAGGACTATGGTGTCAACATGAAAATGTGCCACTCTACTGTGACAATGAGAGTGCCATCAAGATTGCTCACAACCCAATTCAGCACTCAAGGACAAAGCACATCCAGATCCATCATCATTTTCTTCGTGATCATGTCTTCAAGGGCGACATCTCCATCAACCATGTGAAGACTGAAGACCAGCTGACAGATATCTTCACTAAGCCCTTGGATGAGAAGAGATTTTGCAAGTTGCGGTGTGAGCTAAATATCTTAGAATCTTCGAATGTTCTTTGGAAAGGACACACATCCTAACACTTATGAAAAATCGATGACTTTGATGCGCAACACACAAAGTAATGTTTTTCTTCAATCAATGACGACTAACCCTCTAAGTGTGAAGAAATTAATGAAGAAACTGATTTTAGAGCCCTACGACAATTTTACGCGGTGTCTGAAATCATCATTCTTATACGGTGGGTTACGCCACCAACAAATGTTGAAAATCTTCAAATTTGAGTTTTTCTTCAGTTTTTGAAATTCCTCATTTTTCAAATTCTTCAACTTCGCAATGTCTTCACTCTTTTCGTTGTTGTTCTGCATTAACTATATATATATATACATATATATATATATATATATATATATATATATATATATATATATATATATATATATATATATATATGTGTGTGTGTGTGTGTGTGTGTGTGTGTGTGTGTGTGTGTGTGTGTGTGTGTTTAAGTCCTCTACATCATTCACTTATTCCTATTTCTTCAAGATTGTTATTCTGCTAAGTGAATGTGATCGGACCCTTCCCCCTCTCAGCTATACTCAACCTAATCTATTCACAATTTTTTCATATGCGTTCTATTTTGAACTTGTTCAAAATCTTCACTGTGTCCTTGACAGCTAAAGAATTTGTGAACGCAACGTTAAAAATTTTCCTATCTGAATTTGCGGCTTTGCCGCTCAAACTGTTCCACATTCCAATGAAAGACTTATCTATTCACCCACGATCTCGCACGATCTCCACCTCTTTGTACATGGGTGACACATGTCGCACGAATGAGAAGGGTCAGGGGCACGTCCGTCCATTTTCCACGGGCGAACAGTTTTTCACCGCAGCTATAAATACCCCTCACCCTCCTCTCTTCAGTTTTACTCTGCTCGACCTCCAAACCCTCGCTCAAGCTCTCAAGACATAGCGCCACCGCCACTTCCATCGTCGCGGTGAGGAAGAGCTTCGCTGCCTCAACCTCGTCGCCGTCGTACTCACGTCGGACGAGTATTTCTTCACTCCACCGCCGCCGTAGCTGTCTTCCTCTGCCAAGTTAGGGCGTGGAAGATCTGAACTGAATAGCTTCAAATCCACTATTCACAATTCATCGTGTTCTTTGTCAAGGGTAATTAAAAGTTACTTTTACTGACCTTGTCAATTCTAGTGATTCTTACAAATCCTCAAAAAGGTGTTTATTCTTCAATCTTCACACTCTAAACACCTCACACAATATCTGTTCTTGATCTATTTCTCTAAGCAACGTTTTTCCTCAAAGATTCCTCAATTGTGTGGATTTTCAATTTGCACAACTCTGGAACCTAAGTCAAAGAACGCTTAGTGAAATTCTTCAAGAAACCTCTGGTCAAATTCCTCAAACTTGTTCCTTTTTGCGAAAATTGCTGAGAACGCATATGACCTCTTCAAATTCTTCACACCTATACTCTGTTCACAGGTACAAATGTCTGTTGCTGAATCTCTAGGTTCTCATCAACTTAACTCATGTGCATCATTCCTTGAAGAAAAATTGCATACCTCCTCAGTGACCTCAACAGTTCCAAATCCTCAGCTGAAGAAAATAGCGGATGGCAAGAAACCTCAGAAGGGAGGGAAGAAATTGGAAGTCAACACTGCCTTTGAGATCCCTGATGACATCTATGAAGAATACTGCACACCTGATGAAGCCACACATGGCAAAGAGACTAAGAATCAGTGCAAGGTGCGCATTCAGAGGATAGAAAAAAGATGGTCTAGAGAATGGAGGGAATATCGCTATGTCACACCCAAGTACATGAAGATATTCGTTGTATACCCTCCATGCCCAAGACCTTCATTGGCACCAGGTCAAGTTGCTGATCCCTCTTGCATAAGAAGAGGTGAAGAATTTCCCAAGGAATGGGCCAAGCGTCAAGCCAAGTTGGCTAGGATGGCCAAGGAGGTTGTGAGGAAATTCAATGAAGACACTGCTGCTGTTGCTGCTAAAGCCTCTGCTAGCAAGCCCAAAAAGGCTATGCCCAAGAAACCTGCTCGGAAGCCAAGCACCTTAGCAATGCCCTCATGGCCAGTTCCTCAAGCTGCTCCAGCTCCATCAAAGTCCTCAGCCCATGTGCATCTCGCCACGTGCCAAAGAACAACAGGCATCTTGATTGCCTCACGAGCCTCTGCTAGTTCTTCAGCTCCTCCAAATTCCTCAACTGGCCCCACTCTGTTGAAATCTAAGGTCACTGCTGGACGTGGCCCTAGACCAAGTCCTCCCAAGAAGCAATTCGCCTTCCATGTGCCGTCGAGTGATGACGAAGCTGATGATGAAGAACTCGCCCAAATCATCAGAGACAGACAAGAAAGGGCTGCTAGAGACAAAGGTAGCATTGTGCCATTGATGCTGGATCCCAAAGTGATCCTTGACTTTATCGACCTATGGCACAAGGACCCCAACACTCCTTTGCCTGAGATGAATCTCACACCTGGTCAAAATCATATGCTAGACGCCTTTATTGGTGAACAAAAGTGGATTTTGAATAGGACAAAAAAGCAAAGAAGGACCAGTACAAGAAGAAAAGACTGCCGAAGAATAACATCGTGAATATGTATTCTGAGGAACTGGTGAAGCTGCAAGCTGAAATCAAAACCCTCAATGATGAATTTGAAAGCTATCGTGCTGATTGGCTGGGAGCCAAAGTCAGATTCATGAATTTGACCAAGGGATTTTCCTCAAAAGTTGCAGCACCAACGCAACATGAAATTTCTCAAGGTGAAGCATCTGCTCAGCCCACTGAAGAACATGCCAGTACCACTGATGAAAATCAGGCTACTGAGGAAACTGAAGTGACCAGGGATGATGACTCCATTATAGCTTCTGAAGAAATTGACAGGGCAACCACTAGTGTTGTGCCTGGGGAACAAGCCAGGCCAGCAGCTTCAACCACTGTGCGTGAAGAAACTGACCAAACCAGGCAAACTGCAACAGTTGTGCCTGAGGAAACTACACAAATTTCCTCTGCTCCTCCTGCACCAACACCAAGTCCAGTTCTTCCTTCTACATCAGAAGTGAGGAAAACAAAGGCTGCGGAACGAGCAGTTGTGAGGAAAAGGAAAGCATTTGCTTCTTCTTAGTCTGTCGTACCTAATTAAGAAGGTGAAGAAATTGACAAGTTCTATGAACACTCCCATTGATGTTGTTCCTCTCTCAAGCATGCCATCAAAGGAAATCATACATTTTGTCAAAGAATATGTGATCCCAAGCGGATCAGATGAAGATGTTCCTTTTGCTGCTTCTTCAGAGTAGTTGGTCGAATAAATTGAAGTAGATAATATCCCTTCAACCCCAGTGATCTCATCGTCAATGCCTCAGTTCATAGCTGAAGAGGCTGGCGTTGAAGAAATGAGCGACAACGGTGAAGATGTGGATTGGGAGCACAACTGTGACACCCCGAGACCGATGCGCCGGGTGTCAGTCAGTTATTCGTCCTTGTTGCCATGTCATCTGCTTGCGTGTTGCATCTTGCCTTGTCGTCATGTGTGTTGCATCCTCATGTTTTCAAACTTGCATCCGTCTGAGTTCGCCCGTCCTTTCCGTTGTCCGTTCTGAGCCCAGACACACTCGCACGTGCCCGCGGCTCCTCCGATTATTTATTTTATGAGTGGACGAAAAACATTCTTGGAATGGGTTGAAACTTGGCGTGTGGTCTTATTATAGCATAGGTAGACCGCCTGTCAAGTTTCGTCGCGTTTGGAGTTCGTTTGATAGCCCAACGGTTAACCGCGTTAACCGCGGGAAGCCTTTTCTCTTTTGGCCCAACACCCCTTTTAACAGCCCCAAGCCCATTCTAACTACCTCCATGCTCTTGGCCATTCAATCACGATCGCGTGGCCGCGAACCACTCCTCATTTGGACTCTCCTAGCTCCCTCTACCTATAAATATGTGTCCACCCCCGAAATTCTCGTAGATTGAACCCTAAATTTCGTCCCTCTCGCCCGCCGGATATGTCCATCCGCCGCCGGACATGTCCACCGCCTCCAGCCACCTCACCCGGCCAATTTGAGGCCGCCACCTCAGCGCTGGTGCCGCCACGGGCGAATCCACCGCCGACATGTGGCGCTCCGCCCCGTCGCCTCCCTCCTCCCGCGCGCCGGCCCGCAGGTCCCGTGCCTGGCCCGCCCGGGCCCGTTTGTCCGCCGCAGCCCACAGGCGCCCGCGCGTGCGCTCCGCCGCCTCCCCGCACAGGTCCCGTCCCCGCCGCCGCGACGACAAGCCGCTCCGCCGCCACCCGGCCTCCGCCGGCCCCTCGCCGTCGCCGGGCACCTCGCCTCGCCCCAGGAGCGCCGCCACCCATGAGAGCTCGCCGCCGGCCTCCCTGCTCCGGATCTGGCGCCCCCTCGTCTCCGGCGACCAGATCCGGCCGCCTCCGGCACCTCCCGTGCCCCGTCGTCGCCGGACCCTGCCAAGCTCGCCGCGCCGCCGTCGTGGTGCCGCACGGGTCGAGCGAGAGCTCGACCAGCAGCCGCACGGCCTCGTGGGCCTTCCTCGCGCCGTGGGCCGCGCCTCTCCCACCGGCCCAGCTCCCTACAGCGCCCAGGGCCCGTCTCCACGTCGGCCCAGCCTCCCCAGGTCGGCCCGCTTCGTCCTCCTCCTCAGATGGGCCAAGCCCACTAGGTGAGCCACCCTCTAACCCTCGCCCGTGCGCGTTTTAGCTAATATACGCCCGTTGTGTTTTTTTCCAAGTCAAATAAACTGCTAAGTCTTTTCTATCATAAAAATGTTGCATGTTTGCATGGCTGTAACTTGATGTGTGTATGTCCAAATTGAGTGAATGATATGTCAAAATGATTGTGGTGATATGCTCTTCATTTTGTTCCATTGTGCCATGCTTGTTTGACTTCATCTTGATGCCCTAATCCCTGTTGCAAGAGTTCTACTTGTTTAAAAACTGCTGTTAACTATAATTTTGTTGCATACTTGTGATGCTTGTAACTTTGGGCATGTTTATCCAAATGGAGCATATGATATGTCAAAATGTTCATTGTGAAGTGCTCTACATGTTGGTTGATGTAGCATTCATGTTAGGTGCCATCTTGCCATGTTAATCTCTGTTGCAAAAGTGCATGTGGCTGTTAAGTGCTGAAACTTGTTATGAGATGCTGATTTCACTTGCTCATTGCTATTGGTGTGTTTGTCTTCATGCCACATGTCTATATGTTTTAGAAGCACAATCATACGGTCTTTGCTGTGGTGCAATCCACTTTCCATGATATGCCTTGAGGTGACTTAAACAAGCTTGTAAACATGCCATGTGGATGTTGCTGTTTTATACTTAGTGAAAAAACTGCTAAGTCTGGAATCTGTTTAACCTGATGCTATGCTTGCTTGATGCCCCACTCAAATCCATGCTTGTTTTGGAGTGGACAATGATCATGTCTTGTTGTCAATGTTATGCTCTATCCATCCATGCCTTAGTTTGCTTAAATGGCCTGCTGTAGCTTATTTATTTCTTGCTCTCAAGTTGCTATAAAATTTACCTGTCAGGTTTTTTATCAGCATGTTCAATTTGGTGAAGCTTGTTGTTATTGATCCATGCCTCCTATGGAGTTGCTCCAATGGAGTTGTTTGATGTATGATATGTCTACTACATGTCCATGATCTTTATATACTTAGTGGAGTTGATATGCTTGTTGTTTTATATACTTACCGGATTTGTTATGTGTTGATTCCGGCCTCATTTAAACTTGTTGGGTGATGTTGTTCTTGTGTGCTTCATCCCTTGCCATGTTTTGCATCATATAGACTTGTCTTGCATCCTACTTGGTTGAGCATGTTGTCTTGTTCTTGTGTTGTGTGTTTACTATGTTGTGTGCTTTCTTCTCGCTAGTTCTTTTCCGTTGAGATCGTGAGGATTCGTTCGACTACATGTGGTTCGTCTTCGAGGCTTCTTCTTCGTCTTCTTCATGGAACCGTTCTTCTTCCTTGCGAGATCTCAGGCAAGATGACCATCACCTTGGATACCTTTACTATATTGCCATGCTTAGTTGTCTCGATGCTATCGTTATATGTCGCGCTACCCATCATTTATGTCAGCCTCTCCTTGTTGCCATGAACCTCTAACCTTTGACACCTTCCCAGCAAACCGTTGTTTGGCTATGTTACCCGCTTGCTCAGCCCCTCTTATAGCGTTGTTAGTTGCAAGTGAAGATGAAGATCGTTCCATGTTGGAACTTTGTCGGTGTATTTGGATCAACACCTATGGGATCACGAGAATCCCTACTACGGTTGTGGGGCGCGGGGTTGAGAGAAGAGCGGATCTAACAGTTAGCACACGGTTCCTTTACCCAGGTTCGGGCCGCAAAGATGCGTAAAACCCTACTCCTGCTTTGGTGGATTATATGTTTGTGTTCTTCAGCTAGCTATGGGGCGTGATGAGCTCCAAAGGCTGAGTCGTGAGGAGTTCTAAAAAGACGAATCCTTCTCCTGGTCGCCTCGGGCCTCCTTTTATAGGGAAAAGGGGTTGACACAGTGGCACACAGGAGGTGGAAAGGGTACAGTGATGCGAGGTTATCCCTCGCATTATAGGACAAGGCGCATTTAATGCGCTTAGCTTAGGTGTCCTCGCTTTATCGGGGACGGGGGAGACATCCGTCTTGTCCGTCGCTGCTCCTTCTTGCGTTGACACGCGCCCTGGCCAGCGATGCCTGAGGTGCCATGTAGGCAGGCAGGCAGCTGAGGTGGTGCAATGGTGGGTCTCCACGAAGATCTGCATGTTGCCACACAGGTGCCTGCCCAGCTGGTTGGGTCGGCAGCTGCATGGGGCGGTGGAAACTCAGTTGGTGCGGGCCTGATGGTGGCCCTGTGGGTGTCCTCAGCAAGGGCCTTGCCGGGGCTCCGGCAAGGGTCTTGCCGCGGCGCCTGCTATCATCCCCGGCAAGGTGCTTCCCGGAGGTCTTGTGGTCTTCCTTGGCTGGGATCCCGCCAAGGGTCGTCGTCTTTTTAGCTTGTATCTGATCTTGGATGTCTTCACAAAGATCTGCATGCCACTACGGGGATGCCTCCCGAATCTTTGCCCCATGGGGGCAGTGGACTCAAGGGTGATCCACTCCATAGGCGTGGGGCGAATTGCCGCGGCAAGGGTCTTGCCGGGGCTGCAAAGGCTGGCCCCGGCAAGGATCTTGCCGGGGCTGCTAGAACCAGCTCTCGGCAAGGATCTTGCCGGGGGATCCCACTTCGTCCCCTTTGCTCTTTGTGGTCTTGGCTTTGGGCTTCAGTCTCCATCGAGTTTCGGTCTTACTCTGGCTCACCTCCCTTGCCATGCTTGGTCAGGTGGTGCCCGTGGCTCAGACTGCCCATGCACAGTTATAGTGGTACAGAAAGTGTACCCCTCTTTTCGTACACCGACAGGAGCCCCCGAGCCTGGGCCACACATAAGCGCGACGTGTAGCTGGGCCAGGCCGAGAACGGTGCGTGGGCAGGCGGGGCGGTTTTCACCGTGGTAAGATTTTCCGCGCGCTTCGCCCCCCACGATCCGCGCGCGGCGCGGGGTGGAGGGGCGTGCGTGACGTGTGCGGCATGCGCGGGGCGGTTTCCGCAGGCATGCGTCACGTTGCAGTAAATGCGAAAGGAGGCGGCCCGCGTCCCCCCCCATAAGAAGGAATAACCGCGGGCGCGCTGCTCACTTCCTCCATTTTCCTCGCGCCTCTTCCAATCTCAGAGCCACTGTTCCCTTTCTTCCTTCCTTCTGAAGCCTCCGCCGTTGCCTGCCGCCGTCGCTTCGCCATCCCCTTCCCTCAGCCCTCCAACTCAGCCGCCATGGTGTGCAAACCTGCCAAGGGCAAGGGGGTGGCCAAGGGCGCCGGGCCTGTGGGGCCGCCGGAGGGCGCGTTTTCGGGGGACCGGACGAAGGCTGCTTTCTTCATCCCGTCGTCGGTCGACGTCCTCGAGCTCCGGGCTGCCTTCAAACCCCTTTGGGGGGTGGAGACGAGGGGGAAGAACTTGGGGCATCCGACGACGCGCGTCATTCTGGCCGCTTGCGCCGAACCTGGCCCAAATCGGTACCCCTTCTTCGTCGACTACTTTTCTTGCGGGTTGTGTCCCCCCTTCTCCGATTTCTTCTGTGATGTCATGCACACCTTTGGCTTCTGCCTCTTGGATTTCACTCCGAATGCGGTGGCGTGCATGGCTTTCTTCGCGCACCTTTGCGAAGGCTTCGTCAGGGTGCAGCCCAACACGACGCTCTTGCGCCACTATTGCACCCCTCAGATACAGCCCGGAGGTGCCATCTCTGGATGCATCACCTAGATTCCGAGATCCAAGGGAGCGTACCCAGAGGGCGCCGTGAAGGAGAGGTGGCATGAATGGCGCGGCCGGTGGTGCTGGATTGAAGAAGACAAGCCGCCAACATTCTGCAGGGTCCGCCGGGTGCCGCCGGTCCGTGGCAGCGACTGGGGCGACGTCGACGCCGCCGACGGGAGGCTCACCGTCGCCACCACCAGGATCCACCGGCTTGCCCAGGCCGGGCTCACCCTTGAGATGATCGGGGCGGACTTCATTCGCCGTTGGATCGCCCCGTTGCACAAGAAGGGGAGCCCAGCATGGCTCTTTAGGAACCCGGCTGACGTCATGCGGCTTCGCCCTGGCCTCGACCACAACCTCACAGTGATAAGACACGCCCATTTCTGCCAGCGGCTCTTCCAACTTGATGTGGGTCGCGATGGCGAGGTCGAACGGACCGGCAAGGCCACGAAGGCTGCCGCAAAGGTCGGTAAGGCCGTCAAGGGGCAACTCTTCAAGCTGCCAGCGGGGGTGGTCCCGCTGTGCAACAATTCGCGCAAGTCCGAGATCGTCGCCATGATGCCAGAATGCAACGCGCACGGCCCCGTCCCGAGCTGGCAGGAGCCGGCGGACGAGGTCGTGCAGCAATTCTTCGACACTCTGGTCGAGGTGTGCGTCAAGCCTGACGCCGAGCGCTGGCTTGTCAGGGACAGCACCCAGGAGGAGCTGGACTACATCGCCGCTAGGGCGAGGGAGGCGCAGCTCGTCATGGAGGCCGGCAGCACCGGGGGTATGGAAGACAAAGACGCCACGGCTGCGGAGGAGGAGGAGCTCGCCCAGTGGGCGGCGGCCGCCGGAGAGGCTAGCAGCGCCGGCACCGGAGCTCCGCTAGTTGAAGACGCGGCCGATGAGTCGTCGTCCGAGGAGGACGCGGCGGCCGGCCCGGCGCCAGCCAGGGGAAGAGGGCGAGTCCTGCGGCGGGCCTGTTCCGGTGAGCCGGTCCGGCCCGACAAGACTGCGTAGCCTCAATTGGCCCTGGAGGGGTCCGGGCGCCACACGAGGGCCACGGCGGCGAGGAGGTCAACGAAGGCCGTCGAGAAGAAGAAGGCGGCAGCCCTTTCTCCGTCTAGGCGTGCACAAACTCCGCCCCCTTCTTCGCCTCCCCCGGCAGACGTCGGTTCGGATGGCGACGCGGAGTTCCCCTTCGATCTCGGGCCTCTCAGCCCGAAGAGGAAGAGGAAAGAGACGGAGGAGGAGGAGATGGACGACGAGTAAGTATTCCATTCCTTAGTGCCATTTCCATCCTCCTGAACCATGCCATTCATCTTGATCTGTTCTTGCTTCTTCAAGGACGCAGAGACGTTGGCCCAGAGGATAAAGAGGGCCAAGGCTTCGGCGAGCAGCCAGCCCCCGGCTGGAGCTTCAGGGACACCACTGGTGGTGTTGAGCAGCCCAGACGGCAGCCCCCGGCACAACCCCCAGCGTAAGTTCATCATCCTCTTCTCGCTCGACATGCAGTAGGTGTTTGTTGCTATGGTGCTGACCTTGCCGGTTTTGTAGGACGGGAGTAGCAGCAGGAGGAGCCGCAGGGGGCTACCCCCAACGCACCACCCCCATCGACCACGCCGCCGCGAGGGGCGTCCCCGGCAAGGGCACCAAGCATGGAGCCCACACTGATACGTCCCAAACGTATCCATAATTTTTGCTTGTGACATGCTTGTTTTGCATCATTGTCTCATGTTTATATCAAAGTTTTCTATCTTTTTAGGCATTTATTGGACTAACCTACTAATGGTTGCAAAAGTGCACAATGTTCTTGTTTTACACTTTATTGTGTAGGAATTACTTGGAAATTGACAAAAACGCAAAAGGAGTCGTATTGGAGTAGGACTCTGACTTTCCTGAAATCTGTCTGAGAACGTTTTTAGAAGATGGTCACGTTCCGGCCCGAAGACAACGTCAAACAGGAAAAACCTAGTTGCGAAAGTTGTGGGGAATTTCGAGAGGATGCTTATGGATATAAAATTCGTCCAAATCGGAGTCCGGACGACCGAGAAAAGCCCGTTTTACTAAAGCCCAAAAATCTGATGACGGGAATCCGAGAGTCTATATAAAGAGAGGAAACCTAGGTCACCAAGAGCCACGAATTTTCCTCCTCCAGGCCGCCGTCTTGGAGGGGAGGACCAGCACCATTGCAGCACCATCCACAAGGAAGAAGGGGGGCCAAGGAGCCGCTGCCCCCTAGGGCCGCCGCCGCCCCGAGGGCCGCCGCCGCCGCCACGGCTGCCGCCGGCCGCCTCCTCTTCTCCGGGCTGCATCTCTCCATCAACACCACCATCAATCTCTTGCTCACCATGGCCATGTGTGAGTAGTCTTCTCCGGGGCTGAGGGCTTGTACGTGTAGCTATGTGGTTATCTCTCTCTCCCATGATGTGATCTTCGTTGTGATCATAGGCTATGTTAATCTAGGGTGATCCCATGATATTTCCCCTTCCTCTATGTATTGAATTGATGTACTCACTTGTCTTTATCTAGTATAATCCCCGAGACCAAGGTGACAGCGGTCTATTGGACATGGATTAGAAGAATATTTTCATGAGTGATTTCCTCTTTTGTGTGTTGATTGAAGATTGAGAGTCTCATGGTGCTTGTCTTTGACTATCCTGGAGATATGTTGTGGTGATTGTGGTACTCTCTTTGGATGGCTGCGGTGACATTGGGAAATCCATAGATTGAGAACTACGAACTTTGAGGTGTGCTTTTGTAGCCCTACATAATTCTCGTCCTCTCTTGACCACAAAGGAATGACCTCCGAGTGCGTCTTCATTGCATGTTTTATGGGAAATATCATGTGATTAGACTATGTCAATGTTGTTTGGAGTTGCCACTAGTGAAAGTATGAAGCCTAGGCCTTGTTTCCACCATTGCAATACCATTTGTGCTCACGTTTACCACTTGTTTGCTTGCTGCACTTTTTATTACAGATTTATATTACTTTGCTTTGCCACTCCTATCATCCATATTTTACCATCTCTTCGCCGAACTAGTGCACCTATACAACTCCTAGTTGTATTAGGTGTGTTGGGGACACAAGAGACTTCTTGTATCTAGATTGAAGTGTTGCTTGAAAGGGGTACGTTCAACCTCCACTTCCCTGAGTTCGATAAACCTTGGGTTACTCACTTAAGGGAAATTTGCTGCTGTCCTACAAACCTCTGCTCTTGGAGGCCCAACACTGTCTACAGGAATAGAAGCGTGTAGTAGACATCACACACGCATGGAGGAAGAGGGGAACTTGGGCGCTGGTGGCTCTGCCACTGCGCCGGACGCCGGCGGGGAGGGGACTTCTGCTTCACAGCCCGGCACTGGTGAGTCGCCTGTCTTCTGTCATTGCTTTTCCCTTATCCTTTTTCTTGGCTTCATCATCCCCATCACTGCCCAGGCCCTCCTTCAACAGATGTGGAGTACGTGGACGCCGTTATCGAGGAAGTTGCTGAGGAGGCCGCGGCGGAGGCCGACAAGATCGCCGCCGAGGAGGCCGCCAAGGACGCTCCCGGGGCCGCCGCGGACAAGGCCGCCGAGGATGCCACCAAGGGCGCCGCCGAGGGTGCCGGCGGTGGGCCTGCCGGGGAGGCCAGCAAGGCCACAGTCGAGGAAGAGGCGATTGATGATCAGCCTTCTTCCTCCACAACCTCGGGCCCCGGTAGGTATCTGAAGGTGGGTGACAACATCTTTGTCCATCTTGCAGGGGCGTCAAGCTCCTGAGCGCCCGCCGGAGGGGAAGCCTTCGACGGCGAGGTGCTTGCCACCACCGGGCTTGAGGTTGTTGATGAACCGGGCGTCGGCGGTGATGGCTCTCCAGAAGGGCAGCTCTTCCGAGCCATGGGGGCCAATTTCCGGAAGCTCCAAGCGCTTTACCGTGCCCGCCTGGACAAGATTAAGTCCAGGATGGCAGCGGTGGATGAGGCGGAGGTGGACTTCCAGGCGCGCGTCGCTGAGGCGCAAACCTGGTTCCACCAGTCCCGCGAGGAGCAGAGGGCCTTCCAGGAAGAATTGGCCAAGCATGACGCAGAGCTCAGCATGAAGATGTCTGTCGTCGAGAAGGCCCAGGAAGAGGCGGCGAACTTGGCTGCCGCGGCCGAGGCCGCCCGGAACCAGCATCAAGCCGCCCTCGATTCCCAGGAGGAAGACCTCTCCGCGCGTGAGGCGAAGCTTGCCGCAACGCTTCCCGGCAAGGATGAGGAGCTCGAGGCCCTTGTCGAGCGGCTGACTCGTGAGCTGGGGCAGAGGCACAAAGAGGCACTCGATGCCCAAGCTCTGGCCCATTCCAGCAAGGTGCAAGAGCTGGAGGTGGAGCGGGATGAGCTGAAGGAGCAAGCCCTCAAGCTGTCCGACGAAAAGAACATGCTCAACTGCGCCTTGACAGAGGCGCAGGGAGCGGTCATCAGCAGGGCTGGGGAGCTCTCCGAGGCGCAAGACTCCATCAGAGATCTCAAGCTGAGGCTGGAGAATCTCGAGAAGATGTTGTCGGAGATCTCGGCTCGGGAGGAGGTCTTGACCAAGAGCATGGAGGAGGAGAAGTAGCTGCGGGCGGACGAGGGCGCCTCCCACCAAGAATACGTGGCGGGCGAGAACAGGTGGATCAGCCGGCTGGAGGACATCGCCGGCAGGGTTACCTCGCAATTGGCCCTCATGGTGATGCCAAACGTGAGGTATGCCCCTGAGTGGAGCGGGTCCGTCAACGCCAAGCTGACCCTGTTCTTCGAGGGCATCCTCGGTGCCTTGGCTGATCTTCACTCCAACAGAACAGACACGCTCGCCGGGGAGGCCCGGCGGCTTTGCCGGGGGGTCATGACCAAGGTCCTCACCAAGATGGCATTCTGGAACCCCACCCTCGACTTCGAAGCCGCGATGGACAGCTTGCCGGAGGATGCTGACCTCGCGGTGCTCAAGGAGCGCATCAAGCACGTCATCAGCCACATTGACGAAATCAAGAGGGTGGAGGGCCAGCGCCGGGATTAGGCATCCCGTTCTTCTTCGCCGCTGCGGGTTCATGACCAAGACAAATTTTATTTTTAGTTAGAACTGCAGCGATGACATGATGTAATATAACTTTCAAATATATCTAGAATCATGCATGTTATTTTCCTGTTTGCTGCCTCATTGTGTGTCCTCCCTACGCTAGCTGGGTAGGCTTGCCGGCGCGAAAAACCCAAGGTGGCGTCTTGGGGACGGGTCCTCATTGACCTGCCGGGCGAGCGTGCTGCCGGGTAAGCCACCTTGCCGCCCTTAAAGCAGCCGCTCGAACTGTCGAGTTTGACTCGAGTCAGAGTCGAGAGCCTTGCCAATTGCGGAAGGCTACCCTACCGTTTCCAACGCAGCCGTTTGAACTGTTGAGTGGACTCGAAACATAGCAAAGGCGTTGCCGATCGGGAAGGGCCCCATTTGCGTGCAGGTTTCTTTTTGCACAAAGAACGACAGCACCGAGGATAACAACTTTAAATAATAGGATAGAAATATCCAAGGTTCGATGTAACTTAGCTTCTATTTGTAGCTGCTGGAGCGCAGATCTTCCGGCCTCCTTCCTTCTCAAAGGGCCACGAAGACGAGAGAGCGTCGGGCCAACTGCTAGAGCCGATTCTCACAACTGCGCACCCCCTACCTGGCGCGCCAAAGATGTCGGTGTATTTGGATCGACACCTATGGGATCACGAGAATCCCTACTACGGTTGCGGCGCGCGGGGTTGAGAGAAGAGCGGATCTAATAGTTAGCACACGGTTCCTTTACCCAGGTTCGGGCCGCAAAGATGCGTAAAACCCTACTCCTCCTTTGGTGGATTATATGTTTGTGTTCTTCAGCTAGCTATGGGGCGTGATGAGCTCCAAAGGCCGAGTCGTGAGGAGTTCTAAAAAGCCGAATCCTTCTCCTGGTCACCTCGGGCTTCCTTTTATAGGGAAAAGGGGTCACCACAGTGGCACACAGGAGGTGGAAAGGGTACAGTGATGCGAGGTTATCCCTTGCATTACAGGACAAGGCGCATTTAATGCGCTTAGCTTAGGTGTCCTCGCCTTATCGGGGACGAGGGAGACATCCATCTTGTCCGTCGCTGCTCCTTCTTGCGTCGACACGCGCCCTGGCCAGCGATGCCTGAGGTGCCATGTAGGCAGGCAGGCAGCTGAGGGGTGCAATGGTGGGTCTCCACGAAGATCTGCATGTTGCCACGCAGGTGCCTGCCCAGCTGGTTGGGTAGGCAGCTACATGGGGCGGTGGAAACTTAGTTCGTGCGGGCCAGATGGTGGCCCTGTGGGTGTCCTCGGCAAGGGCCTTGCCGGGGCTCCGGCAAGGGTCTTGACGAGGCGCCTGCTGTCATCCCCGGCAAGGTGCTTGCCGGAGGTCTTGTGGTCTTCCTTGGCTGGGATCCCGCCAAGGGTCATCGTCTTCTTAGCTTGTATGTGATCTTGGATGTCTTCACAAAGACCTGCATGCCACTACGGGGATGCCTCCCGAATCCTTGCCCCATGGGGGCAGTGGACTCAAGGGTGATCCACTTCGTAGGCGTGGGGCGAATTGCCGCGGCAAGGGTCTTGCCGGGGCTGCTAAGGCTGGCCCCGGCAAGGATCTTGCCGGGGCTGCTAGAACCAGCTCCCGGCAAGGATCTTGCCGAGGGATCCCGCTTCGTCCCCTTTGCTCTTTGTGGTCTTGGATTTGGGCTTCAGTCTCCATCGAGCTTCGGTCTTACCCTGGCTCACCTCCCTTGCCATGCTTGGTGTGGTGGTGCCCGTGGCTCAGACTGCCCGTGCACAGTTATAGGTGTACAGAAAGTGTACCCCTCTTTTTGTACACCGACAAACTTGTTGTTGGAATATCACAATATCTATTATTATTATTAACACACCTATATACTTGGCAATGGGTGGAAGGCTTGGCCTTTTGCTCGGTGTTTTGTTCCACTCATGCCACCTTAGGAGCCGATAAACCGACATTATGTTCCTTAATTTTGCGTTCCTTACACGGTTGGGTATATGGGGACCCCTTGACAGTTCATCTTTGAATAAAACTCCTCCAGCAAGGCCCAGCATTGGTTTTAATTAGCCTCATAATAATAACTTAATTAATTAATTAAATTTGCATAGGGGGTCGCGCCCTCGGGATTCTTTTCTACATAGCAGGGGGGGCCAGTGCTGATGGTGTTGGTCCCAAATAGAGCGGTTTGCGGCGCCCCCCCTTGGAAACTTGGGGTTTGGTTGCCGTACGCTGTGCTCATCCGGACGTGGCCTGAGACGAGATACGCGCGGCTACTATCAGGGTGTCGGCACGTCGGGAGGTCTTGTTGGACTTGTTTTACCATTGTCGAAATGTCTTGTGCACCGGGATTCCGAGCCTGGTCGGATTGTCCCTAAGATAAGGGGTGATATTATTATTACTTCTGCTGATCGTGAGAGCTTGTGATGGGCTAAGTTGGGACACCCCTGCAGGGTTATGATCTTTCGAAAGTCGTGCCCACGGTTATGTGGCAGATTGGAATTTGTTAATGTCCGGTTGTAGAAAACTTGACAGAGGATCCGAAGTAAAACACACAATTGTGTGAGTAACAGTGACTGTCTCTTTTCACTTTGAGAAGAGAAAACGGTGGGGTTATGTTTGACTCGTAGGTAGTTCATGATCTTTAGCGATCACTACTAGTTCGCGACCGTTTGCGTAGATGCTCATCTTATTCTTGTACTCGTAAGTTAGCCACCATATATATTGCTTAGGCCCTGCTGCAACCTCACCACTTTACCTCTTCCTACCTATTAAGCTTTGATAGTCTTGTTACCCATGGTTATGGGATTGCTGAGTCCTCGTGGCTCACAGATACTACAAAAACAGTTGCAGGTGCAGGTTTCCGATGTCTTGACGTGAGAGCGATGATCGTTGTGTTGGAGTTCTTTCTTCTTCTTCTTGTTCTTCTTCAGTCTTGGGTTAGGTTCCGGGTCGGCAGCCTGGGATAGCAGATGGATGTCTTTGTGCTTTTCCTGTTTGCATCTGTAGTCGGATGTCTTGTATTGATGATGTTGTATTCATGTGAGTTGTATGAATTGTTGTATCCCCCATGTATGTATGTAATGGTACGATGTAATGATATCCATCTTGCTAAGCGCCCGAAATGCGGTTGTGCCCCAATCACGTAAGTGTCATGTGATCGGGATAGAATCGCATCTTGGGCCTGACAACAACTCCTGTGCTGAATGATGACTTTTGGGACAGTATGCACCCAATTCTCCATTCTTCACACCGCTGCAGCAAATTCCTCGGTCCCCAGAGCGTACTGAAGTTCATACGGGCTCTAAAGAACCTCGCACTACTCCCTCCGTCCATGAAGAAATTCCAGCCACTAGTGCTAATGAAAAAGCATGAAGAAATTCCAGCCACTAGTGGTGCTAAAAAAGCTGCTGAAGAAATGAAGTCCCCAATTGCAGCTGAAGCAGAAACAAAAATTCCTCAGCCTGCAGTTCCTGAGGCTGTGATGAAATTGACTGACAATCCTCAGCCCAAGCCTAAGGATCCATTCACTAATAAGAAAAATTCAAGGCTGATGACTTCTTCCACGAGCATGTGTTCTTCACTAACTTCAATCCATATGACTGTGCTCGTCTTATAAGGAAGCGTTTCTGGACTACCAGCCAAGCCAACTTCTATTCCTCACTGCTTTTTGGAAAGGACAAATCTTCGACCATGAGCATACTCCTCATGTCGATATGGAATCCTTGCCTTGCTTCACACCGGTCCTCAGCACTCTCTTCGATGCTGGATTGCTCTCCCTCTGCACTAACATATGCGACTGGAACGAAGAGCTCATTCTTCAGTTCTATGTAACACTGCGCATGACCGGAAAAGCTGAAGATGTGAACTCTTGGGTGCTGGACTGGATGATAGAAAATACTCACCTCAAGGGACCGACCTCTGAATTGCTTCACGCCCTGCCTCTCAGTCCTCCCCTTGAAGGTGCACGGTGTGTATACCATGAACCTGAACTTACTGATCACTATATGCAAGTATTGATGAAACCGCTGAAGCCTGGTCAAGCACCAAGAACCAAATTCCTCGTGAAGGAATTTCTATATCTACCTCGGACTATCTATCAAATTCTGACCAAGACTTTGAGTCAAATCAAAGGCCACAAGTCAAATGATGAGGAAATCATTGGCATCATGAAGAATCTGATGTTCTATATCATGCATGGGATCCCCATCAACTATCATGATTTCTTCATGAGGACTCTGGCAAATGTGGCACTGTCTCCTTTCAACCTGAAGCCTTATGCTCCCTGGATCATGAGATTCATCAGAATAAGGTCCTCTATTGATTACAAGGCTGACTTTCAGAATCATCTCAGCTATCTGCCTCCACTTGAAGTCCTCAAACGGACATATTCTTCAGTTGATGGAAAAGGTAAAGCTGCAATCATTGATGAAGGCATTCGTCCATTGGATGGTCAAATCCACAAAGCCACATCCTACTCTACCAATGATGTCTCTGCCACTCATGACTCTGCCACCAATGCTTCAAGGCAAATCCTCAAGGCACAACTCCAAGGTGATGACTGATCATGAGCTTCTCCTCGGTCTTCATCAGAAGGTCGATCGCAACTATAAATGGGTCAAGAGGCAGTTTGGTTCAATTCTTCACAACATGACCACGACTTATAATGCAGTGAAGAAAAGGCACTACTACCTTCATGAAGTTTTCAATCGCACCTGGGCTGTTATGTCTAACCTCTACAATGAAGAAGATCTGAAGCAAATGGGCTTCAAGGAAGACTTTGAATGGTCTCAGCCTCCGACGAACAAATTCAAGAAAGTCATAGTGCCTTCCTTGGTGGCCAGCTCACATTCTTCCTCACGCCATACGGACGAGTATGAAGATTTAGACAACACTGCGGTAGGCCCTGCTCCAACAACCGACCCCAACAACACTAGCGCTCCTCCATCGTCTTCGTGATATTCTTCAGGGGCGTTAGTCCTCATTTTTTGTCCCTTTTGGTCATTCGATGACAAAGGGGGAGAAATTCGAGTTAGTCTTCAAGCGGGTCTTTATATATGGGCGTTTTTTTGCTAAGTTACAACTCTCGTTCTTTTGAAGACTTTGTTGGATCGAGTTGTAAACTTAAACCCGATGGTGGTCTGATACTTTCACTATGGTCTTCTGAATGCTATTTCCTCATATATGTTAATGCACGCATGCTGAATTATATCAGTCACCATATTTCATCATGCATTTCAAATTATTCATATCATATGTTAAATGCGTGTATGAATTACAAGATATAGGGGGAGATCTCCTTGATACTACTCTTCCAATGTGCATTGCTTCAAAAGCAAATTCCTCACTATGCACATCTTCAGGGGGAGTTCTTCCATATCTTGCAATCAAATTCCTCAATATCAGTATTTACACTTCATAGGTTTATCCCCATTGAAAACTTAACCTATATTGTCATCAATCACCAAAAAGGGGGAGATTGTAAGTGCATCTAGTGCCCCTTAGTGATTTTGGTGTATTGAAGACTTATAGGTTAAGGGACTAATGCATTTGTGAGTGTACACAGGTCTATAAGTCTATGAGGAATTTGATATTTACAAAGAATGTCGACCGCTAAAAATGAATGTCTTCAACTGAAGACTTTGGATTTCTGAAGATTTTGAAAGTGAAGAAATTGGTGTGACCTTGAAGACTTGGATAATCATGTGAGGATTATGAAGCGTGAATACTTTTGTTTTTGTAGTTTCATTTTCTCTTTCTTGAGTCATAAGAAACACCGTACTGTTAAAGGGGGTCGAGGAAAAACTAAGGAAACATATTTCCAAGTGATCAACTCAAAGCCTGCACTACCCAATCCTTTCGAGTGAAGCCATTGGAAATCTCATACAGCTCAGTCAATTTCTTCAGTGACAAAGACGCAGTTCTTCTGGTCTCTGAGGAATTCGTTCTTACTGAGGAGTTAAAAATTCGTCAGTGCGAATTTCCTACAAGTGAGGAACATGATAGCCCTGAGGAATTTGATACTCAACATTCGGATCGTTGCTGTGCTATGCGCCAGCTGTCCCAAAACATCCACCTACCTAACGGTCATATCATTTAAGGGCATTTATGTCTTATCATGTCGGGCTGCTCCCTAGGCTATAAATAGCCGCCCCCTCAACCACTAGCTGGTTGGCTGCTCCGAGAGAAACTGACACTTGTCATTAGAGCAACCCATCCACCGAGGACTTTGAGCGAAAATCATCAAGTGCGGAAAAACCCAAAACCCAAACACCTAAAACCCCAAAGTGATTGAGCATCACTGAAGAGATTGTTCCTGTGTGGAACCAACACTTGTTACCTTTGAAGACTGTGATCTTCTAGACGGTTAGGCGCCAATGGTCTAGAGTATCCATGAGGAATTGTGGATCACCGGGTGACCGAGTTTGTGAAGGTTTGGAAGTCACCTGTGAAGACTTACCACGAGTGATTGGGCGAGGACTATGTGGCCTTAGCTCAAGGAGAATACGGTGAGAACTTGGTGTCCTGGACTATGTGTCCGGAACTAGGTGTCCGGGACTGTGTGTCCTCAGGTTTAAATACCTAGCTGCTCCAACCAGACGTACAACTATCACAGCAGTTGGAACTGGTTTACCAAATCATTGTCTTCATCAATCTTACTAGTTCTATTTCCTCAACTCTTCCATTTACTCATTCTTGTGTTGTTGAACTTGATCTGTATTGTTTGAAGACTTCGACTGAAGACTTTCTCAATTTCCTCAACCCTATTTCTTCAGTCATAAGCCCTCAGCCTGCTTATCATGTTTACACGCTACCTATTCTTTGTGCTTGCTTTCATTTCATCATGATGACCATGTGATACGTCCATTTTGCATCATGCTTTTATGTTGATATTTATTGCATTATGGGATGTTATTACGTGTTATGTCACAATACTTATGCCTTTTCTCTCTTATCTACAAGGTTTACATGAAGAAGGAGAATGCCGACAGCTGGAAGAAAAGGAGAAAACTCTGAAACCTATTCTGCACAACTCCAGAAGCCCTGAAACTTCACAGAACTCTGTTTCAGAAAATATAAAAAATATCTGGCGAAAGAAGACCATGAGGGGGCCACCTGCTGTCCACGAGGGTGGGGAGCGCGCTCCCCTCTCTGGGCGCGCCCCTGTCTTGTGGGCCCATCGACGGCCCCCCGATGCCCATCTTCTCCTGTATGAGGTGTTTTGACCTGTAAAAAAAATCATAAGGAGGCTTTTGGGACCAGACGCCGCCGTCTCGAGGCAGAAACCAATCTAGGGCTCCGACAGATCTGTTCTGCCGGGGATACTTCCCTCCGGGAGGGGGAAATCGTCACCGCCGTCATCACCAACAACTCTCCCATCTTGGGGAGGGCTATCTTTATCAACATCTTCACCAGCACCATCTCCTCTCAAACCCTAGTTCATCTCTTGTATCCAATCTTTGTACCCAAACCTTAGATTGGTACCTGTGGGTTGCTAGTAGTGTTGATTACTCCTTGTAGTTGATGCTAGTTGGTTTATTTGGTGGAAGATCATATGTTCAGATCCATTTTGCATATTAATACCCCTCTGATCATGAACAATATTATGTCTTGTGAGTAGTTACTTTTGTTCCTGGAGACATGGGAGAAGTCTTGCTATAAGTAGGCATGTGAATTTGGTCTTCGTTCGATATTTTGATGAGATGTATGTTGTCTCTCCTCTAGTGGTGTCATGTGAATGTCTACTACATGACACTTCACCATTATTTGGGCCTAGAGGAAGGCAGTGGGAAGTAATAAGTAGATGATGTGTTGCTAGAGTGACAGAAGCTTAAACCCTAGTTTATGCGTTGCTTCGTAAGGGGCTGATTTGGATCCATATGTTTCATGCTATGGTTAGGTTTACCTTAATACTTCTTTTGTAGTTGCGAATGCTTGCATTAGAGGTTAATCATAAGTGGGAGGCTTGTCCGAGTAAGGGCAACACCCAAGCACCGGTCCACCCACATACCAAATTACCAAAGCACCGAACACGAATCAGATGACCGTGATGAGTTTGACGATAATTCCCATGTGTCCTCGGGAGCGCTTTCCTTCATATAGGAGTTTGTCCAGGCTTGTCCTTTGCTACAAAAAGGATTGGGACACCTTGCTGCACCTTATTTACTTTTACCTTTTGTCACTTGCTACCAATTACCTGATCACAAAACTATCTGTTACCTATAATTTCAGTGCTTGCACAAAATACCTTACTGAAAATTGCCTATCATTTCCTTCTGCTCCTCATTGGGTTCAACACTCTTACTTATCAAAAGGACTACGATAGATCCCCTACACTTGTGGGTCATCAAGACTCTTTTCTGGCGCCGTTGCCGGGGAGTGAAGCGCCTTTGGTAAGTGGAATTTGGTAAGGAAAATTTTATATAGTGTGCTGAAATTTATTGTCACTTGTTACTATGGCTCATAATCCTTTGAGCGGCTTGTTCGGGGTATCTTCTCCCCGACCAGAAGAGCAAAGAGTTTCCCCTCAATCTACTGCACCTACTGAAAATGTTTGCATTGAAATTCATTCGCGTATGATAGAGAAACTGCTTGATAATCCTTTTACAGGAGACGGAGCACTGCATCCCGATTTACACCTAATCTATGTGGATGAAGTTTGTGGATTATTTAAGCTTGCAGGTATGCCCGAGGATGTTATCAAGAAGAAGGTATTCCCTTTATCTTTGAAGGGAGATGCATTGACATGGTTTAGACTATGTGATGATATTGGATCATGGAACTATAATCGTCTGAAGTTGGAATTTCATCAGAAGTTCTACACTATGCACCAGGTTCATCGTGATCGTAATTATATTTATAATTTTTGGCCTCGCGAAGGAGATAGCATCGCTCAAGCTTGGGGGAGGCTTAATTCAATGTTATATTCATGCCCCAATCATGAGCTCTCAAGAAAAATGATCGTTCAAAATTTTTATGCTCGGCTTTCTCTAACTAATCGCACCATGCTCGATAATTCTTGTTCTGGCTCTTTTATGATGAATACTGTTGAATTCAAATGGGATTTATTGGAAAGAATTAAATGCAACTCTGAAGATTAGGATCTCGACGAAGGTAAGGAGTCAGGTATGACCCCTAAGTTTGATTGTGTTAAAGCTTTTATGGATACCGATGTTTTCCGTGAGTTTAGCACTAAGTATGGACTTGACTCTGAGATAGTAGTTTCTTTCTGTGAATCATTTGCTACTCATGTTGATCTCCCCAAGGAGAAGTGGTTTAAATACCATCCCCCTATTGAAGTAAAAGTAGTTGAGCTTGTTAAAGTTGAAAAATAGACTATCACTTATAATGCTGATCCTATTATTCCTATTGCTTATATTGAGAAACCACCTTTCCCTGTTAGGATAAAGGATCATGCTCAAGCTTCAGCTGTAGTTCGTAAGAGTAATACTAGAACACCTACACCCTCTGAGCAAATCAAAGTTGAACCTAGTGTTGCCATGGTTAAAGATCTCTTGGTAGAAGATTTAGATGGACATGTTATTTACCTCCAAGAAGAGTGTGCTAGAATAGCCAAACCCAATGCTAGGAATAAACATAGACCTATTGTAGGCTTGCTTGTTATCTCTGTTAAGATAGGAGATCATTGCTATCATGGTTTATGTGACGTAGGTGCTAGTGCGAGCATTATCCCTCTTACCTTATATCGAGAAATTATGCATGATATTGCACCTGTTGAGTTAGAAGGGATTGATGTTACTATTAAGCTTGCTAATAGAGACACTATTTCACCAGTTGGGATTGTTAGAGATGTTGAGGTTTTGTGTGGGACGGTTAAATACCCTACTGATTTTCTTATTCTTAGTTCCCCACAAGATAAATTCTGTCCCATTATATTTGGTAGACCCTTCTTGAATACTGTTAATGCTAAGATAGACTGCATAAAAGATGTTGTTACTATTGGGTTAGGGGATATGTCTCATGATTTTAACTTTGCTAAATTCCGTAGACAACCCCTTGAAAAAGAACTACCTAGTAAGGATGAAATTATTGGTCTTGCTTCTATTGCTGTGCCTCCTAATGATCCTTTAGAACAATACTTGCTAGATCATGAAAATGATATGCATGTGAATGAGAGAAGGGAAATAGATGAAATATTCTTTAATCAGGGACCTATATTGAAAAACAACTTGCCTGTTGAAATCCTAGGGGATCCTCCTCCACCCAAGGTTAATCCCATGTTTGAACTTAAACCTTTACCTAATAATCTTACGTATGTTTATCTTGATGAAAAGAAGATATATCATGTTATTATTAGTGCTAACCTTTCAGAGCAAGAAGAAGAAAAACTATTGAAAACTCTGAAGAAGCATTGTGCTGCTATTGGATATACTGTGGATGATCTTAAGGGCATTAGTCCCACATTATGCCAACACAAGATAAAATTGGAAGAAAATGCTAAACCGGTTATTGATCATTGGCGACAGTTAAATCCTAAGATGAAAGAAGTAGTAAGGAAGGAAATACTAAAGCTTCTAGAGGCATGTATTATCTATCCAGATGCTGATAGCCAGTGGGTAAGTCCTATCCATTGTCTTCCTAAGAAGGGAGGTATGACTGTTGTTCCTAATGATAGAGATGAATTGATCCCTCAAAGAATAGTTACAGGTTATAGGATTGTAATTGATTTCCGTAAGTTAAATAAAGCTACTAAGAAAGATCATTACCCCTTGCCTTTTATTGATCAAATGCTAGAAAGGTTATCCAAACATACTCATTTTTTCTTTCTAGATGGTTATTCTGGTTTCTCTCAAATACCCGTGTCAAAAGGGGATCAAGAAAAGACCACTTTTACTTGTCCTTTCGGTACCTTTGCTTATAGACGTATGCCTTTTGGTTTATGTAATGCACCTGCTACCTTTCAAAGATGCATGATGGCTATATTATCTGATTTTTGTGAAAATATTGTTGAGGTTTTCATGGATGATTTCTCCATTTACGGAACTTCTTTTGTTGATTGCTTAAGCAACCTTGATCGAGTTTTGCAGAGATGTGAAGACATTAATCTTGTCTTGAATTGGGAGAAGTGCCACTTTATGGTTAATGAAGGCATTGTCTTGGGACATAAAATTTCTGAAAGAGGTATTGAAGTTGACAAAGCTAAAGTGGATGCTATTGAAAAGATGCCGTGCCCCAAGGACATTAAAGGTATACAAAGTTTCCTTGGTCATGCCGGGTTTTATAGGAGATTCATTAAGGACTTCTCCAAAATCTCCAGGCCTCTGACTAATCTTTTACAAAAAGATATTCCTTTTGTCTTTGATGATGATTGTCTAGAGGCATTTGAAATAGTTAAGAAAGCCTTGATCTCTGCACCTATTGTCCAGCCTCCTGACTGGAATTTACCCTTTTAGATTATGTGCGATGCTAGTGATTATGCTGTTTCTAGGACAAAGAGTTGATAAGAAATTGAATGTTATCCAGTATGCTAGTAAAACTCTAGATAGTGCCCAGAAAAATTATGCTACTACTGAGAAAGAATTTTTAGCAGTTGTATTTGCTTGTGATAAGTTTAGACCCTATATAGTTGATTCTAAAGTAACTATTCAAACTGATCATGCTGCTATCAAATACCTTATGGAAAAGAAAGATGCTAAACCTAGACTTATTAGATGGGTTCTCTTGCTACAAGAATTTGACTTGCATATTGTTGATAGAAAGGGAGCTGAGAACCCCGTTACAGACAACTTGTCTAGGTTAGAGAATATACTTGATGACCCACAACCTATTGATGATAGCTTTCCTGATGAACAATTAGCTGTCATAAATACTTCTCGTACTTCTCCATGGTATGCTGATTATGCTAATTATATTGCTGCTAAGTTTATACCTCCTAGCTTCACATACCAGCAAAAGAAAAAGTTCTTCTATGATTTAAGGCATTACTTCTGGGATGATCCACACCTCTATAAAGAAGGAGTAGATGGTATTATTAGACGTTGTGTACCTGCGCATGAACAGGAATAGATCCTACGCAAGTGCCACTCCGAAGCTTATGGAGGACACCATGCGGGAGATAGAACTGCACATAAGGTATTGCAATCCGGTTTTTATTGGCCTACTCTCTTCAAGGATGCCCATAATTTTGTCTTATCTTGCGATGAATGTCAAAGAATTGGTAATATAAGTAGACGTCAAGAAATGCCTATGAATTATTCACTTGTTATTGAACCATTTGATGTTTGGGGCTTTGATTATATGGGATTGTTTCCTGCCTCTAATGGGTACACACATATTTTAGTTGTTGTCGATTATGTTACTAAGTGGGTAGAAGCTATTCCAACAAGTAGTGCTGTGTAATGCCCCGGATGTAACATTTTCCCTATATGGCAATATATAAACTTTGGCTTCATCAATTCCATTCCGGGTTCTTCTTCATTTCGGGTTTCTTCGTTTTGTCGTGTGCGTGTGTGCATTTCATCCATGTCACATTGTCATGTGCATTGCATTGCATTTGTGTTGTCGTTTGCATCCGGTCCCACTCGTCTCTTCCCGTTGTCCGTTTCGAGTTCCGACGCTCTCACACGTGCCCGTGGCATCCCCGAGTCCTTCTTTCGTGTTTGGCCGTGTAACTTTTCCGGAATAGCGTGAGACTTGTCGTGCGATGTTGTTTTGGTACGTGTAGGCCGCCTGTCAAGTTTCGTCGCATTTGGAGTACGTTTGGTACTCCAATGGTTAACCTAGTGGGCTAAAAGTACCTCCTCTTTGAGGCCCAAGACCCCCTCCACAACAGCCCACCAACCCAGCACAACCCTTCCCATCATCTCGGTCGTCGAATTGTGATCGCGTGGCCGAAAACCGCTCCCCATTTGGACTCTCCTAGCTCCTTGTGCCTATAAAAACGTCCACCCCTCCATTTTTTGTCCAAAAAACCCGAGTCTCCTTCCTTCTCCAGCCTCGCCTCGAAAACCGTGCCGGGCGGACGTGTCCGCCCGCCACCGGACACATCCGCCACCGCACAGATCCGCCTCCGCCGCCGCGCTGGCCCGCAGGCCCGTTCCCGGCCCGCCGCAGCCGCCGTTTCGGGCCAGATCGCCGTGCCCCCGCTCTCGCCTTCCCCGCCGCCTCCGGTCGCCGGAACGCCGCCGTCCTCCGCCGCCGGCGCCGGCCACGCCGCCGCCCGACGCCGGCCTTGCCCGCCGCCTGGAGCTCGCCCCCTCGCCGCTCTGGCGCCGCCCTCCGCCACTTCCGCCGCCGCGCCCCTCGGCCATCTTCGCCGCCGGCCGGCCCTCGTCCCACCGCCGTCGGCCCCCCTCCGGCTGGAGCTGCCGCGGCCGACGGCCGCCACCGAACCAGCCGGGAGCCGGGCCGCCGCTGCGGGATCGATCGAAGCGACCCCGATCCCAATCCAGCCGTGCGCCCGGGTCCGAACCCAAGCGGGCCGCGCCCGTTTCGCCCGCGGATCCGCGCCCGATCCGCAACCCGTTTGACCCGATCCAGTCTGAGGTTGACCCTTGTCTTTTTTGCCAAGTCTTTTGTTGTCTGATGCATTCTTGTGATGGCAATAACTTTTACTGTGCTTGTCCAATTTGTGCATATGATATGTCAAAATGACCGTGGTGATGTGTACTATGTTTTGTTCCATTGTGTCATGCTTGTTTGAGTCCATCTAGATGTCTTAATCATCATGACAAGAGTGCTACTTGATATAAACTGCTGCTACTAGTTATTTTCATGCCATGTTTGAGATGTGATAACTTGGTGCATGTTTATACAAATGAAGCAAATGATATGCCCAAATGTTCATCATGAGATGCTCTACATGTTGGTTGCTACAGGATGCATGTTAGAGTTCATATTGCCATGGTTATCCCTATTGCAAAAGTGCAAGTGGCTGTTAGGTTTTGCAACTTGTTACGAGATGCCTAGTTGAGGAGCTCGTTGCTATTGTTGTGTTTGTCCCCATGTTGCATGCTCATATGTTTTAGAATCCCCATCATGTGATCCTTGCTGTGGTGCACACCCCTTGCCATGATATGCTTTGAGGTGACTTAAACATGCTCACAAACATGCCATGATAATGTTACTGTTTTAACACTTTGTGAAATTTCACTAAGTCTGGAATCTGTAATATCCTGATGCTATGTTTGCTTGTTGTCCTAGGCAAATCCATGATAGTTTTGGGGTGGCTATTGATCATTACTTGTTGTATATGTTGTTGCCTATCCATCCATGCCCTCACATGCTCATTTGGGTTGCTGTAGCCTATTTAATTCATTCTCCCAAGTTGCTATAAAATATTGCTGTCAGGTTTTTATTGTCATGTTCAAAATGTTGTAGCTTGTTGCTATTGATCCATGCCTCCTATGGAGATGCTCTAATGGAGTTGTTTGCTATAGGATATGTCTACTTCATGTCTATGCTTCTTGTCACCATGTTTGAGTGCTGTAGAGTATATAATTATTGCTCCAAAGTTGCTATGTGGCTGTTATTTTCAGCTTTGCATTGTTTCTTGTTTCGGGTGTATCTTTTAGCCCGTTGCTCCGTTTTTAGCAATTCCTATATGAAACTTGTGTGATTTTGCATGTAGATTCATAATATCATCTTGTTAACATGTTTGGAGTATGTTTGCTTGATGTTTGGGTGCATCTTGCACCGTTGCCATGCTTATCTTGTTTTGATCATATCTTCTAGATCGTAGCTCCGTTTTAAACAAGCTTTATATGAAACTTGACTAGAATTTCGTGTAGATTGTCATGGTGCATGTTAACTTGCTGTTTAACAACTTTAACATAAGGCTTGTTCAGATCTGGACTAATTTCAAACTATGCTTATGAGGACTTACCGGGTTTGTCTTAAGTAGTTTCCGGCCTCATTTAAACCTGCTATTTCTTGTCTTGTTTCTCTGTGCTTCCTACCTTGCCATGTTTTGCATCCTAAATAGACTTGTCTTGCATCCTACTTGCTTGAGTAAATTGTCGTGTTCTTGTGCTGTTTCTCTGTGCTTCCTATGTTGTCATGTTGTGCATCCTAAGTGCATCTTCGGTGCTTCCTAAGTGCATCATGCATGCATCCTGTAGTTTGCGCATTGCACCTTGTTTGATTTCGTGCCTCGTGTGTTCTTGTGTTGAGTAGAGCCGGAAGCCGAGACCGAGTACGAGAACGAAGTTACTACCGAGGTTGAGAACGAGGAGCCGTCTTACGATCCCATCGACGACTCGACATGCAAGATGACCTGACCCAGATATCATTACTATCTTTGCCTATTGCTAGAAGTCTCGCTCTTTAGCTTATTGCCTCGATGCCCATGTTTGTCTGTCAGCCTCCTATTGTAACCATGAATCTGTCTAACCACCCTACCTATGCAAACCTTTGATTGGCTACGTAGGCTTCGCTCAGCCCCTCTTATAGCATTGCTAGTTGCAGGAGAAGCTTCGAAGATTCTTGCTTCATGTTGAAGCTTGTTGGGATATCACACTATATAAATTCTTAAATGAAATCATCTATATATTGGTAATGGGTGGAAGTCTAAGCCTCTTGCTTGGTGATTTGTTCCACTCATGCCGCCCTAGGAACCGTATAAACCGGTGTTATGTTCCTTGATTTTGTGTTCCTCACACGGTTGGGGTTATGGGACCCCCTCGATAAACCGCTTAGCGCTAAGTCTTTTCCAGCAAGTCCCAACATTGGTACTATTTGCCTAACAACTAAAACTTGCATAGGGAGTAATTAACCCTCTTCTTAATCAACAACCCCGGGCCAGTGCCCCACATGAGTGTTGGTCCAAACTGGGGGTCCTGCGGGGCCACCTCAAGGAAACTCGAGGGCTGGTAAAAACCCGTAGCATCACCCATCCGGTCGTGGCCTGAGACGAGATACGCGCGGCTACTATCAAGGTGTCGGCACGCCGGGAGGATTTGCTGGATTAGCCTTACCTTAGTCGAAGTATCTTGAGCACGGGATTCCGAGGATACTCGGGCCTTCCCACCTTGGAGTTGCGACTCCGCGGATCGTGGGCTTGTAATGGGCCAAGTTGGAACACCCCTGCAGGGTTTTGAACTTTCGAAAGCCATGCCCGTGGTTATGTGGCAGATGGGAATTTGTTAACATCCGGTTGTAGAAAACTTGACACCATGTTCAGAACACACTACCAGCGTGAGTACCGTGACGGTCATTTTCCGAAAGGGGTTCGGGAAGTGAACACGGTGGGGTTATGATTGACATGCTTAGTTAGGATCACTTCGTGATCACTTTATCGCTCGTGGCACTCCTCTTCTCGCTCTTATCACGTAAGCTAGTGCTAGTGAAGCTGCAGCCTTTTATTCTTTCTTCAGCCTTGTTCCAGACCCAAGGCTTAGATAGTATGCAGGTACCATGGTGAACTACTCAGGTGACGGCACAGAGCTGTACTGGGAGTACGATGAAGAACGTAGCCGATACTATGTGCACTATCCCGATGATCAGTAGTGGTTTCTACTAGGGGCGATCCGAACCTGTGGCTTTATGTATTTGGTATCTTTCATTTGGATCTTCACCCGTAGTCGGGTTGTGATGTTATTTGGATGATGAATTGCTATGTAATGAATTGTGTGACGTGGCGAGTGTAAGCCAATTATCTCTTTTGCTTTTCATCCCTATTTTTACATGAGATGTGCAAAGATACCGAACTTGAGATCATTCCAGAATGGGCTTATACCTTTAAGTCGTGCCTCGACACGTAGGAGGTATAGTCCCATCCTGGGCATTACAAGTTGGTATTCAGAGCCTTCTCCGACCTAGAAGCCCCCACTGATTGATCGAATCGTTGACGGTTGAGTGTAGGCACACACTTAAAATGTTTTGAGTCCTATATATATATCGGAGAGTAGGATTTATTTTGCTCCTCATCTCTTTTCACTCTGGTGAGGACTCTTGACAATTACTCTTGCCTCTTCTACTCTCAAAATTTCACCAATTTTTTTTAGGAATCTCGCGAGTATTGTTTGGATTGTTCCGGTGTCTTGTGACGAGAACATTGTTCTCGATGCCTCCTGACATTTAGGGGTTGTGGCAGTGTCCCGGGGAGTTGAGCTCCGAGGTGTTGTCGTCACAAATATATCGCATCAGTTCTGGAATACTTAAGACGGCCGACATCGGAAACTCTCCTATGCGGTTAGTGGCAAGATAACCCCGACGTCACCCAGTACTGGGGAGGTAGTTCGGGAGTATCTCCATAGCTTGTATAGTAGATGCGTTTCGAAGGTCCGAGGTAGACGGTTTCTGGAAATAACTGGTTATGTGTTGAAGGATGGATACAGCTGGATGTAGGATTAGAGTTGAGTGTGCGATGCTTCCCCTGTATCCCCAACACCTGATTGCATAACTGGAAACTTTCGGAAATTAATAGGTGGGTTCATCTAGTAGCTCGTAGGCATTCTTCCAATGAATGCATGATATGGAGTTTGGGGTTCTACATTGAGTGAAGTAGTTTTATGGCCGTTGTTCCGATCGGGAGTTGCATCTTAAAGGGTCCTTGGGTATGCTGATCCGGGGATTGCAAAACCCTTTTGTAACACGTTCCATAAGCTTTCAGCACGAATATGTCGAACGAAGCTTCTATCTTGTATTTGTTCTATCTGCTCCTCGTTGTTTTATTTACCTTTTGTTCTCCCAAGTGGCTTCTCGTGAAGATTTTTGTTACTATTAAACTGTGGATTACATTGGTGCATTCTTGTTCGAATGTTCTTGTGAAGACTATGTTGCAATTCTAGCCGTTGATTCAGCTTATATATTCTTTCAATCAATGGCTAATAGTTGTCATCTCATTCAGGATGGCTCCTAAAAAGGTTCCCAATGCTAACCCAGAGGTGAAGAGGTTCCTGATCGTCCTCCTTCACCTCCTCCTCCGTCTGAGGCCTGGAGAGCAATTATGCAAGCAACAAACCAGAACACCCAGATGCTTATGCAAATGATGCAGAACATTCAGGCAAATCAAGAAAATTAGCGTGCTCATGGGAACCAAGGACAAGGCAATTTGTTCAACCAACCTCACTTTGCTACGCTCAACCAGTTCTTGGCAAACCAACCAAAGGCATTCAGTTACTGCGTGGACCCTCTAGATGCTGAAGACTGGATAACAGATATCAAGAAGCATTTCGAGTGCAGTAACGTTAGGCCCGAGGACTATGTGAAGTTTGTAGCCTTCCAACTCAAGGACCAAGCAGCTGATTGGTGGCAGCAGTACAAAGACTCCAGAGCAGGGCGTGTAATCTCCTGGGATGACTTCTGCAAGGACTTTCGCTCTCACCACATTCCAACAAGTGTCGTCGAGGGTATGCGTGAGCAATTCCGCAACCTGACGCAAGGCTCAATGACTGTCTACCAATATAATGTCAAGTTCGAGAACCTTGCCCGCTATGCCAAGCAAGACATCCCAGATGCCAAGAGCAAGATCTATCAGTTTCGCGGTGGTCTGAAGGATGAACTCCAACTAGCTCTCACCTTGTTCGAGCCAGATGAGTTTGATCAATTCTATAACATGGCACTTAAGCAAGAGGCAGCCCAGCTCAAGATGGAAGCTTCCAAAAAGAGGATCAGAGACGTTGTTCACTCCTCCTCTTCTTCTCAAGTGGTCGCAAAGCAACAGAAGTTTTGGCTTCCACCTCCTCCAGTGATCCGAGCTCCCTACAACAACAATAATTCTGGTGGCCGTGGTTTCTCCCACCCACCCAACCCAAGCAATCAGTCAACGAATCACTTTCAAGCTTCAAAGTCAAGTGCTCCTTATCACCATCCTCTCTCAGAAGTGGTTTGCAACAAGTGCACTCAGAAGGGTCATTATGCTAACAAGTGCCCCAACTCAAGGCGCCTTCCGCCTCCTCCACCTGTCAGCACTGCTATTGTCAAGCACAATCCCAAGCATGCAAGAGTGAATCTGATGAATGTAGCTCAAGCAGAGAATTCTTCAGATGTGACAATTGGTAATCTTCCGGTTAACTCTATTCCTGCAAAAGTGTTGTTTGATTCGGGTGCATCATGTTCTTTCTTCTCTCAACCGTTTGCATCCAAGCATAATGTTGACATCAAAAGTCTGCCAAGGGAGTTATCAGTTATTTCTCCGGGGAGATGAATGCATTCTAAAATATTTCCTCCGGATGTATCTATTCGCATGGGTTATTACTGCTTTCTGGCTTCTCCGGTTGTTCTCGGCAATTCCGACATTGATCTTATTCTCGGGATGGATTGGCTTTCTCAGCATGATGCTCACATTGATTGTGCAAATAAGGAAGTCAAGATTACTCATTCCGACAAAGACGTGATTATCTTTGCCTCTCGAGATAACACAATCAGGCTATTCTCTGTCAATGACAAGGGCGAGATTAATGCCATCTCTCAAATTCTGGTGGTCAATGAATATAAAGACATTTTCCCTGAAGAGCTTCCAGGCATGCCTCCGCATCGTCAAGTTGAATTTGTCATTGAACTCGAGCCTGGTACTGAGCCAGCATGCCGGCGTCCGTACAAGCTCTCCCCTGAAGAGTTGAAGGAGTTGAAGAAACAACTCGATGAGCAAGAGCGTATGGGTCTAATCAGGCCTAGCACTTCTCCTTGGGGCTGTGGTGTCTTATTTGTCAAGAAGAAGGATGGCACGGAGCGCCTTTCCGTTGATTACCAGCCATTGAACAAGAAGACAATAAAGAACAAGTATCCACTCCCCAACATCAATGAATTGTTCGAGCAGCTCAAGGGAGCTAAAGTGTTCTCAAAGCTCGATCTCCGAATGGGTTATCACCAAATTCGCATTCGTGAAGAAGATATCCACAAGACTGCCTTCAGAACAAGCTACGGTTCATATGAATATACAGTCATGTCATTTGGCCTCGCAAATGCTCCTCCCACCTTCTCGAGAATGATGCACTACATATTCAACCCCTACACCAACGAATTTGTGCTTGTGTATCTGGATGACATCTTGGTATTCTCCAAGAATGAAGAAGATCACAAAAAGCACCTCCGTCTGGTTCTCGACAGACTCCGTGAACATAAGTTCTATGCCAAGTTCTCCAAGTGCGAATTCTGGCTCGATAAGGTCTTGTATCTGGGCCATATCATCTCCGCCGAGGGTATCTCTGTCAACCCCGAGAAAGTTGAAGCGATTGTCAACTGGGAACCTCCTCAGAACGTCAAGCAACTCCGAAGCTTCCTTGGTCTTGCTAGCTATTGCAGAAGGTTCGTTGAGAACTTCTCCAAGATTGCCAAGCCTCTCTCCAACTTGCTGCAGAAGAATGTCAAGTACAACTGGTCTCCGGATTGTGATGTGGCATTCAAAACTCTCAAAGAAAAGATCATCTCTGCTCTGGTTCTTACTCCTCCAGATGAGTCCAAGCCCTACGAAGTATTCTATGATGCTTCTCTTCAAGGACTTGGTGGTGTGCTAATGCAGGACAAGAAAATTGTGGCATACACTTCTCGTCAATTGAAGTCAAGTGAGAAGAACTACCCCACACATGATCTCGAACTAGCAGCTGTGGTACACGCCTTGATTACATGGAGACACCTTCTGTTGGGCAGAAAAGTCGACATCTTCACCGATCACAAGAGCTTGAAGTACATCTTCACACAGCCGAACCTGAGCCTTCGCCAGACTCGTTGTGTTGAGATGATCTAAGAGTATGATCCAAGCATCGAATACACACCTGGCAAGGCCAATGTCATTGCAGATGCCTTGAGCAGAAAGGCATATTGCAACAGTCTCCTTATCAAGCCGTTCCAGCCTGAGCTTCATGAAGCATTCAGGAAGCTCAACCTCCAAGTTGTTCCGCAAGGCTTTCTTGCAAATCTTCAAGTTGCTCTTACCTTGGAAGATCAGATCCATGAGGCCCAACTCAGTGATGATATGGTGCAAAAAGTGAAACATGGTATTGCAAAGGGTACTCCCAAATACAAGTGCTATCGCGTTGATGAGAGAGATACCTTGTTCTTTGAGGACAGACTTGTGGTTCCCAAGGGTGATCTCAGGAAGCTCATAATGAACGAAGCACATGAATCCCTCCTCTCGATTCATCCTGGATGTTGCAAGATGTACCAAGACCTCAAGCAATCTTACTGGTGGACTCGCATGAAAAGGGAGATTGCCCAATTCGTGAATGAATGTGATGTCTGCAGAAGAGTGAAGGCAGAGCATCAACGTCCAGCCGGTCTTCTCCAACCTCTTCCTATTCCCGAGTGGAAATTCAACCACATTGAAATGGATTTCGTCACTGGGTTTCCCAAGTCCTAGAAGGGGAATGATTCTATCCTTGTTGTCATCGACAAGCTTACCAAAGTAGCTCACTTCCTTCCAGTCAAAGAATCCATCAATGCAGCTCAACTGGCAGAGTTGTACACTTCCAGAATTGTGTCCTTACATGGCATTCCTCAAGTTATCTCCTCAGACCGTGGAAGTTTGTTCACATGCAAGTTCTGGGACTCCTTTCAGTCTGCCATGGACACTAAGATCCATTTCAGCACTGCATTTCACCCTCAAACTAGTGGTCAAGTCGAGAGAGTGAACCAGATCCTAGAAGACATGCTCGGAGCTTGTGTCATATCTTTTGGCATGAAGTGGGAATATTGCCTTCCGTTTGCCGAGTTCTCTTACAACAACAGTTTCCAAGCAAGTGCCGACAAAGCTCCGTTTGAAATCCTTTATGGCAGAAAGTGCTGTACTCCTCTCAACTGGTCCGAGACTGGTGAACGTCAACTTCTTGGCAATGACTTGATCTCAGAAGCCGAAGAAATGTGCAAAGTCATACGTGAGAATCTCAAGGCCGCTCAGTCGCGTCAGAAGAGCTACTATGATGGCAAGCATCGTGATTTGGCCTTCAACATAGGGGATCATGTCTATCTCCGTGTTTCTCCTATGAAAGGCACCCAAAGATTTGGTATCAAAGGCAAGCTTGCTCCTAGATACGTGGGCCCTTTCAAGATCCTTGGCCAAAGAGGCGATCTAGCCTATCAACTTGAGCTCCCTTCCAACCTTGCAAATGTTCATGATGTGTTTCACGTGTCTCAACTCCGCAAATGCTTCAAGACACCTGAACGCACTATTCCGTTTGAGGAGATTGATCTTCAACAAGACTTCTCTTACCGAGAGCACCCCGTTGCTATTCTCGAAGAAACCGAGCGCAAGACCCGCAACAAGTCAATCAAGTTCTTGAAAGTTAAGTGGTCACACCATACCGACCGAGAAGCTACGTGGGAACGAGAAGATCACCTTCGTTCCGAGTACCCTTCCTTCTTCCAGTCCTAGATCTCGGGACGAGATCTTTTCGTAGTAGAGGAGAGTTTGTAATGCCTTGGATGTAACATTTTCCCTATATGACAATATATAAACTTTGGCTTCATCAATTCCATTACGGGTTCTTCTTCTTTTCGGGTATCTTTGTTTTGTCGTGTGCATGTGTGCATTCCATCCATGTCACGTTGTCATGTGCATTGCATTGCATTTGTGTTGTCATTTACATCCGGTCCCACTCGTCTCTTCCCGTTGTCCGTTTCGAGTTCCGACGCTCTCACACGTGCCCGTGGCATCCCTGATTCCTTCTTTCGTGTTTGGCCGTGTAACGTTTCCGGAATGGTGTGAGACTTGTCGTGCGATGTTGTTTTGGTACGTGTAGGCCGCCTGTCAAGTTTTGTCGCGTTTGGAGTTCTTTGGTACTCCAACGGTTAACCTAGTGGGCTAAAAGTACCTCCTCTTTGAGGCCCAAGACCCCCTCCACAACAGCCCACCAACCTAGCACAACCCTTCCCATCATCTCGGTCGTCGAATTGTGATCGCGTGGCCGAAAACCGCTCCCCATTTGGACTCTCCTAGCTCCTTGTGCCTATAAAAACGTCCACCCCTCCATTTTTCGTCCAAAAAACCCCAGTCTCCTTCCTCCTCCAGCCTCGCCTCGAAAACCATGCCAGGCGGACGTGTCCGCCCGCCACCGGACACATCCGCCACCGCACAGATCCGCCTCCGCCACCGCACGGGCCCGCAGGCCCGTTCCCGGCCCACCGCCGCCGCCGTTTCGGGCCAGATCTCCGCGCCCCCGCGCTCGCCTTCCCCGCCGCCTTCGGTCGCCGGAACGCCGCCGTTCTCCGCCGCCGGTGCCAGCCACGCCGCCGCCCGACGCCGGCCTCGCCCACCGCCTGTAGCTCGCCCCCTCGCCACTCCGGCGCCGCCCTCCGCCACTTCCGATGCCGCGCCCCTCGGGCATCTTCGACGCCGGCTGGCCCTCGTCCCGCCGCCGTCGGGCCCCCTCCGGCCGGAGATGCCGCGGCCGTCGGCCGCCGCCGAACCAGCCAGGAGCCGGGCCGTCGCCGCGGGATCGATCGAAGCGATCCAAATCCCGATCCAGCCATGCGCCCGGGTCCGAACCCTAGCGAGCCGCGCCCGTTTCGCCCGCGGATCCGCGCCCGATCCGCAACCCGTTTGACCCGATCTAGTCTGAGGTTGACCCTTGTCTTTTTTGCTAGGTCTTTTGTTGTTATTTTTGTTGTCTGATGCATTCTTGTGATGGCAATAACTTTTACTGTGCTTGTCCGATTTGAGCATATGATATGTCAAAATGACCGTGGTGATGTGTACTATGTTTTGTTCCATTGTGTCATGCTTGTTTGAGTCCATCTAGATGTCTTAATCATCATGACAAGAGTGCTACTTGATATAAACTACTGCTACTAGTTATTTTCATGCCATGTTTGAGATGTGATAACTTGGTGCATGTTTATCCAAATGAAGCAAATGATATGTCCAAATGTTCATCATGAGATGCTCCACATGTTGGTTGCTATAGTTTGCATGTTAGAGTTCATATTGCCATGTTTATCCCTATTGCAAAAGTGCAAGTGGTTGTTAGGTTTTGCAACTTGTTACGAGATGCCTAGTTGAGGAGCTCGTTGCTATTGTTGTGTTTGTCCCCATGTTGCATGCTCATATGTTTTAGAATCCCCATCATGTGATCCTTGCTGTGGTGCAAACCCCTTGCCATGATATGCTTTGAGGTGACTTAAACATGCTCACAAACATGCCATGATAATGTTACTGTTTTAACACTTAGTGAAATTTCACTAAGTCTGGAATCTGTAATATCCTGATGCTATGTTTGCTTGTTGTCCTAGGCAAATCCATTATAGTTTTGGGGTGGCCATTGATCATTCATTGTTGTATATGTTGTTGCCTATCCATCCATGCCCTCACATGCTCATTTGGGTTGTTGTAGCCTATTTAATTCTTGCTCCCAAGTTGCTATAAAATATTGCTGTCAGGTTTTTATTGTCATGTTCAAAATGTTGTAGCTTGTTGCTATTGATCCATGCCTCCTATGGAGATGCTCCAATGGAGTTGTTTGATGTAGGATATGTCTACTTCATGTCCATGCTTTTTGTCACCATGTTTGAGTGCTGTAGAGTATATAATTATTGCTCCAAAGTTGCTATGTGGCTGTTATTTTCAGCTTTGCATTGTTTCTTGTTTCGGGTGTATCTTTTAGCCCGTTGCTCCCTTTAGAGCAAGTCCTATATGAAACTTGTGTGATTTTGCATGTAGATTCATAATATCATCTTGTTAACATGTTTGGAGTATGTTTGCTTGATGTTTGGGTGCATCTTGCACCGTTGCCATGCTTATCTTGTTTTGATCATATCTTCTAGACCGTAGCTCCGTTTTAAACAAGCTTTATATGAAACTTGACTAGAATTTCGTGTAGATTGTCATGGTGCATGTTAACTTGCTGTTTAACAACTTTAACATAAGGTTTGTTGAGATCTGGACTAATTTCAAACTATGCTTATGAGGACTTACCGGGTTTGTCTTAAGTAGTCTCCGGCCTCATTTAAACCTGCTGTTTCTTGTGTTGTTTCTCTGTGCTTCCTACCTTGCCATGTTTTGCATCCTAAATAGACTTGTCTTGCATCCTACTTGCTTGAGTAAATTGTCTTGTTCTTGTGCTGTTTCTCTGTGCTTCCTATGTTGTCGTGTTGTGCATCCTAAGTGCATCTGCAGTGCTTCCTAAGTGCATCATGCATGCATCCTGTAGTTTGCGCATTGCACCTTGTTTGATTTCGTGCCTCGTGTGTTCTTGTGTTGAGTAGAGCCGGAAGCCGAGACCGAGTATGAGAACGAGGTTACTACCGAGGTTGAGAACGAGGAGCCGTCTTACGATCCCATCGACGACTCGATAGGCAAGATGACCTGACCCAGATATCATTACTATCTCTGCCTATTGCTAGAAGTCTCGCTCTTTAGATTATTGCCTCGATGCCCATGTTTGTCCGTTAGCCTCCTATTGTAACCATGAATCTGTCTAACCATCCTACCTATGCAAACCTTTGATTGGCTACGTAGGCTTCGCTCAGCCCCTCTTATAGCATTGCTAGTTGCAGGAGAAGCTTCGAAGATTCTTGCTTCATGTTGAAGCTTGTTGGGATATCACACTATATAAATTCTTAAATGAAATCATCTATATATTGGTAATGGGTGGAAGGCTAAGCCTCTTGCTTGGTGATTTGTTCCACTCATGCCGCCCTAGGAACCGTATAAACCGGTGTTATGTTCCTTGATTTTGCGTTCCTCACACGGTTGGGGTTATGGGATCCCCTCGATACACCGCTTAGCGCTAAGTCTTTTCCAGCAAGTCCCAACATTGGTACTATTTGACTAACAACTAAAACTTGCATAGGGAGTAATTAACCCTCTTCTTAATCAACAACCCCGGGCCAGTGCTCCACATGAGTGTTGGTCCGAACTGGGGGTCCTGCGGGGCCACCTCAAGGAAACTCGAGGGCTGGTAAAAACCCGTAGCATCACCCATCCGGTCGTGGCCTGAGACGAGATACGCGCGGCTACTATCAGGGTGTCGGCACGCCAGGAGGATTTGCTGGATTAGCCTTACCTTAGTCGGAGTATCTTGAGCACGGGATTCCGAGGATACTCGGGCCTTCCCACCTTGGAGTTGCGACTCCGCGGATCGTGGGCTTGTAATGGGCCAAGTTGGAACACCCCTACAGGGTTTTGAACTTTTGAAATCCATGCCCGCGGTTATGTGACAGATGGGAATTTGTTAATATCCGATTGTAGAAAACTTGACACCATGTTCAGAACACACTACCAGCGTGAGTACCGTGACGGTCATTTTCCGAAAGGGGTTCGAGAAGTGAACACGGTGAGGTTATGATTGACGTGCTTAGTTAGGATCACTTCGTGATCACTTTATCGCTCGTGGCACTCCTCTTCTCACTCTTATCACGTAAGCTAGTGCTAGTGCAACTGCAACCTTTTATTCTTTCTTCAGCCTTGTTCCACACCCAAGGCTTAGATAGTTTTGCTACCCGGGAACGGGATTGCTGAGTCCTCCGTGGCTCACAGATTCTACACCACACCAGATGCAGGTACCATGGTGAACTACTCAGGTGACGGCACAGAGCTGTACTGGGAGTACGATGAAGAACGTAGCCGATACTATGTGCACTATCCCGATGATCAGTAGTGGTTTCTAGTAGGGGTGATCCAAACCTGTGGCTTTATGTATTTGGTATCTTTCATTTGGATCTTCACCCGTAGTCGGGTTGTCATGTTATTTGGATGATGAATTGCTATGTAATGAATTGTGTGACGTGGCGAGTGTAAGCCAATTATCTCTTTTGCTTTTCATCCCTATTTTTACATGAGATGTGCAAAGATACCGAACTTGAGATCATTCCATAATGGGCTTATACCTTTAAGTCATGCCTCGACACGTAGGAGGTATACTCCCATCCTGGGCATTACATGCTGATCATAACACCTCTATGAAGATGTTTAAAGAAGTTATTTTTCCGAGGTTTGGAGTCCCTAGATACCTAATGACTGATGGTGGTTCACATTTTATTCATGGTGCTTTCCGTAAAATGCTTGCAAAGTATGATGTCAACCATAGAATTGCATCCCCTTATCACCCACAGACTAGTGGTTAAGTAGAACTAAGTAATAGGGAGTTGCAATTAATTTTGCAAAAGACAGTTAATAGGTCTAGAAAGAATTGGTCCAAGAAACTTGATGATGCATTATGGGCCTATAGAACTGCATACAAAAATCCTATGGGTATGTCTCCATATAAGATGGTATATGGAAAAGCTTGTCACTTACCTCTTGAGTTAGTACACAAGGCATATTGGGCTATCAAATAGCTCAATTATGATTTCAAACTTGCTGGTGAAAAGAGGTTATTTGACATTAGCTTTCTTAATGAATGGAGAACCCAGGCCTATGAGAATGCCAAGCTGTTTAAAGAAAAAGTTAAAAGATGGCATGACAAAAGGATACAAAAGCGTGAGTTTAAGTAGGTGATTATGTCTTGCTATACAACTCTTGTTTAAGATTTTTTGCAGGAAAACTTCTCTCTAAGTGGGAAGGACCTTACGTTATCGAGGAGGTCTATCGTTCTGGTGCCATAAAAATTAACAACTTCGAAGGCACAAATCCGAAGGTGGTGAACAATCAAAGAATCAAACATTATATCTCAGGTAATCCTATAAATGTTGAAACCAATGTTATTCAAACCGTAACCCCGGAGGAATACATAAGGGACACTTTCCAGAACGATTCAGCCTCCGAAATGGAAGAGGTATGTGGTACGGTAAGTAAACCGACTCCAAAACAGCTCTAAAGACAATTTTTCTCCGTTTTGGAATATTTAGAAAAATAGAAAAATAAGTAGCAGTCCGGAAGAGACACGAGCCGACCACGAGGGTGGAGGGCGCGCCCCCCTTCCCTAGGCGCGCCCTCTGCCTCGTGGGCAACTCGTGTGCCTCCCGGACTCCGATTTCTAGTATGTTACTCCTTTTGGTCGGTAAAAATTCATTATATATACTCCCGAAGGTTTTGACCTCTGTATCACGCAAAAAATCCTCTGTTTTCATTTCGAGTTGCTGTTTTTGACAGATCTATATCATCATGGCGTCCTCCAACATCCCCAAGGACAAGTTCTTCGAGAAGGTCATCAACCCCTACCTTGCGGAGGTGCCGCATCACCCTAAAACCATGGAGTTGCATGAGGGGGTGCTGCACATCCGTGATGTTGAGGGGCCAAGGAGGACCGGAAGCGTGGAGACAAGACTCGAAGCAATGGAGCATCAAGTTTTCAAGTGCCAAGGTATGGTGGAACATGGACTCAATGCCAACCACATGATGATCTCGGAGCTCTCCAACAACCTCAAGCTGGACTCAAGGATCTTCGGGGAAGCTATCCCCAATCTTCATGAGAAGATCAAACACCCCCAAGCCCAGATCTATGACCTGCAAAACCAAAACTATGAGTATGAATATAGATTCAAGAAGATGAGTTTGGCTGCGGATTTGAGTATCCCGGAGGCTCGATCATCCTTCTACAATGGTGAGCCCATGCCTTGGAAGGTGGACAACAAGCCTACATCATCAACAACTTCATCACCACCCACGAAGAAGGAGACATAATCATATGGGTATGGGCACTCCCCTTGGCAACTGCCAAGATTGGGGGAATGACCCCGGTATCATATCATCATTACTCCTATCTTTACCGCTTTTATTAGTTCGATCCTTTTGGTAGTATCTTGATCTAGTAGAATAAAGTTAGCATGATCCAGTTGTGAGCTTTTGCCTTATGATTTTTACCCTTTGTAATCGAGTCCGTGAGCTATATAAGAAAGATTAGTTGAGTCAAGGGCTTGATTTCCTCACTGTGGTCATGATAAAAAGAAAGAAAACATAAAGAGTATCCAAGAGATCATATTGATCTTATGGCAAGTAATGACTTCACATATAGGAGTATGATAAATAAAAGTTGTTGGGAGTTGACAAACATAGTTTTGGTCATTGTTGCAATTAATAGGAAGTACTAAAAGAAGAGAGGCTTCACATACAAATATACTATCTTGGACATCTTTTATGATTGGGAGCACTCATTAAAATATGACATGCTAAAGAGTTAATGTTGGACAAGGAAGACAACATAATGGGTTATGTCTTCTTATATCCGAAATAAAGTATATTGTCATGGATCATCCAACATGTTGAGCTTGCCTTTCCCCCTCATGCTAGACAAAACTCCTTGCACTAAGTAGAGATACTACTTGTGCTTCCATACATCCTTAAACCCAGTTTTGCCATGAGAGTCCACCATACCTACAGATGGATTGAGAAAGATCCTTCCAAGTAAGTTGTCATGTTGCAAACTCGCTAAAATATGTATGATTTATAAGTGTGGAGGAAATTAACTTTGTACGATCTTGTGATATGGAAGTAATAAAAGCGACGGACTGCATAATAAAGGTCCTTATCACAAGTGGCAATATAAAGTGACGTTCTTCTATGATAATACTTTGTGCATCCAACCATAAAAGCACATGACAACCTCTGCTTCCCTCTGTGAAGGGCCTATCTATTATTCTTCCTTAAGAGTCAAGGTGAAATTCACCATTCCTTTTTTGCATTTAATCCTTTGGCAAGCACATTGTGTTGGAAAGATCCTGACATATATACCCACTTGGATGTAGGTTTTCATGGCCTATTATTGTTGACATTACCCTTGAGGTAAAAGGTTGGGAGGCAACACCATAAGCCCCCATCTTCCTTTGTGTCCGATTAAAACTCCATAGCCATAAGTATTGCGTGAGTGTGAGCAATTGTGAAAGACTACATGATAGTTGAGTATGTAGGCTTGCTGAAAAGCTCTTACATTGACTCTTTCCGGTTTTATGATAAATTGCAATTGCTTCAATGACTGAGATCAAAGTTTGTTAGTTTTCAATGAAGTTTATGATTCATGCTTGATATTGTGGATGAATTGTTACTATAGCATAAGGATCATATGATAATATATATATATATATATATATATATATATATATATATATATATATATATATATATATATATATATATATATGTTGATCTTATGAGAATGATCATGATGCCCTCATGTCCGTATTTTATTTTTATCGACACCTCTATCTCTAAATCATAAGGAGGCTTTCGGGACCAGACGCCGCCGTCTCGAGGCGGAAACCAATCTAGGGCTCCGACAGATCTGTTCTGCCGGGGATACTTCCCTTCGGGAGGGGGAAATCGTCACCGCCGTCATCACCAACAACTCTCCCATCTTGGGGAGGGCTATCTTCATCAACATCTTCACCAGCACCATCTCCTCTCAAACCCTAGTTCATCTCTTGTATCCAATCTTTGTACCCAAACCTCATATTGGTACCTGTGGGTTGCTAGTAGTGTTGATTACTCCTTGTAGTTGATGCTAGTTGGTTTATTTGGTGGAAGATCATATGTTTAGATCCATTATGCATATTAATACCCCTCTGATCATGAACAATATTATGTCTTGTGAGTAGTTACTTTTGTTCCTGAGGACATGGGAGAAGTCTTGCTATAAGTAGTCATGTGAATTTGGTCTTCGTTCGATATTTTGATGAGATGTATGTTGTCTCTCCTCTAGTGGTGACATGTGAACATCGACTACATGACACTTCACCATTATTTGGGCCTAGAGGAAGGCATTGGGAAGTAATAAATAGATGATTGGTTGCTAGAGTGACAGAAGCTTAAACCCTAGTTTATGCATTCCTTCGTAAGGGGATGATTTGGATCCATATGTTTCATGCTATGGTTAGGTTTACCTTAATACTTATTTTGTAGTTGCGGATGCTTGTATTAGAGGTTAATCATAAGTGGGAGGCTTGTCCAAGTAAGGGCAGCACCCAAGCACCGGTCCACCCACATACCAAATTATCAAAGTAACGAACGCGAATCAGATGATCGTGATAAAAACTAGCTTGACGATAATTCCCATGTGTCCTCGGGAGCACTTTCCTTCATATAGGAGTTTGTCCAGGCTTGTCCTTTGCTACAAAAAGGATTGGGCAACCTTGCTACACCTTACTTACTTTTACCTTTTTTCACTTGCTACCAATTACCTTATCACAAAACTATTTGTTACCTATAATTTTAGTGCTTGCAGAAAACACCTTACTGAAAACTGCCTATCATTTCCTTCTGCTCCTCGTTGGATTCGACACTCTTACTTATCGAAAGGACTACGATAGATCCCCTACACTTGTGGGTCATCACCATGCTACTGTCTTGCACCTGAGTATCTTTTCTGCTGCTAAGTAGTTCGTCGCTTAGGAAATTCCTCAGTTGGAATTTCCTCATGGACGACTTTATAAAAATCGCGTATTCACCCCCCCTTCTAGTCGATATAACGCACTTTCAAAACTTGATACTATCAGGGTCTAAGGAACTATGCAAACTTTAACCATCTCTGTGTTATTAACCATTTACTTGTGACGAATGTATCTCATAGCATAACATCAACTCGGGTCGATTCAACACAAGTGTTCTCCTAACATTGTGCCCTCAAAGTTGCCGGCATAGTCATGCCCATGATTAGGAAAACAGAACCATCATGCAACACATGAGCTAGTTTTAGAGGCGATACTAGGAATACATTTTACCGTTTATTACTCTACACGTGCATATGAGTCTTCCTCCGAGCCTCATGTTATTGCAGACTTGAGAACCATAGAAGTTATAGCATGGAACATAAACATAATTATGAACTTGGAGATAAATAATAGCATTTATTATTGCCTCTAGGGTATATCTCCTACAGACTCCCACTTGCACTAGAGTCAATAATCTAGTTAATGCTAATGCACTTTACACCTATGGCATACCGATGTAAAAAATGCTTCGCATGTGGTATAGCCTGATGTCCAAGGGATCTGACAACTTCAAATCCGTGTGTATCTTTTGCATATCCTCGTGTGTATCATATTTTGTGTGGACTTAGCTTTGTATATATGTGAATCATTGGTCAAAACCAGATTCCTTAGACTGAGCTATGGAGCAACTATCTGCAATAGTCTCCCATTGACCAAAGCCTTCTTGGAACCATACTAAGTTCATGAATGAACTATATGATTCAACATCTTGTTTGGCGCTTCTAAAGCATCAATATACTTAGCCTTTGTTATAGAATTCTTCATAGTATCTTGTTTGGAACAATTTCAAACTACCGTGCCACCATATTGTGTATTACACAAAACCCTTAATTTAAATCAAAAGTCGCTTGGAGCATTGTTGAAGATTGTATTGATGTAACCTTTTACAATGAACTCTTCATGATCCCACCTTGCGAGAAAACTTGTCATCAGTGCTACTTTAGTACTCAATGACCCTTTTTCACTGTTGTCCCATGATCAATACTATTGATCACTTTAATATCTATACTCGCAACATCTTGGGAGTACCGGACATATCTGGTTGTTTTACATACCATGGAATACATGATTAATCCAAACACAAGAGTGTGTGGAATCTCCATCATGTGTTTTACTCATCAGTGTTTTGGGACACAGAGTCTTGCAAAAACTCTTTCCATGTGACTTCGGCGAGAATCACTCCTTGACGTTTTTAGTGCTAAAAGTTTTAGCATATTGTAAATATGTATTTTTGCTTAGCCCCATTAGGTAAATCTATCTCCATAGATCATCATGCCTAATATTGAGACTATTAAGCCCAAGCACTTCATCGAAAAACTATTTTCGTATGAAGTCCTAATACGTGTCAAAAAATTTATTTCCATTTAACAATGTGTCAAGCACACAAGGTTTTCAGAAATATTATTATGATCCCACTTTCTTTCTTGAAACCACAAGAATCTTCGTTACCCATTGATGAAGTCAAACCCCTTTTGAACATTTCATCAAAACACGAAGATTCCAACTCCATTTTGCTCTCTTCTATCCATCACTGGAACTATGAAGTTTGCATACTTACTAGCATCCTCTGGATCGACAAATTACTTTGGACTGTATTACATACAAGTCCTAGGTTGCATTTCCATCTCATGGAAATCCTTTTGCAATCCATGTTTCATATCTCATGTTTGAAATATGTATTAATTGCTAGTTCAACCCAAACCAATTTTAAGCATCGCTACAGTGATAAATCCTCATCGCAGTGAACTCCTTGAACTTGTTATTTCAACAAGTCGAGCTTTATAGATTTTTTTATCCATATCGGTTTTTAGTTCCATAAATATTCATTAGACTCTAAGTCTTCCAAAAGGTGTATCAAGATTTTAATCTTGAATCACTTATATGGAAACTATCTCGGATTGTATTGGCATTTAGTCAATTCCGGAGTCAGTGCCCATCAATGCTTCCTTGTGTATCGTAGCTATACTGTTGTCTAAGAACAATATCTCGTTTGCGCACCTGAGAGGTTTGCACGAGCTTTGCCTACGTTGTTTAGCTGCAAGTTCGACCGAAGTCCATACATCTCATGTAGAGGCTTCCGTATCAGTCGTAGTAGGAAACTCCGGAATCGCTTCCAAGGTTCCTTTCCTTTGATCTAATGACAAAGATATTGTTATCTTGTTGAGTTGCACTATTCTCCCACTCACCTTTTTTCAAGAAATATTCTCTTTAAAAGCATACCGTTTTGTGGCAAAAACCTTTGCCTCGACATAATGGTGGGGGAATACCCAATTAGTGGGATAACCTACAAAGTAGCACTTGTATGATTTGAAATAGGTTTGTAACCTTTTACACAAGCCCCCATATTCCAAATGTTTAAGAAAAGATATAACATGGTTGGGCGTACCATATCATGGCGTCATTTCAATAGACCCGATGGAGCTCTTTTTCTATCAAAGCCGCAGTCTCTAAAGCATTACTATTAAAAGTGATAATGGAAAATTTATTTATGTCATCTTTGATCTTACCATGTCATAAATGGTTCGATTACATCTTCACGTACTTTCCACTTGTAGTGGTGTTTCGGGAGGTGTAAGTTATGAAACCCCTTTCACAACTCATCAGACATTCCCTAAACTTGTAACTGAAATTTTCCTTTCGGCAATCGAATTATAGAAACATAATATTCTTGTTACAATAACTTCTACTTCATTTTTGAAAACCTTTCGAATGAATTCAAAAGATCTAGACTTACGTCTCATAAAGTAAATATCAATATATCCAATTGAGTCATTTTAGAAGATAGACAAATCCACTGCCATCAACAACATTTATTGGACTACACACATCATGATGTATGATTACCAATACGTTCTTTGCTCGTTCTTTATGGCCTGTGAATGGTATTTCAGTCTATTCACTTTTCAGAGGAAAGTTGCAAGTGTCAGATGATTCAAAATCAACCGACTTCAAAATCCATCATAATGGAACTTTTTCATGCGGGTTTCTCCAATGTGACCAAATGCAGTGCCACACATGTGTGGTATTCTGTTAGTCTTGCGACATTTATCGTCAGTGTTATGGATGTATCGTTTACCATCAATATTCATAACATACATCCCATATTGGATGGAAGCATGACCCTTCATGTTATTCATAATACTAAACAACAATTGTTCTTTTATGAACAACCCTTTTGCAACATACATTGTGTAATGGGCTAGAGTGTACGAAACTCTAAAATAAATTATGAAAGAAAACACAGAGGTAATATATTAATATCATTATTCATAACATACATCTCATTTCACTTGAGACTGGAATAAATTATGATGTATATGAATGTCATACAAGTTTTGACCAGCCTCCTATACATACAAGGGTATTAATATCATTAACCATAATTCCCAAGAACTATATCTTTGACCAGCCTCCTATACATCAAAAACTTGTATGACATTCATACATGAGCTGGATATTCCAGTCTCCTTTCTTTCTGCCTTTATACTTCTAATAGTTTACTACTCTCAGAAGAAGCACCCAACTTAAGAGTGGTGTTAGCCCCGGACTTCCTAGAGGTGAAAGTTTCACTAACACCCTTCAGACACTTCCTTTCTCTTTAAGTTGTTGTATTATTCACCGTTCATCGTATGATAGGCATTGTTCTGGATCCCTCTCTTATCAGTGCAATGCATAGTAAACCCCTTAACTAATAGTTTGCAAAACAAACATTGCTTTGGACATCACATGTCTTTTAGCTTTTGTTTGCGTCTGAAAATGATTTTCAATTCCATGAATATCACATAGCTATCCCAAAACTTTCGAAGTTCGGGTCTCATGGAAGTAAACATATTGCACTTGACTGTAGTGGAATTCTAGCTTTTGGATCGAAGGACAAGAGTCTCATAATTCATAGCATTTAGCGGGAGTATACGGAAAGCATGTGTCAGGGAAACGACACCTATGGGATCCCGGGGACCCCTACTACGGTTGGCGGGGGCGTAGCGCTACGCAAAGAGCAGGTATAGCGATCAACGCGTGGGGATTTTTACCCAGGTTCGGGCCGCAAATGATGCGTAACACCCTAGTACTGCTTGTCTGTGTTTATATTGTGTTCTTGAGTTCTTGAACTGGCTAATATGTGTTCCCTATACAAAAAGTCTGAATCCTTCCACAGTACGCCTCGGGCCTCCTTTTATATGGCAAAGGGGTCGCCACAATGGCACACAGGAGGTGGAAAGTATCTACAATGTACAAGTTTATCACCTGACATCGCATGACAAACACATTTAATGTGCTGCCTACATGCCCTCTTGCTTTATTGGGGACGGCAACAGAGCTCGTCCCATTCATCGCCGCCTCGCCTTGTTCCAACGCGTGTCCAAGATGACGAGGCATGCAGCGCCACGCTGGCTGGCTGGTCGCTGTGCTGGTGCGGTGACAGGGTCTTCACGAAGATCTGCATGCCACCACGCAGGTGCTTGACTAGTTGGCCTAGAAGTTGCATGTTGCCATGCATGCACTTGTCTAGTTGGCGGGCTGGTTGCCGTGTCGGAACGGCCGCGGGGCAGCGAAACTTTGGCAGGTGCGGGCCTGGTTGTGGCCCCGTAGACGCCCCCGGCAAGGGTCTTGCCGGGGTCTCGTGGCTGTCCCTGGCAAGGATCTTGTCGGGGGTCTTTGGTCGTCCCCCGCAAGGATCTTACCGGGGGTCTTCGTCTTCTGGTCCTTATCTAGATTCGCAGGCCTTTGGTCTTCACAAAGATCTACGTGCCACCACGCAGGCGCCCTTGAGTCTTGGTCTCAAGGGTGGCGGCCTTGCTGGTGTTAGGCAAGTCGCCCCGGCAAGACTCTTGTCGGGGCTACATAGGCCGCCCCATCAAGGATGTTGCCGAGGGGAGCCCATCTTGCCCCTTTGCTCTTCATGCCTCTCGCTTGAGTGCTACCTTGGCAGTCTCGTACCTTTCCTTCCCCTACCCCGCCAAGCATGGCCGCAGGTGTGTCTATGACTGCCCGTGCACAAGTAAAGGGGTACAGAAAGGCCCCTACTTTTGTACACTGATAGGAGCCCCCGGGCCCGGGCCACTCATAAGCGCAAAGCGTTGTTGGGCCATGCCCAGAACGGTGTGCGGGCACGCGTGGCAGAGTTTTAACTGTGGTAATTTCTTCGCCAGTAGCGCTTCCCCACGACTCGCATTGAGTGTGTGACGTGGGGGTCGTGCGTGGAACGGTCACAGCATGCTTGTGTCACCTCGTGGTGAATAGTAAAGAGGCAGCCTGTGTCTTCCCCATAAAAAAGAGGAAGCCGCGGGGGCGCTGCTCATTGATAACCCACAAGTATAGGGGATCAATTGTAGCCTCTTTCGATAAGTAAGAGTGTCGAACCCAACGAGGAGCTAAATGTAGAACAAATATTCCCTCAAGTTCTATCGACCACCGATACAACTCTACGCACGCTTGACGTTCGCTTTACCTAGAACAAGTATAAAACTAGAAGTACTTTGTGGGTGTAACGGGATAGGTTTGCAAGAATATAAAGAGCACGTAAATAAAAACTAGGGGCTGTTTAGACAAAGAAGCAATAAATTTAGTATAGAGAGTGTGGAAAAGTGGTGGTAGGAGTTGCGAAATTGTCCCTAAGCAATTGACTACGTTAATAGACCGATAGCTAGTTTTATGTGGGAGAGGCCACTGCTGGCATGTCATTCCTAACTTGGAATTCTATGCACTTATGATTGGAACTATTAGCAAGCATCTGCAACCACTAATGTTCATTAAGGTAAAACCCAACCATAGCATTAAGATATATTGGTCCCCCTTCAATCCCGTATGCATCAATTTCTATGCTAGGTTGAAGCTTCTGTCCCCTCCAATACATAGTCCTATCAACATACAACTAACCCAATGGTGTGATCCACGCGCACGCTCATATGATGGTGTAATGCCCAGTATGCGGCTATGTCCCCCACGTGTCGAGGCACTACTTAAGGACATCAATGCATACTATAATGATCTCAAGTATGGTATCTTTCCACGACTCATGTAAAAGCAGGGATGAAAGTGTAAAATGACAGTTGGCTTACACTCGCCACCTCACACAATGTAATACATTAACATACATCATCCAAATAACATCAGAGTCCGCCTATGGATGAAATCCAAACAAAAAGATACCATAAATAACACAAGGCCCGGATCATCCTAGTAAGAGCCACTACTGGTCGTCGGGATAAGACACATAGTAACGTCCACGCTCTTCATCGAACTCCTAGTATAGCTCTTACCCAACACCTGTGTAGTTCTCAACGGTACCTGCATCTGGTGTGTGTTGAATCTTTGAGCCGCAGAGGACTCAACAATCCCGTTCCCGGGTAACAAGACTATCAAAGCCTTAGGTGTGGAAAGGCTTAAAACAAGGTTGCAGCAGCACTAAGCACTAGCTTACGAGTTTAGAGCAAGAAGAGAACAAGTGCCAACGATCGCCAAGTTGATCACGAAGTGATCCTAACTACTCACGATCAAACATAACCCCACCGTGTTCACTTCCCGAACCCCTTCAGAAAGAGACTGTCACGGTTACTCACGCAGGTAGTGTATTCAAGAACATGGTGTCAAGTTATCTACAACCGGATATTAACAAATTCCCATCTGCCACATAACCGCGGGCACGGCTTTCGAAAGATCAAACCCTGCAGGGGTGTCCCAACTTAGCCCATCACAAGCTCACGATCTGCGGAGTCGCAACTCCAAGGTGGGAAGACCCGAGTATTCTCGGAATCATGTGCTCAAGATATTCCGACAGAGGTAAAACTAATCCAGCAAGACCTCCCGGTGTGTCGACACCCTGATAGTAGCCGCGCGTATCTCGTCTCAGGCCACGACCGGATGGGCGATGCTACAGGTTTTTACCAGCCCTCGGGTTTCCCCAAGGTGGCCCTGCAGGACCCCCAGTTTGGACCAACACTCATGAGGAGCACTAGCCCGGGTTGTTAATTAAGAACTCGGGTTTGCAACGCCCTATGCAAATTTTAGTTATTAGGCAAATGTAAAACCAATGTTGGGCCTTGCTGGAAAAGCTTTAGCACTGAGCGGGTTATCAAGGGGGGCCCATAAACCCCAACCGTGTTAGGGACGCAAAATCAAGGAACATAACATCGATTTATCGGTTCCTAGGGTGACATGAGTGGAACAAAATACCAAGCAAGAGGCTCAGCCTTCCACCCATTACCAATATATAGGTGATTTAGTTTAACAGTTTATATATTGTGATATCCCAACAATAACTTCATCACGGGGCAAGAATCTTCAAATCTTCACCTGCAACTAACAACGATATAAGAGGGGCTGAGCGATGCTTACGTAGCCAAACAACGGTTTGCTAGGAGGGTGGTTAAAGAGTTTCATGGCAACAATAGAAGGGCTGACAAACAGATGTAGGCATCAAGGCAATATCTAAAGAGTGAGACATCTAGCATATGCAAAAATAGTAGTGATATCTGGGAATGGTCATCTTGCCTGTTGATTCCATGGAGGGATCGTAACCTTGCTCCTCAAACTTAGCTCCGGTAGGAACCTCGTACTCCGAATCGTCATCGGGCTCTAACCAACACAACAAGCAACACCGGAACAATAATCAATCATCATGCAATGCTCAACCACATGATGCATGAGCATGATGCATATGGACATGAAAAGATATGATGCATGGCCTAGGGACACAAGAGTGCACTAACATCATAGCAAACAGGATCACCCACATGAAAGAAAACAAGCAAAAGAACAACACTAACAAGGTTATGTAGATTATTCAAACAAGCACCCAACAAGTTTAAAGGAGTTGGTTAACATGGAAAGGGTGCTACTAGGACTACAGCAACATGCTAGCATATTTAAATGGGCTGGAATGAACATACAACAATTTCCAGAAACTCCCATAATCATGTAAATGCATTTGGGACAGATCTGAGAAAATACTGCTCTAAAGTTGTTAAACATGCAAAACAACAGCACCACATTATTCTACACATTTTTCCACCCCAAAAACATATAAAGTTTCTTAGATTTGGAGTTGTAGATATTTAGTTATGATTTTTACAAGTTTTAGGCATTTTTAATACAAGAATAATTCAAACAACATTTTAAATGTTTTTAAACATGGCAACAAACAGCATATTGATAATCTACATGAAAAACTGAGCAAGTTTCATATATAACTCAACCCCAACAAATGCGTATATCAACATATATTAAATAAACAAAGAATATGCAGAAAAAGAAAAAGAAAAAGAAAATAGGAGCAGAGGTCAAAATTGACCCAGGCCTATTCTAGCCGCAGCTACTGACCTGCGGGGTCAGGGCGCTGATGTGGCAGCGACTGGGTGTGCGTGTGGGCGTGCAGCGAGCGGTGAGGCTGGCAGGTGGGGCCTACCTGTCAGTCTCACGCGAGGCAAAAAATGGGGGGATAATATCCCACTGCCCCCTACTGGAATCAAACCCACGTCTCTCTGTTAACTGACAAAGGAGCTAGCCACCGGGCTAGGCAAGTGTTCTCGACAGAACACATGCGCATAGCTAGATGAGATAACTGAAGAAGGTAGCGGCAGGGAAAAACAGAGGCTCGTCGGAGCTGCTCGTCGGAGCTGCTCCGGCTACCTAAAGGGACGGCGGAGGGGTGCGGGCAGTACCTGTGGGAACGCCGCATCCACTCCATGCGCTTGCGGCACCTAGCATGCACTACATCGACGGCGATGAGCTCTCGTCAGAACGGCAGCGGCGGAGCTCTACGCGACAAGCAATGGCCTAGGCGGAGCAGCGACGAGCTGCGGGCGTGCGGGATCGAGCGGCGGAGCTGCTGCAGATCCAGAGCGGCGAAGCGCGAGACCTACGGCGACTAGATACAGGCGCGACAGCTGCAGGTTACAGAATAACGGGCACCGAGAGCACGACGAAGACATGGCGCCGGCGACTAGTAGAGAGGACTACCGACGATGAAGAAGAAGCAGGGAGGAGTGGGGAGCACCTCCTTACCCTAGGACAAGAAGGTGTCGACGGAGACGCGCCGGAGAGGAGGACGACGAGCTCTGAATCTTGGCGCGGTCACTGTCATGGACAAGGGAAGAAGAAGCAGTCGGCGTGGGCGTCGGGCTTGTCGTCCTGGGCACTGGATCTGCTCCAGAACAGCTCGGGGAGGCGTCGCGCTGCTCGTCGACGACGGAGAAGAGGAAGACGATGACTACTATGCCAGAGAGGAGCTCGGGATCGGGCCGCCCATGGCGAGCGGTGCGGGCGTGCGTGGGCGCTTACCTGGGCGGCACGCGAGGGGAAAGAGGGAGGAGGAGGAGGAAACCTAGGGCTGCGGCTGCTCGGGTTTAAAAGGGGGCGCCGATCGCATGGCCTCGACGTCCGTGATCACAGCGTGATAGCGAGCACGTGCTCTGTCTCTGCAACAGAGTGAAGGAGGAAGACGACGAAGGGGGGTGAGAGGCTGACGTGTGGGACCGCGGGGGAAAAAGAGAATGGCGCCACGCTGGCGCTGTTTGGGCCGCTGCGGAGGAGGGCTGGGCCTGGTGGAGGAGGGAGGTGGCCCAAGCCACTACTACTGCTTCTATTTCTTTTCTTTTCTAATTTTCTTCAGACAGAAATTAAAATGAAAAGTGCAGGCTCAAAGGAAAAGAGTTAGGAGATAAATAAAATATCCCCATGCTCCTGGATTTATGCCCTATTTAATAAAATTTGTTTGGACATTTTTGGAGGTAGAAAAATAAAATGAGTTTGAATATGGTTCAAACTCTTGTCATTTTTGAACCCAACCAAATTACTTCCAAATGGCGCATGGCTTTGCAAGATGGCACATGTAATAGCAATAGAGAAAAGGGGAGGAGTTCAACATTAATGGAATGGCTATGCCACTTGCAAAATTAAGTAAAGAAAAGAAGAAAAGAAGGTAAGAGAAGAGGTGAAGAAGAAGGAGGGGGCCTAGGGTTTTGGCAAGGGCATGGCTAGGCACCAACACTCACACAACATCAACAAGGTGGCCTCACATCACCACCAACAACAAGAAAGTAACTAAGATGACTAAGATGCCATGATGATGAAGCAATGCATGGATGCAAAATAAAATAAAAAGACAATGCAAAATAAAATAAGCTCAAATGACAAGAACCCCCAAGGATAAGGACAAGGATCAAGATGAGAATTGCTTTATCGCCGTTATTGGAAAGTATCACATATGAGGTGTTACAGATGGGCACCAAAGAACAACAACATAACCACAAGCAAATTAAACCAATCATAGCAATTCACCAATTACCGATAGGACAACGAAAATCTACTCAAACATCATAGGATGGCAACACATCATTGGATGATAATATGAAGCATAAAGCACCATGTTCAAGTAGAGGGTACAGTGGGTTGCGGGAGAGTGGACCGCTGTAGATAGATGGGGGAAAGTGATGAATATGTTAGTGAAGATGATGGAGGTGTTGGTGTAGATCGCCGTCGCATGATGATGGCCCCGGTGGCACTCCGGCGCCACCGGAAGCGAGGCGGAGAGAGCCCCCCTCCTTCTCCTTCTTCCTTGGCCTTCTCCCTAGGTTGGAGAAGGGTTCTCCCTCTGGTCCTTGGTCTCCATGGCATGGGAGGGGCAAGAGCCCCTCCGAGATTGGATCTGTCTCTCTATCTCTCTCTATTTTTGCGCTCCGAGATTCTGGCCTTTCACCGTTTCTTATATTCTCGGAGATCCGTAACTCCAATTGGGCTGAAATTTTAACACGATTTGTATCCGGATATTGGCTTTCTTGCGGAGAAAGAAGGGCACCAACCGCCTTACGGGGTGGCCACTCGTGGCCCCCTCGGGCATCGTCTCACGTTGATTCTTCTTCCCAAAAATCACATATATTCCAAAAAAAATCTCCGTGTGTTTTTATCCCGTTTGGGCTCCGCTTGATATGGATTTTCTGTGAAAGCAAAAACATGCAACAAACAAGAACTGGCACTGGACTCTGGATCAATATGTTAGTCCCAAAAATAGTATATAAAGTTGCCAAGAGTATATGAAAGTTGTATAATATTGGCATGGAACAATAAAAAATTATAGGTACGAAGGAGATGTATTAGCATCCCCAAGCTTAATTCATGCTCATCCTCGAGTATGTAAATGATAAAAAAAAGACAATTTTCGATGTGGAATGCTACCTAGCATAATCTTGATCATGTAATCTAATCATGGCATAAATATTAAGACACGAGTGATTCAAAGCAATAGTCTATCATTTGACATATAAGAATTTAATACTCGGGCATCCCAACAAACAATCAAGTCTTTCAAAATATCAATGCTAAAGAACGTTATCCATACAAAATCATATAGTTTTTTATGCTCCCTTTTCTTAACACAAGGTACCCCTCATGCCCATCCCGGTGTCAGCCAAGCAATTGTTTTCATAATTTTACTTTTTCGAACCTTTTCAACTCTTCACGCAATACATGAGCGTGAGCCATGGACATAACACTATGGGTGGAATTGAAGGTGGTAGTAGACAAAAGTAGGGAGAAAGTCTCACATCAACTAGGCAATGCGAGTGATTAGGGATTGCCATGTAACGGATGCACTAGAGCTATAAGTGTATGGAAGCTCAATGAAAAACTAGTGGGTGTGCATCAACTTGCTTGCTCATGAAGACCTAGGGCAATTTGAGGAAGCCCATTGTTGGAATATACAAGCCAAGTTCTATAATGAAAAATTCCCACTAGTATATGAAAGTGACGAAATAAGAGACTCTCCATCATAAAGATCATGGTGCTACTTTGAAGCACAAGTGTGGAAAAAATATAGTAGCATTGTCCACTTTTTTCTTCTTTTTTATTTTTTTTATTTTTTGGGCCTTCCATTTTTTATTTGGCCTTTTTTCCGGGACAATGATCTAACAATGATGATCATCACACTTTTATTTACTTACAACTCGATATTACAACTCGATGCTAGAACAAAGTATGACTCTATATGAATGCCTCCGGTGGTGTACCGGGATGTGCAATGATCTAGCATAGGAATGACATCAAAAAACGGCCAAGCCATGAAAACATCATGCTAGGTGACTTACGATCATGCAAAGCAATATGAAAATGCTGGTGTGTGTCATAACAAACAGAACGGTTGAGTTACATGGAAATATATCTCGGAATGGCTATGGAAATGCCATAATAGGTAGGTATGGTGGCTGTTTTGAGGAAGGGTATAAGGTGGTTTGATGCACCAGCGAAAATTGCGCGGTACTAGAGTGGCTAGCAAGGTGGAAGGGTGAGAGTGCATATAATCCATGGACTCAACATTAGTCATAAAGAACTCACATACTTATTGCGAAAAATCTATTAGCCCTCAAAGCAAAATACTACGACGCATGCTCCTAGGGTAGAGGTTGGTAGGAGTTAACCATCGGGCACCCCCGACCTTCACGCAAAGATAAACAATCAATATACAATGCGCGCCAATTTGGTGACATAGTTAGGAGACCATACGTGCATGCTTCGGGAATCACAAACCTTAACACCAATATTTTTACTAAACCACGATCATTCACTAGTACCTCCCACACATTAGCATCTCTATATCGCAAAACTATTGCAAGGAATCAAACATATCATATTCAGCAATCTACAAGTTTATGTAGGAATTTATGACTTACCATGTGAATGACCAATTCCTGTCAACTCTCTAAATAGATATAAGTGAAGCAATAGAGTTTTAATTCTTTCTACAAAATATATGCCCTGCTCTAACACATATAAGTGAAGCAAAAGAGCATTCTACAAATGGCGGTTTTCTATGTGAGGAGAAACGGGCAATCCAAACTTCAAACGATATAAGTGAAGCACATGAAGCATTCTATAAAGCCATACTCAAAAGATATAAGTGAAGTACAAAGAGTATTCTATAAATCAACCAAGGACTATCTCATATCAGCATGGTGCATTTATTAAGAGAAAAATAAAAATCACACGACGCTCCAAGAGTTTACGTAGATCATGTGAACGAAATGAATCCAAAAACATACCGATACTTGTTGAAGAAAGATGGGATGCCCTTCGGGGCATCCCAAGCTTAGACGCTTGAGTCTCCTTGAATATTTACTTGGGGTGCCTTGGGCATCCCCAAGCTTGAGCTCTTGCCTCTCCTCCTTCTCCTCATATCGAGACCTCCTCGATCTTCGAACACTTCATCCACACAAAACTTAACCGGACTTTTAGTGGCGGGGTTAGTGCATATGATCAAAAATCCCATCATGTACTACTCTAACATTATTGTATAATTATAAAAAAACAATACCCACTGTATTCTATCACAATTCTATGGCCCCAAGTCAAGGAGGCTTCAACAAGAATTCAAACATATCCAAATAATGAAGCTATAACAACAATCTATGAAAACGGGACATTCTGTAGTAATCTGAACATTAACCATACTTCTGTAACTCTAACAATTCTGGAAAATTTAAGAAAAATCAACAATTTGTATAGAAGGAAATTGCAAAAAGTTTTAGATCCTTTCAACGTTCGAGTAAAAAAATGTAAAATCGCGCACTACAACCAAAGTTTCTGTTTTTGCACCGCACAAACCAACAAGCAGTTTAATCATCCTAAAGGAAACTCTTGGCACATTATTTTTATAATACAATGGAATTGTATAAGGGGATAATTATTTTTGTTGAAAAGTTTTTGTAATCAAGGTTCGCAAAGTTTCCATGGGCATGAACAAAGTTCAAGGCTAGCTCCCACTTTGACAATACTCGTCTTTCTCACTTTCCCTTTTCTTTTTGAAAAAGTTTTAGGTTCCCCTCATTTTTTAACTTTATAAAAGCACACAACAGAAATAAATGATTCTCTAAAACTTTCGGGTTGTGTCCCTGGCAGCGCTTTCTTTAAAGCCATTAAGCTAGGCATATAGTGCTCAAGTAATGGATCCACCCAGATCCCAAGGTATATCAAAGCCAATTTTAATTAACAATGATTTGTGATTTAGTAGTGAGCACAAAGTAACATATATCATCCAACAACGAAGTATAACTCTCTTGCTATGCATCGGTATGTCATAAAAGAACAATTCATGCACACATAGTAAAGGCCAATGCATAGTATAAACAGTTTCTTGCAATTTTATCATGTTGGAAACGTAGAGGGGCGGATATATAGTTCCTCTCTCATAATAATTACAAGTAGGAGCAGCAAGAACATGCATATTATACTCATCAAAATCATCATGTGTAACGAAAAAGGCAACCCATCAATATAATCCTTAATAAGTGCAAGCTTCTCCGATATAGTGTAGTTTGGAGAATTCAAAAAGATAATAGGACTATCATGTGTGGGTGCAATAGCAACTAGCTATCTCATGTTTAACATAAGGAACTATAGCAAGTTCATCTCCATAAGAATAATTCATATTGGCATCTTGGCCACAAGCATAGCAAGCATCAAGTTCATTAAAAAGGGATATTTCAAACGAATCCAAGGGATCATAGCAATCATCATAGCATTCATCCTTCGGTAAGCACGAAGGGAAATTAAACAATGTATGAGTTCAAGAGTTACTCTCATTAGAAGGTGGGAACGGGTAGGTAATCCGCTCTTCCTTCTTTTGTTCTTCGCTCTCCTCGTCATCTTTTTCATCTAATGAGCTCACAATGTCATCAATTTCTTCTTCCATAGATTCCTGCAAAATATTAGTCTCTCCTTGGATAGTGGAGACCTTCTCAATAAACGCATCAATATTTGCATTGTGTTCATAATTCTCATAGCAATATTTCAATATAGCAAAATTTTCAGGCCTATAAACATCATTATCAAAAGCTTCATATCTTTTAAACAGAGATTCAATTTCATAAGCACCCTTAAAAGCAACGAATTCTTCTATTTGTTCCACATCATAATAATCATATATACCATTAGCATAAGAAGCTAAGGTTTCATCATCATTAATTTTGCATGAAATCGGAAGGTGTGGAGCCTTCATCCTAGAGCAATAATTATAATCATATCTCAAGCATAGTTGCCGATCATACCAAGGCAACATATGAATTTGATCCCATAACAATTTCCTTTATGAGTCAAGCGATAATCCCTAAAGTATTCACGTTGATCCAATGTGTCTCCCATTATATAATTGAATGGGGTTTTCTCAGGATTATCAAAGTAGTACATAATATCTTTCACATAATGAGCATCGAGGGTTTTAGGAGGTTCCCCATCTCCATGAGTAGCAAGTACACCTAATTTTTTTGGTATTTCGTGTTGCATATCCATAACTAAAGATAGAGAACAACTTAGAACAGCAAATAAAATCTACTTAGTGATAAAGCAAACAAGCACACACACGAGAATATTCACCCCACGCTATTGCTCCCCGGCAATGGCGCCAGAAAAAGGTCTTGATAACCCACAAGTATAGGGGATCAATTGTAGCCTTTTTAGGTAAGTAAGAGTGTCGAACCCAATGAGGAGTTAAAGGTAGAACAAAGATTCCCTCAAGTTCTATCGACCACCGATACAATTCTACGCACGCTTGACGTTCGCTTTACCTAGAACAAGTATACAACTAGAAGTACTTTGTAGCTGTAACGGGATAGGTTTGCAAGAATATAAAGAGCACGTAAATAAAAACTAGGGGCCGTTTAGATAAAGAAGCAATAAAGTTAATATAGAGAATGTGGAAAAGTGGTGGTAGGAGTTGCGAAATTGTCCCGAATTAATTGACTATGTTACTAGACCGATAGCAAGTTTTATGTGGGAGAGGCCACTGCTAGCATGTCATTCCTGACTTGGAATTCTATGCACTTATGATTGGAACTATTAGCAAGCATCCGCAACTACTAATGTTCATGAAGGTAAAACCCAACCATGGCATTAAAATATATTGGTCCCCCTTCAATCACGTATGCATCAATTTCTATGCTAGGTTGAAGCTTCTGTCACTCTTGCCCTCCAATACATACTCCTATCAACATACAACTAACCCAATGGTGTGATCCACGCGCATGCTCGTATGATGGGCACCAAAGGACAGCAACATAACCACAAGCAAATTAAACCAATCATACCAATTCACCAATTACCGATAGGATAACGAAAATCAACTCAAACATCATAGGATGGCAACACATCATTGGAGAATAATATGAAGCATAAAGCACCATGTTCAAGTAGAGGGTACATCGGGTTGCGGGAGAGTGGACCACTGTAGATAGATGGGGGAAGGTGATGAAATTGTTGGTGAAGATGACGGAGGTGTTGGTGTAGATCTCCGTCGCACGATGATGGCCCCGGTGGCACTCCGGTGCCACCAGAAGCGAGGGGGAGAGAGCCCCCCTCCTTATCCTTCTTCCTTGGCCTTCTCCCTAGGTGGGAGAAGGGTTCTCCCTCTGGTCCTTGGTCTCCATGGAATGGGAGGGGCGAGAGCCCCTCCGAGATTGGATCTGTCTCTTTGTCTCTCTCTGTTTTTGCGCTCCCAGATTCTGGCCTTTCACTGTTTCTTATATTCCCGGAGATTCGTAACTCCAATTGGGCTGAAATTTTAACACGATTTGTATCCGGATATTAGCTTTCTTGCGGTGAAATAAGGGCATCAACCGCCTTACACGGTGGCCACGAGGGTCAGGGGCGCGCCCACCCCCAGGCGCGCCCCCTGCCTCGTGGCCCCCTCGGGCATCGTCTCGCATTGATTCTTCTTCCCAAAAATCACATATATTCCAAAAAAACTCTGTGTGTTTTTATCCTGTTTGGACTCCGTTTGATATGATTTTTTTGCGAAACAAAAAACGTGCAACAAACAGGAACTGGCACTGGGCACTGGATCAATATGTTAGTCCCAAAAAGAGTATAAAAAGTTGCTAGGAGTATATGAAAGTTGTATAATATTGGCATGGAACAATAAAAAATTATAGATACAACCGAGACGTATCACTCATTTACAAGGTGGACTCGGGTCATGGCCTTCATGGCGCCCGCGCCACACGATCATGGGGCGGGGAACGGTCTCTCCACTTGTCTTCTTAATTCCGGCTCGCCCACCACATGTCCCCCATGACTCAGGGAGGGTAGTTGGCGGATATGGAGGGCACGGGCATTAACGCCGAGGCGGGAAGCTAGGCATTGCTGATTGGAGCAGCGGGTCAGTCCTGATTCCCTGCGCCTTTGGTGGCTGGATTGGTCAAGCGGGGCGGCCGCCCTTATGTTGGGGGGCAGAGCCCTGGCTCTGCCCCGCTATAAGAAGGAGAGAGGGACAGTGTCCTTCTGCATTCATATATTTCCTGTTTGATTATTTTCTTCCACTCGCCATGGTTAGAGGGCGCGCCGAGGCTCCAATGGTGGCGACGAGGGCTTCTGCCCGATATCGTGTCCCTCCTCCTCTGGAGCTCATGGCAGGGGAGCCCGCTGTGAGAGAAAGAGGGAGTGGACGAGGCCGAGGCTGCCGTGGCGCTTGGGGGAGAGGAGGACGGGGCGGTGCACCGGCCGTGCTACCGCCAGCGGCTCTTCCCCCAATGGAGGGCCATGTCGGAGACCAGCCCCGCGAGTTCTTCATCAGGTTGTGCAAGCCAGTGTGCGGTCACCTCCGCCTCCCCACCCCGTTCGCTCGGGAAATGGAGATTGACCCGCCGTTGGCCTTGAGGATGCATATGAGGGGCTGCGGGAATGGCGGCATGCAGGTCGATGTCAACTTCCCCGCCCCTCACGTCATGTACCTCCGTCGTGGGTGGAAGACCTTTGCCCGCGCCCATAGCTTGTCGGAGGGGCACGTTCTCCAGTTCAAATTAATGGAGAACGGCCTGCTCTCCGTCAAGGTCTTTGGGCGCTCGGGAACCCGCTTAGGGTGCTGCGCGAAGAGCTCCACCGACAATGAAACTTCCTCCTTGAGCGACAGTGACGAGGAGGACAGTGACAGCGACGATGATGGTAGCGGGCGGGAGGATGCCGATACCGACTCCGGCTGACCATTGGTGGCAGCACCATCATCTGCATCACCCTCCTCCCTCGGCCACGCATCCTGCCGAGGGACTTCCCCGCCATGCTCTCCATCAGCGCGTTCCCCATCGCCTCTTCTTTGCCATCACCTATCGCACCTGGGAGGAAAGGGGCAAGAATGGATATTGCAAGGCGCTTATCTTCATTTTAACTTGTAGGCACTTGCCAAATTTTAATTTCTAAATAATGTAATCTGTCGAGCCCATGTCTGTGTCCTGTAACATTCGTACTTGTATCAGCATGTCAATGAAAAAGACCAGCCTTGCCGGGGACCCACGCATGTATACGTCCATGCAGAGGCGAAATGCCTCTTTAATGCAAATAAACGAGTTCTCCCGGCAAGCCATCCTGCTGGTGCCCTCTAGCCTGCCGGCGAATCACATCCGCTGGGTTGCATACAAAGGGCCCAGCTCCTCATCAATCTTCTTTTAGTAAAGGCTACTGCGACCATTCTGACCGAAGTAGCGTTCGGGTCAGGGATGGGAGCACCAGAGTTTAAAAGAGAGTGGCGAGGCTTTCTAATGCACAAGTCACAGGTTACGAACATGAATGGGCAAGAGGTGAATTTTATCTGTTTGGTTTGTCGGGGATTGCCGTGCCGGGCAGTCTTCCCAACTTCTCGTCGGGGCCGGGTCCTTGGCACAATCAAGCGTCCTTGCCACGGTTGGAAAGGAGAGAGGATAGGAGCATGGAAGCTTGGCGGTCCATTAACATTTGTTGGAATCAAAAAGCAGTACAATATCCTGGACAAGCATGTATATACGCATACACATAAACATGGAAATCAACGGGAAACTGTACATAGTAAAGGGTTTTTCTTCCCTGACTGCGCGCAGGGTCTGCGCCTGGCTTTGTACATAGGGTTACATGCCTTGCCGATAAGGCTAGTACAAAAGGGGGTTGCCGGGGCTCCTGGCAACCGCGCCTTAGGAGTAAAACTTGCAAAGATGTTCGATATTCCAGGAATTGCTCACCGGAATGCCACCTTCGGTCTCCAGGCAGACTGCACCGGGCTTGGTGCCTCATATTACTCGATAAGGGCCTTCCCACTTTGGCACAAACTTGTTTGAACTCTTGGAGGATTGGATTCGCCAAAGAACAAGGTTGCCTTCCTCAAGGCTTCGGGCGTGAACCTTGCGGCTATGGTAGCGGCGCAAGGCTAGCTGGTAGCGAGCGGCTCGCACAGCAGCCTGAAGACGATCTTCCTCAAGGAGCGTCGCGTCATCTTGGCGCAATTGCTCTTGCTCAAGCTCGTCATAAGCAAGCACTCGAGGTGACCCATATATGAGTTCCATGGGGGGAACTGCTTCTGCCCAATATACCAGGGCAAAGGGTGTCTGGCCAGTGGCTCGATTTGGTGTCATTCTAATAGACCAAAGAACCATTAGCAACTCATCAACCCAGCGTCTTCCGCACTTGTGTAGCCTGTCAAAAGTTTTGGTCTTGAGGCCTCGCAACACTTCTGCATTCGCCCTCTCAGCCTGGCCGTTACTTCTGGGATGAGCAACGGAAGCAAAACAAACCTTGCCGCCGAGGTCTTGGATGTACTACATGAAGGTGCGGCTCGTGAACTACGTGTCGTTGTCGGTGATGACTCTATTTGGCACACCAAAACGGCAGACTAGACCCTTGAAGAACTTAACGGCTGATGTGTTGTCACCTTTCTCGTCGGTTCCACTTCCGGCCACTTTGTGAACTTGTCGATCGTGATGTACAAGTACTCAAAGCCCCCAACAGCACGGGGAAAGGGGCCCAGTATGTTGAGCCCCCAGACCGAAAATGGCCAGGAAAGAGGGATTGTCTGAAGAGCTTGAGCTGGTTGATGAAGCTTCTTTGATTGGAACTGGCATGCTCCACACTTGGTTACTAGTGCAGTTGCATCCTGGAGAGCGATGGGCCAAAAGAAACCTTGCTGGAACGCCTTGCCGGCAAGGGCTCTTGACTGTATGTGGGAGCCACACATGCCTCCATGTATATCTGCCAATAGCTCTAGTCCGTCCTCCTGACGAATGCACTTCAATTTCACGTCGTTCGGTCTCCTTCTGTATAGGGCATTATCCACAAACTGGTACATGCTGGACCGACGTGCTACTTTCTCTACCTCTTCCCGTTCCTTAGGGAGTTCCCCTATTTGGAGGAAACAGACGGTGCGCTGGGTGATACGTCTCCAACGTATCTACTTTTCCAAACACTTTTGCCCTTGTTTTGGACTCTAACTTGCATGATTTGAATGGAACTAACCCGGACTGACGCTGTTATCAGCAGAACTGCCATGGTGTTGTTTTTGTGCAGAAATAAAAAGTTCTCGGAATCGGCTGAAAATCAATGGAGAATTATTTCCGAAAATATAAAAAATATCTGCAAGAAGATATGCACATGGGGGCCCACACCCTGTCCTTGAGGGTGGGGGCGCACCCCCTTCCCAGGGCGCGCACCCCTGCCTCGAGGGCCCCCCGATGCTCCACCAACGTATCCCTGGGTCCTATATATTCTGTTTCATGGAGAGAAAAATCGGGAAGAAAGAATTATCGCGTTTTACGAGACGGAGCCGCCGCGAAGCCCTAATCTCTCTCGGGAGGGCTGATCTGGAGTCTCTTCGGGGCTCCGGAGAGTGGAGATCGTCGCCATCGTCATCATCAACCTTCCTCCATCACCTATTCCATGATGCTCACCGCCGTGTGTGAGTAATTCCATCGTAGGCTTGCTGGATGGTGATGGTTTGGATGGGATCTATCATGTAATCGAGTTAGTTTTGTTAGGGTTTGATCCCTAGTATCCACTATGTTCTGAGATTGATGTTGTTATGACTTTGCTATGCTTAATGCTTGTCACTAGGGCCCGACTGCCATGATTTCAGATCTGAACCTATTATGTTTTCATGAATATATGTGTGTTTTTATCCTTTCTTGCAAGTCTATAGTCACCTACTATGTGTTATGATCCGGCAACCCCGAAGTGACAATAATCGGGACCACTCCCGGTGATGACCATAGTTTGAGGAGTTCATGTATTCACTATGTGTTAATGCTTTGGTCCGGTACTCTATTAAAAGGAGGCCTTAATATCCCTTAGTTTCCAATAGGACCCCGCTGCCACGGGAGGGTAGGACAAAACATGTCATGCAAGTTCTTTTCCATAAGCACGTATGACTATATTCGGAATACATGCCTACATTGCATTGATGAACTGAAGCTAGTTCTGTGTCACCCTAGGTTATAACTTCTACATGATGAATTGCATCCAACGTAATTTCCCATCACCGATCCAATGCCTACGAGCTTTACCTATATTGCTTGTCGCTTATTTTCTTTTCCGTTGCTATTATCACAAAAACTACAAAAACACTATCTTTACTTTTATTGCTGCTACCACCACTATCATATTGTTGTGCAACTAAACTATCTTGCTGCAGATACTAAGTTTCCAGGTGTGGTTGAATTGACAACTCAGCTGCTAATACTTAAGAGTATTCTTTGGCTCCCCTTGTGTCGAATCAACAAATTTGGGTTTAATACTTTACCCTCAAAAACTGTTGCGATCTCCTACACTTGTGGGTTATCAAGACTATTTTCTGGCACCGTTGCCGGGGAGCATAGCTCTATTCTTTAAGTCACTTGGGATTTATATCTGTTTATCACTATGAAGAATTTGAAGGACTCAAAAACCAAGATCTTACATCAACTACGAGGGGAGGTAAGGAACTGCCATCTAGCTCTGCACTTGATTCTCCTTCTGTTATGAGTAAACTTGCGACACCTACTCCTGCTATTGAATCTGATATGTCGTACGTTCTTGATGATGCTACTTCTGCTATGTATGATGAAACTATCTCTATGCCTGATACTGTGCCACTAGGTGAATTTCTAGATGAACAAATTTCTAAGGTTAGGGAGAGTGCAAATGTTGATGATATTTATGAAAGTGATGATGAAACTACTCCCAATAGATATGAATTGCCTGTTGTGCCTGAGGGTTATGTTATGGATGAAGAAACTGCTAGAGACTTTCTTGCCTGCAATGATAGATATGATCTTATTAGCTGAGCTGAAAGAAAAGTCCTTGAATGCTAGAATGAAATATGACCCTGCTTTTGCTACTTCACCTATCTGTGTCACTGATAAGGATTATGAATTCTCTGTTGATCCTGAGTTAATTACTTTGGTTGAATTTGATCATTTCCATGGCTCTGAGTCTGAAACTGTTGTCGCACATCTTACTAAGTTGAAAGATATAGCCACCCTGTTTACCAGTGATGAAAAGATTCGCTACTATTATATCCTTAAGCTATTTCCTTTCTCGTTGAAGGGTGATGCTAAGACTTGGTTTAATTCTCTTGATCCTGGTTGTGTGCGTAGTCCCCAGGATATGATGTATTACTTTTCTGCTAAATATTTTCCCGCTCATAGAAACAAGCTACCTTACGGGAAATATATAACTTTGCTCAAACTGAAGAAGAGAGTCTCCCACAAGCTTGGGGGAGGCTTCTCCAGTTACTTAATGCTTTGCCTGATCATCCTCTTGAGATGCATGATATAGTTGATGTCTTTTATAATGGACTAACCAATGCTTCCAGGGACCACCTGGATAGTTGTGATGGTTGTGTTTTCAGGGAAAGAACAGTGGAACAAGCTTAATTACTATTGAATAATATGCTGGCCAATGAAAATAATTGGACACTTCCTGAACTAGCCCGTAAGCCAACTTCGAAGAAAAGAGGTGTTCTATTTCTCAGTCCTGAAGATATGCAAGAGGCAAAGAAATCTATGAAAGAAAAAGGTATTAAAGCTGAAGATGTTAAGAATTTACCGCCTATTGAAGAAATACATGGTCTTGATAACCCGACACAGGTAGTAAAAGTAAATTCTCTTTATAGATTTGATGAAGGTGATATTCCTCGTTATAAGTCTGCTAGGCAATGCTTAGATGAGTTTGACAATTTCATTGTGAAACAAGAAAACTTCAGTGCTTATGTTGGTAGACAATTACAACACAATGCTTATATGATTGAACGCTTGAGCGATTATCTGTCTAGTGCTAAAAGTGAACTGAAACTTATTAGTAAACATGCTTCCATGGTCACCACTCAAGTAGAACAAGTACTTAAAGCTCAGAATGATTTGCTCAATGAATTAAATAATAAGAATGATGATAATGCCATTAGAGTTGTGACTAGATATGGTAAAATGACTCAGAAACCTCTGTATCCTAAAGGCCACCCTAAGAGAATTGAGCAAGATTCTCAGAGAGCTAATTTAGATGCACCTAGTTATTCTAAGAATAAGAAAAAGAAAAATGATAGGACTTTGCACGCTTCTAGTGAACCTGTAGCTCACCCACCTGAGAATCCCAATGATATATCTGTTTCCAATGTTGAGACACAATCTGGTAATGAACATGAACCTAGTGATAATATTAATGATGATGCTCATGATGATGCTCAACCTAGTAATGATAATGATGTAGAGATTGAACCTGTTGTTGATATTGATAACCCACAATCAAAGAATCAACATTATGATAAGAGAGACTTTGTTGCTAGGAAGCATGGTAGGGAAAGAGAAGCATGGGTTCAGAAACCCATGCCTTTTCCTCCAAAACCATCTAAGAAAAAGGATGATGAGGACTTTGAATGCTTTGCTGAAATGATTAGACCTATCTTTTTACGTATGAGTTTGATTGATGTGCTTAAAGCAAACCCTTATGCCAAGTACATGAAAGATATTATTACGAACAAAAGAAAGATACCTGATGTAGAAATCTCCACCATGCTTGCCAATTACACTTTCAAGGGTGGAATGCCTAAGAAATTGGAGATCCAGGAGTACCTACTGTACCTTGCTCCATTAAGAGAAACTATGTTAAAACCGCTCTGTGTGATCTTGGAGCCGGTGTTAGTGTCATGCCTCTCTCTTTATACCGTAAACTTGACTTGAGTAAGTTGACACCTACTGAAATATCTTTGCAAATGCCTGATAAATCAAATGCTATACCTGTCGGTATTTGTGAGGATGTGCCTGTTGCAGTTGCAAATGTTACTATTCTAACGGACTTTGTTATACTTGATATTCCCGAGGATGATAGTATGTCTATTATTCTTGGAAGACCTTTTTTGAATACTGTAGGGGCTGTTATTGATTGCAACAAAGGCAATGTCGCATTTCATGTCAATGGTAATGAGCATACAACACACTTTCCCAGGAAACAACCTCAGGTTCATAGTATCAATTATATTGGAAAAACTTCAACTATCACTATTGGAGGTTTTGAGTTTCCTATTCCTACTATCAAGAAGGCATATGACATTCTTATTGTTGGGGACATACATATCCCCATTGAGGTAACATAGTGTTATTCGAAAATTCTCCTGTTTCATGTTACTCGGAAAAAATTTATTAACAAGACCTGATCAACCTTGTTAATGGATTCTTTCTAATGAACATGGTATAGGTGAATCTAGATAGCACAAACCTTCTGCATCCTCCTTTTACTTTCTATTAATTAGGTTAAATAAAAGAAAAATAGCATTATCTATCTGTTTCCAGACTTATCCGTGCAATAAAAAAATATCCCGAAAATAAAAGTTCTCCAAATGCCATGAAAATGAAATATGATTTTTTCTAGAATATTTAAGAAAATATGGCACTGAACAAACAGCGAGGGGAGCCAACACGTGGCCTCGAGGGCACAGGGCGCGCCCACCTTCATAGGGTGCGTCCCCCTGCCTCGAGGGCCCCACGTGGCCCCCCTCCACTTATCCTTTCTCCCACGATCTTCTTCTTCCTCCCAAAAAAATCCCCAGCCAGCTCAAACCCGAGTTCTAGCTCATTTTGCTGCCATTTTCGATCTCCTTGCTCAAAGCACCATTCACCAAACTGTTTGGGGAGATTGTTCCTTGGTATGTGACTCCTCCATTGGTCCAATTAGTTTTTGTTCTAGTGCTTTATTTGTTGCAAATTTATGTTGCTGTGGTGAACTTGTTCTTGAGCTTGCATGTCAAATTTTCTTGGTCCCAAGTAGTTCTAATGCATGATATAGCCTCTAGGCAATTGTAGGAGTTGTTGCTATCAATTTTGTTGAGTTTGGTTAACTTTTATCGTGAGTTACTAAAAAAATTCGAAATTTTCAAAAAAGGAAAATGTTAAAAAGATTATTGAGGGGCTCTTCCAGCAAGAGCTCAGAGGAGAAGAAGAAAGAAGAAAATAAGAAGCCCAAGTATCATCTTCCTCGCATGGCGAAAGTTCGACCATGCGAATGGCCTTGTACTAATTTCATGATGTCCGCCGGTATTTACGAAGACTTTTATTGGATGGCGAATAATGCAGGCCTCACCGACTTCATCATCGAACAAAAAGAACAGTATCTCTTACTCACCAATATTTTTACGCAAAGTCTTCATTTTCATTCTAGGAAAACACCACCTACGGTGGAGTTTCGCTTATATGATGTGGTTAAGGAGATATCACTGTTAGACTTCTGTGGAATATGCAAAGTACCCTTTGAAGGTAGACTTGATGAACCACGTCATGAAGACGTCGAAGGGTTTATCGATATGATAGCCAAAGGTGAAACTAGACAAGTTGCAGGGGCAAGAATCACTAGTATACACTTCCCTGTTCCGCGCTACTTTGCTTTATTTGCTAGTAGGTGTTTAATTGGTCGCGGGAACAGTGGAAATCTTAGTGCCCCTGATATTATCATTTTACGCCATGCTTTGTTTCGTGACACAACTTTTAGCTTGGGCGCCGTCGTTGCCAAACGATTGAGTCTTAACCGCTCAAGAGGGCCCGTCCTTGGAGGCATCTTTGCTTCTCGCCTTGCTGAGCATTTTAATATACCCATTAGGCATTATGAGAAGGAAGAAAAATTGCTTGCCCCTGTTTATCTAGACTACAAGAGCATGGTAGCTCATGACTTTATTGTTAAAGACAAAAATATGCAGCTCTATTATAAACTGAGGTTTGATGAAATATATTGTGAAACTGTTACCTTGCCTGCACCTTCTTTGTTTGATCTATCTACATGCGTATTCCTCATCACCTCAGATGTCTTCTACCAGTACCAAGGCCAGGCACAAGCTTCAGAGCCTGGGCCAAAATCACCACTTGATCCTTCCCGTCAATCTGTTTATGGGTGGGATCTGGACGAGCTCGCCAACCAGTGGCATCCAGAGGACACATCTCAGTACACTGGAGGGAGTGGCTTCGATCCGTGGGCATAGACCAACTTAGGCCAAAAGCCTAAGCTTGGGGGAGTACGTGTTTCTCACTGACTTACATTCATGTTCACACACTTATTCTAGCTGTCGGTGCTCATACTCTTTCACTGTACCATCCATGCTTAGTTTAAATCTCTTTATTCTTAGTCTTTTTTCTTGTGTGCTAGAAAAACCCAGAAAAACAAAAAATATAAGTTGTAGCTTCTAGATAGTTTACTTTCTTTGCTTGTAGTAGTAACTAAAAATGAAAACCCAAAAAGATTTCTTGTTCTTCTTTTGCTTGTTGGGAGCTTTCCCGTGTAAATAGTTTCTTTTCTTTTCTTTAGGGGTTAAGAGTAGAAGACCATGATTAAAATGCTTAGTGGCTCTCATATGCTTTGTTGTAGAATTAACCTTGAGCCATATTACCTTGTCTTCTCTTTTGTATTAAATGCCTGTAGATTCCAGTTTAGTCCAATGCACGTGCACTATTATTATTTTGCACACCGTTCGGTCATGCGAGTGAAAGGCAATAAGGATGATATATGATGAACTAATTGAGATGAGAAAAGCTGGTACGAACTCGACCTCTCTTGTTTTTGTAAATATGATTTCTCATTGTTCTTGATTCAGCTTGTTATGAATGAAACATGTTTGCAATGACAATTAGAGATCATAGCTGCTTATGCCATGCTTAATTAGCTGAGAGTTTATAATGGTCTATCTTGTGTGCCAACATGATATTAAAATGGTTGTGATGTGGTATGATGGGTGGTATCCTCCTGTGAACGATTTAAGTGACTTGACTTGGCACATGTTCACGCATGTAGTTGAAACAAATCAACATAGCCTTCATGATATTTATGTTCATGGTGATTTGTATCCTACTTATGCTTGCATTCATTGTTGGTTAATTTTAATGCATGTTCATGACCGTTGTTGCTCTCTAGCTGGTCGCTTCCCAGTCTCTTTCTAGCCTTCACTTGTACTAAGCGGGAATACTGCTTGTGCATCCACTTCCATAAACCCCAAAGTTATTCCATATGAGTCCACCATACCTTCCTATATGCGGTATTTACCTGCCGTTCCAAGTAAATTTGTATGTGACAAACTCTAAACCTTCAAATGAAATTCTGTTTTGTATGCTCGAACAACTCATGTATCAACAAGGGCTGTCTATATCTTCCATGCTAGGTGGGTTATTCTCAGGATGAGTTGACTCCGCTCATCATTCACGAGAAAATGGCTCGTAACCGGGATGCCCAGTCCTATGCTCAAAATCATAATAATTAAACAAAACTCCCCCAGGGTTGTTGCTTGTTTGGATGGTAACCCGTGGATTCGGCTGGCTGTGGAGTGTACTTGTTGGTGGTTGGGGGAGTATAAACTTTACCATTCTATTTGGGAACCGCCTATAATGTGCGTAGCATGGGAGATATCGAGATTCTTGGTTGTTATGTTGTCAATGAAAGTATACTGCTCAAAATGTTATTCAATCCCTATTTAAAAATCGAGCTCTGGCACCTCTACAAATCCCTGCTTCCCTCTGCGAAGGGCCTATCTATTTACTTTTATGCAGAGTCATCACCCTCTTATCAAAAAGCACCAGTAGGAGAGCACCTCTGTCATTGCATGTATTACTATTAATTTGCATTGAGTATGATCATGACTGGATCTCTTTCACCATGAATTACAATGTCTAGTCAGTCCTTGATCTATAAAGGTGCTCTGCATTTATGTTTTGCGGTCTCAGAAAGGGCTAGCGAGATACCATCCTGTTATATCATATCATGATTGTTTTGAGAAGTGTTGTCATCCGAGGTTTATTATTATTGCTCGCTAGTTGATTATGCCATTGATGTGAGTAGTCTTGCGACCTGAAAGTTATTGTGAATGTGGTTAGTTCATGCTCTTGTTGAAAACCTGAATAGCATACATATTTACAACAACAAGAGCAAACAGAGTTTGTCAAAGTTTTTCTTTATCACTTTCAGTTTATCAACTGAATTGCTTGAGGACAAGCAAAGGTTTAAGCTAGGGGGAGTTGATATGTCTCAAATGTATCTACTTTTCCAAACACTTTTGCCCTTGTTTTGGACTCTATCTTGCATGATTTGAATGGAACTAACCCTGACTGACGCTGTTTTCAGCAGAACTGCCATGGTGTTGTTTTTGTGCAGAAATAAAAAGTTCTCGGAATCGCCTGAAAATCAACGGAGAATTATTTCAGAAAATATAAAAAATATATGCAAGAAGATCTGCACCTGGGGGCCCACACCATGTCCTCGAGGGTGGGGGGCGCGCCCCCCTTCCCAGGGCGCGCCCCCTGCCTTGAGGGCCCCCCGCTGCTCCGCCGACGTATCCCTGGGTCCTATATATTCCGTTTCGTGGAGAAAAAAATTGTGGAGAAAGAATTATCATGTTTTACGAGACGGAGCCGCCGCCAAGCCCTAAACTCTCTCGGGAGGGATGATCTGGAGTCCGTTCGGGGCTCCGGAGAGTGGAGATCGTCGCCATCGTCATCATCAACCTTCCTCCATCACCAATTCCATGATGCTCACAGCCGTGTGTGAGTAATTCCATCGTAGGCTTGCTGGACGGTGATGGGTTGGATGGGATCGATCATGTAATCGAGTTAGTTTTGTTAGGATTTGATCCCTAGTATCCACTATGTTCTAAGATTGATGTTGTTATGACTTTGCTATGCTTAATGCTTGTCACTAGGGCCCGAGTGCCATGATTTCAGATGTGAACCTATTATGTTTTCATGAATATATGTGTGTTCTTGGTCCTATCTTGCAAGTCTATAGTCACCTACTATGTGTTATCATCCGACAACCCCGAAGTGACAATAATCGGGACCACTCCCGGTGATGACCATAGTTTGAGGAGTTAATGTATTCACTATGTGTTAATGCTTTGGTACGGTACTCTATTAAAAGGAGGCCTTAATATCCCTTAGTTTCCAATAGGACCCCGCTGCCACGGGAGGGTAGGACAAAAGATGTCATGCAAGTTCTTTTCCATAAGCACGTATGAATATATTCGGAATACATGCCTACATTGCGTTGATGAACTGGAGCTAGTTCTTTGTCACCCTAGGTTATAACTTCTACATGATGAATTGCATCCAACATAATTTCCCATCACCGATCCAATGCCTACGAGATTTACCTATATTGCTTGTCGCTTATTTACTTTTTCGTTGCTATTATCACAAAAACTACAAAAACACTATCTTTACTTTTATTGCTGCTACCACCACTATCACATTACTATGCTACTAAACTATCTTGCTGCAGATACTAAGTTTCCAGGTGTGGTTGAATTGACAACTCTGCTGCTAATACTTAAGAGTATTCTTTGGCTCCCCTTGTGTCGAATCAACAAATTTGGGTCTAATACTTTACCCTCGAAAAGTGTTGCGATCTCCTACACTTGTGGGTTATCACTGCGCCCATGTCGGAGCCTGAGGCTCGACGACAAGGACTAAAGGCTCATCTTTGGCCGTAGGGGTGGCTGCCTCTACGGTCGGGGCTTGAGGCCCTGCCGGAGGTTGCTGCACCCGACAAGCTTGGGGCACCCAGCAATGTCCTTGTCGGCGGCTCCTGGGAGCTCAGCGGGAAAGTACTTGCCGAGGCTTGCCTTCCTTCGTTTGTTCTGTACCATAGATGGCTCAACGGATGGCTGGGTTAATTGAAGCACAAAGGTACCTGGTTCCACAGGCAACTTGAGGGCAGCGCGTTTGGACAAGTCGTTGGCAATGCTGTTCTCTGCTCGGGGAACATGCTCTGCTTGTAGACTGTCAAAACGCTCCTCCAACTTCCTCACTTCATCCAGATAGGCCTCCATCAACGGGTTCTGGTAATCCTTGTTAACTTGCTTGATGACAAGCTGTGAATCACCCCTGACGATGAGCTTCCTAATTCCGAGGTCTGCAGCGATCCTGAGACCAGCAAGCAATCCCTCGTACTCTACAGTGTTGTTCGTTGATTTTTCTCGGGGAAAATGCATCTGGACTATGTACTTGAGGTGCTCTCCGGTGGGTGCGATGAGTAGCACGCCGGCACCAGCACCTTGCAGCAAGAAAGCTCCATCAAAGTACATAATCCAGTCACGGCTCGTCTCCTTGCCGGGAAGGGTGGCCTCTTGAATCTCTTCGTCACGTGTTGAGGTCCATTCCGCTACGAACTCTTCCAAGGCTCGACTCTTGATTGTTGAAGTACTTTCAAACTTGAGGCCAAAGCTTGATAGTTCCAACACCCACTCCACAATCCTCCCGGTTGCATCCGGGTTGTGCAAGATTCATTGCAAAGGGAGGCAGCTGACGACGGTGATCTCATGCGCCTGGAAATAGTGACGCAACTTTCTCGAGGCCATAAGGAGGCTGAAAAGTAGCTTCTGTATACCAGAATATCTTGATCTAGCCCCCTGCAAGAGGGAACTAGCAAAATAAACCGGGTGCTGCATCACCTTCTTCTTCTGTTTGATTTCGCCCACTTGCGCAGACTCTGTCTTGCTGGGACCAAGCTTTGCCAGGGGTTCTGCCTTGCCGACATCGGGCCTTGCCGGAGAGAGCTCCGGCCCATCATCTGATGACTCCGCCACTACCGCAGCTTCTTCCTCAATCTCTCCGTGCCACTAGCGCAACACTGACCACTTGATTCGTTGCTGCTAGATACAGCAGCAACGACTCTTGCGGTTTAGGCGCGACAAGTATTGGCGTGGAGGAGAGGTACCTTTTCAAATCTTGCAGTGATGCCTGTTTCTCCGAAGTCCATTTCATTGGACCCGCCTTTTTCAAAACTTTGAAAAAGGGGAGGGCACGCTCAGCAGATTTGGAGATGAACCTACTTAGAGCAACAACGCAGCCGGCGAGCCTACAGACGTCTTTGACTCGTCTTGGCACCTCAATCTGCTCAATCGCTTTGATCTTGTCAGGATTTGCTTCGATTCCGCGTTGAGACACAAAGAAACCAAGGAGTTTGCCGGATGGGACGCCGAACACACATTTCTCTGGGTTGAGCTTGAGGTTGATCTTGCGCAGGTTTGCAAATGTTTCCTCCAGATCCTGGACGAGTGTGGCCTTGTCCTTGGGTTTGACCACTATATCATCCATATAAGCTTCCATATTTCTATGTAGCTGGGGCTCAAAACCGATTTGGACTGCTCGGGAAAATGTCGAACATGCGCTTTTCAACCCAAAAAAGGCATCCGTACAAAGCAGTATGTACCACATGGGGTGATGAACGCGGTCTTTTCTTCGTCTTCCTTCATCATGAAGATCTGGTGGTATCCTGAGTAGGCGTCGAGGAATGATAACAGCTCACACCCGGTAGTGGAGTCCACTATCTGGTCAATGCATGGCAAAGGGAAAGGATCATTTGTACAAGCTTTATTGATATATGTATAGTCGATACACAACCTCCACTTCCCATTTGCCTTACGCACTATCACTAGATTGGCCAACCACATGGGGTGGAGTACTCCTCTAACCAAGCATGCCGTCTCCAACTTCCTGATCTCCTCGATGATGAACTCTTGTCACTCCAAAGCTTGCTTCCCGACCTTTTGCTTGACGGGCCCCGCATAGGGACAGACAGCAAGGTGGTGCTCAATCACCTCCCTGGGAATGCCGGGGATGTCAGATGCTTGTCACGCAAACAGGTCGACATTCGCCCGCAAGAAGGTGATGAGCGCGCTTTCCTATTTGCTGTCAAGGGTGGAGCTTATGGTAAAAACTCCACCCGTGTCATCCTCCCTGACGGGGACCCTCTTGGTTTCTGGTGGGGCTGCATTGGACCTCTTGCTCCCGCTGGCAGAGCTCTATGGCACGTCCCCAACGGGAACACGGTGCTCCAAAGAGGTGCGTTTGCCGGAGGGGGTGCAGGAGCTCTTCCTGGGGTCAGAAGTCTTGCCGGAAGGGGCCTTTCCGGCAGGGGTAGAGGCCTTGCCAGTTTTCTTCTCCCTCGGGGTCTCAGTGGTAGGAGCAAGCGCCTTGGCGGCAGTTGCTGCAACTGCCTCTTCGTAGAGTTGGTCAGTGCAGATGAGCGTGTCTTTCTTGTCGGAGGGGACGGTGATGATGCTCATTGGACCAGGCATCTTCAACGTGTTGTAGGTGTAATGTGATGCCTGCTACTTCTCGAGCTTGCGTTGTATTCCCTCGAAGAGGAAAGGGTGATGCAGCACAGTAACGTAAGTATTTCCCTCAGTTTTTGAGAACCAAGGTATCAATCCAGTAGGAGACCACACGCGAGTCCCTCGCACCTGCACAAACAAATAAGAACTTCGCAACCAATGCGATAAGGGGTTGTCAATCCCTTTACGGTCACTTACGAAAGTGAGATCTAATAGAGATGATAGTTTGATATTTTTGGTATTTTTGGATATAAGAACAGAAAGTAAAAGCGAAAAAGTAAAGTAGATTGTAGATTGATATGTTGAGAATAGACCCGGGGGGCATAGTTTTCTCTAGTGGCTTCTCTCATGGTAGCGGTATTCTACGGCGGGTAAACAAATTACTGTCAAGCAATTGATAGAAAAGCGAATACTTATGAGACTATCTAGGCATGATCATTATATATACGCATCACGTCCGAGACAAGTAGACCGAAACGATTCTGCATCTACTACTATTACTCCACACATCGACCGCTATCCATCATGCATCTAGAGTATTAAGTTCATAAAAACAGAGTAACGCCTTAAGCAAGATGACATGATGTAGAGGGATAAACTCAAACATAGTGATATAAACCCCATCTTTTTATCCTCGATGGCAACAATACAATACATGCCTTGATGCCCCTATTTTCACTGGGAAAGGACACCCCAAGATTGAACCCAAAGCCAAGCACTTCTCCCATTGCAAGAACTATAGATCTAGTAGGCCAAACCAAACCAATAATTCGAAGAGACTTGCAAGGATATTATAATCATACATAAAGAGTTCAGAAAAGAACCAAATATTTCTCATAGATAATCTTGATCATAAACCCACAATTCATCTGATCTCGACAAACACACCGCAAAAAAGAGAGTACATCGAATAGATCTCCTCGAAGACCAAGGAGAACTTGGTATTGAGATCCAAAGAGAGAGAAGAAGCCATCAAGATACTAGCTATGGACCCGAAGGTCTGTAGTAAACTACTCACAACTCATGGTGAGGCGATGATGATGATGTAGGAGCACTCCGTGGAAGATCCCCCCTCCGGCGGAGCTCCAGAATAGGCCCCAAGATGGGATCTCACGTGAACAGAAGGTTGCGGCGGTGGAACTAGGGTGTTCTCTGTTGTTCTGATGGTTTCGGGGTACGTAGATATATATAGGAAGAAGGAGGGCACCGTGGGCCAGACGTGGGGCCCACGAGGTAGGGGGCGCGCCCCCCACCCTCGTGGATGCCATGTGTGCCCTATTCCGTGGTTCTCAAGTCTCCCGTGCGTATTTTGCTCCAAAAATATCCCTCCCAAAGTTTCATTCCATTTGGACTCCGTTTGATATTCCTTTTCTGTAAAACCCTGAAATAGGCAAAAAAAAAGAGCAATCTGGACTGGGCCTTTGGGTTAATAGGTTAGTCCCAAAAATAATATAAAAGTGTATAAAAAGCCTATTAAACATCCAAAACATCATAAATAATAGCATGAAACAATCAAAAATTGTAGATACGTTGGAGACGTATCAATGCCGCCATAAACTTGGCCAACGTTGGGCGGCCGAGGATCCCATTATAGGGCAAGGGGATCTTGGTAACATCAAAAACAATATTCTTCGTCCTATGATTCAGCTCACCCCCAGACGTAACGGGCAACGCGATCTTACCCTTCGGCTGACTCCTCCCCGGGTTGACCCCTTGAAATGTGCCTGTCTCATCGAGATCTCCATCGGGTATTTGCAGCCTTTCGATCACAGCGGGCGAGATCAAGTTCAGACCGGCCCCACCGTCAACTAGCACTTTCATCACCTTGAGGTTGCGTATTGTTGGCGAAACCAACAATGGCAAACACCCGACCGCTGTTGTGCGATCCGGGTGATCCTTGGTGTCCAAAATGATAGGCATGCTAGACCACTTCAGTGGCCTCTGGGCGTCGAATGATGGCTCTGCCGCAGTGACGTCACGCGCACACTGTTTTAGTTGGCAGTGAGAGGTATGCAACGAGGCGCCACCGTCGACGCACATGGCCTCCGTAGCTTTCTGGAACCCATGCGCGCTGGACTCATTGTCCTCATCATGATCATCGTCACCATCTTTCTTGTCACGGCCCCGAGCGGGCCTCTTTGGTTGATTATCTTTGCCGCGGCGACCTCCTCGGCTGGCAGGCTTCTTGCCGGGGGCCTCAGCACCATCCGGGCCCTTTTCCTTATCCCGCCTCTCTACTCAACTTTCTGCTTCTCTGCATGCAGGTCAACCTGCCAGCAATTTTGGAGGTCATGGCCCTTGGTGCGATGGATCTTGCAGTACTTCTTGTCGGAGCCTTCTGGCTTGTCGGCAGCCACCAAGGCCCGGCAGGCGGCGCACCCGGCAACTTCCTTGTCGGGGTCGTCAACCTTGGCCTTCTTGGTGGCGCCGGGGTCGTCGGATCCCTCGACGGCAAGCACGGCCTTGCCCTTACGCTTCCTGTTGCAGTGTCGACCCTTCCTTGCTGGGGAGACGGCATCTCCGTCTGTGGAGTCGGTTTTCGCGCCGGCATCTTCACCGCGGTACTTCCTCCCTTTTTTAGCCCGAGCACATCTATCAGCTAGCACATAAAGGCTACATCTCTAACCTTGTTCATCACCAGCTCCTCACGCATCTTGCGGTTGCACACATTCTGATGGAATGCACTGATGACAGCGATGGGGTGAACAACTGTGATGTTCACACGGCTGAACCTTTGTATGTACTTGCGCAGGGTTTCACCATCCTTATGGGGGATGACATGCAAATAACTTGCCTGGCCAGGAGCTTGGTGGCCCCCGATAAAGGCGCCAACAAACTCGTGGCACAGATCCGACCAAAAAGAAATGGAATCCACGGGCACGTGCATCAACCATGACATAACATTGGGCTTAAGCGCCAACGGGAAGTAGTTGGCAAGCACCTTGTCTTAGCGAGCCCGAGCGGCCTGCATCGCGATAGTGTAGATGCTGAGGAACTCCGATGGGTGAGTCTTGCCGTTGTACTTTTCTCCGACCTTAGGCTTGAATTTGCGGTGGGTGGGCCGCTAGAATTGCCGCAGCTCACGGGTAAAGGCTGGAGAACCCACCTCGTAAGGTAAGCCACATGAGCTCCTCGGCCCTGGGCGGTCCATAGTGGGCCCCGCACGCCTATCTGACTGATGGCGCGCTTCCCCCCCGTTGCTCGATAGTGGTCCGAGCGTCTTCCTGGTCTCGCTCCCGAAGAACTTGACGTTGGTCACAGCGGACTCGCGGGTCGGATGACGCTTTTGAAACGTTGTCACGAGTGTTGATACGTCTCCAACGTATCTATAATTTTTCCATCCAATTATATTATCTGTTTTGGATGTTTAATGGGCTTTATTATAAACTTTTATATTATTTTTGGGACTAACCTACTAACCCAAGGCCTAGTGCAAATTGCTGTTTTTTTGCCTATTTCAGTGTTTCGTAGAAAAGGAATATCAAATGGAGTCCAAACGGAATGAAACCTTCGGGAGAGTCATTTTTGGAACAATTGCAACACAGAAGACCTGGAGTACACGCTAGGGAAGAAACGAGGTGGCCACGAGGGCAGGGGGCGCGCCCAGGGGGGTAGGCGCGCCCCACCCTCGTGGGCCCCCTGTTGCTCCCCTGACATGCCTCTTCATCCTATATATACCCATATACCCTAAAAACATCTAGGAGCACCACGAAACCCTAATTCCACTGCCGCAACCTTCTGTACCCGTGAGATCCCATCTTGGGGCCTGTTTCGGAGCTCCACCGGAGGGGGCATCGATCACGGAGGGCTTCTACATCAACACCATAGCCTCTCTGATGAGTTGTGAGTAGTTTACCACAGACCTTCGGGTCCATAGTTATTAGCTAGATGGCTTCTTCTCTCTCTTTGGATCTCAATACAAAGTTATCCTCGATCTTCTTGGAGATCTATTCGATGTAATTCTTTTTGCGGTGTGTTTGTCGAGATCCGATGAATTGTGGGTTTATGATCAAGATTATCTATGAACAATATTTGATTCCTCTCTGAAATCTTTTATGCATGATTTAAATATCTTTGCAAGTCTCTTTGAATTATCAGTCTGGTTTGGCCTACTAGATTGGTAGTTCTTGCAATGGGAGAAGTGCTTAGCTTTAGGTTTAATCTTACAGTGTCCTTTCCTAGTGACAGCAGGGGCAGCAAGGCACGTATTGTATTGTTGCCATCAAGGATAAAAAGATGGGGTTTACATCATATTGCATGAGTTTATCCCTCTACATCATGCCATCTTGCTTAAGGCGTTACTCTGTTCTTATGAACTTAATACTCTAGATGCATGCTGGATAGCGGTCGATGTGTGGAGTAATAGTAGTAGATACAGAATCGTTTCGATCTACTTGTCATGGATGTGATGCCTATATACAATGATCATGCCTAGATATTCTCATAACTATGCGCTCTTCTATCAATTGCTCGACAGTAATTTGTTCACCCACCGTAGAAATCTGCTATCATGAGAGAAGCCACTAGTGAAACATATGGCCCCCAGGTCTATCTTCCATCATATCAATCTTCCAGCAACTATTTATCTTTACTTTACTATTATTTTGCAATCTTTACTTTCAATCTATAACAAAAATACCAAAAATATTATCTTATTATCTCTATCAGATCTCACTTTTGCAAATGGCCGAGAAGGGATTGACAACCTCTTTATCGCATTGGTTGCAAGGTTCTTATTTGTTTGTGTAGGTACAAGGGACTCGCGCGTGGTCTCCTTCTGGATTGATACCTTGGTTCTAAAAAACCGAGGGAAATACTTACGCTACCGTGTTGCATAACCCTTTCCTCTTTAAGGGAAAAACAACGCAAGCTCAAGAGGTAGCAAGAAGGATTTTTGGCGCCGCTGCCAGGGAGATCTACGCAAAAGTCATATACCAAATACCCATCACAAACACTTATTCCTCGCGTTACATTATTTTTCATTTGCCTCGCGTTTTCCTTGCCCCCACTTCGCCTTTGCCATTTTATTCGCCCTTTTTCCGTTTGCCTTTTTTTCGTTCACCTTTTTGTTTGCTTGTGTTGCCATGTGCCCTCTATTAGCTTGCATCTTCGCTTGCTAAATTATGGATCCTCATCCACTTGCTAATATTTTTAAGAGATCCAATTATGTTGAACATATTGCTAGTGAGTTGAATGCACTAGACTATCTTTATGAGGTTTTGCTTGAAATTCGTGAATCTGAAATTTGTGATGAAGTGTTGAAAGAAGAAATTTATGAAGCGATTCATGATAGTTCCTTCAGTGAAAAGCATGATTGCAATGATGTTATTATAAATTATCTTGATGTCAATTGTGCTAATAATATGCAAAATCCTAAGCTTGGGGATGCTAGTGTTGCTATGTCTACTACTTGTTGCAATGATCATGATTAGGGTGATTCTTCTTATGATCTTGAAAGTTTATTTAAGCCCCATGATGAATATAAGATTGATAATAATGTTTGCAATACTATTGAAAGTGGGTTTGGAAGAGTGTCAACTTTAGATCCCACATATTTGGAGAATATTCAATCTTATGAAATTTTTGATGAAAGTGGGTTTGAAGAGGTCATGACTTTAGTTAATGTTGATCCCACTATTTTGGAAGAGTGTCAACTTCGCATGCATGTGGATCGTGTTGAGAATATGTTTTGTGATAGCTATATTGTTTAATTTGCTTATGATCCTACATGCAATTGTTATGAGAGAGGAAAATATGGTTGTAGAAATTTTCATGTTACTAAATTACCTCTCGTTATGTTGAGATTGCTATTGTTTGTTTCTTCTCCCTTGCATATGCTAGATCTTGCTTGTCTTGCTAATTTTTTTTCTATAAAATATGCATAGGAAGCATGTTAGACCTATATGTGATTTTCACATGCTATATGATGCTCTCTTTGTGCTTCAATTCTTATCTTTCATGTGAGAATCATTGAATTCTCAATCCTATCTTAATGGCTATAAAGAAAGAGAATGTTGGGACGCAACCTAATTTTATTTTCTTTGATTTTATTTCTGTTTAGTAATAAATAATGCATCTAGCTTCTGTTTAGATGTGGTTTTGTGTTTTATTTAGTGTTTGTGCCAAGTAGAACCTTTGGAAAGACTTGGGTGAAGTCTTTGCGATCATGCTGTAAAAAACAGAAACTTTTGCGCTCACGAGATTAGCTACCATTTTTTTACTGGAGAGTTATTTTCAGTTGATTCTTTTTGCAGATGATTAATAGACAAATTCCTAACGACCACCAATTTATTACAGAATTTTTAGATTTACAGAAGTATTCGAAAGTTACAGGTTGCTACACACAGTTCTGTTTTTGACAGATTCAGTTTTTCGTGTGTTGTTTGCTTATTTCGATGAATCTATGAGTAGTATCGGGGGGTATGAATCATAGAGAAGTTGGAATACATTAAGTTTAACACCAATATAAATAAAGAGTGAGTTAATTACAATATCTCTGAGTGGTGGTTTGTTTCCTTATACTAACGGAGCTCACGAGATTTTCTGTTAAGTTTTGTGTTGTGAAGTTTTCAAGTTTTTGGGTAAGGATTTGATGGACTATGGAACAAAGAGTGGCAAAAGCCAAATCTTGGGGATTCCCAAGGCACCCCAAGGTAAAATTCAAGTACAACCAAAAGCCTAAGCTTGGGGATGCCCCGGGAAGGCGTCCCCTCTTTCGTCTTTGTCTATCGGTAAATTTACTTGAGACTATATTTTTATTCACCACATGATATGTGTTTTGTTTGGAGCGTCTTGTATGATTTGAGTCTTTGATTTTTAGTTTACCACAATCATCCTTGATGTACACACCTTTTGAGAGACACACACATGAATCAGAATTTATTAGAATACTCTGTGCTTCACTTATATCTTTTGAGCTAGATAGTTTTGCTTTAGTGCTTCACTTATACCTTTTTAGAGCACGGCGGTGGTTTTATTTTATAGAAATTATTGACCTCTAATGCTTCACTTATATTATTTTGAGAGTCTTTTAGAACAACATGGTAATTTGCTTTGGTTATAAAATTAGTCCTAATATGATAGGCATCCAAGATGGGTATAATAAAAACTTTCATAAAAGTGCATTGAATATTATGAGAAGTTTGATACTTGATGATCGTTTTGAGATATGAGGATGGTGATATTAGACTAATCCTAGTGGAGTAATTGTGAATTTGAGAAACACTTGTGTTAAAGTTTGTGATTCCCATAGCATGCACGTATGGTGGACCGTTATGTGATGAAGTTGGAGCATGATTTATTTATTTATTGTCATCCTTTGTGTGGAGGTCGGGATCGCGCGATGGTTAACTCCTACCAACCCATCCCCTAGGAGCATGCGTTGAATACTTTGTTTTCATACCTTTTAGATTTTTTGCAATAAGTGTATGAGTTATATATGACTAATGTTGAGTCCATGGATTATACGCACTCTCGCCCTTCCACCATTGCTAGCCTCTCTAGTATCGCGCAACTTTCGCCGGTACCATACACCCACCATATACCTTCCTCAAAACAGCCACCATACCTACCTATCATGGCCTTTCCATAGCCATTCTGAGATATATTGCCATGCAACTTTCCACCGTTCCGTTTATTATGACACGCTTCATCATTGTCATATTGCCATGCATGATCATGTAGTTGACATCATATTTGTCGCTAAGCCACCATGCATAATTCTTTCATACATGTCACTCTTGATTCATTGCACATCCCGGTACACCGCCGGAGGCATTCACATAGAGTCATATTTTGTTCTAGCTTTGAGTTGTAATCTTTGAGTTGTAAGTAAATAAAAGTGTGATGACCTTCATTACTAGAGCATTGTCCGAGTGAGGAAAGGATTATGGAGACTGTTATTCCCCCACAAGCCGGGATGAGACTCCGGACGAAAAAAGAAAAAAAAAGAGGCCATAAAGAAAAGAGAAAAGGCACAAAAGAAAAAAAGAAAAAAAGAAAAAAATGAGAGAAAAAGAGAGAAGGGGCAATGCTACTATCCTTTTTCCACACTTGTGCTTCAAAGTAGCACCATGATCTTCATGATAGTGAGTCTCTTGTTTTGTCACTATCATATACTAGTGGGAATTTTCATTATAGAACTTGGCTTGTATATTCCAATGATGGGCTTCCTCAAAATGCCCTGGGTCTTCGTGAGCAAGCGAGTTGTATGCACACCCACTTAGTTTCCTTTGTTGAGCTTTCATACACTTATAGCGCTAGTGCATCCGTTGCATGGCAATCCCTGCTCACTCACATTGATATTTGTTGATAGGCATCTCCATAGCCCATTGATACGCCTAGTTGATGTGAGACTATCTTCCTTTTTGTCTTCTCGACAACCACCACTCCATTCCACCTATAGTGCTATATCCATGGCTTACGCTCATGTATTGCGTGAAAGTTGAAAAGTTTGAAAAAATTGAAGTGTGAAACAATTGCTTGGCTGAAACCGGGGTTGTGCGTAATTTAAATATTTTGTGCGATGAAGATAGAGCATAGCCAGACTATATGATTTTGTAGGGATAACTTTCTTTGGCCATGTTATTTTGAGAAGACATGATTGCTTTGTTAGTATGCTTGAAGTATTATTATTCTTATGTCAATATTAAACTTTTGTCTTACATCTTTCGGATCTGAACATTCATGCCAAAATAAAAAAAATTACATTAAGAATTATGTTGGGTAGCATTCCACATCAAAAATTCTGTTTTTATCATTTACCTACTCGAGGACGAGCAGGAATTAAGCTTGGGGATGCTTGATACATCTCCAACGTATCTATAATTTTTGATTGTTCCATGCTATTATATTATCTGTTTTGGATGTTTAATGGGATTTATTATACACTTTTATATTATTTTTGGGACTAAACTACTAACCCAAGGCCCAGTGCAAATTGCTGTTGTTTTGCCTATTTCAGTGTTTCGCAGAAAAGGAATATCAAACAGAGTCCAAACGGAATGAAACCTTCGGGAGAGTCGTTTTTTGAACAATTGCAACACAGAAGACTTAGAGTACACGCCAGGGAAGAAACGAGGCGGCCACGAGGGCAGGGGCACGCCTAGCGGGGGTAGGCGCGCCCCCACCCTCATGGGGCCCCTGTTGCTCCCCTGACGTGCCTCTTCCTCCTATATATACCCATATACCCTGAAAACATTGAGGAGCACCACGAAACCCTAATTCCACTACCGCAACCTTCTGTACCCGTGAGATCCCATCTTGGGGCCTGTTCCGGAGCTCCACCGGAGGGGGCATCGATCACGTAGGGCTTCTACATCAACACCATAGCCTCTCTGATGAGTTGTGAGTAGTTTACCAGAAACCTTCGGGTCCATAGTTATTAGCTAGATGGCTTCTTCTCTCTCTTTGGATCTCAATACAAAGTTCTCCTCGATCTTCTAGGAGATCTATTCGATGTAATTCTTTTTGCGGTGTGTTTGTCGAGATCTGATGAATTGTGGGTTTATGATCAAGATTATCTATGAACAATATTTTATTCCTCTCTGAAATCTTTTATGCATGATTTAAATATCTTTGCAAGTCTCTTCGAATTATCTGTTTGATTTCGCCCATTAAATTGGTAGTTCTTGCAATGGGAGAAGTGCTTAGCTTTGGGTTCAATCTTGCGGTGTCCTTTCCCAGTGACAGCAGGGGCAGCAAGGCACGTATTGTATTGTTGCCATCGACGATAAAAAGATGGGGTTTACATCATATTGCATGATTTTATCCCTCCACATCATGTCATCTTGCTTAAGGCGTTACTTTTTTCTTATGAACTTAATACTCTAGATGCATGCTGGATAGCGGTCGATGTGTGGAGTAATAGTAGTAGATGCAGAATCGTTTTGGTCTACTTGTCACGGATGTGATGCCGATATACAATGATCGTGCCTAGATATTCTCATAACTATGCACTCTTTTATCAATTGCTCGACAGTAATTTGTTCACCCACCGTAGAAATATGCTATCATGAGAGAAGCCACTAGTGAAACGTATGGCCCCTAGGTCTATCTTCCATCATATCAATCTTCAAGCAATTATTTATCTTTACTTTACTTTTATTTTGCAATCTTTACTTTCAATCTATAACAAAAATACCAAAAATATTATCTTATTATCTCTATCAGATCTCACTTTTGCAAGTGGCCGAGAAGGGATTGACAACCCCTTTATCTCATTGGCTGCAAGGTTCTTATTTGTTTGTGTAGGTACAAGGGACTCGCGCGTGGTCTCCTACTGGATTGATACCTTGGTTCTCAAAAACTGAGGGAAATACTTACGCTATTTTGCTGCATCACCCTTTCTTCTTCAAGGGAAAAACAACGCAAGCTCAAGAGGTAGCAAGCATCGGCCCGACGAGCCGGCGGCTGCTGTTGCTGGCGTGGGGGAGGAGAGTGCACCGTGGTCGCAGCAGCTCCGGTCCATCCACCACCGGCGTGCGCGGCTCGACAGAGTGCTGGCACGAGGGCTCCGCTGGTCACGGTTCATCTTTATTGGCGAAGCTGATGAGGCTCCGGATGGTGGCTCTCCACTCGTCGAGCTTCTCCGCGGCGGCAGGAAAGTCGAGGAGTAGTCCAACGCTTCTACTGGCATGTGATAGCCTGCCTTATTAGGGATGATAGACTACTAATATCAATAAGGAATTCCTTCTTTTTCGGGAGCCCATTCGGATAGAACTCCAAAGTTAAGCATGCTCATCTTGGAGTAATTTTAGGATGGGCGAGCGACCAGGAAGTTGCTCCCGGGTGCGCACAAGTGAGGACAAAGTGCGCTGAAATTACTAGTATTGATATGTGGGGCCAATCTAGATCCCGCCACGAGTAACGACCACCGGCGGCTGTGTCCGAGGCGTTACAAGTTGGTATCAAAGCCGACCCTCGCAGTTACACGGATGTTTGCGGACAAGTGCGCGGGCATGTTGTGCATGACGTTTGTGACCCATCGTGGCACACGGCATGGCACATGTACCGGACTGGATGCACACACGTATATGCCAAGAGGGAACGCAGGATGGGTGACCGATCGGGAAGTTGCTCCCGGGTGCGCACGAGTGAGGACAAAGTGCGCAGAAAAGACTAATATTGATATGTGGGGCTAGTCTAGATCCTGCCACGAGTAATGACCACCGGCGGGTGTGTCCGGGGCATTACATGGCGTGGGTGGCGGCAAAAGCTGCGTGGACCGTGACGCGCTCTGACTTCTAACCACGTTACAAGGAGCTCTATCACGGTTTCGCAGTCGCACGCCGCTTCCGCCAGCGTCTAGACGTGCATGCTGGCCCGATGCATCTTGAGAGTGATGCAAAGGGCTCTTCCCGCAGCGGCGCTCGGGGGCACCGACGTCGCAGCGTTGCTCGTCATGCACGAGCTGGGAAGATCGCAGAGCGGGCGCCGGCGGGGGTGTCCTGGGTGTCCTGGAGGAGGTCGTCGCGACACCCTTGGGCACGAACGACGCTGCTCGCCTGGCTTTGATGGCCAAAGTGTCGTGGATGCTCGCGGGCCACACCTCCTCCACCATCCGCGGCCGCCTCATCTCCCGCCCACGCTGGAATGGTCGGTTCGACTCCAGACGAACCGATCGCCGTGATCCCCTTCTTCTTGGGAGCCATGGTGATGAAGAAGTCGATGTGCTAACTTCTAGACCAGATTTTCACAACCTAGTTACCCTACCTGGCGCACCAAAGATGTTGTGGAAATGACACCTATGGGATCCCGGGGACCCCTACTACGGTTGGCGAGGGCGTACCGCTGCGCGAAGAGCAGGAGTAGCGACCAACACATGGGGATTTTTACCCAGGTTCGGGCCGCAAATGATGCGTAACACCCTAGTCATGCTTGTCAATGTTTATCTTGTGTTCTTGAGTTCTTGAACTGGCTACTATGCATGCCCTGTACAAAAAGTCTGAATCCTTCCACAATACGCCTCGGGCCTCCTTTCATATGGCAAAGGGGTTGCCAAGAAAGCACACACAAGGTGGAAAGTATCTACAATGTACAAGTTTATCGCCTGACATCGCAGGACAAACACATTTAATGCGCCGCCTACGTGCCCTCTTGCTTTATTGGGGACGGCAACCGAGCTCGTCCCGTTCGTCGCCACCTCGCCTTGTTCCAACGCGCGTCCAAGCTCACGAGGCATGCAGCGCCATGCTCGCTGGTTGATCGCTGTGCTGGTGTGGTGACAGGTCTTCACGAAGATCTGCATGCCACCACGCAGGTGCTTGACTAGTTGGCCCAGAAGCTGCATGCTGCCATGCAGGCGTTTTCTAGTTGGCGGGCTAGTTGCCGCGTCGGAACGGTCGCGGGGTAGAAAAACTTTGGCAGGTGCGGGCCTGCCCGTGGCCCCGAAGACGCCCCCAACAAGGGTCTTGCCGGGGTCTCGTGGCTATCCCTGGGAAGCATCTTGTCGGGTGTCTTCGGTCGTCCCCGGCAAGGATCTTGCCAGGGGTCTTCATCTTCTGGTCCTTATCTAGATTCGCAGGCCTTTGGTCTTCACAAAGATCTGCGTGGCACCACGCAAGCGGCCTGAGTCTTGGTCTCAAGGGTGGCGGCCTTGCTGGTGTTGGGCAAGTCCCCCCGGCAAGGGTGTTGCCGGGGGGAGCCCATCTTGCCCCTTTGCTCTTCATGCCTCTGGCTTGAGTGCTGCCTTGGCAGTCTCGTACCTTTCCTTCCCCTGCCCCGCCAAGCATGGCAGCAGGTGTGGCTACAACTGCCCGTGCACAAGTAAAGGGGTACAGAAAGACCCCTACTTTTGTATACCGACAGCATGCGATAGGATAAAGTCCTTCTCAACACTATTGAGGACAATCCTCACATTATGTTACCAACCGTAAAGTTGTTACCATATATTTAACAACTATTCAATTTTAATAGGGAAGGTGGAAACACGAGCCATTATTCTACAACTATTATTCTAATCACACCTAGACGGTGTTCAAAATTAATTGCACTGAGAATTTAAACAAGTCAATTCTACAGTGCGCTCCCGCTCAAATCAATATCTCTCATACTTGATTGTGAGTGATACAAGACCCATATTACAATTCAACGCCAAGGATGCATCCATCTCAAGTGGCGATAATTGCAATCGGTAGGCCAACTTGCCAATCACATCTTTATGTGACTCTTGTTCATATTTCGATGCGTGTGTTCCGAGTTCATTCCTGAACGTCAAGACAACCAAGTGATCTCGCTGCAAGGTCTCAACTAACCCGCCTCACACTTCTCTAATCGTTCATACCCATGCATCCATGTGATACCTCGAAGAGATAGGTGTTGTGACAGTGCTACACTTGGGAGAACACTAACTACTTGATATTTTAAGTGAGCGATCACCCTAATAAAAAGCGACTACCGCGCAATCAAGAAGGGTGCATCATAAGGTATAAACATCTCAGGCGATTCATAATAGCATGATATGGTATAGCCCTTTCTGACAGAGAAGTCTTGTATTTCTTTGTCTTCGGCATTCGCGTCGGTGTTCACCTTTGCGAATATTGCCACACCAAATAATATTGATATCTCTATAGCTAATAAAATAAGTGCATTACTTAAGGTTGACTCGCAGGTCATTAAAGTAACAATCATATGGCTCCAGCCATCATGCCGAATCATCGCACACAGGTCATGTGAATTTATTAACATCATATAGTCATCTCATACAAAATCGAATTAATATGAGCACTACTATACGACATCATATGCAAATGCAAACCATCCTGTAAAACAAAGTTAGACGCCTCTAATTGGTTCATGCCAAATTTTATTTTACGTGGATTCTAAGGTTTCAAAACAAACCAAAGCTACCAACGTTCATCATCAAGCATGATCATCCAAGTCGCTAGATTAACATTGTGGGGTGTATGAACCACGAGATAATAAAATCTCGAACCCCATACTAAACTTCGTCATACGCATGAACCCCATGTAGATCATATCTGCATTGCCCTTTCGTCTGCGAAAAATCCATCTTTCTTTAACTATGGTGGAACCCAAAGAACTGTTAGCACTTCATTGATCTATCAATCAGCATACTCAGGAACAGCATGAAAGGATTACGGATTGCCAGAACTTTGTGAGATTCCACCATGCCATCAAGATCACGATTATGCATATTTAAGGGAAGCAACAAGAACATCGGGTAACAGATTTCATCTGCTACCCGAACAAATAATTTTCAGTAATAGAACTCATCTACTACCTAATTATATTGTGCAACACCCATACATCTCTATGTATTCTAGATCGTAACCTAAATCTACGCATAGCACATCTTTGATACCACTGTTGGGTAATGCAGTAGAAAACAAAAATTCCCGACCGATGCACCAGCCCATGACCACTATGGCGACTGCATACAAGGTTTGATTTTTCGTTACCAACTTGTAGTGCAACGGAAGTAGAGTCGATGACGATCCGGTGCAGATCCCCGCAGCTAGGATTTACAACCTCTCAACCGCGAGGATGTACTCCCTCGTCTGCCCCAGGGACAGCCCTCCGGGAGGCGATCGGACAGTCCCTCAGACGGTGTCGTGGACAGCCCTTCGGGAGGACCCTCAAAACTCGGACGAACACTTGGACAGCCCTTCGGGAGCACTCACAGAACTCGGACCGTCACTTGGAAAGTCCTTTGGGAGGACTCACAGAACTCGGACCGTCACTTGGACAGCCCTTCGGGAGGCACTCTCAAAACAGCCCCTCGGGCACAAGATCAAAACTACGACCTCTCTACGGGGTTGCACACATACGGTGTCATCTATCCGGCAGGGCTTCGCCGTCCAGAACTAGTTCTCACCAGAACCCAGATAACCTTTTGGCTATACTAAACTATTTCGTGGGGAGGGAGAGAGAAGCCAGATCATTGCAATGGCACTTGCATGTGTGAAAGAGTAAGTTTGGGGAGCCCCCTCCACCTCTATTTGTAGGAGGAGGGGTGGAGGGGCTGAAATTTCAGCCACATCCATCTATGTCATCTCCAAGATATTTTGGAGCAAAAGCCCAAAAAGGTGGCTTTCCAAAAAGCACTTTCACTATTCATGATGACATTTTTCAGCGTCCGTTCGAACTGAAAATATTTATGTGGGCTTAGAACATTTCCAGTACCCACTAACATAATTTTCAATGCATTCCGGAACAATTCCAGATTAGTGATTTTCATCTGCGAAAAGCATCTGAAGCGGTCCCGACAGCTCCGGAACATTTCTGTCGGGGATATTGTAAGTGCATCTAGTGCCCCTTAGTGATTTTGGTGTATTGAAGACTTATAGGTTAAGGGACTAATGTGTTTATGAGTGTACACAGGTCTCTAAGTTAATGACGAGTTTGATATTTACAGAGAAAGTCGACCCCTAAAAATGAAGTTCTTCGAGTGAAGACTTTGGATTTCTGAAGACTTTGAAAGTGAAGAAATTGGTGTGACCTTGAAGACTTGGTACTCATTTGAGGAACATGAAGCGTGAAGACTTTTGTTTTCATAGTTTCATTTTCTCTTTCTTGAGTCATAGGAAACATCGTACTATTAAAGGGGGTCGAGGAAATACTAAGGAAAAATTTCCATGTGATGCTCAACTCAAAATCCTACACCTACCAATCCCTTCGAGTGAAGCCATTGGAAATCTCATACAGTTCAGTCATATTCTTCAGTGACAGAGACAAAGTTCTTCTGGTCTCTGAGGAATTTGTTCTGACTGTGGAGTTAGGAATTCGCCAGTGCGGATTGCCTACACAGTGAGGAACATGAGAGCCCTGAGGAATTTGATACTCAAATTTCCGACCGTTGCTGTGCTACGCGCCAGCTATCCCAAAATATCTACCCACCTAGCGGTCATATTATTGAAGGGCATTTATGTCTTATCATGTCGAGCTGCTCCCTAGGCTATAAATAGCCGCCCCCTACAACCACTAGCTGATTGGCTGCTCCGAGAGAAACTGACACTTGTCATTTGAGAGCATCCCATCCTCCGAGAACTTTGAGCGAAAATCATCGAGTGAGGAAAACCCAAACCCAAACACCTACAAACCCAAAGTGATTGAGCATCACTGAAGAAATTGATCCTGTGTGGATCCGACGCTTGTTACCTTTGAAAATTGTGCTTCTTCCAGACGGTTAGGCATCATGGTCTAGAGCATCCAAGAGGAATTGTGGATTGCCGAGTGATCGAGCTTGTGAAGGTTTGGAAGTCACTTGAAGACTTACCACGAGTGACTGGGCGAGGTCTGTGTGACCTTAGCTCAAGGCGAATACGGTGAGGACTGTGTGTCCGGGACTGGGTGTCCTCAGGTTTAAATACCTAGCCGCTCCAACCAAACGTACAACTGAGACAGCAGTTGGAACTGGTCTACCAAATCATTGTCTTCAACAAGCTTACTAGTTCTGTTTCCTCAACTCTTTCATTTCCTCATAACTGTGTTGTGTGCTTGTTCATATCTGTTTGAAGACTTTGACTGAAGACTTTCTCAATTTCATCAGTTCAATTTCTTCAGTCTGTTTGTCTTCATCCTGTGTTATCATGTGTTTACGCTTTCTGTACTCTGTGCCTGTCTTCATTTCATCATGATGACCATACTTGTGTTCTGCTATGTTAACTTTTGAGTACTTATTCCGCTGCAAGTAGTTCTTCGCTAAGGAATTTCCTCACCCGCAAATTCCTCGGTGAAGAATTCATAAAAATCGCCTATTCACCCCTCTCTAGTCGATATAACGCACTTTCAATTGGTATCAGAGCAAGGTACTCCCTTGTTCTGTGTGATTTTGGTTTTACCGCCTGGAGTTTTAGTTATGTCAACCGCAGGTATGATCAAGGTCTCTGCTGGATGTCCTACCTTCGATGAGACGGACTACCCCTACTACAAGAATAAGATGCGAATGCATCTTGAGGCAATTAATAACGATCTCTAGTATGTTGTGGAAAATGGTGTTCCCTCGGTCACACCTTCTCTGAATGTTGCTGATGTGAAGAGATTCAAGCAACTCAATTCTGAAGCGAAGAATATCATTTGTGGCCATCTGAGCAAAGGACAGTATGGAAGAGTGAGTGCTTTGGGAACTGCTAAGCTTATCAGGGATAGGCCGTCCAAAGTCAATGAAGGAGTCTCAACACAGCGTGACTCTCGAGTTGATGTTCTTCGCAATCTCTTCAACCGCTTCAAAAGACTTGACAATGAAAATGTTCAGCAAACCTTCGATCGCCTCACTGACATCTCAAATGAGCTTCTAGCACTTGGTGCCACTGACATCAGCGACCATGAGGCGGTGAAGAAATTGCTGAGATCGCTTGATTCCTTTTTTGATACTCTAGCATTGATGTTACAAGAACGTGCTGATTACAAGTCACTTGATCCCGCTGATATCCTTGAGAGGCTAAATACTCATGAGTTCCAGCTTGCTGAGAAGAGAGATCTCTACGGTTCGAGCTATGGCAGATCACGTGCCCTGGAGGCCAAGGACGTCTCTGAATCTGAAGGTGAAAATTCTGGTAGTAGCCTTGGTGATCCTGAAGAACTAAGCTAGGAGCTAGCACTACTCATGAAGAAATTCCAAAGGTTCTCAAGACGTGGTCGCTTTGGAAAATCCTCAAGGAGCAATGATTCCTCATCCAGTGACTACAAGAAGAAGCTATGCCACAAATGCAAGAAGCCTGGTCACTACATTCGAGATTGTCCTCAGTGGGAAAAGGAATCAAAGAAGAAGAAATACAAGGATTACAGTCCAGATGATGCGAAGAAGACAAAGAAATCGTCAAAATATCCATCATCAAAATCTCACAAGAAGAGCAGCTCCAAGAAGGCCCGGGCATTCATTGGCAAGGAAATCGACTCTGAGGCTGAATCTGAGGAACATGAGGAAGAGGAGGCATCTCAGGAGTCTGAGTCTGGTGTGGCGAGTCGAGCTCTCGCTACTGCATTCTTCAGCAAGTCTATCTTCAACCCTGAAGAAAATGGCTTCACCAACAAGGCTGATGAAGGCAATGATGACTATGCTCCCACCTACTGCTTCATGGCAAAGGGTGCCAAGGTACTCAAATATACCTCATCTGAATCAAGTGAGAATGAATCTGATGAAAACCTCAAGCCCAGCTATTCTAAACTTGCTAAGATTGTTGTGAAACAACAAAGAGCTTTGGAAAAAGTTCAATGCATGCTAAATAAGAGCGATGATATGTTGGGTGAAGAAATGGATTAGTCGAAAGCTTTGGCTGAGACTCTTCAGAGACTTCAGACTAGGTTTGACACCGTTCAAAGTCATCATAACACTCTCTTATCTGATCATGAGAAGCTTTCTTCTGAATTTCTTCAAAGAAAGCAAGATCTTGAAAAGCTAAGAGTGAGTTATGAAGATCTTCAGAAGGAGCGCGATTCATTACTTGCTCAACAAATCAGCGCTTCTCAGGAAGAATTTGTTCCTCCATGCTTGAAATGCATTGAACGAAAATCTGCTAATTCTTCACCTAAATGTTCAAATGCTTCTAGTGCTACAAATTCTTCAACTATCTCTGCTATCACTAATTCCTCATCTAAGGACATTGCTAGTATCACTGATGATGCAGGGCTGAAGGAATTGTACATGACAGGCATGTACAAAAGACTCAAAGGGCATCAGACTCTTTGTGATGTGCTTAAAAAGCATATCCTCAACAGGAACCCTAGGAAAGAGGGTATTGCCTTTGAGAGGAAACTTAATGCTGGTGGTACATATTGGAAGCCTAAGCAGTACACCAAACCCTCATGGGTTGCTGCAAAGGGACCTCCAGTTGATCCCTCTAGTTTATCTGGCTTTACATGTGAATCTCCTCATTCTTCTGATGAGTCATTTGAGTCAACCTTTAAACTGTTCAAAAATCAGAATGGTGAAGTATTTGCTAGATATGTTGGCACTAACTGCAGGAACGGTTCCCCTATGAAGAAAATCTGGGTTCCCAAAAGGTGCCTTGAAAGTCTTCAAGTGAATGTCCTCATGACACCACCTGTGAAGAATAGGAACCCCATATCAAATTCTTCATAGTGACCAAATTCTTCACATGGATCCAAGTCCTCATACGGACCAAATTCCTCACGTGGATCAAATTCCTCAAAAGGGTCAAAGTCTTCATAAGAATATCATCGTGCTAACAACTCTATTTCGCAGGGAAGAACTAAGGGCTATGAATATGAGCATTATTCTTCTAACCATTATGTTCATAAGTCCTCGAAGAATTTCTCTGCTTATTCATATGCTTATCCTAACTCCTCTTATGTGAAACGAAATGGGCTGGCTTCTATGCCACCTTTCTCGTATGGAGCTCGCAGAGTGATGAACTCGTTGCCACCCCTTCACATGTGGGTGGTGAAGAAAAAGAACTAATCTCTTCTACAGGGTCAGGTCTCCAGACGTGCTCAAACGTCTGAAGAATTTGCTGGAGACCTGAAAAGTTCCTGAAAGGACGCAGGCTAATCATGAAGAAATGAACTCTCATTTCTCACGTCCTCATACTGCTTTATCTGTTGCATTGCTTGATGAAATTGATCTGATGAATTGATGTCATATTCTTCACTAATGAAGTATATGAGTTCGTAAGCTGCACTAATTCATTTGCAGGATGATCAACCCAAAGCCACTAAGTGGGTCCTCGATAGTGGATGTACAAATCACATGACTGGTGACAAGAATCTATTGATGGATGCTCCCTTATCTCCATCTCATCTGAAGCATATCAACTTCGCTGACAAAGGCAAAAGTCAGGTATTGGGTCTAGGCAAGGTTGCGATCTCAAAGGATTGACACATGGACAAAGTCATGCTTGTCGAGTCCTTAGGATACAACCTCATGTCTTTCTCAATGCTTTGCGATCTTGATATGGTTGTAGTCTTTGGCAAGTATCGTTGTGTTGTGATCATGGAATCTGACAATTCCAAAGTCTTCGAAGGCTTTAGGAGAGGAGACTTGTATATTGTTGATTTCTCTACAGGACCTCAACCAGCTGTGTGTCTACTTGCAAAAGCTTCAGAAGGCTGGCTATGGCATCGACGACTTGGTCATGCAGGCATGAGGAATTTGCACACACTTGCGAAGAAGAAGCACGTCATTAGCATTGATAATGTCAAATTCCTCAAGGATCACTTATGCGGAGCCTGTGAAGCTGGAAAGATGACAAAGGCCAAGCATCCAGCAAAGACTATCATGACTACTACTCGACCATTTGAATTGCTTCACATGGATCTCTTCGGTCCTAACCATTATTCTGCAGTTTCAAATGATGCATCTGAATATGGCTTTGTTATTGTTGATGATTACTCTCGATACACGTGGGTACACATTGTTACTTACAAACATGAAGTGCAGGAAGTCTTCAAACGATTTTCCTCGAGGGCTTCAACCAACTTTGGTGTGAAGATCAAGCACATCAGAAGTGACAATGGAACTAAGTTCATGAATTCTGTTCTTGATGACTATCTTGATGAACTTGGTATTACTCATGAGTTATCTGCTCCTTATACTCCTCAGCAAAATGGTGCCGTGGAGCGTAAGAACATGACTCTTGCTGAGATGGCTCGCACTATGCTTGATAAATACAAAACGCCTCGTCGTTTCTGGATTGATGCAATTGATATTACGTGCCACATCATCAATAGAGTATATCTTCACAAATTCTTCAAGAAGACTGCCTATGAACTCCTCACTGACAAGAAACCCAATGTGAGTTATTTCAAAGTCTTCGGTGCTAAATGTTGGATTAGAGATCCTCATCACAACTCAAAATTTGCACCAAAAGCACATGAAGGGTTTATGCTTGGTTACGAAAGGACTCGCACACCTACAGAGTCTTCAACAACGTTCTTCACAAGGTTGTTGAAACTGTAGATGTGCGGTTCGATGAAACTAACGGCTCGCAAAGAGAGCACCTACCCTCTGTGATAGATGAACCAGCACCTGAGGAAACTACCAAGTTCAAGGCTACTGAGGATGTCATTCCGACCGGAGAATCTGCTGAAGAATTCATTCCAGAACGCAAAGAACGTCGAGCTAATGCACCTGAAGAAAATGCTGAAGAAAATGGTGCAGAAGAAAATGCTGATCAAATTCCTCGACGACAACCAGCTCATCCTCGCGTTGCAAACGAAGTGCAGATTGAGAAAACCATCAATGACATTGAAGCACCAGGTCCTCTCACACGCTCAAGAGCTTCACATTTATCTAACTTTTGTGGGCACTTTGCTTTTTTCTTTATCACAGAGCCCACTAAGGTAGATGAAGCATTTATGGAGCCTTAGTGGATTAAAGCTATGCAAGAAGAATTACATCAATTCGAGCTCAACAACGTCTGGGAACTAGTCAAACGTCCAGATCCTCGCAAGCACAATATCATTAGCACAAAGTGGATCTACCGCAACAAGCAAGATGAAAATGGCCTTGTGGTAAGGAATAAGGCACGGCTTGTAGCTCAAGGCTACACACAGGTTGAAGGAATTGATTTCGATGAAACTTTTGCACCTATTGCTAGATTTGAGGCTATTCGCATATTACTTGCTTATGCTAACCATCATGATATCAATCTATATCAAATGCATGTGAAAAGTGCATTCCTCAATGGTACGCTTGAGGAAGAAGTATATGTTGCTCAACCCCCAGGTTTTGAAGATCCAAAGAATCCTGACAAAGTCTTCAGACTCAATAAGGCCCTCTATGGCCTCAAGCAAGCCTCTCGGACGTGGTATGATACTTTGAAGGAATTCCTCATGAAGAAAGGCTTCAAACCCGGTTCACTTGATCCTACTCTTTTCACTAAATCTTATGATGGTGAATTATTTGTGTGCCAGATATATGTTGATGATATTATGTTTGGTTGTACTGACCAACGTTATAGTGATGAATTTTCCTATATGATGAGTGAAGAATATCAAATGTCTATGATGGGAGAATTGAAATTCTTCTTAGGTCTTCAAATTTGTCAACAACACAATGGCATATTCGTATCTCAGGAGAAATACCTCAAGGATGTACTGAGGAAATTTGGCATGCAAGATTGCAAAGGCGTCAAAATTCATATGCCCACAAATGGCCATCTGTGCACTGATGAAAATGGTATTGACTTCGATCATAAGGTATACCGCTCCATGATTGGTTCTTTATTATACTTATGTGCATCTAGGCCAGATATAATGCTTAGTGTTTGCATGTGCGCCTGATTTCAAGCTACACCGAAGGAATCACACCATAAGGCTGTGAAACATATTCTTCGATATCTAGCTCACACATCAACACTTGGATTATGGTACCCCAAGGGCTCGGCTTTTGATCTCATTGGATATTCAGACTCTGAATATGCTAGTGATCGTGTGGACCACAAGTCAACATCTGGTACATGTCATTTCCTCGGAAGATCTTTGGTCTATTGGTCTTCGAAGAAACAGAACTGCGTATCACTGTCTACTGCTGAAGCTGAGTACATTACTGGTGGTTCTTGCTGTGCTCAATTGCTGTGGATGAAGCAAACTCTCAAGGACTATGGCGTCAACATGAAGAATGTGCCTCTCTTCTGTGACAATGAGAGTGCCATCAAGATTTCTCACAACCCAGTTCAACACTCGAAAGCAAAGCACATTCAGATTTGTCATCATTTTCTTCGTGATCATGTGTTGAAGGGCGACATTTCTATTGAGCATGTGAAGACTGAAGAATAGCTAGCCGATATATTCACAAAGCCCTTGGATGAGAAGAGATTTAGCAAGTTGCGGTGTGAGCTAAATATCTTAGAATCTTCTAATGTTCTTTGAATAGGACACTCATCCTAACACTTATGCAAAATTGATGACTTAGATGTGCAACACGTGAATAAATGTTTTTCTTCAATCAATGAAGAATAACACTCTAAGTGTGAAGAAATTAACGAAGAATTTGATTCTCAGAACCCTACGACAATTGTACGCGGTGTCTGAAATCATCATTCTTATACGGTGGATCACGCCACCACCAAAGTTGAAAATCTTCAATTTGAGTTTTTTTTGTTTTGAAATTCCTCAGTTGTTCATGTTCTTCAACTTTGCATTGTCTTCACCTTTTCCATCATTTTTCTTCATTGTCTATATATATATATATATATATATATATATATATATATATATATATATATATATATATATATATATGAGTTTATGTCCTCTACATCATTCACTTATTGCCAATTCTTCAAGCTGTTTTTCCTGCTAAGTGAATGTGATCGGACCCTTCCCCCTCTATGCTAAACTCAACCCATTCTATTCACAAATTCTTCATGTGCTTTTTATTTGAAACCCGTTCAAAATCTTCACTATGTCCTTGTGAGCTGAAGAATTTGAGAACGCAGCCTTAAAACTTATCTTATCCAAAAAAATGGGTTTTGCCGCTCAAATCATTCCGCATCCCACGATAATACTTATCTATTCACCCACGATCTCCACTTCTCAGTATGTGGGTGACACATGTCAAGCAAATGAGAAGGGTCGGGGGCACGTTCGTCCAATTTCTTCGGGCGAACAGGTTTTCACCGTGGCTATAAATACCCCTCCCCTTCCTCACTTCTCTTTTACTCCGCTCGATCTTACTCTCGCTCGAGCTTCTCAAACCCTAGTGCCGCTGCTACTTTCATCGTCGCCGGTGAGGAAGAGCTTCACTGCCTCGACCTCATCGCCGTCGTACTCGCGCCGGCCGTGGATTTCTTCACTCCGCCGCCGTCGTAGCTGTCTTCCTCGGCCAAGTTAGGGCGTGGAAGATCTGCACTGACGAACTTCACATCTCCACTTCCCAGTTCATCATGTTCTTCGTCCAGGGTAATTAAAAGTTACTTTTACTGCCCTCTTTGATTCAAATGATTTCTACAAAATCCTCAAAGGTGTTTTTCTTCAAATATTCACACACTAAACACCTCACATGTCATCTGTTCTTGATTCATTTCTCTAAGCTATGTTTTTCTTCAAGATTCCTCAATTGTGTGGATTCTCAATCTATACAACTCTGAAACCTAAGACAAAGAACGCTTAGTGAAATTCTTCAAGACTCATGTGGTCAATTTCCTCAAACTTGTTATTTTTACAAAACCTTTTGAGAATGCATATGACCTCTCCAAATTCCTCGCAAATATACTCTATTCACATGTACTCATGTCCGCTGCTGAATCACTAGGTTCTCATCGACTTAACTCATTTGCAGCGTTCCTTGAAGGAAAGTTGCATACTTCTTCAGAGAATTACATTGTTCAAATTCCTCATCTGAAGAAAATGGTTGATGGAAAAGGCCTGAGATTAACATTGCTTTTGAAATCCCTGATGACATATATGCGGACTAATGCACTCCTGATTAGGCCAAGTTTGGAAAAGAGGACAAAAATCAGCGCAAGGTGCGCATACAGAGGATAGAGAGGAGATGGGCAAGAGAGTGGAGGGAGTACAGGTATGTAACTCCCAAGTACATGAAGAAATCCGCACTCAATCCTCCATGCCCCAGACCTCCATTTGCACCTGGCCAAGAAGCAGATCCCACTAGCCTCAAGCGCGGTGAGGATTATCCTGATGAATGGGCCAAGCGCCAGGCCAAGTTGGCCAGACAAGAAAGAGAAGCAGTGAGGAAATTCAACGAAGACTCTACTGCTGCTGTTGCCACTGCTGAGGCCTCTGCTAGCAAGCCAAAGAAGGCCATGGCAAAGAAGCCTGCGATAAGCCAAGTGCTCCACCTTCAATGCCCTCAAGGCCAAGTTCTCAAAGCCCTCACAGCCAACTCCTCAAACTGCTCCTGCTCCTCCAAAGTCCTCAGCTCCTCCAGCAAAGTCTTCGGCTGCTCCGACTAGATCCTCTGCACCAGTACATCTCGCCACGCGCCAAAGTACTACTGGCATATCTATTGCCTCAGGAGCCTCTGCAAGTTCCTCAGCTGCTTCAAGTTCCTCAGCTGGCCCCTCTCTGCTGAAGAGAAAGGCCGCTGCTGGACGAGGTCCTCGACCAAGTCCTCACAAAAAGCAGGCCGCCTTCCACGTGCCTTCTGATGATGATGAGGCTGCTGATGAAGAACTAGCCGAAATCATCAGAGACAGACAAGTCAAGGCCACTAGAGCCAAAGGAAGCAATGTGCCACTGCTTTTGGATCTAAAGCTAATCCTACACTTCATCGATCTCTGGCACAAGGATCCCAACACACGTTTGCCAGAGATGAACCTCACACCTGGTCAAAGTCATGTTTTGACTGCCTTCATTGAAGAAGAGAAATGGAAATTTGATAAGGCCAGGCAGATGAAGAAAGCTTAGTACAGGAAGGAGCGCTACCTGAAGAAAAACGTTGTCACTATGACAATTGAAGAACTAGTGAAGATCCAGGAAGAAATCAAGGCCTCAGCGATGACTTCAATACTTACTATGCTGATTGGCAAGGAGCCAAGGTCAGGTTTGTAAAACTGACTGCGAAATTCACTTCAAAGGTTGCAGCTCCATCGCAACCAGAAATTCCTCAAGCCGAAGCATCTACTCAACCAACAGAAGAGCACGCCAACACCGCTGATGAAAATCGGGCTACTGAAGAAAATGTGAGTTCCAGGGCTGATGATTGCGTCCCAGGCGCTGAAGAAATTGCCAGGGCATCCACTAGTGGTGCCCCTGAAGAAAATGACAAAGTCAGGGCAACTGCATTAGTTGTGAATGAAGAAACTCAATCAAATTCCTCTACTCCTCCTGCGCCTAATCCAACTCCAATCTTTCCATCTGCATCAGATGTGAAGAAGACCAAGGCTGCAGAGCGTGCAGCTGTGAAGAAAAGGAAGGCATCAACTTCATCAGATTCTTCAGCCCCAAAGAAGATGAAGCCATTGACTAGCTCATTTGACAACCCAATTGATGTTGTTCCTATCTCAACCATGACATCAAAGGACATTGTTCCTTTTGATGAAGATTATGTGATTCCATGTGAATCCGATGAAGACATTCCCTCTGCTACTTCCTCAGAGCAGATGGATGAAGAAATTGAAGTGGATGCAATCCCTTCAACACCAATTGTCTCCTCGCCTATGCCTTAGTTCACTGCTGAAGAGGACGACGTTGAGGAATTGGATGAACAAAATTCTGACGTGGACATTGGGAGTACTACTCCATTAATGAATGATGATTTTTGGGATAGTCAGCATCCCAACTCCCCTCTGTTCACGCCATTTTGAACAAATCCCTTAGTCCCCAGCACATATTGTTCTATTGGGCTCTGAAGAAACTCACCCCACTCCGTCTGTACATGAAGACATTCTAGCCCCTAGTGCTGAAGAAACTACTGCTGCTGAATCATTGAAGACACAGACTGCCACTGAAGAGGAACTAGAAATTCCTCAGCCTGAAGAACCCGAGATTGCGATTCCTGAGGTTGTGATGCAACTAACTGAGACTCCTCAACCCAAGCCAAAGGATCCATTCTCAAGGAAGCAAAAATTGTTGATTTCTTTGGCGAGCACGTATTCTTCACTGATTACAACCCCTATGACTCTGCTCGCATTAGGAAGAGGCGTTTCTGGACTGCCAGCTAGGCCAATTTTTATTCCTCAGTGTTGTTCAACAAAGACAAAGTCTTCAATCATGAGCACATTCCTCACGTGGATATGGAATCTATGTCGTGCTTCGTGCCAGTCCTCAGTGTTCTTCACGATGCTGGACTGTTAAATTTCTGCACTGACATCTGTGATTGGAAAGAAGAACTCGTTCTTCAATTCTTTGCAATGCTGCACATCACCGGAGACTCTGAAGATTTGAATTCATGGGTGCTGGACTGGATGACTGAAAATACTCACTACAAGGCACTAGCTACTGAATTGCTTCATGCTTTGCCTCTTAGTCCTCCCCTTGAAGTTGCTCGTTGCATGTACCAAGAGCCTGAGCTTACAGAATGCAAGTGTTGATGAAGCCATTGCAGCCAGGTCAGGCCCCAAGAACCAAATTCCTCGTGAAGGAATTTCTATATGTGCCTCGGACTGTCTATCGCATTCTGACGAAGACATTGACTCCTATCAAGGTCCACGACTCGAATGAAGAAGAAGTCATTGGCATCATGAAGAATCTGCTATTCAATATCATTCATGGCATCCCCGTCAACTTCCATGATTTCTTCATGAGGACTCTGGCCAATGTCGCAGTGTCACCGTTTGAGTTGAATCCTTATGCTCCGTGGATTATGAGATTCATCAGAAAAGGTCTTCACTCAACTACATAGCTGATACACTGAACCATTGCAGCTACTTGCCCCTTATTGAAGTCCTCAAATGGACATTTTCCTCAACTGATGACAAGGGCAAGGTTTCTGCTGTTATTGATGAAGGCATTCGTCCATTGGATGGTCAATTTCGCAAAGCTACATCCTACTCCACCAATGACGACTCTGCCACCCATGATTCTGCCGCCAACGCACCCAAGCAAAATCCTCAAGGCACACCTCCCAGGGTGATGACTGATCGTGAGCTTCTCCTCAGTCTTCACCAGAAGGTTGATCGCAATCACAAATGGGTCAAGTGTCAGTTTGGTTCCATTCTTCACTACATGATTGCTACCCACAATGTAGTGAAGAAAAACCATTACTACCTCCATGAAACCTTCAACCGTACCTGGGCTGTTCTGTCTCACATTTATAGCGAAGAAGATCTGAAGAAAATCGGTCTCAAGGAAGATTTTGACTGGTCTGCTCCTCCATCGAAGAAATACAAGAAGGTCAAGGTTCCTTCCTTGGTGGCCAGCTCCTATTCATCATCACGTGACACCGATGAGCATGAAGACTTGGACGACACTACGGCAGGCCCTACATTAACAATCGACCCCAAGAACGCTGGCGCTCCTTCATCAACTTGAGATTCTTCAGGGGCGTTAGTCCTCAGTTTCGATCCTTTTGGTCATTCGATGACAAAGGGGGAGAAATTTGAGTTAATCTTCAAGCGGGTCTATTTATATGGGTGTTCTTTTTGCTAAGTTACAACTCTCGTTCTTCTGATGACTTTGCTGGATCGAGTTGTAAACTTAAACTCTATGGTGGCCTGATACTTTTGCTGTGGTTTTTCTGCATGCTTATTCCTCATTAATGTTTATGCACGCATGTTGAATTACATTAGTCCCCATATTTCATCATGCATTTCAAGTTCTTCATATTATATGTCAAATACGTGTATGAATTACAAGATATAGGGGGAGATCTCCACGATTCTACTCTTCAAGTGTGCATTGCTTCAAAAGCAAATTCCTCACTATGCACAACTTCAGGGGGAGTTCTTCTATATCTTGCAATCAAACTTCTTAATATCAGTATTTACACTTCATATGTTTATCCCCGTTGAAAATTTAACCTATATTGTCATCAATCACCAAAAAGGGGGAAATTGTAAGTGCATCTAGTGCCCCTTAGTGATTTTGGTGTATTGAAGACTTATAGGTTAAGGGACTAATGTGTGTATGAGTGTACACAGGTCTCAAAGTCTATGAGAAGTTTGATATTTACAGAGAAAGTCGACCCCTAAAAATGAAGTTCTTCGACTGAAGACTTTGGATTTTTGAAGACTTTGAAAGTGAAGAAATTGGTGTGACCTTGAAGACTTGGTACTCATTTGAGGAACATGAATCGTGAAGACTTTTGTTTTTTGTAGTTTCATTTTCTCTTTCTTGAGTCATAGGAAACACCGTACTATTAAAGGGGGTCGAGGAAATACTAAGGAAAAATTTCCATGTGATGCTCAACTCAAAATCCTACACCTACCAATCCCTTCGAGTGAAGCCATTGGAAATCTCATACAGTTCAGTCGTATTCTTCGGTGACAGAGACGAAGTTCTTCTGGTCTCTGAGGAATATGTTCTGACTGAGGAGTTAGGAATTCGCGAGTGCGGATTGCCTACACAGTGAGGAACATGATAGCCCTGAGGAATTTGATACTCAAATTTCTGACCGCTCCTGTGCTACGCGCCAGCTGTCCCAAAATATCTACTCACCTAACGGTCATATTATTGAAGGGCATTTATGTCTTATCATGTTGGGATGCTCCCTAGGCTATAAATAGCCGCCGCCTACAACCACTAGCTGGTTGGCTGCTCCGAGAGAAACTGACACTTGTCATTTGAGAGCATCCCATCCTCCGAGGACTTTGAGGGAAAATCATCGAGTGAGGAAAACCCAAACCCAAACACCTACAAACCCAAAGTGATTGAGCATCACTGAAGAGATTGATCCTTTGTGGATCCGACGCTTGTTACCTTTGAAGACCGTGCTTCTTCCAGACGGCTAGGCGTCATGGTCTAGTGCATCCAAGAGGAATTGTTGATTGCCGAGTGACCGGGTTTGTGAAGGTTTGGAAGTCACCTGAAGACTTACCACGAGTGACTCGGTGAGGTATGAGTGACCTTAGCTCAAGGAGAATACGGTGAGGAATGTGTGTCCGGGACTGGGTGTCCTCGGGTTTAAATACCTAGCCGCTCCAACCAGACGTACAACTAAGACAACAGTTGTAACTGGTCTACCAAATCATTGTCTTCACCAAGCTTACTGGTTCTGTTTCCTCAAGTCTTTCATTTCCTCATAACTGTGTTGTGTGCTTGTTCAAATCTATTTGAAGACTTTGACTGAAGACTTCCTCAATTTACTTAGTTCAATTTCTTCAGTCTGTTGGTCTTCATCATGTGTTATCCTTATGCTTTCTGTACTCTGTGCTTGTCTTCATTTCATCATGATGACCATGCTTGTGTTCTGCTATGTTTAATTTTGAGTACTTATTCCACTGCAAGTAGTTCTTCGCTAAGGAATTTCCTCACCCGCAAATTCCTTAGTGAAGAATTCATAAAAATCACCTATTCACCCCCCCTCTAGTCGATATAACGCACTTTCAGATATACCCCGCGGTATGACCCGGCCGGAGATATGACCCGGCCGGGACTTGGTATTTCATTGGTGAGCCAGCAGATTATAAGCCGATAGATTGTGAGCCGGTATATTGTACGCCGGCAGATTGTAAGCCGGCAGATTGTAAGCCAGATTGTAAGCCAGACCGTTAGCCAGATTGTAAGTCAGATTGTAAGCCGACAGATTGTAAGCCAGATCATAAGCCAGACCGTAAGCCAGATTGTAAGTCATATTGTAAGCTGGCAGATTGTAAGCCAGTAGATCGTAAGTCAGATCATAAGCCAGATTGTAAGGCATATAGTAAGCTGGCTGTTAAGAAGCCCAAGACGTTAAGAAGCCCATTGTGAGAAGCCCATGGAGAGAAGCCCGTGAAGAGAAGTTTGAATAGTTTAAGTCTTAATCCGAGTTGGACTCTACATGTAACCCGCCCCTTCAACTTATATAAGGAGGGGCAAGGCACCCCAAGAGGGACAAGGAAATAATTGTTAAGGCTAGACACAACTAAGAGAGCCGGTTTACGACGACTCCCTCATGAGCATAATGAGACCTAGCCACAAACAACATGTAGGGTTATTACTGGATGATGTTTCCCAAGGCCCGAAGCTGTCTAAACCCTTGTCTTGTGTTGCGTCTCTCGATTCCAATCAACACCTCTCAAGCTACCACATAGATGTGTTGGCCTCACGACTAAGTCCTCACACTAGGACATCTGCCGTGACAAATCCACGACAGCTGGCGCCCACCGTGGGGCTCGCGCACAGTGGTGTTGAGTTCTTGGAGGGATCTTTTCTAGGGTTTCGAGAAAATCGCAATCTTCCGGAAGAAGAAAAGCGAGTTATTGGAGGGATCTACAACAACGACCGGTTCATTAGATTGAAATCAGGAATTTCTCATTGATGGCGTTCTTCAGTTCGATTGGCAAGATCGTCAGAAAGATCACTAAAGGCTCATGATGAAGTCTCTATCTTTGTTCAAACAAGGATTCACCGGATGCGATAGATGTAAATCACCAACGCGCACGAGGCCAAGTCCCAATCAAGCTATCAAGTTAGAATATGGATCGGACGGTGATTTGAGAGTTTAATAGCTATATATGTGAGATGGATAAAAAAAGGAGGATCCACGACCTAGAGAGGGATAGGGCCACGACCGGGTTCATCGTGTCAGGACACATCCGCCCTGAGACGCTATTTCCTTCGCACTTGAGCCGCCCGTACCCCTCTGCGGCATCCGCTTGGCCCTGAGTCGCTAACAGCCACTACAAAAAAAAACACTTCCGTGATGATACGTGTCTGTCACAGTAGGTCGCGTTTTTTTGTCACGCATGTACATCCATGACAAATTTATGACAAAATGAAGATAGTCATACATGTGCTGTCGTAGAAGTGTTCCATGACATTACCAAAATTATCATCACAGAAGTGTCCACTTCCATGACGATAAATCGTGCGTCACAGAAGTGCTTTCGTCAAGGGTGACCGACATGTGGCATCCACTGTAACGGAACGCCGTTAAGCTATCGGGTCCGGTTTTGGATCCGATAACCCGCTAACAGCCCCGGCCAATGGGGATTTTCCACGTGTAAAATCATCCTTGGCTGGAGGAAACACGTGTCGGCTCACCATTCGGACAGATGTCATCCACTCATTGGACCCAAAGCGCCTATGATACGCCGACACATGGCACGGCCCAACAAAGGCCCATTCCTGTGAAAAGGCCGGCCCGTTTCACTTGGTCAAAAGCTGGCGGGCCGGCCCACGGCAAGCCTGTTAACGGCCTGTTCACATATAGCTCATTTATAGCTCGCTAACCCAGTGCCCGTTTACAGCCTATCTGAATTAGGCCCAGTAGCGTCATCTGGGCCGTCCAATATAATTCCAGTCCATTTTAACTTCCGGCCCATGTATGGCCCATGACGTCTTTCGGCCCATATGAGGCCCTTATTACTCTCGGCCCATTAACGGCCCGTAGTAAAACTAGCCCGTAATGAATAGTGTATCACTTCATACCCATTAACGGCATGTGGTGAAACTGGCCCGTAATGAACAGTGTATCACTTTATACACATTAACGGCCCATTATTCCGTTGGGCCGTTTCCAGCCCATGTTATCTTTTGGCCTTCTCGAGGCCCATTTATTCTTGGGCTCATTTCCACATTCGTTTACTTACGACCCGTTAATGTCATTTTCTGCTTATGGGCCCAATTCAGCCAGTGGTTACAGTCGGCCCGTTAGTACGTTGGGTCGTTTTCATAGCGTCATCAAAATACGGCCGATTAATGACAGCACGTTATGGTCAGCCCATGAACGGACGATTTCAACTCTAGCCCATTTACGGCCATAATGTGGTCTGTTATTGGCCCGTGTTTGGCCAACCGATCATACGGCCCGTAGAAGGCCCATTGATAATACGACCCATAGAAGGCCCATTGTGTCTACAGCCCATATAAGGCCCATTGTTTCTACGCCACGTAGAAGGCCCGTTGTTGTTTTTTAAAAGAAAGAAGGCCCATTGTTTCTACGGCCCTTAGAAGGCCCATTGTTTCTACGGCCCTTAGAAGTCCCATTGTTTCTACGGCCCGTAGGAGGCCCATGTTGACTACAGCCGGTGGGCATCAAAGTTCGCCACCAGTGCAAATATAGGAACACCCTACACTATACAAAAATGGATTGTTGTTTTCTTCAACCGGTGGCTGCACCTTAAGAACAAATTTTGTATCGCACCAAAACAAATTACAACTATAAAACAAAAGGAAGGTTGGCTTAAAAGTTAACAGTCTAGGAGATAAATGCACCACCAAAAGTTCAGAAGCTCAGTTCATTTGACCTGACTGTTATGTTTTCATGTTATATTGTCCGATGGAGCACCATAACCTTCGCCTTCAGTTCTCCTAGGCTCCTGAACAACATAGCAAATGTCTGATAGTCTGGTTTCAAAACCATGCATATCTTGACAACATCGAACAATGTCTCTCCTTGTTTCACAAAGGGTCTCCGTTAGGGAATGGACTTGTGTCTGAAGCGCACATACAACATTGTTTTGATCTTGCATATCTTGATCATGAGGCAGTTTGGATGAGATTGCCTTAACAACCAAGCCAGTATTACGTAGGAACGTGCTTTTGGCATTGTTAGTGGACATGTTATGACCCACTGCAGCAAGAGCTGACATTGCAGTTATAGTTGCCTCGCCACCTTCAGAAGGTGGCGCTTCCACCATTTTTCCATAGCTCGCTGAAAAGTTGAGGTTTTACATTAGTAGTACCAGAACAGAAGATATTAAGGAGGTAGCAAAACCAAACAAAATAGCTTTGGTCTATATACAGAACTTATTCTGGTGAACCCATGTAAAATAATAGTTGTATTTTATTGCAAAGTACATAATAAAACTAGGTTCCAAACATATGACCATGTACCATCGCTAATGTATTGTCTATTTCTTCACATTGTATTGAGGGCTAAGGATAAAGAGACGAATTTTATTATACGGTAAGCATAGTATGACATCATTCATATCACAAAACAACTGAGAATAGACAAACAGGCAATTGTAATGTTGTGTGGGCAAGTCCGGCACGGAACTAGATTACAGGTCAAGATCAAAGGAACATCACTCCTCTCTTTTAAACCTTGTAAGGTGCAATGATACGCTAAGACAATTGTCTATAAAATTGAAATGAGTAATAGACATTGGCTGCAAACCATGCAGTTCAAGGCACAAGTCAGAGTTAGTAGTAGTTAAAAGGCATGAGGATTAAGGACTTACAACAACGGCTTTGACTGGTGTAGTCATGCCCTTCTTCTTGTTGGTGTGACAGTCCTTGAAGATTTCCACAACATTTGGTTCAGGTACTTTTTGTTCCTTGCAGGCTTTCCTCTGCATTTGGAACAGGTCAATATAGATCTGATAATATGGTACAGCAAAAAGAGTAAAACAACAGCTAATTACAAGAGCCTCGCAGTGTGCAATATAGCTACGAGATCATGTCGTCTGTTGGAATTTCACTTTCATACGGTTGGCCTTGTTCTTTGAGCAGTTCACCTACAAGAAGATAGATTTGTGTGGCACATGCGTAAATAGGACTTCAACATGTCATCTGATCACATATATATAATGTACCTGATACTTCGGATCGGACCAGTGTTTAACGAAGCCTCTCCAGTCTTCATTAGATATATTTTCCACTGGAGATGTTTGGGCAAGTTCACTGTTAGCCTTGCCTTCAAAGTGAGTTTTCCTCAAGTTATACCGATACTGTCGCAGAGCAGACTTGAAAACATGGGTGCAAGCTTGTCTGGTTCCATCATCTTGGCTATCCAACTTGAACCTCATCTATTGAAAATTATGGGAGTCTCATTATCAGCAACCTAGAAAGTATTGGACAGCGCAAGATGATATTACTAGTTTCCATACATAACCATACTTACAGATAAATGGTCGAGGAAGGTGTTGAACTGGGTTTCGTCTTTGTCATTCATGTATTGAATCCATGTTGGGAGGATATGTACATGAAACCTAACAACAACCGCCGCCTCTGATACTAACTTGGCTGACTCTGTAGCATCACGTGGCCTTTTTAAACCTGCCTCAAAACGGATCCCCATTCTTCCTCCTCTAGATTTAGTTGACCTATTGAGCATTATCCCTGATGTTTGTTTCCTCTTGCGCCTAGGTGCTAGTCCAACAACAAACATAGGAAGTGTTAGTGCACATCAGACTGTGAGACTACATATAAAGAAGCATGCAACTGTAACTTGACTCCAGCAACTACCTTCTTGTTATTGAAGCTCACAAAGTTCATCTGATCTTGCCAACTCATCTTGTGTCAAGAGTGCTTTGGAAGTAGTGTCAGGTGGCAAGGGAGCTTGGGAACATGCTGCTAGCTGAGTTGACCAACGAGTAAATCGTGCAGCTGGTGGTACTGTGGAAGGTGTTGCAACAACTAGGGTTGTCTCTGCTTGTTTGGTGGCAGCTATTTGTTTTTGTTTGGCTTGTTCTGCAGCTCGTGTAGCACGGGATACCCCGTCGGTACAATTTTCTGCTGGACTTTGACCTTCTATTGCGCCATCAGTACTAGCAGAATCTGCAGGATTGTTCCACTTTTGTTTCCATGTCGTTCTGTCTTGCTTCCTCTTGCTCTGTGCCATGTTAAGTCAAGCCGACAAGAAAAATGAATATCAATTTAGTTCTTCAGAACAAATGTACTTTGATGTAAGAACATGGTGTGATAGACAGATATTGTATGTTCTAGAAACAGGAACACGTGTCTTAGTCACAAGTATAATGTGTAAAGTAAGCAGATGAAATTCAACAAAATTAGAAGCAATACAAGCTAGACATCATACATAACATGCAACCACATATAACAGTGCCAAGTTAGAGGGAGCACCTATGATGGTGCACTAGGGGAGACGTGCTCATCACCAACATAGCTACGTTGAGTGTCTATGCATGTGTTATCTTGGAAATCATCTTGGGGGTGGAGGAGTAGAATCTGTAGAGGCCCTCCGTTTGGAAGGAGCACCTTCATCCGCTGCCTTGCTAACTTCCTTCCGCTTTATTGATTTTGAATTGTCAAGTACAACCGACAAGAAAAAGCAATAAAATTGACTCTTCAGAACTCATTTGTGCATGATACTGACAATCACTACTTTGATGTAAGGCAAACACATGATTCTAGGATGGAATAATACGAAAAACAGGATGGCATGGCATATTCACAACTATTTGTGTAAACTAAGCAGAAACCATTTCACCAAATAAGAAGCAATGCAAGCTAGACACCACGTGAAAAATGCAACCAATATGACTCTGCCAAGTTAAAAGTGTCCCATCATAAATGGCATTTCAACAAATTAGAAGCAGCGCATGCTAGAAATCATATCAAAGATGCAACTAATATCACACTGCATATACTGAAGGTGTCTCGTCATATTGATTTATGCGGTATACAAAAAAACAATAGTTTTATGTGAGACATGCTTAATAGTCAGATGTACTATGTACTAAATACAGGAAGGCATGTCACATTAACAGGTATAATGTATCAGCTAAGCAGAATAGCACATGCAGTTTAACCAGATTGGAAAAATTACAATCTAGACACCATATGCAACATGCAACCACATATCACGCTGCCAAGTTAGAGCAAGCACCCGCGATGCTAGTGTAGGGGAAATGCGGTAATCAACTACAGAGCTATGTTCACTATCTTCATCTAGCCTTGATGTTTCCTGAGAATCGTGTCGGGAGGTTGATGCTGCATTCTTTAAATGAGGAGTAATCGACTTGCGTGACTGCCTCATCATAAGTGATTGATGAGGGATACACAAGAACATTAGTTTGATGTAAGAACATGGTTAATACACAAATGTACTAGTATGTACCAAAAACAGAAAGGCATGTCATATTTAAACGTATAATGTGTAAGCTAAGCAGATGCAATTTAACCAAATTGGAAGCAATACAAGCTAGACATCCGGCTGGAGTGGTGAGCATGATCATCTAGGACCTGAGAGCCTGGTGGGAGGCGGGCTACTTCGCCACCATCGCGGCTTTTTAGTTGGCTTCCAGGTGATGCCTCTCTTTGCTGGGCTTGTCACTGGCTCGGCCAGTGCCCTGACTAGCTATTTGTCTTTTGGTGCTCACGGGATGGTGGTTCATGTAAAAAATATATTTCCTTATCTTAATAAAGACCGACTTTGGCCTTTCGAATACAAGCTAGACACCATATGGAACATGCAACCACATATGACACCTCGAAGTTAAAGCAAGCACCCGGGATGGTGGTTCATTGCGAGCGAGGTCATCAACTTCAGAGCTACGTTTACCATCTCCATATGCTGACACTGCACATTTTATATGGCTAAAACATGTCTGGCCTATCCGCCTACGACGCTGGAGCGACTTCTCTCTTTTCTTTTTTGCTTCTCTCGTAGCAGCAAAGTCTAAAATACCCTTGCATAAAAACACAATAGTGAGAGTATGGGTGATGTGTGTGCAGAACTAGTGCACTGTAAAAGTAGCAGATAGCAGGTGGCTGAAAAATAAATGACAGGAGACATATGATAGCTCTACAACATTGCATGGCAAAAAAATTAGATTCTACTCTGTATCATTTTGTAATATATGAGCACAAGAAATGCAGGTACTCCTCCAGCACACCACCACATGTGGTCATATCAAGATAACAGTCGACTAAAAATAAATAGGTCAGTCGATTTTTTTTATGAACCATCCGATCTATAAGGAATGGGTGGATGGCCTTCGTCTACCTCCTGCCAGTCACTGTTGACGATCGTTCTGGAACCGCCAGCGACCACCGGCCCAGACCCCTGCCTCCGCCACCCCGCCCTCCCCTCGACCTCACACCACCGCCGTACTTGGCAGCGCCCCCAGGCCATCCCTTTAATCCCAACCGACCTCCAGATCGGGCGCCAGTAGCTCTAGGCCCCACACGCCCCTAAGATAAACACCGAGGCGCTGCTTCCCCGGCGTAATAGGCGGACTAGCGCCTGTTACGCTCGGGAATGCTTCCATTAATTAGGAATCAACTGACCAGGAATTGAAATTCAGGGGGGCGACGGACCTCTAGCTAAGGTGAAATGGTATATGAGGAGAAACCTTGTGCATTACGAGTTACTAGGAACATCTAGTATCAAGAAGAAGCGGTCAACTAGTGTCTTCTATGGGATGAATACCGTGCAAGCAGACATGTAGGATTTGAAAAATAAGGGAAGAGCAGTACCATTTTCGGCTGCCGGTGTGGTTGCCTCCACATGTCGCGCCGATCTTCATCTTTTTGCCGGGGAAACCGATGTTCTGGAGGAGGGTGCAAGCTTGGACGAACCCATGGCAAAATTGTTGACTGTGTTGCTGTGGCCGTATGTCGGCGGAGGGGAAGCAGATCCGAGGTGGCGAAGGACGGCGTAGCAGGAACAACTCTGGTGCGGTGGAGGGTGGCGAAGTTGGAGCGGCAGCAGTGAGGCGCAGGATGGCGTGGTTGAACTGGCTTGGGTACGGACGGCTCGGCCTCGGCTTTAACTACTAGCCGTGGAGGGAGTTGCAGTTGAGGTTGCGATGGACGACGACGTCGGGGTATCGGCTCCGGCGTGATGGAGGAGGGCGGCGGTTGATGGGTGGAATGGGGTGGCGGACGGAGGACGCCGGGGTTTCGCGGCTGGTGGAGAGGTAGTTTTTGCGCCCACGGAGTACGAATGGGGAATCAGACGGGTGGGCGGGGGGAGGGGGAGAACCATGTTTCGGGTCTGGGACGCACTTGTTTTTTGCTTTTTTGAACAAAAGATGGGACACGCTTGTTTGAAATTTGGGGGAAGTACAAACTTTGCCCCCTCTTAAATTTCGGACCTACAACGGGTCGGGGGTAGGATGGTAATCCCAAGTGTCCCAAATAGTGGGCGGGAGCGATTTCGGCCGCGCGCATGTGTGCTTAGGCGTCCATTGTGTATGAATGTTTTTCAAAGCCGGTTGCGTGGCGTCTAGATGAAGCTACGAACCTACCTTGGTTTAGACCTTTGGGCGTCGGGCCGGTAGGTTTCACGGGTCAGAGTTATTAGAAAAGTAATTTCCTTGTACTACCAAACATTGGTCTCGGGCGGTTTTGGGCAAGTAGAGGCTCTTTTGGCGCTTCGTTCGAAATTTTGAAATACAAGCATTTACGTTTAGAGTACTCTTGAACTTTGAGGATTTACCTAAATAGACAACGTTAAATTTGACCTTGTATGTTTGAAAACCTCATTAAATTATCTGCTTCTTTTTGAAAATTTGACACTTGAAAATCCTATAACTACGATTATTTTGGAATGGAGGAGCTAAATTAGAATATATTTTGTACACGACTACATATGCTATTTTGTACAAGATCAGAGCAAAGATTGGTGCCCCCATAATTTAGGTATGATTTACAAATGCCATGATATCAAATTCAAATAATTGAATGGACCTCATGTTGAATACGATTTTTTAAACCACCTTAAGTTGAATTCAAATGTATGCTAGTCCATAGGTAGCTATTTATAATGTTCATTGTGTAACCTTCGTATGTATAATGTGCTTTACACACACAACATGAACTATACTCATGTTTATATTCGATTGCTAAAGCGATGCATTGTCTGGAGTTCAAAATACTAACTATGTGGATCAATTGTGTTGAATAATAACATAGACATGCTCAAATTCGATAGAATCTAGATGTCTGATGGATCAATGACCGTTCCTTACATGAATTGCAAATATCATGATCCCATCCTAATATTTGGATACAATTTATATCTTTAAGCAATGTGTACAGCAGTCTTGTACGTGTAGTTTCACTCTCCATGGGTGGTCTCTCACACATGCTCACACACTCTCTCCCGAGGTGTCTTTCTCGCACACATGCTCTCGATATAACCCATCCTCCCTCTCGTAACAATTTACGACTATTTTCACTAACCTTTATCACAAGCACTCGCCCTATCGCAAGCATACACACGCACAATCCCCATCGACCCTTTCTGTATACATAGAACTGCCTACGTGTCTCCTGTACGCACATTATCTTTAGGCCTGTCTCTCACTCATTGTCTCACACCTCTCTTCCTAATCGACGAGTATGATTCTAGCAGAGCATTCTATAGGATGCCCCTTAAAGTTAGGTTGGATGAATACTAATATCAAAGATAAAGGGGTTACCTTAGTCCGAGAACCTAGGGTTACAAAACCTAGCCGGCTTTGTCGGTGGACATAGAGTCCTTCACAATTATGCTATCTTTGTCTTGTACGACTAGTCATCCATGGGTCTCCCTAAATGCGTCACGGGCCGGCCAATGTTGCGCAGGACGGAACCAAACGAAGGGCCTCACCTCGACCCACCGGACCTCATGCGGTGACACACCCTCTGCCCCCACGTCTCGTTATCTTCTCACACCCACACATACCAACACAGATACCACACACACACACACAAAATGCTCCTCGTGCCTCTATCCACTCCCCCCTTGCATATACACACTCAAGGGAATCTCTCGCCGTGACATCATATTCATCTCTCTCTCTAGACCACTCTCATTTCTCATGCTATCTCTCCCACGCCCCCACCAACAGCCCCTCTACCCATGCCTCTCTCGAATACGTAATACACACACATACCTCTCTAGGCCCTGCCAAATGCATCAACTACACATTCACACATGTTACATCACGTACCCCATTGATCTAAAAAGCCCTCTCTTCATGTCTATTTCGCATACAACATTCCTTTTGAATAAAGTGTGGCCAAAAAATATTTTAGAATTTCTACATATATACAACATTACAAAGTTATATGGAGGAGTATGAACGCTTGCATTGCATGGTGCCCACAATGATATTTATTCCGCACTGTGAATTTGTATATTTTTATACTATATATAAAGTTAGTCATAATAAAGAGAAACGAAGAGCATCTCTCTCTCTCCATCGCATACCCCCTCCCTCTACGCCCCTTTCACGTACGCACACAAACTATCTCCAGGTCCTCTAAAATTAAGCCCCCCGCACATTCACGCATGTTTCATCTTCCTCTCGCGATATATATAGTGACGATCATTGTATTTGTAGCGAAAGCACGATACATACATTGGACTTCAGAATCCACTCATTACGGTCACCATTTACATTTTGTGGTTATTATACAGTCACGGGCTCACTGTACAACTCTATATTTGCTCAAGACACGACTAGTTGACCAGTTAAATGCTCCACTTGGCACCTGTAGTGTTGCATCACATTATCTCACTGCCATCGGGCCCACCTGTCGACTTGTATCTACTCTACATCTACACTCTTATAAAATACTAGCAAGATGCACATGCGTTGCATGAAACATCAAGATGCATTTGTATGAGCAGTTTATCTTGTGGGAGAAAAGGATGAACAAGGGAAGGCCTTATTTGCAAGTGTGGAGAGGGGGTGTGGGTATATTTTTGCAAAATTCCCATAGTTTCCTTCCTATCCGTCGGATATAGATCGGACGGCCTATATTGCAGGATGGCAGGCACACGATCATCACCGACTATGCTTTTTATAAGAGTAGGGATAAAATACACTCATATAAAAAACAGAGCCGGTGATGATGGTGTGCCTGCCATCCTGCAATATAGGCCGTCCGATTTATATCTGATGGATAGGAAAGAAACTATGACAATTTTGCAAAAAGGTACCCACACACCTCTCCACATTTGCAAATAAGGCCTTCCCTCGTTCATCCTTTTCTCTCACAAGATAAACTAGTCATACAAATGCATCTTGATGTTACGTGCAACGCACGGGCATCTTGCTAGTAAGAATGAAAACAAACAACAACAAAATATTGGACGGTGGTTCGAAGTCATGACCGCGGGCACAGCGGACAAGGTGGCCTTGTATTGGTATGCTGAGCCGTCTGTTTTAACACACAGAAGCTGGTGTGGTGATTATACACACACGCACGCATGCACACGAACTGCATGCACGCAACACTCACACGAACACATGCACCCACGCACCCACGCAACACTCACACGTACACACGCAGCCACGCACGCACGCAACACTCACACGCACACACGCATGCATGCATGCACACACCAGTACACCACACGACCAACACACACTCTCACGCTCAAGTGCTCAACCTACACGTGCATGCGCAGACATCAGGCCGTGAGAGACATATACACAACCAGGTGTTTCCCGCACAAGGGGTGGAGTCTTGTCGCGCCTGCGTAAATTTGTGTTTATCTAACCCTTTTCCCTATGAGAACTGACAGGTGGGACCCACTAGGAACGTGTTCAATTTAACTAGTCAACATGGTGCCACGCAGACTATTTAGCCGGTCAACAGAGTGCAATCTGATGCCGAACCGTGAGCAAGTGACCGTATAATCACCACAAAACGTATATAGTGACCGTAATCAGCTTATTCTGAAGTTCGGTGAACGTATTACGCTCTTCTCTCTGTAGGCCCTCCAAAACTACATCTCTACACGTTCTCGCATGTTACATCTAACAACTATGCAGTACAGCACCACTACTACACTCTAACACAATAAATCATATGTGTTTTTAGGTTTACTAGATATCATGTTGTTACTTAATTATTCAGTTTGCATACATTAAAATTGCCTTTGAAATGTATGGCCAGTATCATATATCGCGCGGGAAAAATCCCGCCCTTTCCTGTTTAATCGGGTTTGTATCGATGGATCATGCGAAACAACAAAACTATAGTACTATATATAGTACAAGTGATAGTTCACTGGGCCGTCGTGTCGTGTACTCCTCCATCGTAAGAGTGGAGAGCTCGCTTTCATAAATCTTCTAGTCCCTTTCGCCGACATGTGGGGCATCAAGCTATCGGGTCCACGTGCCATACCGGAATACAGTGCAGAGCAGCCGAGGTGAAGCACCCAGTCATGGCGCCGGTGTAGTAATGAGCAATGAGGCGTCAAATCACAAAGCTGCACCTTTCCTGCAGTTAAGTTGGAGGGACGAAGTAATAATGCTAAAAAAGAAGAAGTTGGAGGGACGAAGCAACCATCATTTCACTCGTTGCTGAATCTGCTTCTCCCTCATCTTCTTCAAGTTAACCACGTGTTGCTTCTGTCGTTGTTCTGCCTCATGTGGGAAGCGGACCGGCTTGGTGAAGCACTGACACGTGGGACCGCATGTTAGCAAACCGCCAGGACAACGTCCTCTAAAAATAAGAAACCTCCTCCGCCATCCGCGCGGCAAAATCACCTCCTTTTTACTAATCTTGATTCTATAATTTTTTAGATCAATATAATTGAGATTTGTATAGATAGCACACATGAGAAAAACCAAGTGGTACGGTTAAGGGCATCCACAATGTGTAGCCAAATGAGAAAATAGCTTTTGGCACCGTGGGAACCATTATGGACGGTGTTGCCAAAGCCAAAAGGACGGAACTGAAGCTCCCTGATTGATTGATTGAAGGAATAGAAAAATGCAACATCTCTCCTCTTTCTCCCGTGCTTGGAAGCATGTACAGTATAGAGAACAGAGTCTACTCCCCCATCCCTTCTATCACAAATCACAGAGCACTGAGGCATCAAATCACAAAGCATGGACAAAGCAACCATCATTTCACTCTTCGCTAACTCCGCTTCTTCATCGTCTTCTTCGAGAAACCATCTCACCGCACTAAGCTGGACAAACAATGCTATTGTGTACGAGTAGTACTAGTACATTTACGCATCCTTTGATTCAACTCAGTTCCTGGATGCAAATAAGGCAGTTGTCTCGGCTGGCAGGCGGCACTTGCGAACGACTTACCGTGGTCTCCCTCAATGGTGTTCTTCGTCGAACACACTTCGCCAAACCACAATGTTCGAGATATCGTCGACGTCACCGCAATGGGGAAGGAAGTCAAATATAGTTCCTACCTCCATTGTTTGTACACAAGGCCAGTATATCAAAATTACAATTTGCAAAAGGCCACTAACACTAATCGAGGCAAAATTGATGGGGTTTGCCTCGTACTAGCAACCAAGGACATTAATATCCCCTGCATTCATGCGGAAGTGAGAAGGTTGGTTTGCATGCCGCTGCATTAATCAAGCGATGAGGAGTGTGATGGTTAGCTCTTTGGGCTTTGGAGAAAAAAATACGCATTAATTGACACGTGAAACGAGGATTTGTATCGATTAATCTCGTGAAGGAAAACCTCGCCTTTCTTTATTAACACTAGTACTCGTAGTACGTAGTACTACCTCCGTCCTGGTTTATTGGTCCTCATCGTATTTCATGCCAAATTTTGACCACAAATTTAACTAACAAAATGTTCATGCATGTCACAAAAAGTATCATTGGAAACTATGTTCAAATACAAATCTAACGATACAATTTTTGTTAACATGCATTAATATTTTGTTAGTTAAATATTTAGTCAAATTTGGGCACAAATTTCAAGGAGAACTAATAAACCAGGACGGAGGTAGTACTACGTACTTATCCTGTTTGGGTCTAGGCCTTGCATTGCCATACTTCGCCACACATTTTTGCTAAGCTTGCCTAAATTTTTCAAAATGAAAAGGAGGTACACTTGTGCATGGCTATCGCGGTCGCACCGCACCCTCACATGGTCGCTCCTGCACGCCGCGGTCGCACCGCACCCTCACATGGTCGCTCCTGCACGCCGCGGTCGCACCGCACCCTCACATGCACAGTCGCTCATGCACGCCGCAAACCCAACCAAGGGAACGCACCCTCACTGACACGTGCTGTCGCATGTGAACAAACCAAACTCAACCATCCTACCGCTAACACATAATTTTCGTTCATAGAGTATGTTTATGAAACCGCATGTTGGGGAGTATCCGTACGGCCCGTGCGGTGGTCTGTTGTGGAAGAAGAAGAGGTGAGGAAGAAGGGTTAGGAGACGTAGGATATTCATCCAACCGCCTGAAATGGTAGACTGACCCAAGTCAGGCGACTTGCATAACAATATATGTTTTTACACGGCAAAAGATCCATAAAACAACAACATAAAGAAAAACAATCACTGCTCGCGGAACGAGACGGCCTCGTCGTCTTTGGATGCCGGCGCGAACCAGCCGTAGCTGCCGACGTGTGTCTCCGCACTGTGGTTCTCCTCAGCCTCCAGCTACTCGTTCACGCGGAGCGTGCGGGCGCTCTGCACGGACAAGAGCACCGCCCGGTTCAAGTCGAGGACGTCCGGTTCCGCCTGCAGGAGGGCCTCGATGAGAGCGGCATCCACGCGCTCCGCGTCGAGTCGAGCCTCCGCCGCCCGGTTCAAGTCCAAGACGTCCGGTTCCGCCTGCAGGAGGGACTCGATGAGAGCGGCATCTGCGCGCTCCATGTCGAGTTGAGCCTCTGCCGCCCGGTTCAAGTCCAGGACATCGGGTTCCGCCTGCAGGAGGGCCTCGATGGCAGCGGCATCCGCGCGCTCCGCCTCAAGTTGAGCCTCCGCCGCCCGGTTCACATCCACGACATCCGGTTTCGCATGTAGGAGAGCCTCCATGGCAGCGGCATGTGTGCGCTCCGCGTCGAGTTGAGTGTCTGCCTCCCGGTCCTCCTTTAGTATCGCTAGGTTGAACCGATGGTCTGCCTGCACCATGGGGGACTCAGACGCCGGCACGAAGTCGACGTCCATCATCTCATACCCATCGGGGGCCTTCTGCACCGCGACCTCCGCCATGAAGATTGTATCGGCTTCCTCCTCCTCGTAGCTTGGCTCCAGAGAATTCGGGGATTGGCCCATCGCAAAGCGAGCTTGGGACAGAGGTCTCTGGCGCCGACCGCCGCCGCGATTTTTGCGCGGCGCTCCGCCGTCAGCATCTTATAGTACGTGATCTTGCGCCGCACCATGGCTTTCGGGCGAACTAGGGGACGCTTGATGCGAGCTAGAGGATCTAAAGGTGGGGGAAGGGGCTGGAGTAGGCCGAGCAGCGAAGGTTCTGGTGTGAATAGTGGTTCCGGTGACGACCAGTCAATCGGTTTTGACTGTACATCGCTCTTGTCGCATTTGCGTTGCAGCCCGGCACGCTGGACCCTCCATGTCGCTCACTGAATGGAACACACTTCGTCTTGCGTTTTTGCTCGCTTGTGGGACCGCAGTTGAGAGCAAACCGACGTCCCTCCCCTTCCCCCGCCCGCATCATTTTATGCGGAGTAAATAAAAACAGAGGGAGTATACTACAGATGAGGATCCCTTGACATGACCGAACCCATTGAGTAACTGACATGCGGGGCCTAGCAAGCATGGGGTCCGCCAGTAAGTGACCAAAAGGGAGGGTAAGGCAGGGATACGTATGTGAAAGGAGCTTCCAATGATATAATTTTCACATTATACATCTCATGCACTATTAATCTTGTCAATAGTCAAATGCGGTTTTGAAAAACACATTAGAGCATGGTTAATAATATAGTCAGCCGATGGCTATAAGGAACTACCATGTCATCTATCGATCTCGTCAACATGTGTCGGGGCATGAATCGAATGGGATGTCAAAACTAAGACGCGAAGCGATACGTAGTGGAGGCAAAGTGAAACTTCAAACGAACCGTTTGTTTGTATGCATGTCGGACAAATTACAAATAAACATTGGAAATGCAAGCATGGTCTAGGCCCACATGTGAATGATACTCGACGGAATGTTCAAATGAGGCATGCGGGAGGATGGACTCGACCGGAGGGCAACATGATCGATGGAGAGGAATGAGAAATAAGCAAACGCCACATGATTATAGTTGAACAGCTCAAATAAACAATAAGTTTTCTTGCTTGGCCTACATAGTGAAAGGCCTAATGCGCAACGCGGAGCACTGACGCTCGAATATGGCCGGGAAAACAGGGAAACCGACATGTGGGGCACACCTGTTGGGACAACGTAGTGCAAACTAGTCCAATGGAGGACCTGGCCCAAGACCTCTTCGCCATCGGCAACCATTCTTGTGGGTCGTGGGGGCCAACAACGTGGCGCAGCTCCAGCACCGTCTCTGGACACGGCGATCGCGGTGAGCGACACGCTCATCGTCGCTAGACATGGCCGGTTTCAGTGTGCCGAGGGTGGCGTTAGTGCTGTGGCACGACCAACAGTATGTTTGGTTTGTGCCCAAGGTTGCCCCATCAAAGCATTGGGTAGCCAAAAATTTGGTTGAGGTTTTGGTTGCCCATGATTTGGCCGACATCGGCAAGAAAAATGAAGTAGAGTTGGTTAGAGTTCATTGGCATGCCAAGAAAATGGAAACCATCCAAACAAAGACCAATCTTTGGGTCATGACCAAAATTTTGGTAAGGTGCACTTTGGCCACAATCCAAACATACGCCAACACCCAGCTCGTCGAGGATGCACGGGGCGCCGGGACGCGTCCGCGGAGTGGTGTAGCGCGGCCAACCGCATCCTCAGGACCTGAGACCATGCCGGGTCGTCTTGCTTTTTCAATGACATGCGTCGATCGCATGTGAGCAAAGGGCATCTCCAACGCTGCCACGACCGCAGCTGACTACCCTGGCACACCAAAAACCCTCATCCCTCGCGCCGTCGTGCGGTGCATTCCCAGCCGGCGCCAGCTACCCGCATTCATGTCGTCCGTCCGTATGCCGTCGTTAAGAGGCTCGGTGCCCGAGGAACCAACTCCCACGACTTAATGACGCACCAGGATGCTTGGCCTCATCGGAATGCGCTACTTAAGGCGGCAACACCCAGCTAACCTCCACACCATAGCGCATCGTCCTCCTACCTGGCACCACATCCGCCATGACCGCAAGCGCGAACGCTCTGCGGGAGAGCTTGTCTTCGGGGATGGAGCTCGAGGTCACCGCCCTCGCTCAAGTCGTCGCACAAGCGGTGGCCACACTGGCGGCCGACGACGGGAGCACCGTCAGCCACGCGTCCTACTTGCCGCCGTCCAACGTCTGGCACCGCCGAGGTCGGGGACTCCTCCGAGGATGAGTAGGGCATAGGAGGCGGCAGGGCATGGTGTGCCAACTGGCCGGTCTGTCTCACGTGTTCTACTTTTCCTCGCTGGAGACCACACCTTCACTTCACGGGTCTTGAACCCCGCCCTCGTACATGGAGATCGCAGATGGAGGACGTCGGTCACCACCGTAGAATAGGTTTAGGGTCGGGTTTCTTTTATTTTTCTGTCCTATAAAAGTTTGAAATGTTATGAAAATCTGCCGTGTTTCCATTAATCTCGGCCGGTGTATATGAAGTTTCACAATAATATAGTATATTGTAGGAGTACTAGCAAGATGCACGTGTGTTGCATGGACAATCAAGATCTTGTGGGAGAAAAGGATGAACGAGGGAAGGCCTTATCTACAAATGAACATTTACGCATTTCACATCTACGGGAACCTACGGAAGGGTTAACGTAAATTGCCTCTCTCTCTTTCTCCTCCCCTGGTTTTCATGGTGGTGGGCCCCTCCCTCCCCCCAATCTACAATCAACAGCTCACACGTTTCACATTATGTTAATTACGTAACTGGGACAACGTAGGTGTAGCATTAATCGTCCTAAAAAACCAACTAAGCCAACCTCCTAGCATATCGCGCGGGAAAAGACCCGGCCGCGCCGTTTTAGTCGGGATTATCGGATTACTAGTAGTAGTATCGATGGATCGCGCAAAGCAACAAGTTTTTTTGAGGGGGCGAAGCACCTAGTTTAAAATGAAAAAAGGAATTACACTCACAGCACCCCTGTCGCGGTCGCATTGCACCCCACACACGTTCGGTCCTGCACACGGCTCACGCAAACGGAACACGCTTCGGCTTGCCTCTTCACTGACATGTAGGACTACACTTGGAGAAACCGGCCATGCGCCAAACTCCCCCCGCCCACCGCGCGAAAATCCTCCCCCCACCCAAGAATTCCCCCCAAATCCTAGATTCAACCGCCCTTCGGCCAACTAGCCAATAATATACCCCAAACCCCACTCCCTCCCGTCCCTGTGATGCCCCCGATTTGACCGTACACTAATCATGCACGCAAATGTGTACGACCAAGATCAGGGACTCACTGGAAGATATCACAACACAACTCTAGACACAAATTAAAATAATGCAAGCTTTATATTACAAGCCAGGGGCCTCGAGGGCTCGAATACATAAACTCTAAACACAAGAGTCAGCGGAAGCAACAATATCTGAGTACAGACATAAGTTAAACAAGTTTGCCTTAAGAAGGCTAGCACAAATATAGCAACGATCGAAAAGGCAAGGCCTCCTGCCTGCGACCTCCTAACTACTCCTCGAAGCCGAACTCCACGTAGAAACATCCTCGGGGTCCTCTGGCTCCTGGACTCCACCGATCTGGTTGCATCAACCGAGCAGAAAGGAGAAAGGGGGAAAAGGGGGAACAAAGCAACCGTGAGTACTCATCCAAAGTACACGCAAGCAAGGATCTACACTACATATGCAAAGGTATATGTGTAAAGGGTAATATCTGTGCACTGAACTGCAGAATGCCAGAATAAGAGGGGGATAGCTAATCCTATCGAAGACTACGCTTCTAGCAACCTCCATCTTGCAGCAGTAGAAGAGAGTAGCTGGAAAGTAACAAGCGTCAAAGCTTCTGGCAGCCTCCGTCTTGCAGCAGTAGAATAGAATAGATGGTAAGTTCACCAAGTAACATCGAATAGCATAATCCTACTCGGAGATCCTCCCGCACATCACCCTGTGAGAGAGCAACCACCGAGTTATATCTGGAACTCATCTGGGTGTGTTTTATCAAGTGTCCGGTTCTAGTTGTCATGAGGTCAGAGTACAACTCCGGGTCGTCCTTTTACCGAGGGACACGGCTATTCGAATAGATTAACTTCCCTACAGGGGTGCACCACATAACCCAGCACGCTTGATCCCATTTGGCCGGACACACTTTCCAGGGTCATGCCCGGCCTCGGAAGATCAACACGTCGCAGCCCTACCTAAGCACAACAGAGAGGTCAGCACGCTGGTCTAAGTCCTAAGCGCGTAGGGGTCCGGGCCCATCGCCCATTGCACACGTGCACGTTGCGTACGCGGCCGGTGAGCAGACCTAGCAACCTCCATTACCAAGGAAGTTACGTTACGCCGTCCAACCCGGCGCGTGCCGCTCAGTCGCCGACGTCAAGAAGGCTTCAGCTGATACCACGACGTCGAGTGCCCATAACTATTCCCACGTAGCTGGTTAGTGCGTATAGGCCAACGGCCAGACTCGGATCAAATATCCAAACTCTTTAAGCGTGTTATTATGAAATAACCGTGGACAACGACCAGGGCCAGGCCACCTCTCGACTGGATGTCTCAACCTGCCATGTCGCTCCGTCACAAAGATCCACATAGAGGGCCGTCTGGAAAGTATTTCCTTTCAGCCCCCAATCCGTGAATCAACCACGGGTACTCAACGCGCCGACCCGACTTTAGTCACAACATGTATCATGTATAAGTGTATGTAGTATATACCCGTGATCACACCCAAGTGATCACGGCCCGTTAGAATAGCAGGGCGGACGAACAAGGGTGTAGGGCCACTGATAGAATACTAGCATCCTATACTAAGCATTTAGGATTGCAGGTAAAGTATCAACAGTGGTAGCAACAATGACAGGCTATGCAGCAGAATAGGAGTATCGAAAGCAGTAACATGCTACACTACTCTAATGCAAGCAGTAGAGAGAAGAATAGGCGATATCAAGTTGATCAAGGGGGGGCTTGCCTGGAAGCTCTGTAGACGAAAGGAATCTTTGGAAGTGTAGCCGTTGTCGAACACGGAAGCATCAATGGTCTCGGGGTCTATCACTGTATCGGAGTCTACCGAAAAGAAGCAACGAATGGGAAACAAATAAATAACAGAGCAAACAATAGCATCACAAAATATAACAAGACAATACGCGACGCCAGGCGTGAGCTAATGCAGGGATAGGTGATACTGGCGAGGATGGAAAACATCCGGGAAAGTATTCCCGGTGTTAGGTATTTTCGGACAGATGAAATGGAGGGGGCATGTTGCATGTTCGGTATGATAGAGATGTGTGGCGTACGAACGGACCGCTTATTCGGATTCGTCTCATCGTTCTGAGCAACTTTCATATATAAAACTTTTTCATCCGAGTTACAGATTATTTTATATTAATTTTTAAAGATTTAAACCATTTTTAGAATTTATCATATTTAATTTAATTAGAAAATATATTTATTGTGCCGGCATGACATCAGCATGATGTCAGCAAGACCACAAGTTGACTAGGTCAACCCTGGCAGGTGGGGCCCATTCGTCATTGTCTCAGTTACACTAACAGTTTGTTAATGTTAATTAACATATTTAATTGGGTTTGTTAATCAAGATTAATTAACTTAATTAACTCATTAATTAATTAATTACTAATTTATTTATTTTAATATATTTTTTATTCTTTTTTTTAAATCATTCCTGGGCACGGGGCCCGCTGTCAATGGCCCATAGGCCTTAACGGATGCGGGCGAACGGGCTCAGGGCGCTGGGCGTGGGGGCGCAACCCGCCCGGTGCAGGGCGAGGTTGCCGGCAATGAGGGAGGCCGCCCAGGGAGGGCGCAGCCGTGGTGGCGGGCACCGTCCGTCGGGACGGCATGGGGCCGTGGAACACCGGCAGGGACACCGCGGGGCGACGGCGTGGGGAGTCGAGGCGTGGCGCAGGCCACGACGGGCGCTGTGGGGAAGAGCCGACGATGGCGCGCGAGCGAGGCAGTCTGCAGGGGAGCGCCCGGGGCGACGCTGGCAGGGGGCGGTGGCGTCGGCCGAGCAGAGGCAGGGCGAGCGGCGCTCGCAGCGGTGAGGGAAGGCGCGAGCATGCGCAGACGGCGAAAGTGCGCGCGTAGCGGGAGCAGGCGGGCGCTCGCCTTGCGTCGGCGGGTCGGGGTGGGCGCGCCTGACGGAGTAGAGGGAGAGGGGGAGCGGTCGGGGTGCCGGGTGGGGCGCATCTAAGGCGAGGCCATGCGCGGGCCGGGCATTTGATGGCCATGGCGAGCGCGCATCGGGCGTGGCCGGGCCACGCGGTGCTCGCGACGACCGCGGCGGAGTGCGGGACGGAGAGGGGAGGGGAGAGGGAAGGCAGAGGGGAGCGCTCACGTGCGCTTGAAGAGAAGGGGGCGGCGTGGCTCGATGGACCGGCGAGGGAGAGGCAGTGAAGAGGCAGTCCGGCGAGTCAGAGGGACAGGCGACGGCGGAGCGACGGCATTGGGGGGGGCGAGTGCCTCGGGCGGCGGCGGCGGGTCCACATCGAGGGAGAGGGGGAAGTGGGGATCGTGGGGTATAGTGGGCTAGGGTTGCGGGGTGGGGGTATGTAGAGGCACGGCTGGGCCAGCCTAGCGGCCTGCTGGGCCGAGGCC
>LR738711.1:728809325-728912593 GCA_902687465.1 Secale cereale
GGCGGCGGGTCCAGATCGAGGGAGAGGGAGAAGTGGGGATCGTGGGGTATAGTGGGCTAGGGTTGCGGGGTGGTGGTATGTAGAGGCACAGCTGGGCCAGCCTAGCGGCCTGCTGGGCCGAGGCCCATTTGAGGGGGGGTTCTCTTTTTTTTAGTTTCTTTTCCCTTTTGTTTTTCTATTTTGTTTTCTTATTTTATTTACCTTTTGTTTAGTGTTTTCTTTTAGTTACCTTATATTTATTTATCTTAGCAAAACACCAAAATGGCACCTAATTTGATGTTACCAAATGTGTCACTGCTACATTAAGTTGGTACTCAAACTAAATTAGTTTCGTAATTAACTAATATTTAAAAGCATTTAAATAATTGTTTTTCGCTACTGTTTTATTGACCTAAAAGTATTCAAATATTTAACGAAGGTGTGGTTTCTCCACCATATTTACTTATGATTTATTTGACATAACTTGAACATTTTAGTTTTGACATTTGAAATCTTTCATCATTTAACTTTATTTTGAATTTTGAATTCGAATGGGGTTGAATAACGCGAGATTACAACAGTGTCTTTGGTGACGTGGCCTCATTAGTAGTGTTTACTGTAGCATGATTACCCGGGCGTCCCTCCACTCCATTCGCTCCGCCAAAGCCGCCCTCCCCACCACTCCGATACGTCGGCGCCGCGGTTCATCGCGGGGATGCACGGCGATCCTCTCGCTCCCACAGTACACTCTCGTAGACTGTTGACCTCTAGGCGCGCCGTCGCCGTTGGTGACGTTCTTGTGGAGGCGCTCGGCGGCCAGCGCCGCCACTGCTGGCGACGTTCGTGTGGAGACACACGGCGGTCAGCTTCTCCCACGGTACGCGCATTCTGGACTGAGGCCCCGTGCATGTCGGTGTAGGGCTGAAGGTTACCTGATAGACGATGTTAATCTCATTGTTTGCCGAAGTAGTTTACAGTCAATATGCTCTGCTTAAGAAGCTTCCTTGCCCTGTTTTGCTCTCAATCTGCTTAGCTGAGATGGCATGCCAAGGCCGATTAGTTGCTAAAATATCCTGCCATATATTTATTGTGACGTAGATTGCCATGGTCTAGTAGCCAATCTGTTAGGTGAAATAGCTCTACACCATTTTATACTCGATCTTTGTTGCTGTGATGGCCTTCGATAGTTCGATGGATGTGTGATCGGCCTCATTGACTGCTGAAATAGCCTGCGATAATTTAGCACTCAAATATGTTTGCTGAATTAGCCTTACATATATTTCGTTACTTAGATCTGCTCGTCCAAATATATTGCCATAGCTTTAGACATCGACCTAGGTATTTTCTTCTGGACTTCATAAAAAAGCATATATGTTTTTCCTATAATATCTAGTAGAAGAACTAATTTGTATGTCTAACAGATGGACAGGACTTGGATAACTTCTGCTCGAAGATTCTCCGCTGCATATGTCGAGGGGGTTGAAAACTTCATGAACTTTATCAGAGCTGAGTACGGTGGTCCGAAATCAGATGTGCTCTACCCGTGTAGCAGCTGTATGAATTCAGTTACAAGACCCCAGACAACTGTGCAATATCATCTACACTTGTATGGGATGTCGGTCACATATACTAGGTGGGTTCATCATAGTGAAGTTGTGAACGTCAATGTTATTGACTACGTGGAAGCAGCAGATCACCATCTTGATCTGCGTGATGCTCAGGTGGAAGAGGAGGAGGAGGAGGTGGTGGCGGAGCCAGTGAGTTTGACCAACATTGAAACAATGCTACGAAATGCTCGTGCATTCTGTGAACTTTCACCTGCAGAAGAAAAACGGTGGGCCCGCATGTTGGAACAATGCAACGTGGTTGTTACCCCAGGAAATAAGCTGTCGGTATTCTCAGCTATGGTCACCTTTCTTCAGGTGAAGACATTTGAGCGGATGAGCAACAAATCATTCGATGTGATGTTGGCTGCTTTACGCAAAGCTTTCCCAGATGCGTGTGAGCTGCCACACACCTACAGTAAAATGAAGAACTTCCTTCGTGCAGTTGGAATTGGATATGATATGATCCATGTTTGTAAGAATAATTGTGTTCTGTTCCGGAAGGATTGTGCCAACTTAAGTGAATGCCCGAAATGCAAATCATCAAGATGGAAAGATGGCGATGCTGTGAAGAGGATTCCTCATAATGTTCTGAGACATTTTCCAATTACACCAAGATTGCAGAGGTTGTTTCATGATGCTGAAACAAGAGAGGATGTACTGTGGCATTCTAGGAACCAGGAGTACAGAGATCAGAATGTAATGAGCCATCCATCACATGGTAGTGAGTGGAAAAGCTTCAATCAAAAGCACGAAAAGTTTGCTGCTGACCCGAGAAACATTAGACTTGGCTTAGTTTCAGATGGATTTAACCCATTTGGCCACCAGAGTGCCACATATATCATGTGGCCAGTACTTGTTATCCCTTACAACATGCCTCCAAATGTCTGCACCAAAGAATCAAACTACATGATGGCCTTGCTCATCCCAGGTCCAAAAAGTCCTGGAAAGGATTTTGATTTGTTCATGGAGCCTCTTGTGGAGGAACTTCAACAGCTTTGGAGGGGTTTTCTCACTGGAGACCTATATAGTAGCCCGCCAGCTAATTTCTTTCTGCGTGCTGTTATAACATGGTGCATCCATGATTATCCGGCTTTGGGCACTATGTCAGGGCGAACGACACATGGTTACAATGCATGTGTTTGTTGTGACAGGAATCCGCTGTCATACGCAATACTTAGCAAGGTCTGTTACATTGGACACCGCCGTTTTGTTGCCAAGGACAAGCCACATCCTAGAAAATACCGAAGACATGTGTTCAATGCAAAGCATGAAAATCGTGATGCGCCAAAGAGGCTTGATACGTCTCCAACGTATCTATAATTTTTTACTGTTACATGCTATTATATTATCCTTCTAGGATGTTTTATGGGCTTTATTATACACTTTTATATGATTTTGGGGACTAACCTATTAACCTAGAGCCAGTGCCAGTTTCTGTTTTTTCCTTGTTTTTGAGTTTTACAAAAAAAAGGAATATCAAACGGAGTCCAATTGACATACCAATTTTCGATGATTTTTTCTGGACCAAAAGAAGCCCCCGAAGTAAAAGAGTTGGGCCAGGAGAGCCACGGGCTACCCATGAGGGTGGGGGCGCGCCTTGGGCAGGGGCGCACCCTCCTATCTCGTGGACGACCCGGAGGGCCCCCTGACTTGTGCCCTACGCCAAAAAAATCCTATAAACACTGAAACCTTCGGAAATTAACCTAGATCGGGAGTTTCCCGCCGAAAGCCTCTAGTGCCAGCAAAAACCAATCTAGACCCTGTTTCGGCACTCTGCCGGAGGGGGAATCCCTCTTCGGTGGCTATCTTCATCATCCCGGCGCTCTCCATGACGAGGAGGGAGTAGTCCACCCTTGGGGCTAAGGGTATGTATCAGTAGCTATGTGTTTGATCTATCTCTCTCGTGTTCTTGAGATGGCACGATCTTGATGTATCACGAGCTTTGCTATTCTAGTTGGATCTTATAATGCTTCTCCCCCTCTACTCTCTTATAATGGATTGAGTTTTCCCTTTGAAGTTATCTTATCAGAATGAGTCTTTAAGGATTTGAGAACACTTGATGTATGTCTTGCACGTGTTTATCTATGGTGACAATGGGATATCATTTGATCTACTTGATGTATGTTTTGGTGATCAACTTGCGGGTTCCGTGACCTTGGGAATCTATGCATAGGGGTTGGCACACATTTTCGTCTTGACTCTCCGGTAGAAACTTCGGGGCACTCTTTGAAGTACTTTGTGTTGGTTGAATAGATGACTCTGAGATTGTGTGATGCATATCGTATAATCATGCCCACGGATACTTGAGGTGACAATGGAGTATCTAGGTGACATTAGGGTTTTGATTGATTTGTGTCTTAAGGTGTTATTCTAGTACAAATTCTATGATAGATTGAACATTAATACGGACTCTTGGATAGATCGATCAGAAAGAATAGCTTTGATGTGGTTTCGTACCCTGTCATAATCTCTTCGTTTGTTCTCCGCTATTAGTTACTTTGGAGTGACTCTTTGTTGCATGTTGAGGGATAGTAATATGATACAATTATGTTATCCTTGTTGAGAGAACTTGCACTAGTGAAAGTATGAACCCTAGGCCTTGTTTCCTATCATTGTAACACCGTTTATGCTCACTTTTACCACTTGCTACTTTGTTGTTTTTATATTTTATTATAACAAAGACCTATATGTACCATCCATATTGCACTTGTATCACCATCTCTTCGCCGAACTAGTGCACCTATACAATTTACCATTGTATTGGGTGTGTTGGGGACACAAGAGACTCTTTGTTATTTGGTTGCAGGGTTGCTTGAGAGAGACCATCTTCATCCTACGCCTCCCACGGATTGATAAACCTTAGGTCATCCACTTGAGGGAAATTTGCTACTGTCCTACAAACCTCCACAAGAAGAAGGTTGTGTAGTACACATCAAGCTCTTTTCTAGCGCCGTTGCCGGGGAGGTTGGCGCTTGAAGGTATATCTTTAGATCTTGCAATCGAATCTTTTAGTTTCTTGTTTTATCACTAGTTTAGTTTATAAAAGAAAACTACAAAAAAATGGAATTAAGGTTACCTCATATGCTTCATCTCTTTAATATCTTTCGTGAAAATGATGGGAAGGAAAATTGTGCGCAAGTACTAGAAGAAGAATTACATAGAATGCTTGGCATAAAATATGTGAATGATGAGCATGATTGCAATGTTGTTAGTATGAATTATTTGAATACCCATGATGCTAATGATATGCAAAGCCAATAGCTTGGGGATGCTATGTTTCATGAAGATGATATGTTTAGTCCCCCAAGTTTTGATGAGAAAATTTATTATGATGAAAGCATGCCTCCTATTTATGATGATTATATTGATGAAAGTGGATTTGGAGAGCTCATGAATTTATTTAGTGATGAATCCACTATTTTGGAAGAGGTTCCCATTGATTATGAGAACAAAATTGCTATCTGTGATGATTATTGTGATGACACATATGCTATAAAGAATAGAGATAACCATGAAACTTGTCATCATGATTTTAGTTTTCAATTGGATTATGCTTCACATGATAGTTATTTTGTTGAATTTGCTCCTCCCACTACTATGAATGAGAAGAATTTTGCTTATGATGGGAGTAGTAAAATTTCTATGCAAGTAGATCATGAAAGGAATGCTTTATGTGCTGGTTATATTGTTGAATTCATTCATGATACTACTGAAAATTATTATGAGAGAGGATCATATGCTTGTAGGAATTGCAATAATATCAAGTTTCCTCTCTATGTGCTTAAAATTTTGAAGCTACACTTGTTTTGCTTTCCTATGCTAGTTGATTATTGTTCCCATAAGTTGTTTGCTCACAAAATCCCTATGCATAGGAAGTGGGTTAGACTTAAATGTGTTAGTTATATTCTTCATGATGCTCTCTTTATGTTTCAATTCTTATCTTTTATGCGAGCATCATTGAAATCATTGTGCCTAGCTAGGGGCGTTAAACGATAGCGCTTGTTGGGAGGCAACCCAATTTTATTTCCGTTTCTTTGTTTTTGCTTCTGTATAGGAATAAATATTGCATCTAGATTCTGTTTAGATGTGGTTTTATGTTTTAATTAGTGTTTGTGCCAAGTAGAATCTTTGGGAAGACTTGGGTGAAGTTTATATGATCTTGCTGTGAAAAACAGAATCATTAGCGCTCGCTAAAATGGTCATCAGATTTTACTGGAGTGTGTTATTTAGTTGATTCTTTTTGCAGATGATTAATAGACAAATGCCTCGCGTTTTCCAATTTAGTTTGAATTTTTTGGAGTTACAGAAGTATGCAAAACCTGCAGATTACTACAGACTGTTCTGTTTTTTGACAGATTTTGTTTTTCGTGTGTTGTTTGCTTATTTCAATGCATCTATGAGTAGTATTGGGAAGTATGAACCATAGAGAAGTTGGAATACAGTAGGTTCAACACCAATATAAACAAATGATGAATTCATTGCAGTACCTTTGAGTAGTGGTTTGCTTTCTTATACTAACGGAGCTCACGAGATTTTTGTCTAAGTTTTGTGTTGTGAAGTTTTCAAGTTTTGAGTATTGCTTTGATGGACTATGGAACAAAGAGTGGCAAGGGCCTAAGATTGGGGATGCCCATGGCACCCCAAGGTAAAATTCAAGGACAACCAAAAGCCTAAGCTTGGGGATGCCCCGGAAGGCATCCCCTTTTTCGTCTTCATCTATCGGTAACTATACTCGGAGCTATATTTTTATTCACCACATGATATGCGTTTTGCTTGGAGCGCCTTGTATAATTTGAGTCTTTGCTTGTTCGTTTGCCACAATTATCCTTGCTGGACACACCTATTTGAGAGAGTTAAATATGGCCTAGGAATTGTTAGAACACTCTATGTGCTTCACTTATATCTTTTGAGTTGAATAGTTTTGCTCTAGTACTTCACTTATATCTTTTAGAGCACGGTGGTGATTATATTTTGAAGAAATTGTTGAACTCTCATGCTTCACTTATATCCTTTTGATAGTCTATTGAAACAGCATGGTAATGTGTTTAGGCTATAAAACTAGTCTTCACATGATAGACATCCAATATCAATGTAGTAAAAACTTTCACACTAAGTGTATTGAATATGATGAGAAGTTGGATGCTTGATAAATGTTTTGAGATATGAAGATAGTGTTATTAGAGTCATTCTAGTGGATTTATTATGAAACTGAGAAATACTTGTGTTAAAGTTAGTGATTCTCGTAGCATGCACGTATGGCGATCCGCTATGTGACGAAGTTAGAGCATGAGGTATTTGTAAAGTGTCAACCTTTGTGTGGAGGTCGGGGGCGCGCGATGGTTAACTCCTACCAACCTCCCCCCTAGGAGCATGTGTTGATTGCTCTGTTTTGATGACTCGTAGATTTTTGCAATAAGTATATGAGTTCTTATGACTAATGTTGAGTCCATGGATTATATGCACTCTCACCCTTCCACCATTGCTAGCCTCTCTTGTACCGCGCAACTTTCACCGGTACCATAAACCCACTATATATCCTTCCTCAAAATAGCCACCATATTATTCCTCAAAACAGCCACCATACCTACCTATCATGGCATTTCCATAGCCATTCCGAGATATATTGCCATGCAACTTTCCAACGTTCCGTTCATATGACACGCATCTTATTGTCATATTTCCATGCATGATCATGTAGTTGACATCGTATTTGTGGCAAGGCCACCATGCATAATTTTTCATACATGTCACTCTTGATTCATTGCACATCCCGGTACACCGCCGGAGGCATTCATATAGAGTCATACTTTGTTCTAGTATCGAGTTGTAATATCGAGTTGTAAATCAATATAAGTGTGATGATCTTTATTATTAGAGCATTGCCCCGTGTGAGGAAAGGCTAAATCAAGAAATCCCCTCCAAAAAAAGGCCAAAGAAAAAAGAAAGGCCCAAAAAAAGGGACAATTGCTACTATTTTTTTCCACGCTTGTGCTTCAAAGTAGCACCATGTTCTTCATAATAGAGAGTCTCATGTTTAGTCACTTTCATATACTAGTGGGAATTTTCATTATAGAACTTGGCTTGTATATTCCAACAATGGGCTTCCTCAAATGCCCTAGGTCTTCGTGAGCAAGCAAGTTGGATGCACACCCACTAGTTTCTTTTGTTGAGCTTTCATACATATTTAGCTCTAGTGCATCCGTTGCATGGCAATCCCTACTCACTCACATTGATATATATTGATGGGCATCTCCATAGCCCGTTGATACGCCTAGTCGATGTGAGACTATCTCCCTCCTTTTTGTCTTCAGCACAACCACCACTCTATTCCACATAGTGCTATGTCCATGGCTCACGCTCATGTATTGCGTGAAAGTTGAAAGGTTTGAAAGAATAGAGTATGAAAACAAGTGCTTGGCTGAAACTGGGGTTTTGCATGATATGAATATTTTGTGTGATGAAGAGGGAGCATAGCCAGACTATATGATTTTGTAGGGATAACTTTCTTTAGCCATAGTATTTTGAGAAGACATGATTGCTTTGTTAGTATGCTTGAAGTATTATTATTTCTTATGTCAATATAGACTTTTGTCTTGAATCTTTCAGATCTGAACATTCATGCCACAATTAAGAGAATTACATTGAAAAACTATGTTGGTTACCATTCCACATCAAAAATTTTGTTTTTATCATTTACCTACTTGAGGACGAGCAGGAATTAAGCTTGGGGATGCTGATACGTCTCCAATGTATCTATAATATTTTATTGTTCCATGCTATTATATTATCCTTCTAGGATGTTTTATGGGCTTTATTATACACTTTTATATGATTATTGGGACTAACCTATTAACCTAGAGCCCAGTGCAAGTTTCTGTTTTTTCCTTGTTTTTGAGTTTTACAGAAAAGGAATATCAAACGGAGTCCAATTGACGTGCCAATTTTTGATGATTTTTTCTGGACCAAAAGAAGCCTCCGAAGTAAAACAGCTGGGCCAGGAGAGCCACGGGCAGCCCACGAGGGTGGGGGCGAGCCCTAGGCAGGGGCGCGCCCTCCTATCTCGTGGACGGTACGGAGGGCCCCCTGACTTGTGCCCTACGCCAAAAAATCCTATAAATATGGAAACCTTTGGAAATTAACCTAGATCGGGAGTTCCGCCGCCGAAAGCCTCTAGTGCCACCAAAAACCAATCTAGACCCTGTTCCGGCACCCTGCCAGAGGGGGAATCCCTCTTCGGTGGCTATCTTCATCATCCCGGCGCTCTCCATGACGAGGATGGAGTAGTCCACCCTCGGGGCTGAGGGTATGTATCAGTAGCTATGTGTTTGATATCTCTCTCTCTCTCGTGTTCTTGAGATGGCACGATCTTGATATATCGTGAGCTTTGATATTCTAGTTGGATCTTATAATGCTTCTCCCCCTCTACTCTCTAGTAATGGATTGAGTTTTCCATTTGAAGTTATCTTATCGGATTGAGTCTTTAAGGATTTGAGAACACTTGATGTATGTCTTGCACGTGTTTATCTATGGTGACAATGGGATATCATGTGATCTATTTGATGTATGTTTTGGTGATCAACTTGCGGGTTCCGTGACCTTGGGAATCTATGCATAGGGGTTGGCACACGTTTTCGTCTTGACTCTCCGGTAGAAACTTTGGGGCACTCTTTGAAGTACTTTGTGTTGGTTGAATAGATGAATCTCAGATTGTGTGATGCATATCGTATAATCATGCCCGCGGATACTTGAGGTGACAATGGAGTATCTAGGTGATATTAGGGTTTTGATTGATTTGTGTCTTAAGGTGTTATTCTAGTACGAACTCTATGATAGATTGAACGTTAATACGGACTCTTGAATAGATCGATCAGAAAGAATAGCTTTGCGGTGGTTTCGTACCCAACCATAATCTCTTCGTTTGTTCTCCGCTATTAGTTACTTTGGAGTGACTCTTTGTTGCATGTTGAGGGATAGTAATATGGTCCAATTATGTTATCCTTGTTGAGAGAACTTGCACTAGTGAAAGTATGAACCCTAGGCCTTGTTTCCTATCATTGCAACACCGTTTATGCTCACTTTTACCACTTGCTACCTTGCTGTTTTTATATTATCTTATAACAAAAACCTATATCTACCATCCATATTGCACTTGTATCACCATCTCTTTGCCGAACTAGTGCACCTATGCAATTTACCATTGTATTGGGTGTGTTGGCGACACAAGAGACTCTTTGTTATTTGGTTGGAGGGTTGCTTGAGAGAGACCATCCTCATCCTACGCCTCCCACGGATTGATAAACCTTAGGTCATCCACTTGAGGGAAATTTGCTACTGTCCTACAAACCTCTGCACTTGGAGGCCCAACAACATCTACAAGAATAAGGTTGTGTGGTAGACATCAAGGCTCACCGCTGATGAGTAGCAAGTGGAATTAGAGAAGGTCAGGCATATTACACCAGGAAACCATCCTGGTGATGGTAGAGGGAAAAAGAAGCATGGCAGGGAAGAGGAGAGATTATTGTTTACCCGCCGGTCCACTTTGTGGGACTTGGAGTATTGGAAAGATTTGGATCTGTGGCATAATCTTGATGTGATGCACATCGAGAAAAATATATGTGACAGCATTATCGGCACACTTCTTAATATTGAAGGCAAGACGAAAGATACCTTAAAATCTAGGATTGACTTGACACACCTGGGTATCAGAGAGGATTTGCAAGTGCAAGATGAAGGTAAACCATGGGATATGGCACCAGCTGTGTACGTCTTGGACAAGGTAAAAAGAAAAGAATTCTGGAAGGTCCTGTCATGTGTGAGATTCCCACATGGATTTGCTTCCAACCCTGAAAGGAGAGTCAGTGCAGATGGAAACAAGGTACAAGGGTTAAAAACTCATGACTGCCACGTCCTACTTCAAAGGGTTTTACCTGTTATCCTTAGAGGATTGGGCCGCCCTGACTTATACAGAGCAGTTGCAGAGTTGGGACAATTCTTCAGGAAACTCTGCAGTAGAAATATCAGGATAGATGCTTTGGAGTGTCTTAGAGACAAGATACCAACTATCATATGCGACCTTGAGAAGATATACCCTCCAGCCTTCTTTGATGTGATGGTGCATTTGGCTGTTCATCTACCTGATGAGGCACTACTTAGAGGTCTAGTACAGTATGGCTGGATGTACCCTATTGAAAGGCGGCTAGGCACTTTCAAGGGCTATGTTAGGAACAGAGCTAGGCCCGAGGGTTCCATTGCAGAGGCCTACATTGCTAAAGAAGCGTTGACATTCTGCTCAAAATACATTGAAACATTTGATCAGCTTAGCAAAGCGGTGGATGAAGACAATCCCGGGCTCAATGTTTTCGATTATTCTGTTCGAGTTACAGGGAAGAGTTGATAAGAGGACAAACCTAAAGATTTGGACAAAATGGTTTGGTATGTGTTGAATAACTGTCCTGAGATACTACCTTATATCAAGTAAGTGCTAAGAACTGCAGCTTATACATCGTAATCTACTAAACTTGCAGCACATTCTTATATATTTAGATGTTTGACGCGGTCACTATGTTGTCCAACATCTACAAAAAGGAGTTACTGCAGCGAAATCCAAGAAACATTGACAAACTGGTTATGGCAGGATTTGCGAAATGGTTCAAGAGCCATGTAAGCTTTTGAATTGCACTATCAGTTTTTTTAATATATTGAGTACATAAGATGATCAGCTTGTCTATTTTCGAACCATAGGTTAAGAAGATGCGGGAGGATGGGCAGGCAGTTGATGATGCCCTTTACTCACTAGCAATGGGTCCTGATACTCGGGTAAGACATTATGAATCTTGCGTTGTTGGAGATGTGTGCTACAACACCCTTGCACGAGACGAAGGCAGGAAGACACAAAACAGTGCCATCATGAGCACGAATATGTATGACAAAGAGACAACTGAACTGTATGCTAAAATAGCAGACATTGTTCAGTTGCAGTATATCTCCAGTTTCGAGGATCATCGGTGTGTGGTTCTGTTGTGTTGTCGTTGGTATAACCTATTTTCCAGGATCGCAAAACCCAGAGCTGATGATTATTTCAAATCCATCAATGTCAAGGCGGCGTACCAGACCAACAAGCCTTTTATTTTGGCAAATCAAGCAACACAGATATTTTCCTTGGAAGACACATTTGCACGTAGCGATGACTAGAGAGTATTGCAAAGGTTTGAGCAGAGGAATTCATTTAATGAAGTTGCATAACAAGATGATGCTTACACTGCTCCTGATGTACAAGATAACACAGATGTTCCTAATATCTTTGAGAACCATCACGTCAATGACGTCGGCGAAAAGATTGCCTGTCGTGCTGTGGACATACAAGATTTGATCAAGAAGAAGCCAACGTTCGAGGACTTTGAGGACGAAGAAAAAGATGACACCGTGGGGAATTATGATTTAGACTGATACACATGGCGAAGATGTTGACGCTGCTGCTGCGGATGATGATTACATTGCTTTTGTCGTATTTGCCTGTCAGAAGACGTTTTTTATCTACTATGTGAAATTGTGTTTGCTATGACAACTGAAACCTGATGAACATGTTGTTTAGTATTTTTCCTGTGAGAACATCACTTGTTATGTATGCTGATTTGTGTTTGGTGATTCTATGATGACTAAAACATGATGACATTGTTGTTTAGGTGTACTCATATTTGGCTGTGAAACTTGAATTTGATGACATAGTTTGATGTTGGACTGCAATTTTCTCGACGTCTTCGAATGAGAACAAAGCTGACCCGACAGGGCCTCTGCTAATTTATTTATTTATTACCAAAATGGCCTCTGCTGTTTATTTATTTATGAGCAAAAGGGGATACTCCCTGATTTCCGTTAATAGAAATCATTAGATGTTGACAACACTACGCCCAACCTGCTACACAGGTTTCATTCATTACTAGTTTCAGCAAAGTGCTCATGTCATAGCCACTGAATACATCACGAGTGCTACATACACTACAAATAAAGAGACAATCACCCTACAGAGCACATCGATTTTGCCCATTATCTTCATAAGCTCTTTCATCTCCTCATTGATGTCATGGCCGTTCAGCAGCTGTTGCTTGGCCATGGTCAGAGGAACTGCATCTTTAACCTTCTGCTCTGCATCTTCCTCTTCTATCGTTCCTTCAGTTACTTGTCCAACACCCCAACCTGCTGGCATTGGGATTCCTCGGCTAACCAAATAATCAGCGTAGTTGCACTCCCGCACATCAGCAACTTCCCAAAAATACAAATCACACGAATCTTCCCTTTTCTGCACGAATCAAATTGGAAGATCATCAACCAAACTATTAAAAAATCAGCAACTGGAAGCAGCAGAACAACACTTAAAACATATTATTACCCCATGATTCGGGCATTTGTAGAAGACTCTGCCAGGGTTGAGGATTGTGATTGAGACATGACGTATGACTTTGCGTGATTTGCAGCAGTGGCACCACACCAACGGCAGTGGGTTGCGATGAGCAACCGGCTGCGATGCGCGTGTCGGCGGGGGTGTGATGAGACCCACAGGCGATGGTACGGGTGGCGACTTGGCGCATATTTGGTTGTTGCATGCTGAAGAGCAGGTGGACGAGCAGCCATCGGACATGGTTGCTGCAGCCAGAGCTTCTGATGCTAGGCAGAGTAAGTAGAGAAGAGAAGAAGCGAACGTTGGATATGTCAGTTTCATTACTTGCAGAGTAGCATAGCACCATATATAGTCATAGTCTAGGTTTGGATTCGAACCAGCTACAGGAGCTCGTCTCTCTTTTTTCTAAAACTCAGCAACGTCTCTTTACTGGTACACTAGCTTGTTATGTACGCCTTCTCAAGTCTTTGATTCCTCCACCTGACATCTGGGACCCACCGGAAGGGCCTTTGTATTTCGCGAAAAAAATGTGCCCCCCGCTGACAGGTCAGACCCACCAGCTATCTTCGCACGTAAGGAAGTGCCTCCTTATTACGAACAAAAAATGAATACTCCCCCTGCTAGCTGGAACCCAGCATCGTGGGAGGTTGACTTGTGGGCCTACCAAGTTGACGGAGACGGAGGGCTTTGTCAACTTAGTCAATATGAACGATTCTAGCTCCAGTTACCGTACGATGTTCATCCAATGGCAGTAGTGCTTCCTCAACCTCTGATCTTCTTGCTCCAGCCGCCCGAACCAACGCCGATCGTGCCGCGTGCTCCCGCATCCCGGTGCCAGCTGTGATGCCGCTGAGGCCTCACCGCCCCCTACTACTCTCCCCGCTGGCCAGGGCATCCCTCCACTCACCCACACCCCCTGTTATTCTGCGGCGACGACAGCCTCACACCCCAGCTGAACCAGTGAACCCTCGTATTCCTCTCCGCGTGGGCATCCACTGCCGCGTCTTCCTTGGCTCCGCGTTGTCCCCTTTCTAGGCCTCGCCGTCGTCCATCGCCTAGGTGCTCTCGGCGTGGCGTGGTCAATCTGGTCAACGACCGACTTCCATCGGAAGAGTACTGTACGTGGAGAGGCTGGCGGCTGGGTCCACGGTCACAGCCCAGTTTTTTTGTCATTTGCCAAATAAGTTGCTTTGTCAGGCCTGTTGGGCTGCAAATCTTTCAAGACGAGCAGAGCTTCATTCGGCTGGCCGAGAAAATGGCCTATCAGTAATGAGAAATGGGCTATACATTTTTTAAACACATCAAACCGGCAATTAGTTTCAAATATGTTTTTTTTTTATTTCGAGATTTTAAATTGCATTGATTTTTATGCGTGGACAATTTGTTAGATTTTATATCGATATACATTTATTTTTAAAATCAGTTTGAATGTGACTCGAAATTTCGGGATTAAAAACAGTTCGGACCGCACCGAAATATGCAAAATTTCGTATAATTTTTTAACCGTGGCCACAATATGGGCTGTAATGCTAACAAAAAGAATATTGACTCCTAAAAAACCTTAATAATTAGCAAATGGGATGTAAATTATTAGAAAAATGGCAGATGGGTTGTATGATTTTTTTGCACAGATTTGAGGCCTTCCTTAAAAAAAGGTTGACGCAAGGAAGTGCCTCTGTATTACGCGGAAAATAATTATTCCTCCACCTGATAGCGAGGACCCACCGGACGGGCCACCGTATTTGGCGAAAAAAAGTTTACCCCTTGACTGCCGGGACCCACCGTACGAGCCACCGTATTTCGCAAAAAAAACGTCCCCCCACCCCCCCGCTGTCAGCTCGGGCCCACCAGAAGTGCCTCCTTATTAGGCACAAAAAAATGAATACTCCCCCTGCTAGCTGGGACCCAGTATAGTGGGAGGCTGACTTGTGGGCCTACTAAGTTAACGGGAAGAGAGGGCTTTGTCAACTTACTCAATATGCACGATTCTAGCTCCATTGACCGTACGATGTCCATCCAACGGCCGTAGTGCTTCTTCAACCTCTGGTCTTCTTGCTCCAGCCGCCCAAACCAGCGTCGGTCGTGCCTCGTGTTCCGGCCTCCCGTGGCCGGCTGCGATGCCACGGAGGCCTCGCCGCCCCCTACTATTTCCACCACTAGCCAGGCCCTGCGGCGACAGCAGCCTCACACCGCAGCCGAACCAGTGAACCCTCGTACTCCTCTCCGCGCGGGCTTCCACTGCCGCATCTTCCCCGGCTGCACGTCGTCCGCTTCCTAGGCCTCGCCGTCGTCCATCGCCCTGGTGCTCTCGGCGTGGCGTGGTCAACATGGTAAAGGAACGACTTCCATCAGAAGAGTACTGTACGTGGAGAGGCTGACAGCTGGGTTCACGGCAGCCGCAAGGAAGTGCCTCCTTATTACGCGAAAAATAATTATTCCTCCACCTGACAGCAGGGACCCACCGGACGGGCCACCATATTTGGCGAAAAAAATGTTTCCCCCCTGACTATTGGGACCCACCAGATGGGCCACTGTATTTCACGAAAAAACATTCCCCCCGCTGTCAGCTCGGACCCACCGGAAGTGCCTCCTTATTACGCAAAAAAATGAATACTCCCCCTGCTAGTTGGGACCCACCTTGGTGGGTGGCTGACTTGTGGGCCTACTAAGTTGACGGAGACGGAGTGCTTTGTCAACTTAGTCAATATGAACGATTCTAGCTCCAGTGACCGTACGATGTCCACCCAACGACCATAGTGCTTCTTCAACCTCTGGTCTTGTTGCTCCAGCCGCCCAATGCAGCGCCGGTCGTGCCGCATGCTCCTGCCACCCGTGGCCGGCTGTGCTACCGCAGAGGCCTCACCGCCCCCTACTATTCCCACCGCTGGCCAGGCCCTACGGCGACGGCAGCCTCACATCGCAGCCGAACCAGTAAACCCTCGTACTCCTCTCTGCGCGGGCTTCCACTCCCGCGTCTTCCCCGGCTCCGTGTCGTCCCCTTCCTAGGCCTCACCGTCGTCCACCGCCCTGGTGCTCTCAGCGCGGCGTGGTCAACGTGGTCAAGGAACAACTTCCATCGGAACAGTACTGTACGTGGAGAGGCTGACAGCTGGGTCCACGGCCGCAGCAAGGAAGTGCCTCCTTATTACGCGCAAAATAATTATTCCTCCACCTGACAGCGGGGACCCGCCGGACAGGCCATCGTATTTCACAAAAAAAACATTTCCCCCTAACTGCTGGGACCCACCAGCTACATCTTTGCACGCAAGGAAGTGCGTCCGGGCCAAAAAAAAACAATTCGCCCCCCTGACTGCTGGGACCCACCAGCTACATCTTCGCACGCAAGGAAGTTCCTGACAGTCGGGACCCACCTGGTCGATGCGTACGTAGCGTTGTCATTCTGGTCGCGAACGTGTACGTACATACTGGTTGATGTAGAGGCACACGTGTCGTAGTAGAGGCGCGCACGTAGCATGTATACGTACGTACATCGGCCAATGTGTAAGAAAGAAAATACGGCCACGTATGTACATACGGGCAGGATCTCGAATGCCTACTCGCGCATACGTACGGCCAGGGCTCGTGTGCATGGCTGGGTCGGAACGGAGAAACAGCGTCGTCGTCGTCGTGTTCATGGGGAGCCAACCGGCTGGTCGGAACGGAATGCGTCGTCGTGTTCATTGGGAGCGCTTGGACGGAACAGCCGATGGAAACGAGGCCTGGCGTACCGCAGAACGGAGGAAACGGCCTTGTGTTCGACCGGCCACGTTCGAAACGAGATCCTGTTCATCTGGAGGGGTCTGGCGTACCGCAGAACGGAGGAAACGGACCTCCTATGGTCGAAACGGGGGTCCTGTTGATTGGGAGGGATGTGGCGTACCGCAAAACGGAGGAAACGGACTTCTGTTGGAGCGCGACGGTCGAAACGGGGGTCCTGTTCATCGGGAGGGGTGTGGCATACCGCAAAACAGAGGAAACGGACTTCTGTTGGAGCGCTATGGTCGAAACGGGGGTCCTGTTCATCGGGAGGGGTGTGGCGTACCGCAAAATGGGACTCCACGAGATACTATTCATCACCACCGTCGACCCCCTCCAGCCTCCATGGACTACTGTTCATCCATTGTCGACCTCCTCCAGCCTCCACCTACGACTGTTCAGCCTCCACCGCGCGCTACTCCACCGGCTACTGTTCAACCAGCCCTCTCCACGGACTATTGTTCATCCAGCCCTCCACCGTCTACTGTTCATGCACCCCTCCACGGGGTGGTCCTGTTCATGCACCCTCCATGGGGTCCTGTTCATGCAGCCCCAACCGGCTCGATCGAACGGGGTCGTGTTCATGCACAGGCAACACCACGGGGTCCTGTTCAGTCACCCCCACCGGGAACTGTTCAACCAAACCCCCCAGCAACGCTCATTGTTCATGCAGAGGCAGCATCGATCGGTTTCAGTTAGCAGCAGTAGCGAATGAATCGCTCGATCGGGTTCAGTTAACAGCCATCGATCAATCGCTCGGGTTCAGTAACACGTAGCCTGCAGTGCAATCACTGGGTTCAGTTAGAGCCCAACGCCTCGCTCGGGTTCAGTTAGAGCCCAACGCCTCGCACCCTTGCGCGTGCGTGTATGAGAGAAACACGCATCGCTCGGCCCCGACCACCCACCGTAACCAGGAACACCCCGATATTTTCCTCGCCATCGCTTCTACCATGGATTTTTCCGTCATGGACAGCCCAAAGAATGTCATGCAGCTGCATCTCTGGTCCGCCCAGGACGAAAAGCTCATTTTCTGTCATGATTTGTTGTCATAGAAGTAGGACCCCATCACATCGATGATGATACCGTGTTTTGTCACAATTATTGTCATAGAAGTGTCATAAGTATGACAGAAAAAAGTTTCGTTCGGCCCAAAATGCCACGGATGTGTCTTTTTTTGTAGTGAGCCGCAGAAGTCGCCGCAAGTGGAGTCGCCTCGGCCTCAAACGCAGAGGCACCAAGCCGCAGTCCGCCTCGAGTCGCTGGTGCCCCTCTGACATGGCCGACGGGCTGCTGTTGGTGCGCCCTCTCGCCTGCCTGAGCCGCCGTTGCATGGATTTGCCTCATCCGCCTCTGCTGCCGCCGTTCAGTTCACCGGCGTGGCCTTGAGTCACCCGCACCATGCCTCCATCTTGCCTCCTCAGGACGCCCAGTAACCGGCTCTGCTCTGCCAGTGCCTTACCTTGAAGACCGCCGAGGGCGTGACCTGCCGGCGCCACTTTTGAGCCGACGCTGTTCTTTGCTGTTGCTACGGCCCTGCAACACTGAAAGCCGCCCCCGCATAACCTCCCCTGGAGAATCGCCACCACAGCGAGCCGCCGAGATCCACCGGTGACCCCCGCGCCTCAACCACAACAGCAAAGCCGGCCCCTCATCAATTGCGTGTCGCCGGCGCTGCGAGTCGCCGATGCACCTCATCTGCGGCCACAGCCAAGCGCTTCCATGGTGCTCGCTTCGCTTCTATCACAGATCACTCCGCCTTCCCGTCCTTAATCCGAGTAACCTCCGAGGTCTCAATCCAGCTCAGCTTCGTGCCGGTTTTGGTCTAGCGTCGTCTCCGAAGTGTCGTTTGTGTCGCGCTGACCTGAGCCGGCCCCGCTGTTGCGGACTCGTCTCACTCCGCCAACTGCGCGAGTCACCATAGCTTAGCCGGCCTCGCTGGGTTACTCCCGCCACGAGTCACCGTTACATGTCGTTCCGCCTTCAAATCACGCCGCAGTGGAAACCGCCCATGCGAACTATCTGAGTCAGCACTGGTCCATCATCTCCCCCATTCAGGTCGATGTCGCGCCTCTACTTTGTTGCTTCTACATCGATCCGAACCACTCACGCCAAGACATCCTGGTGACCGGGCATCATGCTTGAGCCGCCGGATTTCGCCTTCTGCAGGGGCCTCCTCGAGCGCGATGACCCGGCGCCGTCAACCTGACCCGTCGTTGCTTGGTTGTCCTTGTGGCCAGACACATCGGCCTTCCCTCGCTTGGTTGCCGCTGCGGCCGGACCTCGGCGTTGAGCCGCTACATCAAGTGGTCATTCGACCCGCCTCCGAGCACCCGCAAACTGGCCTTCCTCCTGCAGTTAGCAGCCGGTCTTTCTCCTATAGTTGAGTGATCTCCACCGCTCGTCGGCAGCGCGTGACTTGCCCGCACCCGCGTCTGCTCCGGCAGGCCATCTCCGCACCTCATGCCGGCTACGCTAGGTCACCACAGTTGCACCTGGTCGCAGAGTCACCGCGCCCGTTTGAACCGTCTCTACTCGCCAGTTTTTCATCCGCGGTCGGTCTCCCGAGCCGCCCAAACTCCACGGGCGAGTCGCCGCGCCATGGGCCGCCGCGCTTCAAAACGCCGTCGGCCTCCTTGAGTTGTTGGGGCCCTGCGCTTGCCCCGCCGACACGCACCAGCAAGCCGGCCTGCTTGCCTCGCCCTTAAGTCGCCACCATGGCCTTGCAACTATCACCGATGCAGTCTCGCGTCGTCCCAGCCATATATGCTTCAGATAAATGTCGGATACATCTCAGACATTGCAAGATTTTGCTCTATGCAATTCCCATATGTGAGTTGGACGCCGCCAAATGCCTCGAGCCGGCCGTACTTCGCTGATCCGACCCAATTTTAGGTCGCACTCGATGACCTCCGCCTGGGCTGTCGGCGGGTAACCATGAGTCACCATTACGGCCACAGACCCGCCCACAAGTCGTCGGTTGCATCACGAACCAGTGTTCCGTCTTCCAGCGCCACGGTCACTGCCACGACCCCGTCTTGCAACCCGCCGATGCCGCCATGAGTCGTCGTTCCCACGGCCTTTCTTCTGCCACGAGCCGCCGGTGCAATAGGTCCTCTGCCGCCTCACCATCACTTCGCTTGAGCCGCCCCGTTGAGTCCCGTGAGTCACCACGGCCTCGTGCTTTCTTCTTCCAATTGCTGCGCCAGCTCACTCCGCTGCCGTACCCCCGCACCATGTTGTTTCTGCCGGTTAAAAAAAGATAAGAGGAGGCTGTTTGAGGGAAAAGAAAGTCAAAGTGGTTAAAGTGCTAAAAATCAACGGTCAACATGACCCGGTGGATCCTTCTGAGCCGCCTTATGCTGCATTTTTCAGACGCCACATCTGTCATCGTTGTTGCAACCCTACAGTTGATAATTCTTGATAAAACATATCAGGTGAAATCCATCCTGTCAAGTTTCTATTGATTCATTCTTATTTTCTTCGAGAACATTTACTCTCGTTTGTGCAATTTCTTATGCAGAATTCATCATTACAAAAGTGACCATCAAGCTATGGCCCTTGCGTATGTCAGATGGGTCAATGGACAGGATCATTTATAACCTGTCGAGATTCAATATACCCCAGCAAATCGTTGTTCAACTATACGTCGGTTAATATCACGGTCAAGTATGGAGAGTCTCAAGCCAGCTACTCGAGTTATCTTGAGACTCGGGGGCTACAATGACACGACTCGGCCAATTCAAGAACTCCGGGTCATTGGAGGGAAAAATAACCCGACCCCAGAGGCTCCTACCCTATTGATGAAAAGTTAAAAGGCCGTCAGAAAATTTCCGGTTTAAAAAGAAGGATTCCGGTTTAAAATCCAGTTCAATGGAAATATGTCTCCCACAAAGCTTTGAAGCTCTCAATATCTGGGTTTAAATCCCGGTTCAAGAAGAATATCCATCTCTCGCAAGTTCGAGTTCTCAGGAAAATTAAAGTTTGCCAAAGAGAACTTGCTGCCATGATGCATGGTTCAAACATGGGTATCCTGCCTTATTGGCTTATCACATTTTTGGTCACTTGGGGGCTTCCTGTTCAAACATAGGTGTATTCACCAAAGAGAACATAGCGTTACTACCCTCTTGAATGGGTTATCTTGTTCAGACATAGGTGTATTCACCAAAGAGGACATAACCCTTTCAGGTCATCCTGCCTATAGGTCAGCTGCTTCTCCATCAGGTATTCCTGATTGACCCAATCGAACCCTTAACAGTCATATCTGAACTCGTTAAGGCTAAAACACTGGACTGTCATGTGAGGGCATGATTTACACATAGGAAGGATGAACCCAGGCTGCTAAGCCGCCTTCGTTGAAACTTGGTTAAACCTGCCTGTTTGCTTGATACTACTCCAACCTCGTGTACTCTCAATAAGTCATATCTGAACTTATCCAGGTTGAAACATCGATTGGGTCATGTGAGAGCCGGCTTACGGAAAGCGAGGATACTCCAATGGCTATCATGCTAGTTTCATTGAAGTATTTTATTATCATGCACATACATCATCATATATTGCATCATACATTGCATCATCATTACATCATCATAGCATGCATGCATAGATATACTGGTTTATATTGCAGGAACCGGTTTTCAAACCAGTTTATATTATTCAAATATTTAATAGCCAACATGGCTGGATTTTTATTATGGTTATCAATAACCAGTATTATGATTAAGGTTTTCAAAGTCGCTTCAGCGCAATGGATAGTATTTATCAATGGATATGATGTATTCTACAATGAAAGAAATAGTCCCGAGTCGCTGCAGGCTTACGATCCAGCACTTGGGGGCTACATTATTCAAGTTGAGATTACATCAAATATGCAAGTCCCATGTCACTACCAGCATGCACCATGGCACTTGGGGGCTAATGCAAAGTCATTTTTTGCTCACCTTACTGAAGACCCGACTCATCACATTATAATGACCCGACCCTTGGGGGCTACCAATTGCTCCTGACGACAATTCAAGGTACACAAGTCTTAATCCATTATATTGAAAGGTCCACTACTCAGTTGATAGATTACAAAGCTCTTAACTTTATGGACATGGGTTCGAGCCCCATTGTGAGGGTTACATCATATGATATTATTTTCAATGAAGTATATATAAAATCCCAACTCAGTATTATCTTACTAAGCCGGCCCTTGGGGGCTACACGTCGTTGCTCGAATCTACATACAAAGTCCCCGCTCATTATTGCATAATGACCCGGCCCTTGGGGGCTACACTGGTTGAAGATTTTATGGGCATCAAGCAATTACAAGTCCCAGGTTGCTGCAAGCATGACAACCCGGCCCTTGGGGGCTACATATATGGCATATTCAGTTTTGACTAGTGACTGAGATGAACAACCTGGATTTTTTCAAAGTGGTAGTATTTATATTGAAGCAAGTCTTAAGTCATCACTTTGTTTTGCTCAAGACTTGGGGGCTACATGTAATATGGATATAATGGAGAAATATCTTCAAAATTCTCAGTTTTGAGTAAACCAGATTGACCCGGTATATGCAACAATCATTTCTCGGCGTCGGCAACAATTATGACTCAGCATCATCTGTTTATAACTCGGCAATTTTGGTAATCATAATTTGGCAAGATCTGCATCTTCAAGCCAACCGAAAATCAGATGAGTATCTCAAGAACAATATTTTTTAAGCATTGGGAGCTGAATCAAATGAATTATTCTTCATAATATTTCTGTGAGAAACCAACGTCAACAAATTGAGTATGAAGCTGGCCTATTGACCCGGATTTTCTAGAAGAAGTAACTGACAAGGACTTAAGGAAGTTCATGTGCTGGCTTACAAGAATATTTAACCCGAAGCACAACTTGTTAAATTTGTTTTTGCGTTTGTTTACAGGATCAGTTCAACATGGATAAATCCAAAATTAAACTGGGGGCTAATGTCGGGGATATACCCCGCGGTATGACTCGGCCGGAGATATGACCTGGCCGAGACTTGGTATTTCATTGGTGAGCCGACAGATTATAAGCCGGTAGATTGTAAGCAGATCGTAAGCCAGACCGTAAGCCAGATTGCAAATCAAATTGTAAGCCGGTAGATTGTAAGCGAGATTGTAAGCCCGACCATAAGCCAGATTGTAAGTCAGATTGTAAGCCGGCAGATTGTAAGCCGGCAGATCATAAGTCAGACCGTAAGCCAGATCGTAAGCCAGATTGTAAGCTGGCTATTAAGAAGCCCAAGACGTTAAGAAGCCCATGGTGAGAAGCCGATGGAGAGAAGCCCGTGAAGAGAAGTTAGAATAGTTTAAGTCTTAATCCGAGCTGGACTCTACATGTAATACGCTCCTTCAACTTATATAAGGAGGGGCAAGGCACCCCAAGAGGGACAAGGAAATAATTGTTAAGGCTAGACACAACTAGGAGAGTCGGTTTACGGCGACTTCCTCATGAGCATAATGAGACCTAGCCACAAACAACATGTAGGGTTATTACTGGATGTTGTTTCCCGGGGCCCGAAGCTATCTAAACCCTTGTGTTGTGTTGCGTCTCACGATTGCGATCAACCCCTCTCAAGCTACCACATAGATGTGTTGGCCTCATGACTAAGTCCTCATACTAGGAGATCTGTCGTGACAAATGCACGACAATTTCCGTTTTTTTATCCCAAAAAATTCCCAGAAGTTTCCAGAATAATTCTGGCACCCTCCAAGAATTATCAGACATGTCCCGGAACCAACTTGACTTAATGGAATACCGCGAAACAACATTTTGGTTTAACGAAACTATTTCGCTATTCTCTCTCAGGAACTCTTCTGTTGTCTCCGAAACTTTTTTGGTGAATTTCTCTCACACTCCATGTCTACTATTCAGCGGATAGATGACCCTTAAGCGTGTGACCCTATAGGTTCGGTGAAGTATAGACATGACTGGAACTCTTTCTGATCAATGATCAACATCGGAACCGTGGACACCCATATTGATCCCTATACCCACACGAATGAATATTCGAGTGAGCCTCTAGTTGTTGTGTGCTATTCCTTTTGCTTCGCGATATGTTACAAATACCCAAGGTGAGATTTACATGCATCCCCGTGGATCAAAAACTTGTCCACTATGCTAGTTACCTCGTTACCGGTTTTGTTCTATTTTCTCGTTTCTGTGTTCCGGCATCCCTGCAATCAAATCACACTGTGTCTGGCCAGGCGATGTTAGATACCGTAACACCGAGAGGGCCTGAGAATATCACTCCATCGTCGGAGGAGAAAATACCAATCTTGAGCTATCAAGTTACTTGACACACTTTTACACGAACCCGTAAGCCGCCATAATAGCCACCCATTTACGGATGATGTTTAACAAACCCCAAAGTTCATGAAGCAAGTATGATGAAACTCGATACTTTCATGGTCTAAGGAATTATGCAAATATTAACCATCTTTGTGTTATTAACCATTTACTTGTGACGAATGTAACTCATAGCATAACATCAATTCGGGTCAATTTAACACAAGTGTTCTCCTAACATTGTGCCCTCAAAGTTGCCGACATAGTCATGCCCATGATTAGGAAATCAGAACCATCAGGAAACAAATGAGCTAGTCTTTGTCAGGACCCTGATCCTAAGTCACACCGATCTAGCATGTAACACGTCATATCACTTTGCGGCCTCACGCACGGTATCCCCACGGGTGCCACCTTACCTAGCCCGGGACCGTTTGCGCATTTTGGCACACATATATGATAGTGTCACTAGCATCCATATGACAGAGAACCCGGGCAAACATGGCTAGTTATAAACCAAAAGTGGCACTAAATTACAGAGACATGCATTCATGACCCAGCGACGAACGTGTCGGTCATCAACGTATGAACCCAAGTCATAGCAAGCTACATGGACTTAAAGGAACAATGCGTGACATTTCCCCTAAGGGACAGACACAGGAACGAAGAAGGACACATGCCGGCCAGCCTACGTGTTCCGGAGCAGTAGCAAGCTACCAAGGCTCAGTGGAAGCACTAGGAGGCATTTCCCTGTAAGATAGGCTACCAAGGGTAAACAACTAGGTGTCGGATCCCACACATATCAAGCATTTCAATAACATACACACAATATGCTCAACATGTGCAAATAGAACATTGCATCACAACAGAACTCTATGACTCAAAGTACTTTATTTAAGAGGCTCCGAAGAGCCATACATAACATATCCATACAGATAGGGGTCACATGACCCAACACTCAAGTCATACAAGCATACAAGCACAAGCGGAAGCTAACTTGTCTGAGTACAGACAACTTGGAAAGAAAACAGGCTTGGTGTAGCCTGACTATCTACAAGGCCCTTCACAAGTCCAAGATCTCCGTCTGGGTAGCAAGCTACTCGTCGACGTCAACGTCTATGTAGAACCCTTCAGAGGGGGCGGGGTTCTCCTCTGCAACAGTTATTAAGCAAACATGAGTACAAAGGTACTCAGCAAGACTTACATCAGATCATATCATACATGCATCGTTATCAACCAAGGGTAGTGGAGTTTATTGCGGCAAGCCAGCTCGGACTCTTGGCTAACCTATACTTCAACTCTCAGCAGATTGCAAGATGAGACTACGCCCACGAGTCCACTACTCACCACAACAATACACCACCGTGGATCCTCTTCCGTCATCCTACGGAAGGGCCATCCACGGCACTCACACTTGTCTTGAGACTTTTAGGAGTAACCATTAACTTGTCTATGAACTGTATAAGCAACCAAGTAGTCCTTAACCGCGAACAACGGCTATTCGAATAGATTGGTAACCCTGCAGGGGTGTACTTCTTCACACACGCTTCCACCACTTATCATCGTTTACTCGACATGTACTCGGCAACCTTCAAGCGGAAGCCCAGCGAGGGTGTCGGCCACGACCTGACTAGCCACACAAGTCCCTAGTCCAGGTTTATCGCCTATTTGGGTTCCATCCGTGGGGAGATCCGGCCGGGGTGTCGCTCACGGCCTCAAACGATGTGTACAGGGTTCTCGAGTCACCAAACGGGCGACCGGTGCACTGTGCCATGTACCTGTCGCATCACAGCCCACCCCGAGGGTCAGCGCCGCGCACGACCACCAGTATACTACAAACACCAGAAACTAGTTGCAACTCCTGGACAGAGGACAAGGGGAGTTAATAAGTCGAGAGAGTCAATTAAGGATCCCAATGTGTGGTAGTAGCTGATCTTAAGTCACACATACAGATCTCAGGTCCTATGGACGGTTCCAATGAAACAACCCACCATGTACTCCTACATGGCCTTTCATCGATACCTTTACCAAGCATATTCCACACTTCACTCTCTTTACCAGACATGATCATTTCACTCTGATCCGTCATCTAGATGAACCAGGCCTGACGCAACTCTAAGCATAGCAGGCAACATAAATAAATAGCATGGTAGGAAACACATCACATGGCTCAAGCAACTCCTACACATGCTAGTGGGTTTCAACTATTTATTGTGGCAATGACAGGTCATGCAAAGGAATGGGGTTCAACTACCGCAGCAAATAGCAGTTCACACGTTGTTGCCTTATAATGTAGTAAAAGAGAGCAGGAGCGAGAAGATGGTTTTGTATCGGAATGATCAATGGGTTGCTTGCCTGACAGGTTGGTGGTCGGGTACTGCTCTTCAGTTGGATACGCAAATGTATCCTCGGGAGCAGGACCTACCATGGAGAACACCGGTAATACAATCAATACACAACCAAATGCAACAATATGATGCATGCTCATGACATGGCAAGATGGATGTGTTTTGGGCTAATGCAACTATAAACAGAAAGGTGTGAGCTTATTTGAATCAAAGATTCAAATTCATGCCCAAGCTATTATTATTTAAAGTGCATTATCATGTTTTAAGGTGAACAGCACGGTTAACTTGCTCAAACATGCATGAAACCAGTACCAATGGAAGGATTGGATTTTTCTGATAAATTTTCATATATAAAACTTTTCCATCTAAGCTACTATTGAATTTATATAAATTTTAGAAGTTTAAACCATTTTCTGAAATAAAAAAATCGTTTCTGATTTATTTAAAATCCAGAAAAGAGTTTACTGCGTCAGCAGGTCAACTGGGTGGCCCAGGTCAAACCTGACCAGTGGGACCCACTGGTCGGTGTCACAATTAGTTAACTAACTAATTAGGATTAGTTTAGGCGCTAACCTAAGTTTGACTAATAGGCAGGGCCCACATGTCAATGACCCAGGGGAGTCAAACCCCTGGTCAACCTGGGTTGACTCACCAGCGTTTAGCCGCCGGCGACATCCAGACACACCGGAGGCTGCGGGTTTTGCCCTCCGGCGACCAAAAGGACGACGGAGCACATCTACGGGCAGCTGGGAGTGAGCCGCGTCGAGTGGTGCACGACTTGGTGCTCGGGGTCACCGGAAACGACGCCGGGGACGAGTCTAGCGGCTGCCGGAGTTTGGGCGAGGACGAACTCGTCGATGCAGTGCTCGTGGAGGCGCGTGGAGTGGTCCTGCAGCATCTACGCGAGGCGGTGAAGCTAGTGGGCACGACGGTCGGGCCGTTAGGTGGCCGGAGACACGTCGGCGGCGCGTGCGGGCGAGCAAGGTGCACTCGCTACGGTGCATGGGAGCGAGAACGGAGAGGCTGGGGATGGGCAAGAGCTCACGGCAGAGACGACGAGTCGGTCGGCGAGCTCGGGGACGGGCTGGTGCGGTGGCGACGGCGAAGGGGATCTCCGACGGTGGCGGTCGGGGGTGTGCTCGTGGCGGTGGCTGCGGGGCGAGCGAGCGCTTGGGGCTCGGCCTGCTCGACGAAGCAGACGACGGCGAAGCTCCTTGACACGGCGAGGCAACGGCGGGGCGATGGTGGCTGTGGCTGCGATGGCGGGGAGCTCGCAGACGTGTCGGCCATGGCGAGGAGAGGGCGAGGGAGAGAGACAGGGGGAGAAGTGAGACGTCTAGAGCGTTTGGGTGACGACGTGGAGGCGAACTAGGGCGTCGTGGAGGCGAGGGAGTGAAGCAGGTCGGCGGGCAGCTACGTGGCGACCGCAGGCTCGCCGGTGTGCTCCTCTCTGCCTGCCTGGCGAGAGGAAGCAGCTGCGTGGAGCAGCTGCTGGACTGGGCCGGCCAGGTGAGCCGCCAGGTGGGCCGGTCTGGTAAGTCTCTCTCTCTCTCTTCTCCTTTTCTATTTTAGTTTCTGTTTTGTTTTCTTTTTCAACTATGTAGAATTAATAAAAATGCTAGAACATTTTTATAAATCATGAAACTGACCATGTCCACTGTATATAATATGAACAGCATAGAACATTTTAGTTTATGATTATTTGGGCATTTAAAATATTTTATAGCATTTAAATGCCCAAATGCAAATACAATATGAATTAATCCAGTGACCTTAGGATGTCCTAGAAAATTGTGCACCATTTTTGTCAGAGGCTTAAGACCAAGTCAAAGATGATGAACGTTTTTGAAGGGCATTTTGGGTACATTTGAAAAGATTTTATTAAACCCTAGTTGAAAGAAGAGGGGTGCTGGGGTTTCTGCCATCCCCATTTCAAGTTTCTGGAAAAGTTAAACATGATGCACACTCTAGCTAGTCCTAATGCAAGCACTGACTAGGGATGTGACAATCTTAGAGGCGAGACTAGGAATATATTTTACCGTTTATTATTCCACACGTGCATATGAGTCTTCCTCCGAGCCTCGTGTTATTCCAGACTCGAGAACCATAGCAGTTATAGCATGGAACATAAACATAATTATGAACATGGAGATAAATAATAGCATTCATTATTGCCTCTAGGGCATATCTTCTACACAGTCATCATCTACAGATTTTCATGGCATGGTGCCTGGAAAGTCAGCATACCTAGTGGGAAAGACTGCTTTCGAAGTGGCCTTTGGTAATGACTATGATTACAGGGCACATAAACTATGGCTTGAGGTGGTTAAAATCATGAATCCTTATCATGCTTTGTTTGGGCGGCCGGCTTACGCCAAGTTTATGGCACGGCCGTGTTATGTTTATCTACAGCTCAAAATGCCAGGGCGTAAGGGCATGATTACAGTACATGGGGATCGAAGAATTGCGCTGGAATGTGAAGAGGGAGATGTTGCATACACTGAGTCGGCTTGTGCTACGGAGGAGCTCAAATTCTATAAATATAATGTTGACCCGGCTGATATGTCTCCTTTGAAGATACCAATCACTGAGCAAGATCCTTTGCTAAAGTTTAAATCGACTAATGACACGAAGAAAGTTGATTTTGTTCCAGGTGACTCGTCTCAGGAGTTCACCATCAGTGCCAATATGGATCCAAAATAGGAAAGCGTGCTTATCGAGTTCATCCTTGAGAACTGGGACATCTTTGTTGGGGATCGTTGCAGAAAATCAAAAAAATTCCTACGCATCACCAAGATCTATCTATGGAGTCTACTAGCAACGAGAGGGGATTGCATCTTCATACCATTGAAGATCGTGATGCGGAAGCGTTGTAAGAACGCGGATGAAGGAGTCATACTCGTAGCAATTCAGATCGCGGTTGATTCCGATCTAAGCGCCGAACAACGGCGCCTCCGCGTTCAACACACGTGCAACCCGGTGACGTCTCCCGCGCCTTAATCCAGCAAGGGGAGAGGGAGAGGTTGGGGAAGACTCCGTCCAGCGGTAGCAGGATGGCGTGGTGGCGGTGGAGGAGCGTGGCACTCCAGCAGGGCATCGCCAAGCACCGCAAGAGACGAGGAGGGAGAGGGGTAGGGCTGCGCCAAGAGGGAGAAGTTCTCGTGTGTCTGGCAGCCCCAAAACCCCACATATATAGGGGTAGGGGAGGGGCTGCACCCCCATCTAGGGTTCCCTCCCTAGGGGTGGCGGCAGCCCCTACATCCCATCTAGGGGGCGGCCAGGAGGGGGGAGAGGGGGCGCCCTAGGGTGGGCCTTAAGGCCCACCTGAACCTAGGGTTTGCCCCCTCCCTCTCTCCCTGCACCATGGGCCTTTGGGGGGGGGGGGGCGCACCAGACCACCTAGGGCTGGTCCCTTCCCAAACTTGGCCCACGCAACCCTCTGGGGCTGGTGGCCCCTCCCGGTGGACCCCCAGAACCCTTCCAGTGGTCCCGGTACATTACCGATAACGCCCGGAACATTTCCGGTGACCAAAACGGGACTTCCAATATATAAATCTTTACCTCCGGACCATTCCGGAACTCCTTGTGACGTCCGGGATATCTTCCGGGACTACGAACAACATTCGGTAACCATGTACTACATTCCCTATAACCCTAGTGTCATCGAACCTTAAGTGTGTAGACCCCACGGGTTCGGGAACCATGCTGTCATGACCGAGACATATCTTCGGCCAATAACCAACAGCGGGATCTGGATACCCATGTTGGCTCCCACATGTTCCACGATGATCTCATCGGATGAACCACGATGTCAAGGATTCAATCAATCCCGTATACGATTCCCTTTGTCTATCGGTATAGTACTTGCCCGAGATTCGATCGTCGGTATACCGATACCTTGTTCAATCTCGTTATGGCAAGTCTATTTACTCGTTCCGTAACACATCATCCCGTGACCAACCCCTTAGTCACACTGAGCTCATTATGATGATGTCTTACCGAGTGGGCCCAGAGATACCTCTCCGTCATACGGAGTGACAAATCCGAGTCTCGATTCGTGCCAACCCAACAGATACTTTCGGAGATACCCATAGTGTACCTTTATAGACACCCAGTTACGTTGTGACGTTTGGCACACCCAAAGTATTCCTACGGTATCTGGGAGTTGCACAACCTCATGGTCTAAGTAACAGATACTTGACATTGGAAAAGCTTTAGCATACGAACTACACGATCTTGTGCTAGGCTTAGGATTGGGTCTTGTCCATCACATCATTCTCCTAATGATGTGATCCCGTTATCAATGACATCCAATGTCCATGGTCAGGAAACCGTAATCATCTATTGATCAACGAGCTAGTCAACTAGAGGCTTACTAGGGACATGTTGTGGTCTATGTATTCACACATGCATTACTGTTTCCGGATAATACAATTAAAGCATGAATAATAGACAATTATCATGTACAAGGAAATATAACAATAACCATTTTATTATTGCCTCTAGGGCATATTTCCAACAATCTCCCACTTGCACTAGAGTCAATAATCTAGTTACATTGTGATGAATCGAACACCCATAGAGTTCTGGTGTTGATCATGTTTTGCTCGTGGAAGAGGTTTAGTCAACGGATCTGCGACATTCGGATCCGTATGCACTTTACAAATATCTATGTCCCCATCTTGAATATAATTCCGGATGGAGTTGAGACGGCGCTTGATGTGCTTGGTCTTCTTGTGATACCTGGGCTCCTTGGCAATGGCAATAGCTCCAGTGTTGTCACAAAAGAGAGTCATTGGGCCCGATGCACTTGGAATAACTCCTAGGTCGGTGATGAACTCCTTCATCCAGACTCCTTCACGCGCTGCTTCGGAAGCAGCTATGTACTCCGCTTCACATGTAGATGCCGCCACGACGCTTTGCTTGCAACTACACCAGCTGACTGTCCCTCCATTCAAAATATACATGTATCCGGTTTGTGACTTGGAGTCATCCAGATCTGTGTCGAAGCTAGCATCGACGTAACCCTTTATGACGAGCTCTTCGTCACCTCCATAAACGAGAAACATATCCTTAGTCCTTTTCAGGTACTTCAGGATGTTCTTGACCGCTGTCCAATGTTCCATACCGGGATCACTCTGGTACCTCCCCACCAAACTTATGGCAAGGTTCACATCAGGTCTGGTACACAGCATGGCATACATGATTGAACCTATGGACGAGGCATAGGGGATGACACACATCTTTTCTATATCTTCTGCCGAGGTCGGGCATTGAGCTGTGCTCAATCTCATACCTTGCAATACAGGCAAGAACCCTTTCTTGGACTGATCCATATTGAACTTCTTCAATATCTTGTCAAGGTATGTGCTTTGTGAAAGACCAATGAGGCGTCTCGAACTATCTCCATAGATCTTGATGCCTAATATGTAAGCAGCTTCTCCAAGGTCCTTCATTGAAAAACACTTATTGAAGTAGGCCTTTATGCTTTCCAAGAGTTCTACATCATTTCCCATCAGCAATATGTCATCCACATATAATATGAGAAATGCTACAGAGCTCCCACTACCTTTCTTGTAAATACAGGCTTCTCCCCAAGTCTGTATAAATCCGAACACTTTGATCACCTCATCAAAGTGAATGTTCCAACTCCGAGATGCCTGCACCAGCCCATAGATGGAGCGCTGGAGCTTGCATACCTTGTTAGCATTCTTAGGATCGACAAAACCTTCTGGCTGCATCATATACAGTTCTTCCTTAAGGAAGCCGTTAAGGAATGCCGTTTTGACGTCCATTTGCCATATCTCATAATCATAGAATGCGGCAATTGCTAACATGATTTGGACGGACTTCAGCATCGCTAAGGGAGAGAAAGTCTCGTCGTAGTCAATTCCTTGAACTTGTCGATAACCTTTAGCGACAAGCCGAGCCTTATAGATCGTCACATTACCATCCGCGTCTGTCTTCTTCTTAAAAATCCATTTATTTTCTATGGCTTGCCGATCATCGGGCAAGTCAACCAAAGCCCATACTTTGTTATCATACATGGATCCTATCTCAGATATCTTGGCTTCAAGCCATTTGTTGGAATCCGGGCCCGCCATCGCTTCTTCATAGTTCGAAGGTTCACCGTTGTCTAACAATATGATTTCCAGGACAGGGTTGCCGTACCACTCTGGTGCGGAACATGTCCTTGTGGACCTACGAAGTTCTGCAGTAACTTGATCTGAAGCTTCATGATCATTATCATTAACTTCCTCTCTGGTCGGTGCAGGCACCACAGAAACATCTTCATGCGCTGCGCTACTTTCCGATTCGGAAGGGGTGACAACCACCTCATCAAGTTCCACTTTCCTCCCACTTACTTCTTTCAAGATAAACTCTTTCTCCAGATAGGATCCATTCTTGGCAACAAAGACCTTGCCTTCGGATCTGAGGTAGAAGGTATACCCAATAGTTTCCTTAGGGTATCCTATGAAGACACATTTTTCCAATTTGGTTTCGAGCTTTTCAGGTTGAAGTTTCTTGACATAAGCATCGCATCCCCAAACTTTTAGAAACGACAACTTAGGTTTCTTCCCAAACCATAGTTCATACGGTGTCGTCTCAACGGATTTAGACGGTGCCCTATTTAAAGTGAATGTGGCAGTCTCTAAAGCATAACCCCAGAATGATAGCGGTAAGTCGGTAAGAGATATCATAGATCATACCATGTCCAACACAGTACAATTACGACGTTCGGACACACCATTATGCTGAGGTGTTCTAGGCGGCGTCAATTGTGAAACAATTCCATAGTTCCTTAGGTGTGTGCCAAATTCGTGACCTAAATATTCTCCTCCACGATCTGATCGTAAGAACTTTATTTTTCTGTCACGTTGATTCTCAACCTCATTCTGAAATTCCTTGAACTTTTCAAAGGTCTCAGACTTGTGTTTCATCAAGTAGACATACCCATATCTACTTAAGTCATCTGTGAGGGTGAGAACATAACGATAGCCACCGCGAGCTTCAACACTCATTGGAACACACATCGGTATGTATGATTTCCAACAAGTTGGTTGCTTCCTCCATTGTTTTGGAGAACGGAGTCTTAGTCATCTTGCCCAAGAGGCATGGTTCGCACGTGTCAAATGATTCATAATCAAGAGACTCCAAAAGTACATCTGCATGGAGGTTCTTAATACGTTTGACACCAATATGACCAAGCCGGCAGTGCCACAAGTATGTGGGACTATCATTATCAACCTTACATCTTTTGGCATTCATACTATGAATATGTGTAACATCATGTTCGAGATTCAATAAGAATAATCCATTGACCAGTGGGGCATGACCATAAAACATTTCTCTCATATAAATAGAACAACCATTATTCTCAGATTTAAATGAGTAGCCATCTCGCATTAAACGAGATACAGATACAATGTTCATGCTCAAAGCTGGTACTAAATAACAATTATTGAGGTTTAAAACTAATCCTGAAGGTAGATGCAGAGGTAGCGTGCCGACGGCGATCACATCGACCTTGGAACCATTCCCAACGCGCATCGTCACCTCGTCCTTCGCCAGTCTTCGTTTATTCCGCAGCTCCTGCTTTGAGTTACAAATGTGAACAACTGCACCAGTATCAAATACCTAGGAGCTACAATGAGCGCTGGTAAGGTACACATCAATAACATGTATATCACATATACCTTTGACGTTTCCGGCCTTCTTATCCACTAAGTATTTGGGACAGTTCCGCTTCCAGTGACCCGTTCCCTTGCAATAAAAGTACTCAGTCTCAGGCTTGGGTCCATTCTTTGGCTTCTTCCCGGTGTTGACACCAGATTTAGACACGGTCAAGAACTTAATTAAGACTGTTGGGGAACGTAGCAGAATTCAAAAAAAAAATTACGCTTTCACCAAGATCCAACTAAGGAGACATCTAGCAACGAGCAAGTAAGAATGCATCTACATACCGTTATGTAGATCGCGAGCGGAAGCTTTCAAAGAAGCGTGGATGAAGTAGTCGTACTCTTCGCGTTCTTCGTCACCGATGATCTAGCGCCGAACGGACGGCACCTCCGCGTTCAACACACGTCCGGTGCAGCAACGTCACCTCCTTCTTGATCCAGCAAGGGGGGAGGAGAGGTCGTCGGAGATCCAGCAACACAACGGCGTGGTGGTGGATGCAGTGGAGATTCCTGCAGGGCTTCGCCGGGCGCCCTGCGTTAAGGAGACGGAGGTGTGACGGGAGGGGGGAGAGGTGCCAGGGCAACGGTGCGGCTGCCCTCTCCCCCCCACATATATATAGGGGGCCAGGGGGTGCGACATGCCCTGCAGATGGCATCTGCAGGGTGGGGTGGCGGCCAAGGGGGGAATCCTTGCCCCCCAAGGCAAGTGGCGCCCCCTCCCTCCTAGGGTTTCAACCCTAGGCGCATGGGGAGGAGGGCCCATGTGGTGCGCCAGCCCATTAGGGCTGGAAACTTCCCCCTTGCGGCCTAGGGGCCCCACCCGGTGGACCCCCGGGGCCCCTCCGGTGGTCCCGGGACACTCCCGGTGACCCCCGGAGATCACCCGATGGCCGAAAGTGGACTTCCTATATATCATTCTTTACCTCCGGACCATTCCGGAACTCCTCGTGACGTCCGGGATCTCATCCGAGACTCCGAACAACTTTCGGGTTTCCACTAGCATGTATCTCTACGACCCTAGCGTTACCGAACCTTAAGTGTGCAGACCCTACGGGTTCGGGAGACACGTAGACATGACCGAGACCACTCTCTGGTCAATAACCAACAGCGGGATCTGGATACCCATGTTGGTTCCCACATGTTCCTCGATGATCTTCATTGGATGAACCACCGTGTCAAGGATTCACTCAATCACGTATGTTATTCCTTTTGTCCATCGGTACGGTACTTGCCCGAGATTCGATCGTCGGTATTCCCGATACCTTGTTCAATCTCGTCTTGGCAAGTCTCTTTACTCGATCCGTAATCCATCATCCCGTGACCAACTCCTTAGTCACCTTGAGCTCATTATGATGATGTCTTACCAAGTGGGCCCAGAGGTACCTCTCCGTCATACGGAGTGACAACATCCCAGTCTCGGTTCGTACCAACTCAATAGACACTTTCGGAGATACCCGATGCGTACCTTTATAGCCACCCAGTTACGTTGTGACGTTTGGCACACCCAAAGTATTCCCACGGCATCCGGGAGTTGTACAACCTCATGGTCTAAGGAATAAATACTTGACACCGAAAAGCTTATGCATTACGAACTATACGATCTCGTGCTATGCTCAGGATTGGGTCTTGTCCATCACATCATTCTCCTAATGATGTGATCCCATTATCACTGACATCCTATGTCCATGGTTAGGAAACCGTGACCATCTGTTGATCAACGAACTGGTAACTAGAGGCTTACCAGGGACTCATTGTGGTCTGTGTATTCACACATGTATCGCTGTTTCCGTACAATACAATTCAAGCATGAATAACACACGATTATCATGAACAAGGAAATATAATAATAATACTTTTATTATTGCCTCTAGGGCATATTTCCAACAGTCTCCCACTTGCACTAGAGTCAATAATCTAGTTACATTGTGATGAATCGAACACCCATAGAGTTCTGGTGTTGATCATGTTTTGCCCGTGGAAGAGGTTTAGTCAACGGGTCTGCAACATTCAGATCCGTATGCACTTTAAAAATATCTATATCTCCATCTTGAACATAATTCCGGATGGAGTTGAAACGGCGCTTGATGTGCTTGGTCTTCTTGTGAAACCTGGGCTCCTTGGTAATAGCAATAGCACCAGTGTTGTCACAGAAGAGAGTCATCGGGCTTGACGCGCTTGGAATGACTCCTAGGTCGGTGATGAACTCCTTCATCCAGACTCCTTCCTGCGCTGCTTCGCAAGCAGCTATGTACTCCGCTTCACATGAAGAATGCGCCACGACGCTCTGCTTGCAACTGCACCAGCTGACTGCCCCTCCGTTCAAAATATACATGTATCCGGTTTGAGACTTAGAGTCATCCAGATCTGTGTCGAAGCTAGCATCGACGTGACCTTTTACGACGAGCTCTTCGTCACCTCCATAAACGAGAAACATATCCTTAGTCCTTTTCAGGTACTTCAGGATGTTCTTGACCGCTGTCCAGTGTTCCATACCGGGATCACTTTGGTACCTCCCTACCAAACTTATGGCAAGGTTCACATCAGGTCTGGTACACGGCATGGCATACATGATAGAACCTATGTCCGAGGCATAGGGAATGACACTCATCTTTTCTTTATCTTCTGCCGTGGTCGGCGACTGAGCCTTGCTCAATCTCATACCTTGCAAAACAGTGAAGAATCCCTTCTTGGACTGATCCATATTGAACTTTTTCAATATCTTGTCAAGGTATGTACTTTGTGAAAGACCAATGAGGCGTCTTGATCTATCTCTATAGATTTTGATGCCTACTATGTAAGCAGCTTCTCCAAGGTCCTTCATTGAAAAACTTTTATTCAAGTAGGCCTTTACATTTTCCAAGAATTCTATATCATTTCCCATCAGCAATATGTCATCCACATATAATATGAGAAATGCCACAGAGCTCCCACTCACTTTCTTGTAAATACAGGCTTCTCCATAAGTCTGTATAAATCCAAACGCTTTGATCACATCATTAAAGCGAATATTCCAACTCCGAGATGCTTGCACCAGCCCGTAAATCGAGCGCTGGAGCTTTCATACCTTGTTAGCGTTCTCTGGATCGACAAAACCTTCCGGTTGCATCATATACAACTCTTCCTTGAGGAAGCCGTTAAGGAATGCTGTTTTGACGTCCATTTGCCATATCTCATAATCATAGAATGCGGCAATAGCTAACATGATTCTGACTGACTTCAGCATTGCTACGGGAGAGAAAGTCTTGTCATAGTCAATCCCTTGAACTTGTCGATAACCCTTAGCGACAAGTCGAGTCTTATTGATGGTTACATTACCATCCGCGTCTGTCTTCTTCTTAAATATCCATTTATTTTCTATGGCATGCCTATCATCAGACAAGTCCACCAAAGTCCATACTTTGTTTTCATACATGGATTCTATCTCGGATTTCATGGCTCCAAGCCATTTATTAGAATCTGGGCCCGCCATTGCTTCTTCATAGTTCGAAGGTTCACCGTTGTCTAACAACATGATTTCCAGGACAGGGTTGCCGTACCACTCTGGTGCGGAACGTGCCCTTGTGGACCTTCGAAGTTCAGTAGTAACTTGATCTGTTTCTTCATGATCATCATCATTAACTTCCTCCCTTGTCGGTGCAGGCACCTCAGGAACAATTTCCTGCGCTGCGCTACTTTCCGGTCCAGGAGGGGTGACTGTCACCTCATCAAGTTCTACTTTCCTCCCACTCACTTCTTTTGAGAGAAACTCTTTCTCCAGAAAGCATCCATTCTTGGCAACAAAGACTTTGCCTTCGGATCTGTGGTAGAAGGTGTACCCAATCGTTTCCTTTGGGTATCCTATGAAGACGCATTTTTCCGATTTGGGTTCGAGCTTTTCAGGTTGAAGTTTCTTGACATAAGCATCGCAACCCCAAACTTTTAGAAACGACAGCTTCGGTTTCTTGCCAAACCAAAGTTCATACGGAGTCGTCTCAACGGATTTCGACGGAGCCCTATTTAAAGTGAATGCGGCAGTCTCTAAAGCATAACCCCAAAAAGATAGCGGTAAATCGGTGAGGGACATCATAGATCGCACCATGTCCAACAGAGTACGGTTTCGACGTTCGGACACACCGTTACGTTGAGGTGTACCGGGCGGTGTCAATTGTGAAACAATTCCACAGTTCCTAAGGTGTGTGCCAAATTCATGACTTAAATATTCACCCCCACGATCTGATCGTAAGAACTTTATTTTTCTGTCACGTTGATTCTCAACCTCATTCTGAAATTCCTTGAACTTTTCAAAGGTCTCTGACTTGTGTTTCATCAAATAGATATACCCATATCTACTCAAGTCATCTGTGAGGGTGAGAACATAACGATAGCCTCCGCGAGCCTCTACACTCATTGGACCGCACACATCGGTATGTATGATTTCCAATAAGTCGGTTGCTCGCTCCATTGTTCTGGAGAACGGAGTCTTGGTCATCTTGCCCAATAGGCATGGTTCGCACGTGTCAAATGATTCATAATCAAGAGACTCTAGAAGTCCATCTGAATGGAGCTTCTTCATACGTTTGACACCAATATGACCAAGGCGGCAATGCCACAAGTATGTGGGACTATCATTATCAACTTTACATCTTTTGGCATCTACACTATGAATATGTGTATCATCACGTTCGAGATTCATCAAAAATAAACCATTGACCAGCGGGGCATGACCATAAAACATATCTCTCAAATAAATAGAGCAACCATTATTCTCCGATTTGAAAGAGTAGCCATCTCGCATAAGACTAGATCCAGATACAATGTTCATGCTCAAAGCTGGTACTAAATAACAATTATTAAGGTTTAAAACTAATCCCGAGGGTAGATGTAGAGGCAGCGTGCCGACGACGATCACATCGACCTTGGAACCATTCCCGACACGCATCGTCACCTCATCCTTCGCCAGTCTCCATTTATTCCGCAGCTCCTTTTTTGAGTTGCAAATGTGAGCAACCGCACCGGTATCAAATACCCAGGAGCTACTACGAGTGCTGGTAAGGTACACATCAATAACATGTATATCATATATACCTTTGACATTGCCGGCCTTCTTGTCTGCTAAGTATTTGGGGCAGTTCCGCTTCCAGTGACCCGTTCCCTTGCAATAAAAGCACTCTGTCTCAGGCTTGGGTCCATGCTTTGGCTTCTTCCCGGGAACAGGCTTGCCGGGCGCGGCAACTCCCTTGCCGTCCTTCTTGAAGTTCTTCTTACCCTTGCCTTTCTTGAACTTAGTGGTTTTATTGACCATCAACACTTGATGTTCTTTCTTGATGTCCACCTCCGCTGATTTCAGCATCGAATACACCTCGGGAATGGACTTCTCCATCCCCTGCATATTGAAGTTCAACACGAAGCTCTTGAATCTTGGTGGGAGCGACTGGAGGATTATGTCAACGACCGCTTCATCTGGGAGATTCATTCCCAGCTGAGACAAGCGGTTGTGCAATCCAGAAATCTTGAGGATGTGCTCACTCACAGAACTGTTTTCCTCCATCTTACAGCTGTAGAATGCGTCGGAGACATCATATCTCTCGACTCGGGCATGAGCTTGGAAAACCATTTTTAGCTCTTCGAACATCTCATATGCTCCGTGGTGCTCAAAACGTTTTTGGAGCCCCGACTCTAAGCTGTAAAGCATGCCGCACTGAACCAGGGAGTAATCATCACTACGCGACTGCCAGACGTTCAAAACGTCTTGGGCCGCATCGGGAGCAGGTGCATCACCTAGCGGTGCTTCAAGGACATATGATCTCTTGGCAGCTATGAGGATAATCCTCAGGTTACGGACCCAATCCGTATAGTTGCTACCATCGTCTTTCAGCTTGGTTTTCTCTAGGAACGCGTTGAAGTTGAGGGAAACTGGAGCGTGGGCCATTTGATCTACAAGAGATATTGTAAATAATTTAGACTAAGTTCATGATAATTAAGTTCATCTTAATCAAATTTTAATGAACTCCCACTCAGATTGACATCTCTCTAGTCATCTAAGTGATACACGATCCGAATCGACTAGCCCGTGTCCGATCATCACGTGAGACGGACTAGTCATCAACGGTGAACATCTTCATGTTGATCGTATCTTCTATATGACTCGTGTTCGACCTTTCGGTCTTCCGTGTTCCGAGGCCATGTCTGTACATGCTAGGCTCGTCAAGTAAACCCTAAGTGTATTGCGTGTGTAAATCTGGCTTACACCCGTTGTATGCGAACGTTAGAACCTATCACACCCGATCATCACGTGGTGCTTCGGAGCAACGAACTTTAGCAACGGTGCACAGTTAGGGGGAACAAAATTCTTGAAATTTTTAGTGAGAGATCATCTTATTTACTACCGTCGTTCTAAGTAAACAAGATGCATAAACATGATAAACATCACATGCAATCAATTAAAGTGACATGATATGGCCAATATCATCTTGCTCCTTGGATCTCCATCTTCGGGGCACCATGATCATCTTGTCACCGGCTCGACACCATGATCTTCATCATCATGATCTTCATCATCGTGTCTTGAAGAAGTCGTCACGCCAACTATTACTTCTACTACTATAGCTAACGTTTAGCAATGAAGTAAAGTAATTACATGGCGTTATTCAGTGACACGCAGGTCATACAATAATTAAGACAACTCCTATGGCTCCTGCCGGTTGTCAAGTTCATCGACATGCAAGTCGTGATTCCCTATTACAAGAACATGATCAATCTCATACATCACATATATCATTCATCACATCTTCGTTTTGGCCATACCACGTCACATAGCACATGCTGCAAAAACAAGTTAGACGTTCTCTAATTGTTGTTGCAAGTTTTACATGGCTTCTATAGGTTTTCTAGCAAGAACGTTTCTTACCTACGCCAAAACCACAACGTGATTTGTCAATTTCTATTTACCCTTCATAAGGACCCTGTTCATCAAATCCGATCCGACTAAAGTAGGAGAGACAGACACCCGCCAGCCACCTTATGCATCTAGTGCATGTCTGTCGGTGGAACCAGTCTCACGTAAGCGTACGTGTAAAGTCGGTCCGGGCCGCTTCATCCCACAATACCGCCGAATCAAGATTGACTAGTAACGGCAAGAAAGTTGAACAAACTCAAACGCCCACAACTTTTTGTGTCCTACTCGTGCAAGATGCTACGCATTAAACCTAGCTCAGATGCCACTGTTGGGGAACGTAGCAGAATTCAAAAAAATTCTATGCTTTCACCAAGATCCAACTAAGGAGACATCTAGCAACGAGCAAGTAAGAGTGCATCTACATACCGTTATGTAGATCGCGAGCGGAAGCTTTCGAAGAAGCGTGGATGAAGTAGTCGTACTCTCCGCGTTCTTCGTCACCGATGATCTAGCGCCGAACGGACGGCACCTCCGCGTTCAACACACGTCCGGTGCAGCAACGTCACCTCCTTCTTGATCCAGCAAGGGGGGAGGAGAGGTCGTCGGAGATCCAGCAGCACAACGGCGTGGTGGTGGATGCAGTGGAGATTCCTGCAGGGCTTCGCCGGGCGCCCTGCGTTAAGGAGACGGAGGTGTGACGGGAGGGGGGAGAGGCGCCAGGGCAAGGGTGCGGCTGCCCTCTCCCCCCCCCATATATATAGGGGGCCAGGGGGGTGCGCCATGCCCTGCAGATGGCATCTGCAGGGTGGGGCGGCGGCCAAGGGGGGAATCCTTGCCCCCCAAGGCAAGTGGCGCCCCCTTCCCCCTAGGGTTTCAACCCTAGGCGCATGGGGAGGAGGGCCCATGTGGTGCGCCAGCCCATTAGGGCTGGGCACTTCCCCCTTGCGGCCTAGGGACCCCACCCGGTGGACCCCCGGGGCCCCTCCGGTGGTCCCGGGACACTCCCGGTGACCCCCGGAGATCACCCGATGGCCGAAAGTGGACTTCCTATATATCATTCTTTACCTCCGGACCATTCCGGAACTCCTCGTGACGTCCGGGATCTCATCCGAGACTCCGAACAACTTTCGGGTTTCCACGTGCATGTATCTCTATGACCCTAGCGTTACCGAACCTTAAGTGTGTAGACCCTACGGGTTCGGGAGACACGTAGACATGACCGAGACCACTCTCTGGTCAATAACCAACAGCGGGATCTGGATACCCATGTTGGTTCCCACGTGTTCCTCGATGATCTTCATTGGATGAACCACCGTGTCAAGGATTCACTCAATCACGTATGTTATTCCTTTTGTCCATCGGTACGGTACTTGCCCGAGATTCGATCGTCGGTATTCCCGATACCTTGTTCAATCTCGTCTTGGCAAGTCTCTTTACTCGATCCGTAATCCATCATCCCGTGACCAACTCCTTAGTCACCTTGAGCTCATTATGATGATGTCTTACCAAGTGGGCCCAGAGGTACCTCTCCGTCATACGGAGTGACAACATCCCAGTCTCGGTTCGTACCAACTCAACAGACACTTTCGGAGATACCCGATGCGTACCTTTATAGCCACCCAGTTACGTTGTGACGTTTGGCACACCCAAAGTATTCCTACGGCATCCGGGAGTTGTACAACCTCATGGTCTAAGGAATAAATACTTGACACCGAAAAGCTTATGCATTACGAACTATACGATCTCGTGCTATGCTCAGGATTGGGTCTTGTCCATCACATCATTCTCCTAATGATGTGATCCCATTATCACTGACATCCTATGTCCATGGTTAGGAAACCGTGACCATCTGTTGATCAACGAACTGGTAACTAGAGGCTTACCAGGGACTCATTGTGGTCTGTGTATTCACACATGTATCGCTGTTTCCGTACAATACAATTCAAGCATGAATAACACACGATTATCATGAACAAGGAAATATAATAATAATACTTTTATTATTGCCTCTAGGGCATATTTCCAACAGTCTCCCACTTGCACTAGAGTCAATAATCTAGTTACATTGTGATGAATCGAACACCCATAGAGTTCTGGTGTTGATCATGTTTTGCCCGTGGAAGAGGTTTAGTCAACGGGTCTGCAACATTCAGATCCGTATGCACTTTAAAAATATCTATATCTCCATCTTGAACATAATTCCGGATGGAGTTGAAACGGCGCTTGATGTGCTTGGTCTTCTTGTGAAACCTGGACTCCTTGGTAATAGCAATAGCACCAGTGTTGTCACAGAAGAGAGTCATCGGGCTTGACGCGCTTGGAATGACTCCTAGGTCGGTGATGAACTCCTTCATCCAGACTCCTTCCTGCGCTGCTTCGCAAGCAGCTATGTACTCCGCTTCACATGAAGAATGCGCCACGACGCTCTGCTTGCAACTGCACCAGCTGACTGCCCCTCCGTTCAAAATATACATGTATCCGGTTTGAGACTTAGAGTCATCCAGATCTGTGTCGAAGCTAGCATCGACGTGACCTTTTACGACGAGCTCTTCGCCACCTCCATAAACGAGAAACATATCCTTAGTCCTTTTCAGGTACTTCAGGATGTTCTTGACCGCTGTCCAGTGTTCCATACCGGGATCACTTTGGTACCTCCCTACCAAACTTATGGCAAGGTTCACATCAGGTCTGGTACACGGCATGGCATACATGATAGAACCTATGTCCGAGGCATAGGGAATGACACTCATCTTTTCTTTATCTTCTGCCGTGGTCGGCGACTGAGCCTTGCTCAATCTCATACCTTGCAAAACAGGCAAGAATCCCTTCTTGGACTGATCCATATTGAACTTTTTCAATATCTTGTCAAGGCATGTACTTTGTGAAAGACCAATGAGGCGTCTTGATCTATCTCTATAGATTTTGATGCCTACTATGTAAGCAGCTTCTCCAAGGTCCTTCATTGAAAAACTTTTATTCAAGTAGGCCTTTACATTTTCCAAGAATTCTATATCATTTCCCATCAGCAATATGTCATCCACATATAATATGAGAAATGCCACAGAGCTCCCACTCACTTTCTTGTAAATACAGGCTTCTCCATAAGTCTGTATAAATCCAAACGCTTTGATCACATCATTAAAGCGAATATTCCAACTCCGAGATGCTTGCACCAGCCCGTAAATCGAGCGTTGGAGCTTTCATACCTTGTTAGCGTTCTCTGGATCGACAAAACCTTCCGGTTGCATCATATACAACTCTTCCTTGAGGAAGCCGTTAAGGAATGCTGTTTTGACGTCCATTTGCCATATCTCATAATCATAGAATGCGGCAATAGCTAACATGATTCTGACTGACTTCAGCATTGCTACGGGAGAGAAAGTCTTGTCATAGTCAATCCCTTGAACTTGTCGATAACCCTTAGCGACAAGTCGAGTCTTATTGATGGTTACATTACCATCCGCGTCTGTCTTCTTCTTAAATATCCATTTATTTTCTATGGCATGCCTATCATCAGACAAGTCCACCAAAGTCCATACTTTGTTTTCATACATGGATTCTATCTCGGATTTCATGGCTCCAAGCCATTTATTAGAATCTCGGCCCGCCATTGCTTCTTCATAGTTCGAAGGTTCACCGTTGTCTAACAACATGATTTCCAGGACAGGGTTGCCGTACCACTCTGGTGCGGAACGTGCCCTTGTGGACCTTCGAAGTTCAGTAGTAACTTGATCTGTTTCTTCATGATCATCATCATTAACTTCCTCCCTTGTCGGTGCAGGCACCTCAGGAACAATTTCCTGCGCTGCGCTACTTTCCGGTCCAGGAGGGGTGACTATCACCTCATCAAGTTCTACTTTCCTCCCACTCACTTCTTTTGAGAGAAACTCTTTCTCCAGAAAGCATCCATTCTTGGCAACAAAGACTTTGCCTTCGGATCTGTGGTAGAAGGTGTACCCAATCGTTTCCTTTGGGTATCCTATGAAGACGCATTTTTCCGATTTGGGTTCGAGCTTTTCAGGTTGAAGTTTCTTGACATAAGCATCGCAACCCCAAACTTTTAGAAACGACAGCTTCGGTTTCTTGCCAAACCAAAGTTCATACGGAGTCGTCTCAACGGATTTCGACGGAGCCCTATTTGAAGTGAATGCGGCAGTCTCTAAAGCATAACCCCAAAAAGATAGCGGTAAATCGGTGAGGGACATCATAGATCGCACCATGTCCAACAGAGTACGGTTTCGACGTTCGGACACACCGTTACGTTGAGGTGTACCGGGCGGTGTCAATTGTGAAACAATTCCACAGTTCCTAAGGTGTGTGCCAAATTCATGACTTAAATATTCACCCCCACGATCTGATCGTAAGAACTTTATTTTTCTGTCACGTTGATTCTCAACCTCATTCTGAAATTCCTTGAACTTTTCAAAGGTCTCTGACTTGTGTTTCATCAAATAGATATACCCATATCTACTCAAGTCATCTGTGAGGGTGAGAACATAACGATAGCCTCCGCGAGCCTCTACACTCATTGGACCGCACACATCGATATGTATGATTTCCAATAAGTCGGTTGCTCGCTCCATTGTTCCGGAGAACGGAGTCTTGGTCATCTTGCCCAATAGGCATGGTTCGCACGTGTCAAATGATTCATAATCAAGAGACTCTAGAAGTCCATCTGAATGGAGCTTCTTCATACGTTTGACACCAATATGACCAAGGCGGCAATGCCACAAGTATGTGGGACTATCATTATCAACTTTACATCTTTTGGCATCTACACTATGAATATGTGTATCATCACGTTCGAGATTCATCAAAAATAAACCATTGACCAGCGGGGCATGACCATAAAACATATCTCTCAAATAAATAGAACAACCATTATTCTCCGATTTGAAAGAGTAGCCATCTCGCATAAGACTAGATCCAGATACAATGTTCATGCTCAAAGCTGGTACTAAATAACAATTATTAAGGTTTAAAACTAATCCCGAGGGTAGATGTAGAGGCAGCGTGCCGACGACGATCACATCGACCTTGGAACCATTCTCGACACGCATCGTCACCTCATCCTTCGCCAGTCTCCATTTATTCCGCAGCTCCTGTTTTGAGTTACAAATGTGAGCAACCGCACCGGTATCAAATACCCAGGAGCTACTACGAGTGCTGGTAAGGTACACATCAATAACATGTATATCATATATACCTTTGACATTGCCGGCCTTCTTGTCTGCTAAGTATTTGGGGCAGTTCCGCTTCCAGTGACCCGTTCCCTTGCAATAAAAGCACTCTGTCTCAGGCTTGGGTCCATGCTTTGGCTTCTTCCCGGCAACAGGCTTGCCGGGCGCGGCAACTCCCTTGCCGTCCTTCTTGAAGTTCTTCTTACCCTTGCCTTTCTTGAACTTAGTGGTTTTATTGACCATCAACACTTGATGTTCTTTCTTGATGTCCACCTCCGCTGATTTCAGCATCGAATACACCTCGGGAATGGACTTCTCCATCCCCTGCATATTGAAGTTCAACACGAAGCTCTTGAATCTTGGTGGGAGCGACTGGAGGATTATGTCAACGACCGCTTCATCTGGGAGATTCATTCCCAGCTGAGACAAGCGGTTGTGCAATCCAGAAATCTTGAGGATGTGCTCACTCACAGAACTGTTTTCCTCCATCTTACAGCTGTAGAATGCGTCGGAGACATCATATCTCTCGACTCGGGCATGAGCTTGGAAAACCATTTTTAGCTCTTCGAACATCTCATATGCTCCGTGGTGCTCAAAACGTTTTTGGAGCCCCGACTCTAAGCTGTAAAGCATGCCGCACTGAACCAGGGAGTAATCATCACTACGCGACTGTCAGACGTTCAAAACGTCTTGGGCCGCATCGGGAGCAGGTGCATCACCTAGCGGTGCTTCAAGGACATATGATCTCTTGGCAGCTATGAGGATAATCCTCAGGTTACGGACCCAATCCGTATAGTTGCTACCATCGTCTTTCAGCTTGGTTTTCTCTAGGAACGCGTTGAAGTTGAGGGAAACTGGAGCGTGGGCCATTTGATCTACAAGAGATATTGTAAATAATTTAGACTAAGTTCATGATAATTAAGTTCATCTTAATCAAATTTTAATGAACTCCCACTCAGATTGACATCTCTCTAGTCATCTAAGTGATACACGATCCGAATCGACTAGCCCGTGTCCGATCATCACGTGAGACGGACTAGTCATCAACGGTGAACATCTTCATGTTGATCGTATCTTCTATATGACTCGTGTTCGACCTTTCGGTCTTCCGTGTTCCGAGGCCATGTCTGTACATGCTAGGCTCGTCAAGTAAACCCTAAGTGTATTGCGTGTGTAAATCTGGCTTACACCCGTTGTATGCGAACGTTAGAACCTATCACACCCGATCATCACGTGGTGCTTCGGAGCAACGAACTTTAGCAACGGTGCACAGTTAGGGGGAACAAAATTCTTGAAATTTTTAGTGAGAGATCATCTTATTTACTACCGTCGTTCTAAGTAAACAAGATGCATAAACATGATAAACATCACATGCAATCAATTAAAGTGACATGATATGGCCAATATCATCTTGCTCCTTGGATCTCCATCTTCGGGGCACCATGATCATCTTGTCACCGGCTCGACACCATGATCTTCATCATCATGATCTTCATCATCGTGTCTTGAAGAAGTCGTCACGCCAACTATTACTTCTACTACTATAGCTAACGTTTAGCAATGAAGTAAAGTAATTACATGGCGTTATTCAGTGACACGCAGGTCATACAATAATTAAGACAACTCCTATGGCTCCTGCCGGTTGTCAAGTTCATCGACATGCAAGTCGTGATTCCCTATTACAAGAACATGATCAATCTCATACATCACATATATCATTCATCACATCTTCGTTTTGGCCATACCACGTCACATAGCACATGCTGCAAAAACAAGTTAGACGTTCTCTAATTGTTGTTGCAAGTTTTACATGGCTTCTATAGGTTTTCTAGCAAGAACGTTTCTTACCTACGCCAAAACCACAACGTGATTTGTCAATTTCTATTTACCCTTCATAAGGACCCTGTTCATCAAATCCGATCCGACTAAAGTAGGAGAGACAGACACCCGCCAGCCACCTTATGCATCTAGTGCATGTCTGTCGGTGGAACCAGTCTCACGTAAGCGTACGTGTAAAGTCGGTCCGGGCCGCTTCATCCCACAATACCGCCGAATCAAGATTGACTAGTAACGGCAAGAAAGTTGAACAAACTCAAACGCCCACAACTTTTTGTGTCCTACTCGTGCAAGATGCTACGCATTAAACCTAGCTCAGATGCCACTGTTGGGGAACGTAGCAGAATTCAAAAAAATTCTACACTTTCACCAAGATCCAACTAAGGAGACATCTAGCAACGAGCAAGTAAGAGTGCATCTACATACCGTTATGTAGATCGCGAGCGGAAGCTTTCGAAGAAGCGTGGATGAAGTAGTCGTACTCTCCGCGTTCTTCGTCACCGATGATCTAGCGCCGAACGGACGGCACCTCCGCGTTCAACACACGTCCGGTGCAGCAACGTCACCTCCTTCTTGATCCAGCAAGGGGGGAGCAGAGGTCGTCGGAGATCCAGCAGCACAACGGCGTGGTGGTGGATGCAGTGGAGATTCCTGCAGGGCTTCGCCGGGCGCCCTGCGTTAAGGAGACGGAGGTGTGACGGGAGGGGGGAGAGGCGCCAGGGCAAGGGTGCGGCTGCCCTCTCCCCCCCCATATATATAGGGGGCCAGGGGGGTGCGCCATGCCCTGCAGATAGCATCTGCAGGGTGGGGCGGCGGCCAAGGGGGGAATCCTTGCCCCCCAAGGCAAGTGGCGCCCCCTTCCCCCTAGGGTTTCAACCCTAGGCGCATGGGGAGGAGGGCCCATGTGGTGCGCCAGCCCATTAGGGCTGGGCACTTCCCCCTTGCGGCCTAGGGGCCCCACCGGGATGGGTGGCCCCACCCGATGGACCCCCGGGGCCCCTTCGGTGGTCTCGGGACACTCCCGGTGACCCCCGGAGATCACCCGATGGCCGAAACTGGACTTCCTATCTATCATTCTTTACCTCCGGACCATTCCGGAACTCCTCGTGACGTCCGGGATCTCATCCGGGACTCCGAACAACTTTCGGGTTTCCACGTGCATGTATCTCTACGACCCTAGCGTTACCGAACCTTAAGTGTGTAGACCCTACGGGTTCGGGACACACGTAGACATGACCGAGACCACTCTCCGGTCAATAACCAACAGCGGGATCTGGATACCCATGTTGGTTCCCACGTGTTCCTCGATGATCTTCATCGGATGAACCACCGTGTCAAGGATTCACTCAATCCCGTATGTTATTCCCTTTGTCCATCGGTACGGTACTTGCCCGAGATTCGATCGTCGGTATTCCCGATACCTTGTTCAATCTCGTCTTGGCAAGTCTCTTTACTCGATCCGTAATCCATCATCCCGTGACCAACTCCTTAGTCACCTTGAGCTCATTATGATGATGTCTTACCGTGTGGGCCCAGAGGTACCTCTCCGTCATACGGAGTGACAACATCCCAGTCTCGGTTCGTACCAACTCAACAGACACTTTCGGAGATACCCGATGCGTACCTTTATAGCCACCCAGTTACATTGTGACGTTTGGCACACCCAAAGTATTCCTACGGCATCCGGGAGTTGTACAACCTCATGGTCTAAGGAATAAATACTTGACACCGAAAATCTTATGCATTACGAACTATACGATCTCGTGCTATGCTCAGGATTGGGTCTTGTCCATCACATCATTCTCCTAATGATGTGATCCCGTTATCACTGACATCCTATGTCCATGGTCAGGAAACCGTGACCATCTGTTGATCAACAAACTGGTAACTAGAGGCTTACCAGGGACTCATTGTGGTCTGTGTATTCACACATGTATCGTTGTTTCCGTACAATACAATTCAAGCATGAATAACAGACAATTATCATGAACAAGGAAATATAATAATAATACTTTTATTATTGCCTCTAGGGCATATTTCCAACAAAGACGGCCTCAAATAGAAAAGTACTCAAAGAGAGAAAGTTTCTTATCATCAAAAGGATAAACTTTGATGTTTGGGCCATCAACATCCAATCTCATCTCGAAGGCCGATATTGTGTTCGAAATACTGAGATTTTGTATTCAGAACACTAATTGGCTGATTATGCACCCAATACAGCCTCATATGGAAAAACTTTCTACATGAATTGTCTTCGTCTCGTCGAAACGGACGATTTTGATATAAAAATCGCCCCTATCCGAATTCGTATACAAAAGTTAGAGCTATCGGAGTGTAGCCCTGTCATGAGGCAAGATGTGGCGCGCCCCACCAGACCTATGTCTGATGGGTAGCGCGAGCGAACAAGTGTTTTGTGTGACCATTTTGGCCTAGAAGATGACTTCAAATTGAAAAACATTCAACACAAAAATTGTTCGTCTCATCGAAACCGTCAAGATTTCTTTTGGGATCTTTTCCATCCGAGGTCGTTTACCACATCAAAAATTACCCGCAAGGTGCAGCCAGTTTAAACCGAACAATTTTGGAAAGTTCGGACAAAACCAATCCGAATTTGGCTAGGGTTTTGGACGTGAATCCAAGCCTTTTCCTTGCACAGGAAGTCTAGCCGCCTCTTATATACCTAAGGGGTGACAGCCGATTAAACAACACGCAATCGCAAAACTCATCTACTTTTTACCCTAGTTTTACATCTCTCCCTTGTTCTTTCTCTCTCGTTCTTCGTTCGTTCTTCGTTGAAGGGCAGCGATCTTCGAGGCTCTAGGGGCGGGCGAACCGACCTAGGGCAGCCCATAGCCGCCGTGTGTCCAGACGGGGTCCCTCCCGGGCGCGTGGGGTTTTGGGTGCTCAAAAGCACCCGCCGGATTGCTTGCGTACCGCGTTTCCGGACGGGTCTCCTTCGACGCGAGCTGCGGTGCATCACCCTCGGCATTGGGGGTACACGGTGACGTGTTCGTGTGCGAACACACTTTTTGGCGACTCCGCTGGGGACGAAGCTTTGAACGGTCTCCGGCCCGTTCTTGCTACGAAGAGATCGTCATCTAGGGTTTGCAATCTACAAAGGTAATATGAATACACAGTTCACTTATGTAGATGCAAATAATGCATATGTTGTTGCTAGATCGTCTAATGAGCATATTGTATCGGCTAGCCCTAGTTTTATCAATCATGCATCTAATTATGTGTAACAGCCGATTCAGAATAATCTTCATGCTTCAACTTCATATAATTTTAGCAACATGCAACATATCTATCCCAACTCCCATGCATCGGCAACCCCACTAATCTATATGCCGATGAACAACATGGCGAGTTCGGTTAATAAAGTTGAAACACCCCATGTAGGAACTTTCAATGGCATGCAACATAGTGTTTCATCTTTTTATTCATCGGCAACTAATTTGCAACATGTTAATCCTAACATGCTGGTGGATAGGGGAATTGGCCATAGTACTACTAGTTATTCGGCCAATTACCCTCAAACATCATATGCTACAACTCATGCTACTAATTTTTCGGCACCATACGCAATTGTAGATGTTCATAATTCGGATCCGCACCTTCATGCTCATGGCCGAATAAGTCAAAATTCTACTAGGGCGCATGTGTCTTTACCTAGTAACGTAGCATATCATGTTGCCCCTGCACAGTTACAGAATTTCGGCAACAAACCAATGCCGAAAGCGTCTCAAAGTATTGGGGGGTAATCAGATGAAGATTGGGTTGAAATTGGTCAAAAAAAGCTTAAAGATAGCCTAGCTGCAATGTTTGCTGAATTTAGACAAGAACAAGCAACATTGCGAATCAAAGAAAGAAAGAGTGGTCATTCGGATAACAAAGTTAATTCGGTTATTAATAAAGCCGAATCAAATAGTACGTGTACCGAATTTCTTGAAGAAAAAGAGGACGCCAAGGCATTGGAGAGTCATTTAAAAGTGGAGCAAAGTATTATTCAAGTAACACAACCATCATTCTCTCCCAGCGTGTATGAAGAGGTATGTCTAGTAAGTGATTTGCCTATTTTCAGATTTGGTCACAACTTTATTATTGATGCATCTATTAGGAAAAATCTCGTAAGTAATTTTGAAAGACCAATGATGAAGGGTAATTTATTTGTTAGCAATAAAATTGTTACAAAGCATATCGGTCAATACATTGTACCATTCAAAGAGACTGATAGCAATAAAATTGTTACAAAGCATATCGGTCAAGATACTGTACCATTCAAAGAGGCCGATAGTAACTTATTATTACAGCCAAAGCTTCTCCCATTGCTTTATTTAAAGTTCATATCTAATTGGGTAGCTTTGCTTGCTTCATACTTGGCTTACGCATGGTCTCAATTGAGACATGTGTGTTTTAACTATTTTCGCTTCAGAAATATAAAGCCAAGGTTAGATTCTTTTGAGAAATCCGATGCTAATATTATCCGAAGACATCGGAGATAGCGTGCAAAACACAATGCATAGACGAATGGGAAGATTCTAAATCTGAACCATTCGTTTGCTTACCTCCAAAGCCGTTTGCACACCAAGATCGGTTAGAATACAAAACATATACCTTCGATTCAAACATGTGTGATCAAATCTTTGATTTGTTGTTGAAAAATAATTACATTAGAATTCTTGATCACCATGTCAAGCCATCTATCCAAGGACGAATTTATTGTAAGTTCCATGATTCGTTCAAGCATGATCTTGAGGATTGCAACATATTTCATCAAATAGTTAAATCGTCCATTGAAAAAGGACGATTGAAATTTGTTGAAACACCAACAGATGATCAGTCTGTTCCGATTGGTCCTGATGGCAAAAAGTTTTTGCATCGGTTGCTTCAAGCCGATCCATTTAAAGAGAAGGTAAAAACTACAGGTGATGGGATCAAGCTTTCAAGTAAACAAATTTTTGAAGAGCACAATGAACATAATCTTGAGGGCGAGAATTCCATCGAAGTTACAATGAAGACGCTAAGGACTGGGGGGGCAACAAGAAAATCCAAAGATTGGTGCAAGCACAACCAAAGAAAGCAAATGCCGAGGTAAGCACAACGGTAAAAAGTCAAAAGTCACTTTCGCGCAACTACTGGAAAAATATCGGAAGATAAGTGAGGAGAACAGTGTTTATCGGCCAAATAATTCAAGAGCATCAAGACCAACCCCCAGGCGCAAACCCGAAGATAGGCATTGGCAAAATGAGAATTCTAATGCAGTATATTCGTATCCTTATTTTGGGCCGCCAATGCCAATGTCGTGGATACCTCCCTATGCTCATGTAGATCCATATCCATCATGGGACAGGTATGATACAAGGGCACATTCCCCATCTTATTTTAGATCATCTCACCAATATAATGCAGCTCCGAGAAGATCAATATTTGAACAATCACATGTTAAAGACCGTTTCAATCATAAGGAATCGGTCCAGAGCTCAAGGAAGAAGAAAGAGGTGGTCAAGCAAGTCTACCGTGTTAAAAAAGATGGACGTAAGAGTGTAGCTTCAGATTTGATCTCAAATGAAAAGGAGCCAATTAAAGTATTGACATTGGCTACTAAAGGCAGCGAGGCAAGTCAATCAAATGTCAAATCTGAAGAGAAGAAGTTGAGAGAGCACAAGGTAGAACAAGAATTGCCATTGCTTCAAACAAAATCAAAGCCGGGGTGCCCACTCGGCTTATCTTATTGGAAAAAGAAGAAATTACAAAAAGTTAGTGTAGAAGAACTTAAAGAAAGGAACATGGCATGGGTTCCCAAAGGAAGTACTCAAAATAAGAATTATGTGCAAGCTTCCATTACAAGAAGTGCGGCAAAGGTGAAGAAGGAAAAGAATGGAAATTATAAAGGACCAAGCCGAAGGTTTCAACATCTTCGGTCTACACATTATCCATATTCTTCAACTATGCCATTAATGCCTATGTCATCGAATTCTTTATCAGGTATTATTGGTTACCCGCAATGGTTTTATTTTAATCCGTGGACGCAATATAACTTCTTACATCATGCAAGGGTTTTACCACATCATCATTCATTTGATTAGCTGCATTTTGTTGCTGATTCATATGGCCGATATATAATTATCGCCCTAAGCATAAACATGGCCAATATAGAAATTATCGCCCTAAGCACATAAAATGGCTGATGGAGTGTTGACATCGTCCTTAGAAAAAAGCATCGTGCAACTTATTTTTCGGCACACAAGTTTGCCGAAAAACAGGGGGGCATGTGTTGACACCAGATTTTGGCACGATCAAGAACTTAATTAAGACGGTCTCAAATAGAAAATTTCTCAAAGAGAGAAAGTTTCGTATCATCAAAAGGATAAACTTTTATGTTTGGACCATCGCCATCCAATCTCATCTCGAAGGCCGAAATTGTGTTCGAAATACTGAGATTTTGTATTCAGAACACTAATCGGCTGATTATTTCCCCAAGACAGCATCATATGGAAAAACTTTCTACATGAATTGTCTTCGTCTCGTCGAAACGGTCGATTTTGATATAAAAATCGTCTCAATCCGAGTTCATATGCAAAAGTTAGAGCTATCGGAGTGTAGCCCTGTTATGAGGCAAGATGTGGCGCGCCCCACCAGATTTATGTCTGATGGGTAGCGCGGGCGAACAAGTGTTTTGCGTGACCATTTTGGCCTAGAAGATGGCTTCAAATCGAAAAACGTTCAGTACGAAAATTGTTCATCTCGTCGAAACCGTCAAGATTGCTTTTGGGATTTTTTCCATCCGAGGTCGTTTACCACATCAAAAATTACGCGCAAGGTGCAGCCAGTTTAAACCGAACAGTTTTGGAAAGTTCAAACAAAACCAATCCGAATTTGGCTAGGGTTTTGGATGTGAATCCAAGCCTTTTCCTTGCACGGGAAGTCCAGCCGCCTCTTATATATCTAAAGGGTGATGGCCGGTTAAACAACACACAATCGTGAAACCCATCTACTTTTTACCCTAGTTTTACATCTCTCCCTTGTTCTTTCTCTCTCGTTCTTCGTTCGTTCTTCGTTGAAGGGCAGTGATCTTCGAGGCTCTAGGGGCGGGCGAACCGACCTAGGGCAGCCCATAGCCGCCGCGTGTCCAGACGGGGTCCCTCCCGGGCACATGGGGTTTTGGGTGCTCAAAAGCGCCCGCCGGATTGCTTGCGTACCGCGTTTTCGGACGGGTCTCCTTCGATGCGAGCTGCGGTGCATCACCCTCGACGTTGGAGGTACACGGTGACGTGTTCGTGTGCGAACACCGGGCAACTGGCTTACCGGGCGCGGCAACTCCTTTGCCGTCCTTCTTGAAGTTCTTCTTACCCTTGCCTTTCTTGAACTTAGTGGTTTTATTCACCATCAACACTTGATGTTCCTTTTTGATCTCCACCTCCGCTGATTTCAGCATCGAATACACCTCGGGAATGGACTTCTCCATCCCATGCATATTGAAGTTCATCACAAAGCTCTTGTAGTTAGGTGGGAGCGACTGAAGGATTCTGTCAACGACCGCGTCATCTGGGAGATTAATTCCCAGCTGAGACAAGCGGTTGTGCAACCCAGACATTTTGAGTATATGTTCGCTGACAGAACTATTCTCCTCCATCTTAAAACTATAGAACTTGTCAAAGACTTCATATCTCTTGACTCGGGCATGAGCTTGGGAAACCATTTTCAGCTCTTGGAACATCTCATATGCTCCGTGCTGCTCAAAACGCTTTTGGAGCCCCGATTCTAAGCTATGAAGCATGCCACACTGAACCAGGGAGCAATCATCACTACGCGACTGCCAGGCGCTCATAACGTCTTGAGTTGCTGGAAAAACGGGTGCATCACCTAGCGGTGCTTCAAGGACATATGCTTTCTTGGCAGCTATGAGGATGATCCTCAAGTTACGGACCAAATCTGTATAGTTGCTACCATCGTCTTTCAGCTTGGTTTTCTCTAGGAACGCGTTGAAGTTGAGGGCAACATTAGCGTGGGCCATTGGATCTACAAGACATATTGTAAAGATTTTAGACTATGTTCATGACAATTAAGTCCATCTAAACAAATTCAATGAACTCCCACTCAGATAGACATCTCTCTAGTCATCTAAGTGATACATGATCCAAATCGACTAGGCCGTGTCCGATCATCACGTGACATGGACTAGTCATCAACGGTGAACATCTTTATGTTGATCGTATCTTCTATACGACTCATGTTCGACCTTCCGGTCTTCCGTGTTCCGAGGCCATGTCTGTACATGCTAGGCTCGTCAAGTGAACCCTAAGTGTATTGCGTGTGTAAATCTGGCTTACACCCGTTGTATGCGAACGTTAGAGCCTATCACACCCGATCATCACGTGGTGCTTGGGAACAACGAACCTTAGCAACGGTGCACAGCTAGGGGTAACACAATTCTTGAAATTTTAGTGAGAGATCATCTTATTTACTACCGTCGTTCTAAGCAAATAAGATGTAAAACATGATAAACATCACATGCAATCAAATAGTGACATGATATGGCCAATATCATTTTGCCCCTTTTGATCTTCATCTTCGGGGCACCATGATCAATATCGTCACCGGCATGACACCATGATCTCCATCATCGTGTCTTCATGAAGTTGTCTTGCCAAACATCACTTCTACTACTATGGCTAACGGTTAGCAGTAAAGTAAAGTAATTACATGGCGTTTTCAATGACACGCGGGTCATACAACAAAATAAGACAACTCCTATGGCTCCTGCCGGTTGTCATACTCATCAACATGCAAGTCGTGATTCCTATTACAAGAACATGATCAATCTCATACATCATATATATATATATATATATATATACTGCACGCACAATGCGAGGGCACTGCAACACAACGAAAGGTGAACTTTCGTTTCGAAAAAACTGTACGTGTTGTTTTTTGTGTACCTTTTTTGCTCTAGTTTTTAACCGTTTATCAGAATTATGCGTTTAATACACCATTGAAAAGCTATGGAGTAGACGCAACTTCGCCATGTTTAACACTTTTCAAAATTCATCATAGTTTAAGAGCAATTTCGAAAATCATGCGGCTCACAACGAATGGCAGCGAGCGTTTTTTTGCATTTTCTTCTAAACCGCTCACTGGAATGAACCAAATGATATACCGTTGGATAGATATCGTCGAGGTGCATCTTTTTCATATCTATTGTTTTTTCTAATTCGCTACGGTTTAAGAGCAGTTTTGAATTTAACAAATCGCGGAATTATGTTTGTTCGAATTTTTTGCAATTTTCGGTACTGTTTTAGCTTCAGTTTTTTAACCGTTTGTCGAAACGAGGCGTGTGATACGCCGTTGGAAAGCTACGAACGAGGCGCAACTTTCATATGTTGAAATGTTTTTGAGATTCCTTATGGTTTTTAGTTAATTTTGAAAATCGTGCGGCTGACTACGGAGGGCAGCGGCCATTTTTTCGTGAAATTTTTACAAAACGTTGGTCGAAATGATCCAAATGATACACCGTTGAAAAGATATCGTCGAGACGCTACTTTTTCATGTAGAACACTCCCTCTAATTCATTACGGTTTAAGAGCAGTTTTGAAAATACAAAAACGCGAACACTCTGTTTTTCACGACAACAAAATCGACGCATGCACTGCATCGGACAGAAAAGCGCACCGCTTCAAACTGAAAACTGCACTGCATCAGACGCAAGAAAACGGCTTGTTTTTTTATGTGCGTGCACCGAGAGAGTGGACGAGAGGGCTCAGTGAGTGGACTCCATATTTTTTTCTATTCCCTCTTTACTGCATGCGCAAAGATAGTGTACTGCAATTTTCTTTTGGCAAAACGTTTTTAAGTTTGCACGGTTGAGGTTATTGAACTGCAGTATTACTTGTTGCCTTTCTTTCTTATTAATGTTTCGTGACTGCAAACACGAGACAACTGTAGTGCACGATTTGTTTTGTCTTTCCTCATTATTTTTTGTCAAGGTGCCCGGAGTGCATAGTCGAGGCAAGTGCACTACATTGCGCTCTATATTTTTTTTGTCAACAAGGGCTTGCTGAATTTGTTTTTCTCAACAATTTTTTCAACAAACTAAAATACCACTCGGGCGTGAGGGTATCAAGTTGAAGGGTTGTTGACCAGCGCACTGCATTTGGAAAATCATCGTACACATAAAAACACCATTTTGCACTGCATGTCCACACGGTCTAAACTGCATGCTAAAGTCTCAACAGCACCATGTTTCCCCCGGAACTGCAATCAAATGAGTCACTGCAGTTTTCATGATTTACGTAAAGTCCCCAAGCACAAAAAGCACCGACTGCACTGCATGTGCACATACCTAAAACTGTATTTTTTGAATAGTCTCATCGCAAAACACAAAATGAGTCCCTGTAATTTTTATACACAAAATCCTCAAACAAAAAATGGACAATTTGCAAGGACGGCGAGCTGCAAGCGCGTCACCGGTGGACTGCAACGACTCCCAACAATGAAGAGACAACCACCGACGACACCGAAGGAACCATGACGGCACGGTGGCGCGACGGAACCATGGTGGCTCGCCGTGGTTCGGATCTAACAATGAGGGACCTCGTCGGAGGTTGCGGCGCTCGCATCCGGCGGGGAGGGGTCGTGGTCGCGTCAGATCCGACGAGGGGGTATGGTGGCTCGAGCCACTGGAGGTGGGTAGGCCCCCGTCGGGGTCGGGGCTCGCCGCGGGAGTCCGGCGAGGTCGAGCTTGACGAGCGCGTCCACCGACAGGGGAGGAGGCCATGGAGAAGGCACGGGAGGGCAGGGGGCCTCAGATCCGTCAGTTGCCGGAGTCCAGACGGAGGAATAGGGGAAGGGGAACGGCTCGCGCTGGGGTAGGCAGGGCGGCCGGCGACGCAGCGCTTCTGGGCGGCCAACGATGGATGTGGAGGTGGTGGTGGAGGCCACGGTGGCCGGTGCCAGCGGGGAAGAAGGTGGGAGGTGCGGGGGGCTGCAATGAAGAAGGTGGGTTGTGGGGGTGGGGCGTCGAAGGGGGTAGGTGCCGGTGGAGAAGGATGGGTGGTGTCGACGGGGGTGGGGTGGGGTGGTTGGTGGTTGTGGTGGGGGCGGCACTGCGTGGAGGCTGGGTCGGGGTGGTGGTAGGTAGTAGTAGTAGCAAGGTGGGGTGTTATGAGAATAAGGTTAGGTGTTATGAGAATAAGGTCTTAAAGGATGTGATGAATATATATATATATATATATATATATATATATATATCATTCATCACATCCTTTTGTCCATATCACATCACACGGCACATGCTGCAAGAACAAGTTAGACGTCCTTTAATTGTTGTTGCAAGTTTTACGTGGCTGCTATAGGTTTCTAGCAAGAACCTTTCTTACCTGCGCAAAAACCACAACGTGATATGCCAATTACTAACTACCCTTCATAAGGACCCTTTTCATCGGATCCGATCCGACTAAAATGGGAGAGACAGACACCCGCTAGCCACCTTATGCAACTAGGACATGTCAGTCGGTGGAACCTATCTCATGTAAGCGTACGTGTAAGGTCGGTCCGGGCCGCTTCATCACATGATGCCGCCGAATCAAGATAAGACTAGTAGCGGCAAGTAAATTGACATGATCTACGCCAACAACAATCTTGTGTTCTACTCGTGCATAGTAACTACGCATAGACCTAGCTCATGATGCCACTGCTGGGGATCGTTGCAGAAAATCAAAAAATTTCCTACGCATCACCAAGATCTATCTATGGAGTCTACTAGCAACGAGAGGGGAGTGCATCTTCATACATTTGAAGATCGCGGTGCGGAAGCGTTGCAAGAACGCGGATGAAGGAGTCGTACTCGTAGCGATTCAGATCGCGGTTGATTCTGATCTAAGCGCCGAACAACGGCGCCTCCGCGTTCAACACACGTGCAGCCCGTTGACGTCTCCCGCGCCTTGATCCAGCAAGGGGAGAGGGAGAGGTTGGGGAAGACTTCGTCCAGCAGCAGCACGACGGCGTGGTGGTGGTGGAGGAGTGTGGCACTCCAGCAGGGCTTTGCCAAGCACCGCAAGAGACGAGGAGGGAGAGGGGTAGGGTTGCGCCAAGAGGGAGAAGTTCTTGTGTGTCTGGCAACCTCGAAACCCCACATATATATAGGGGGAGGGGAGGGGCTGCGCCCCCATCTAGGGTTCCCTCCCTAGGGGTGGCCAGGAGGGGGGAGAGGGGGCGCCCTAGGGTGGGCCTTAAGGCCCATCTGGACCTAGGGTTTGCCCCCTCCCTCTCTCCCTGCGCCTTGGGCCTTGGGGGCGCACCAGCCCACCTGGGGCTGGTCCCTTCCCACACTTGGCCCACGCAACCCTCTGGGGCTGGTGGCCCCTCCCCGTGGACCCCCGGAACCCTTCCGGTGGTCCCGATATGTTACCGATAACGCTCGGGACATTTCCGATGACCAAAATGGGACTTCTTATATATAAATCTTTACCTACGGACCATTCCGGAACTCCTCGTGACATTCGGGATCTCATCCGGGACTCCGAACAACATTCGGTAACCACGTACTACATTCCCTATAACCCTAGCGTCATCGAACCTTAAGTGTGTAGACCCTACGGGTTCGGGAACCATGCAGTCATGACCGAGACATATCTCCGGGCAATAACCAACATCGGGATATGGATACCCATGTTGGCTCCCACATGTTCCATGATGATCTCATCGGATGAACCACGATGTCAAGGATTCAATCAATCCCGTATACGATTCCCTTTGTCTATCGCTATAGTACTTGCCCGAGATTCGATTGTCGGTATACCGATACCTTGTTCAATCTCGTTATGGTAAGTCTCTTTACTTGTTCCATAACACATCATCCCGTGACCAACCCCTTAGTCACATTGAGCTCATTATGATGATGTCATACCGAGTGGGCCCAGAGATACCTCTCCGTCATACGGAGTGACAAATCCCAGTCTCGATTCGTGCCAACCCAACAGATACTTTCGGAGATACCCGTAGTGTACCTTTATAGCCACCCAGTTATGTTGTGACGTTTGGCACACCCAAAGTATTCCTACGGTATCCGGGAGTTGCACAACCTCATGGTCTAAGGAAGATATACTTGACATTGGAAAAGCTTTAGCATACGAACTACACGATCTTGTGCTAGGCTTAGGATTGGGTCTTGTCCATCACATCATTTTCCTAATGATGTGGTCATGTTATCAATGACATCCAATGCCCATGGTCAGGAAACCGTAACCATCTATTGATCAACGAGCTAGTCAACTAGAGGCTTACTAGGGACATGGTGTGGTCTATGTATTCACACATGCCTCGGCGGGTTGTGAGCGTTTATGCTTTTTTGACGCATACTCTGGTTATCATCAGATCAAGATGGCAGTTAAGGACCAAGAGAAGACGACCTTCATCATGCCTTTTGGAGCTTTCTGCTATGTGTCTATGCCTTTCGGTCTCAAGAGTGCCCAGGAGACTTATAAGCGTTGTGTGCAGAATTGTTTTCATGACTAGATTGGGCGCAACGTGCATACTTATGTAGATGATATCATTGTCAAGTCCAAGAAGAAGGAAACTTTGTTGGATGATTTGAAAGTGACCTTTGACAATCTCCGAGTTTATAAAATGATGCTTAACCCGGCCAAGTATGTTTTTGGTGTACCTGCAGGCAACCTCTTGGGTTTCATGGTCTTAGAGAGGGGTATTGAAGCTAACCTAGAGAAAATCAAGGCTATCACTTCATTGTCTAAACCGGCATGCATCAATGATGCGTAGCGCTTGGTGGGTCGGATTGCAGCTTTAAGGCGGTTTATAAGCTGCCTGGGAGAGAATGTGATTCCTTTGTATCACATGATGAAGAAAACATATCACTTTGTCTCGAGTAATGTTGTCAATGAGGCGTTTGAGGCGCTCAAAAAACAGCTGGCTGGGCCGCCCATTCTTGCAACCCCCATTGCGAAAGAACCTCTGCTTTTATACGTGGCTGCAAACAGCAGAGCCATCAGTGTGGTGGTTGTAGTGGAAAGGAAAGAGCTGGGTAAGGAGTGTCCAGTTCAAAGGCCGGCTTATTATGTTAGTGCGGTCTTAATTGAGTCCAAGCAGCGATATCCGCATTGGCAAAAATTGGTGTACGGGGTGTTCATGGCCAGTTGCAAGCTGAAGCATTATTTTCTCGGTCATCCCATTACCGTAGTCAGCTCTGCTCCTTTGGGGGATATTATCTATAATAGAGAGGCAACGTGACGAGTGGCTAAGTGGGCCATCGAGCTTGGACCTCATAGTTTGAAATATTTTCCAAGGACTACTATCAAGTCTCAAGACCTTGTGGATTTCATCAATGACTGGACAGAATTGCAAACGCCTGAGGAGAAGCCAGATAACACTTATTGGACTATTCACTTTGATGGGTCTCTAGCCAGCTTGAGGGCTCGGGGGCTGGAGTTATTTTGACTTCCCCACGAGGTGACAAATTTTGCTATGTTTTATGAATCATGTTTCCTTGTACTAACAATGCAGCTGAATATGAGGCTTTGCTCCATGGCCTTCGAATGGCTAAGGAAATGAATTTAAGCCGGGTCAGGTGTTTTGGTGATTCAGACTTAGTGGCTCAGCAAGTCTCGGGTACTTAGGATTCCAGAGACCTGCTCATGGTGGCTTATCGTCGGGCGGTTAATAATATTGCTGATCACTTCAAGGGTTATCAGGTGGAACATGTGGACCGAAGGAAGAATGAGGCGGATGATGCCTTAAGCCGGCTGGAATCTCAGCATAAGCCGGTGCCCCCTAATGTATTTTTGGATGTGTTGAACAATCCTTCTGTCCAGTTACCATCAGAAGAAGATATTGCTACTCCTGACCCGGAGGCACAGTTGGTAGTGTCTCTCCATGCTATTCCTGATTGGACGCAACATTATCTAGCTTATATGACCCGTGGCGAGTTACCAGAGGATGAGACCTTAGCCAGGCAGATAATCCAGCGATCTAAGTCCATGACAATTGTCAATAGTGAGTTTCACAGATGCAGCGTTACAGGTGTGTTCCAGCGTTGTGTTTCTCCTGAAGAGGGCCATGCGATTTTAAGAGAAATCCATGAAGGTGATTGCGGTCATCATGTCGGCTCAAAATCATTTGTGGCTAAGGCTTTCCGTCATGGGTTTTGCTGGTTAACGGCTCATGCTCATGCGTAGGACATCGTCAGTAAGTGCGACGGCTGTCAGAAATTTTCTCGTCGGGTTCATGTGCCGGCTCAGGAGTTGAGGATGATTCCGGTCACTTGGCCATTTGCAGTCTGGGGGCTTGACATGGTTGGTCCTTTCAAACGCTCCAAGGATAACAAAACACACCTCTTGGTGGCAGTTGATAAATTTACAAAATGGGTTGAGGCAGAGCCGATTAGTAAGTGTGAATGCAGCAACATTAGTTCAGTTTGTTACAAAAATTGATCTTCCTCTTTGGATTTCCTCATAGGATCATCACTGATAACGCCACGAATCTATCCAAAGGAGCTATGGAATAGTTTTGTCAAAGAGAGCATATTCGCCTTGATGTTTCTTCTATGGCTCATCCATAGTCTAATGGTCAAGCTGAGAGGGCCAATCAAGAAATCTTGAGGGGTATCATGCCCCGACTTTTAGTCCCTTTACAGCGAACGCCGGGTTGCTGGGTCGAGGAGTTACCTTCAGTACTTTGGAGTATCAATACTACCCCTAACAGATCAGCATGCTACACGCCTTTCTTCATGGTTTACGGTGCAGAGGCGGTCCTTCCAAGTGATATTCGTCATGATTCACCTCGTGTGGCGTTTTATGTTGAAGCTGATAATGAAATAGCATGTAAAGACTCACTTGACGCCTTGGATGAGGAACGGGATCTGACGGTGGCTCGTTCAGCCATATACTCCCCCTGTTCCATAATAGATGACTCAACTTTGTACTAAGTTAGTACAAAGTTGAGTCATCTATTTTGGAACGGAGCAAGTACAAGCAAGACCTGCGTCGCTACCATAGCCGCAGGGTGAAGACCCGGACATTTCAAGAAGGCGACTTGGTGCTCCGGCTCATCCAGGATGAGACTGATATGCACAAATTGTCCCCACCATGGGAAGGACCTTTTGTGGTTAGCAAAATTTGCACAATGGGTCATATTACCTCATTGATGTGCGAGAGCATAAGGATTCCCGAAAGTCGGAGGAGGAGACATGATGTTTGTGGAACATAGCGCATCTCCGACCATACTACACTTAGGTCGGCGTCATATATCCTTGTATATACTTTTAATGTACATACATTTTTATAAATAAAGTAGGCATCCCTGAATTATGGGGCCTCTGCCATTTTTCCTCTACTGTTGTTAAGTGATCGTCAGATCGCTTGGGGGCTATAGCTTATGATGTTTCATCATGGCTGGCTTAAAAAGCTGGGTTAAAATTCCATACCTGCATGTTTGCGACTTGCTACTCCAAGATGACCCGACAAGTCTTTAACAGTTAGTCTTTTTTAAAGACCCTGAACTAGTTAAAGTAAAAAATGGTGGCTTATGTCATGTGAGAGTCGGCTTACAGTGCCAATAGGTTGTTGCTACCGTTTAAAGCAACTGTGAGGCATCAGCCCACAATGAGACGTCAGCATCACCTCGCGTTGGTGCCACAACTGTGAGGCGTCAGCCCACAATGATGCGTTAGCCCATCACCTGGCATTGGTGCCACAACTGTGAGGCATCAGCCCACAATGAGGCATCAGCCCATCACCTGGCATTGGTGCCACAACTGTGAGGCGTCAGCCCACAATGAGGCGTCAGCCCATTACCTGGCGTTGGTGCCACAACTGTGAAGCGTCAGCCCACAATGAGGCGCCAGCCCATCACCTGGCGTTGGTGCCCCAATAGGTTGTTGCTACCTTCTAAGGCAACGGTGAGGCATCAGCCCACCATGAGTTTTTGGTTTTTTGAACCAAAATATAAATTGTCGATTCATTGGTTTCCAACTTATAACGGTCATGATTGACTATATTTTGGGTTATCACCCTTCTTGGTTTTTGACTTAGGTCACCAATTCATACCGGCGCACGCTTGGATTTTTTGAATTATAACTTGTGTTGTTTCCATAACATAGAGTTATCTAATTTGGCTTTGACAAAAGCATAATATGAACATATGACATGGTCATAGGGTTTTTTACCCTAGTTCATTTTTTGACTTGTATGTTACCAGAACATTTTGATCGCATGAAATATCAGGGATCGAACCATATATTTTGATTGGAGTAAACATGCATTATGATATTTCTGATCGAAACAAGTTTGAGACAAACATGCACAAAGGCATGGCACATCACAGTTTTAAACTGGCCTATTACAAGGCTATGATGAGCCGGCAGAAGAATGGAGTTTTTTGAAACTGCATTGAAGAGCCGTTGTGCCTTCAGTTACCATCATTGTGGCGAGTTGATGACTTTGGGTCATCCCTCTCCGGCTCTTCTTCCACATTCATATGAAGATCAGGTGTTGTCCAGTTGATGCCAGTTAAGGCTTCAAAAAAAGCTTCATCATTGATAATTTGAGATGGATCAACATTAGGAGCAAAGGTGTGCTTACGAGCCGGGGGAGTAAGATCCATGATGTCGTAAGCCGGGTTTTTTGCCTTAACATTTTCCATATTATAATATGCCTGATATCTGGATAGGTCAGTTTCTTTGGCAAGTTTGCATGCTAAAGGACGCATCTCCTTCACGCATTTGGCAAAGTCTACCTCACTAAAAGCAGTCCCGTCTTCCTTCAAGCATGGACAACCAGTGGCCATTTCTGCCGGGTCAAGTTCCGCTTGCCACGCCTTGGCACGGCTGAGAGAAATAATGGCGCCAGATCGGGCAACTGATAATTTAATTTCTACTAACTTCTGCGGCATCACAGACAGCTTGGCTAGCACATCTTTTAGGAGTGTGGGCGGATCTTTCCCGTTGGAGAAAGCAATAAGGGCCCGTTGAGTGCCGTTGTAAAGTTGTTCTACGAGCGAATACACGGCCTTCAATTTGAGTAGCATATCTGAGCCAAGGTTGGAGCTTCTACGACCTATTTTGGAAAGGTTACATATAAGTCGCCAGGGGGATTATAATAATATCATATGAGGAATTTTGTACTCAATGGATACTTACCAAATATGACAGTTGTTATTTGACTAATATGGCATTTTAAGCCGGACAGCTCTGCAGTGGTATCTTTCAGTAAAGCTTCAGCAGTCTCTGCCCTTTGCGATAATTGTGTCTTCTCTTCTTCCCAGGCGGCTCTCTCATTAGCAAAGCTAGTTTTCAACTTCTCATTTTCATCCAAGCTAAGCTTAAACTTGGAGTCAGCCTTTTGCGTTTCAGTTTCATGATGTTTAAGCATCTCTTTCAGCTCAACTATTTGAGAGTGGGCCGAGTTTAAAGCATCCTGCAACTGAAGATACAAAGATTACAAGGTTATTGGATGGCAGTCATGCAAGTCCCAAGCACATTGCAAGCAATACACTTGGCATTTGGGGGCTAATGTGTCAGCAAGTTTTTATCAAATTCATATTTTGGAAGGCCCGACTCATCTTCATTAGATAAGTCGGCCCTTGGGGACTAATGTGTCAGCAAGTTTTCTTAAAGGATATATTTCTGAAGACCCGACTCATCTTAAGATAAGCCGACCTTTGAGGGTCATGGCAGGTTCTATTGTGCAAATCAATTATTGAAGAACCGGCTCATCTTCATTAGATAAGCCGGCCCTTGGGGGCTATGACCTGAAGTTCAAATACAGATAAATCGCTAAGTCTTGTCCATACTAAATGTGACATTTTTCCTATGAATAAGATTTGGGGGTTGAGTAACTATGCATGCATGAGGCAAATTAGTCATACCTCATATTTTTGCCGCATCCGCTTGACCAAGTCAGCTTCTAGATCACGACTGGTGTGCAGACGGCTCAGGTAGCTACAGTATAATTCATTCACATCCAATAATGCATAACTTGCAAGATCAGTCTTGGACTTAGCTTTTTCAGGGGCAAAAAGTTCATCCTTGGCAGAGTGTTTGGCAAGGATTATGGGTGCTCAAGGAGGTTTAAAAACGGATCCTGTAATGAGACATCATCAGTCTGGCCTTCGGCGGAATTCTTAACGAGAGAATTAGGGTCAGTACTTGGCGGGTCAGTGGTATTTGTCTGGTCATTTTTAGCAATGGCAAACATAACAATTTCAAGAGGCGGCTCGTCTTGTTGTTTTTCAGGGCCTTCAGGATTTTTGGCGAGTAATTCATCAACCTCTGAAGTTTGTTTCTCTTCAGCAGCCTTAGAAGACCCGACCACCTTTTGCTTTTTGCCCAACTTGGCTTTGGCCATGCAAAGAAAGTGATCAAAATTACTATGAGTAAACAGAAGGCAGATCAACTCAACAAATAGTGGTACTTACGTCATGTTAACCACGAAGGTAGTGAACTATGTGGCAGTAGACTCGCCAGAGGAGTTGGAAGATTCCTAATAGACCGAGATAGAAGGGTTAAGAGGCTGTCGAATGAGGCCGGCTCGCACAAAGGGTAAAGTGGGATGATGAGGCACCTATTGTCGGCATTTGTGACCCGCCGGAATGTTTGGTGAGCCGGCCACGAGTTCTTCTTGGCAGCTACTCCGTGTACTACACATAGACTCGTGTTGCTGTTTCTTCAAAAGAAAATTGGGATCCAAATAAGCAAGAGGATGGGAAAATCTTACTTTCCTGATGACCTGCCGTTCTTTCTTTCCTGGCAAGGTTTATGCGTCGAAGGAGACAGTGATTATGTCAGCAACATCGGCACGACTAGCATCCGCTTCTTCCTAAAGTAAATCGACATCAATAAGTTGTATAAAAAGGGTACCAAGTGAGTCAAGCTCTACCTCTGACTCATCCAGTGCAGACATCTCCTGAGTTGCAGTCTTCTTGGGGCGACCCAGGCCATGACCAGATGTTTTATTCCTCTTAAGAGGAGCAGCGGTAGTTGGCAATCTTTTCTCCCAGAAGGAGGAGTTGGCATGTTTACATATGGAGATAAGTATTTGATACATGGAAGGTTAATAAAAAGATGAAGTTTTTAAGCACTTACAGCCGATGTCGGGTTAAGAATGTAGAAAGGAGCCAGACCGGTCTTACAAGAATTTTCAAACGGCTCGCCAAGAAGTTACTTGATAGTGTCATTAATCTCCTCTTCAGTAAGCTCTGTGGAGTTATAACATTGAGGATCGTTGGGCTGCCCGGTATATTCACACATTAAACCAGAGCGCAGGCTTAAGGAAAAAATCCTCCACGTCACCCAGCAACGAACCAGATCGACCCCGGTTAATCTGTTGGCAACCAGAGCTCGAATTTTTGATAAAACGAAAGCAAAAGGAATCCGCTCTTCCGTAGTTAATTTATTTGGAAGCGGGGTGTTGGTCATGAGCCGGGTTGGGCGGAAACCCGGTAGAGGATTTTCACCTTCTGGAGAAGTATCCTTGCAATAAAACCAAGTCAAATTCCAGTCCTTCGGGTGACTCGTTAGAACAGCTGTTGGAAAGACTATGTCCCTCCACCTTTGAATAGAAACACCTCCAAGTTCGAGGCTGGGGCCGTCGGTCATTTTACTCTGGCGGTTGATATAATGATAGTCTCGGAATAAATCAACAGATGCTTCTTCAACAAGATACACTTCACAAAAAACTTGGAAGTTGCATGTTTGAAACAGAATTTGGGACAGTGTCTTATGGGTGAAGATTGTAATAATGAAGAACATCTCAAAACAATTTTGAGCCGGGAGGTGCGAAACTACGAAGCATATGATCAGTGAAAACTATGACTTCATCATCCTTGGGTATAGGAGTGCACTCAGAGCCCGGGACCCGCCAGTTGATAACCTCCTTGGCGGCTAAGATACCCATGCTTACAAAATCATTGAGAGACTCCTCACTGACATGAGAGACGACCCAATCACAGATGGTTCGAGCCTTAGTCATTGAAGCTTTAGTCACAGTGAGCCGGAAAATGACCAAGCTATGGATAAGAAGAAACTACAATAAGTTCAAGCGTAGGCAGTACAAGGATAATTTTCCAAGTTTTAAGCCGACCAGAGGCTGGCGGGTCAAAGGAGCATTTTATGAGTCGCCACAATTTTGCAAGTGTTGAGCCAGCTAGAGGCTGGCGGGTCATTTAATCAACTGGCTATGAGAATGTACAGGGACGAAATCCAGCTATACTATACAAACAGTTTTCATAGACTACAACTTTATTTATGGATCTACGACACTTTCAGAAAAGAAAATTATTCGTAAACCTAAGGTGGCAGAGGACGAACCAGTACATTAAAGATGAATCTTCCAGGGCCAGGATATATCTATGATAAGATTGAGGATGCTGAAAACTACGGCTGCACGACTTCGGTGTTGTGTCGAAGTGTCTAGCTAGGCGGCATGTATGATAAACTGCCAGCGGACGAACTATGAACTGATGATGAATGATGAACAAAGAAACCCTAATGCAGATGGGAAGGAAAAGGAAATGAGTAGCTGGCGAGGCTGATGGATAGCAAAGAGGTGTTGTGGTTCTCTGGTCCGTTCAGGTCGATGCAGCGGCCAGGCTGATGCAGACGATGAGGATGAACGACGGTGGTGCAGAGCTCGAAGAGCAGTGGACGGCGCGAGGAAGACGAAAGGAGATGGGGGTAAAAGGTGAAAAGGGCCCCACTCGTGCCTATTTATAAATAGGCAAAATAGAGAGTGAAATGGCAGGCATGTAAATCGAGGAGGTGGAATCATTATCTTAGCAGCAAAAATACCTCGATTTTTGGAGCGGACAATTAATACAAAAGATCCGTTATGATATCTTCGGGTTTCTTTCAGTTGGAGATATGACGTCATGGCGGGTTATCAGATTTACTAGGTCAAATGGTGAGAAGATGCAACAAACTCGCCAGTCAAAGGTGGAAGATTAATATGAACAAGTTCAAACCAACATGGGGCCTAATGTTGGGGATATAATCCCACGGTATGACCCGCCTAGGTGGGGCCGGGTGATACCTTTGGTGAGTCAACAAAGAAGGCCCATGAAGGCCTGGCAAGGCAAGATGAGGAAGCCAGAGGCGACTTACAAGCTGGCCTATTAGGTGCCCATGATCCGGGAATAGTGATGGCTTCTCGCCCCTCGTTGGTTACCCCAAGTGGAAGGTTGAGATGTAGCATAGCGACAAATTTCCCTTGGCAAAGATACCAAGGATCGAATCCCGTGAGACTCCGAGGGTCGACAAGTAGGTGTCAACGGCGCCAGAAACTTAGCGGTTGACGGGACCTGCACACAGATACAGATAACTTTGCTCCCAACGAGTACAGAGAGGTTGTCAATCCCTCCGGCCTTGTTGTTTACAAAGGATCAAACACAAGAGATAATAATAATAGCTATGACTGCAACTAGGAAATAAAAATAGGAAGTAAATAGAAGGTGTGATCAGCGGTGGTAATATGGACCGGGGTCCCATGATGTTCACTAGTGATGTCTCTCTCCCAAAAGACGATAAAACAGCAAAGCGAGGTAAACAAATTACAGCTGGGCAATTGACAGGATTATGTGCGCAAACCAATGCTAACTATGCTGCAAAGAAAGGTAGAGGCTCAAAAGCATGGGCGGTACGCCAAGGCAAGTAGACCGAAATCCATCTGCATCTACTACTAATCATCCACCTTGAGATATCTATCCAGAACATCTCGCTGGTATTAAGTTGCGAATCCCACCCAAAGTGTAAACTCAAAGCAACAAACAACTGCATTAAAAGAACTTTGCGTAAAGTAAACAATCCTTGCACCCGCAAGTACAAGCACCGTTGTTTTCTCCCTTGTGGCAACAGCACATCCCCTAGACTCATGTTTCTGTCACTCAAGCTAGTCATCAGGGGGCATGAACCCACAATCAAGCATAACGCTCCCTCTTGGAGTTACTACCTACTACTTGGCCAAAGCAATAAACAGCAACGGAGAACATGCAAGAATTACTCAAGAACAAAGATATAAAAGAGGTGAATCAAATATATTACTCAAACACAATCTGAACATAGTCTCATAATCCATCAGATCCCAGCAAACTCAGCAAAGCAACAGCAGAAAGATAACATATGTGCCTCGATCATGTAGGGCAGCTCACGAGGTCTAAACCATGAAGAGCAGAGAGGGGAGGAGAACATCACATAGCTACTGATCATGGACCCATGGTCCAAGGTGGACTACTCACGACTCATCCGGGAAGCGTCCATGGTGGTGGAGAAGCTCCCGGTGGTGGTTCTCCCCTCCGGCAGGGTGCCAGGAAGAGTTCTCCTGATGCTCCCGATCTTGGAAGCGCTGCGGCGGCGGAACAGAGGCGAGATCGCGAAAAAGGGTTCTGTCCTCGAGGGTTTCGGGACGAGAGGGATATATAGGCGAACGGGGGCAGCCAGAGGCGGAGCAGGGGCCCCAGGCGCCCCCCTGGCGCGGCCAGGGGTGGGGCCGCGCCAGGTGGCCGCCTGGGCCTCCCCTGGCTCCCCTCTGGCCCATCTTTGGTTCTTCGCGAAGCTTCCTGTACGCTGATTTTTCCTATATTTTTCCTGGAATTTTTGGAGCACTTTTAATATGGGGGAAACCTGAAATAGAAAAACAGCAGAAAACAGGAACTGGCACTGTGGTGCACTGAGTTAATAGGTTAGTCCAAATATGATCAAAAGTGTATGGAAGTGCATCAATATCATAGCAATATCACACAAAAGAAGCATGGAGCAAGCAGAAATTATAGATACGTTTTGGACGTATCAACATCTTCAAGCTTAATTCCTGCTCGTCCTTGAGTAGGTAAATGATAACAAGCATAATTTCTGTGGTGACATGCTACCAACCATATAAGAACTTTTTAAGTAAAGCAATCAAGGCATGTAATTCAATTCAAGTCACAACAAGCAAGAGTCTATATTAGCATTGTAACAAGCAACATAAGAACATAAAGGTGCAAGAGCTCTCGCTGTCCGTGACTCGAATGTCTCCAAATGGTGTTTGCGTGCAAGAAAGGGGATAGGGATATACGAGAGAGTAAAACATAGTTTTTGTATTGTTGAGAACTTAATCTACTAAAGTTTCACACTTGGACTTCTTGGAATCTTATCTTGACTCATCCCCAGACCACTAGCCAGGTACAAGTCAAAATGATCCACTCCCTTTCGATATTTTGAGCACTCATGCAATGGATGAGCGTAAGCAAGAAAGTTGACACTTAGGATGGCAAAGAGAGAAAAATGATGAAGGGGGAAGACAAAAAAAGGTGTGAAAGGCTCACATCAATGAGGACAATCATAGGCGAGAGAAGCCAAATGATAGATATGATGTGAGGAGTAGGGATTGCCATGCAACGGATGCACATATGAGCTAAGGTAAGCTCTCCAATGGAAGTAGTGGGGGTGCCTCCAACTTGCTTGCTCAAGAAGACCTAGAGCTCTTTTGAGGAGGCTCATCATTGGAATATACAAGCCAAGTTCTATAGTGTGAAGGTCCCCACATAGCTATATGCATGAATGATAATCTCTATGGAGTACAAGGTATAAGATGAAGTACGAGTGTGGATCTCTCAAAAGGAATAGTAGTGTGCCCCCTTCTCTCTTTTTATTTATTTTTCTCTTTTTTCTCTTTTTTTTTATTTTTTTGTGGCCTCAATGGCTCTTTCTATTTAACTCTCATTTGTCCTCTTTGGGATCTTTTGATTTTGTCCTCTTTGGGATCTTTTCCTCACTTTAGGGGCAACACTCTATATATTACAAGAAGTATAGAAGATCTTTCACACTTTACAAAAGTACTCAACATAAACAAAATGAAACTATCATGATGTATGCAAATGTATGCCTCTGCCGGTGTAGCAGGATATGCAATGATACTAGCGCGTCATGTAGCAATGATTAGGGCAAGGCCCAACTAGCATGCGGCTCATCGATCAAGCAAAAAGCATGTATGACATGAAGATCAAGTCATGAGAAGATGGATGTTGCATGGCAATGTATCTCGGAAAGGCTATGGAAATGCCTTGATAGGTAGGTATGGTGGCTGTTTTGAGGAAGGATATAATGAGGCTTATGATGACAAAGCGTATCGTGCCAAGGATTTGGATGCACCGGCGAAGTATGCGCCAACTCTCGAGGTGAGAAAGGGCAATGCACGGTACCGAAGAGGCTAGAAAAATATGGGTAGGTGAAAGTGTCAACTTTCGAATACTCACATTAGTCCGAAGAACTCATGCACTTATTATCGGTAACTCTCAATATAATTAGGAGGTTCACAAAGAGACAAGTACCCCGAGGAGGAGTGTATGGGGGTTTGGTTATCCTTGCGCATCCTCGACTCATGGTACGTGAGTGTACTCTAATATTCGATCCCTCCAAAGATTAGTGATCCATCTAGTAGCTAAAGTTCTCAACTATTTTGTAGGTTTTCGAAAATAAACACGGATTGCCCAAAATACGACATCTATCACTAATAGGCTAAAGCTCTTGACACCAAAAGTTCAGACATTACTCATGGCAATACCTCAAAACTATTGCAAGTTACTACTAAAATTAAATAGCAACCTCAATTACCTACTTTAAGTTAAGACACACAACTCAGTGCAACAGGCAAACTCTCTTAACAAGATAAACATGAAAACTCAAGAGAGTTCAGCAACCAACTAAACCAAAGCTCTTTAAAAAGAAAAGCATGAAAACTAAGAGCTAAACATGACAGCAGCTATGGAAAGACAAAGAACACACACAGCAAAGATAAGCATGAAAATCCTATGTTGTGTTCTAGGTTGAAGTGGAGCGTGTTTCTCTCCCACACAAAGAAAGCTGGGTTCTAACTTGTTATGAACAACAAGCAAAGCTAAAGAAAACTAAAAAAAGAAACTAAGAGAAAGACGCTCCAAGCATAGCACATAACGCATGAAGTGAAAAAATATAGTGGAACGAAAGACGAACTGATAATTGTTGATGGAGAAGGGCATGCATGGGGGCATCCCCAAGCTTAGACGCTTGAGTCTTCTTGAATATTTCTTGGGGGTGCACGGGGCATCCCCAAGCTTGAGCGTTTGACCCTCCTGAATCTTCTTTTATCATCTTCCCTCGCACACTTGAAAACTCCCTTCATACATAACTCATCATAATCTGATTAGCGAGGTTAGTACCCACAATAAAATATTTTTTCCCTACTGGAAATAAAGATAATCTTGAAGAGCTACTGTTTCTCAAGATTGCCAAAAGGTTTTTGCAAAGAAAAAGCAAGCTCAAGGTTTGCAAAACGAAGAAAAGGCAAAACAGGACAGAATCTGTGAAAAACAGACCAGCAGGTAGTAAATAATTTTTCGGGGCACTTCTGCAACTCAAATAAAAAAACCTCAGAACAGACGCTCGAAAGCCAATTGTATAGAGCACGCTGTCAAAAAAATTCAGATCAAAAAGATGATCTGGTGATTTTATTCAAATTTTTCTGTCCAAGGACAGAATCTGTTTTCTGGACAGCATGTCACAACTTTTGAACTTTCTTGCAATCAGAGGCTAAACTTGGCACAAAGCTGAAAAGAAAAGATACAATGATGATGCTACTATAGTAACAAACATCAAGACACAACAAAAGCAAAATAAAACCTAATTCGTTGTGGGCTGCCTCCCAAAAGCGCTTTCTTTTATGCCTTTAAGCTAGGCATGATGCAAAAAGAGAAGATCAAGTTTTATCAAGAGTAAGAGAATAGCTAGCCCGTGTAACGGACTCAAAAGGCAATTTAATCTTCTTTCTAGGGAAGTGTTCCATCCCTTTCTTGAGAGGGAATTAGAATTTTATATTCCCCTCTTTCATGTCAATGATAGCACCAACGGTGCGAAGAAAGGGACGTCCCAAAATAATTGGACATGAAGGTTCACATTCAATATCCATAATAGTAAAATCAGCGGGAACATAATTGTCATTGACAATGATAAGAACATCATCGATCTTCCCCAAAGGTTTCTTGACGGAAGAATCAACAAGACGAACACCAAAAGAACAAGGATCAAAAGGTTTCAATTCAAACATATCGTACATTCTTTTGGGCATAACGGAGGTACTAGCTCCAACATCACATAAAGCATAGCAAGAGAAGTTATTCAACTTAATTTTAATCATAGGATCCCAACTATCTTCTAGCTTTCTAGGTATGGAGGCTTCTACCCTAAGCTTCTCCTCCCTAGCTTTGATAAGAGCAGTAGTGATATGCTCCATGAAGGAAAGATTAAGTGTGCTAGTGTGGGGATCTCTAGACATCTTGTGAAGAAAACCAATAACTTCAGAAAGGGTGCAATTATCAAAATCAAGGTCACTACTATCAAGTAAGGTGGTAGTGGTGTCCTTTAGGCTCACTTTTTTGGTAGCTTCTATGGTTATAGGAGTTTCTTCTTCTACGGTTGAGGTCATAGCATCACCATTAATAGGTCCAATGGGACTAGGAGTGCATTGGGTGCTAAGAGTTTGGATATCCTCAACAACTTGGATAGTAGCAACAGTGTGGTGGGTAGGAAGGCTCTTAATTCTATCTTCTTCCTCCTTTTCTCTAGCCCATCTCTCTTTAAGTTTAGCCATCATCCTAATGTTTTCATTAATTTGCACTTGAATAGCATTCATAGGAGTGGTCTTCCTCTCCTCAAGAGGAGAAGTTCTAATTTTAAGCAACTCTACCTCATGGGCTAAATTGTCTACCTTTGAAGAGAGATTATCTAGTTTGTCTAGTTTTTATTCTACACTCTTATTGAAGGCCTTTTGGGTAGTGATGAAGTCTTTAAGCATAATCTCTAGTTCAGAAGTGGAGTTCTTGGTGCTAGGATACGCATTGTTGTTCCCATAGGAATTAGAGGGGAACGGTCTAGGGTTGCTACCAAAATTACTCCTATAAGCATTGTTATTGAAATTGTTTCTAGAGATAAAGTTCACATCTACTTGATCTTGAGCAATCAAAGAATTTAAAGGAACATCATGAGGATCAATAGAATATTGCTTGGAAAGTAGAGACATGATCAAGTCAACTTTTTCATTTAGGGAGGAAATCTCCTCGACAGAGTTTACCTTCCTACCTGTTGGAGCGCGTTCGGTGTGCCATTGGGAATAATTGGTCATCATCTCGTCGAGAAGTTTCGTGGCAGCACCAAGTGTAGTTGACATAAAGGTTCCTCCCGCGGCCGAATCTAACAAGTTCCATGAGGTAAGGTTCAAGCCTGCATAAAAAGTTTGGATAACCATCCAAGTAGTCAAACCATGAGTAGGGCAGTTCTTGACAAGAGATTTCATGCGTTCCCAAGCTTGGGCAACGTGTTCATTATCCAATTGTTTAAAATTCATTATGTTACTCCTTAATTGGATAATTTTAGCAGGGGGGTAGTACTTCCCAATAAAGGCATCCTTGCACTTGTCCCAAGAATCTATACTATTCCTAGGCAAGGATTGAAACCAGATTTTAGCTCCTCCTCTCAAGGAGAAAGGAAAAAGCTTAAGCTTAACAATATCACCATCTACTTCTTTGTACTTTTGCATATCACAGAGCTCAACAAAATTATTTAAGTGCAAAGCAGCATCATCTCCAGCACCGAAGAATTGATCTTTCATAACTAGGTTTAGCAGAGCAGGTTTAATCTCATAAGAAGGTGCTGAAGTGGCAGGTGTAGCAATAGGCGTGCAGATAAAGTCATTGTTGTTATGACTAGTGAAGTCACACAACTTGGTGTTCTCGGTGGAACCCATAGCAGCAGCAAGCAAGATAACTATTTTTGTGATTTTTGGTAAGGGACATTAAAGCAAAAACTGCAAGGTAAACTAACAAGACTAAAAAGCAAAGATAAAAGATAGCGTGCAACTCCCCTATCTTGAAGAGTGGAGTCCCGGGCAACGGCGCCAGAAACTTGCTTGATGGCTTCTCGCCCCTCGTTGGTTACCCCAAGTGGAAGGTTGAGATGTAGCGTAGCGGCAAATTTCCCTTGGCAAAGATACCAAGGATCGAATCCCGTGAGACTCCGAGGGTCGACAAGTAGGTGTCAACGGCGCCAGAAACTTAGCGGTTGACGGGACCTGCACACAGATACAGATAACTTTGCTCCCAACGAGTACAGAGAGCTTGTCAATCCCTCCGGCCTTGTTGTTTACAAAGGATCAAACACAAGAGATAATAATAATAGCTATGACTGCAACTAGGAAATAAAAACAGGAAGTAAATAGAAGGTGTGATCAGCGGTGGTAATATGGACCGGGGTCCCATGATGTTCACTAGTGATGTCTCTCTCCCAAAAGACGATAAAACAGCAAAGCGAGGTAAACAAATTACAGCTGGGCAATTGACAGGATTATGTGCGCAAACCAATGCTAACTATGCTGCAAAGAAAGGTAGAGGCTCAAAAGCATGGGCGTTACGCCAAGGCAAGTAGACCGAAATCTATCTGCATCTACTACAAATCATCCACCTTGAGATATCTATCCAGAACATCTCGCTGGTATTAAGTTGCGAATCCCACCCAAAGTGTAAACTCAAAGCAACAGACAACTGCATTAAAAGAACTTTGCGTAAAGTAAACAATCCTTGCACCCGCAAGTACAAGCACCGTTGTTTTCTCCCTTGTGGCAACAACACATCCCCTAGACTCATGTTTCTATCACTCAAGCTAGTCATCAGGGGGCATGCACCCACAATCAAGCATAACGCTCCCTCTTGGAGTTACTACCTACTACTTGGCCAAAGCAATAAACAGCAACGGAGAACATGCAAGAATTACTCAAGAACAAAGATATAAAAGAGGTGAATCAAATATATTACTCAAACACAATCTGAACATAGTCTCATAATCCATCAGATCCCAGCAAACTCAGCAAAGCAACAGCAGAAAGATTACATATGTGCCTCGATCATATAGGGCAGCTCACGAGGTCTAAACCATGAAGAGCAAAGAGGGGAGGAGAACATCACATAGCTACTGATCATGGACCCATGGTCCAAGGTGGACTACTCACGACTCATCCGGGAAGCGTCCATGGTGGTGGAGAAGCTCCCGGTGGTGGTTCTCCCCTCCGGCAGGGTGCCGGGAAGAGTTCTCCTGATGCTCCCGATCTTGGAAGCGCTGCGGCGGCAGAACAGAGGCGAGATCGCGAAAAAGGGTTCTGTCCTCGAGGGTTTCGGGACGAGAGGGATATATAGGCAAAGGGGGGCAACCAGAGCGGAGCAGGGGCCCCAGGCGCCCCTCTGGCCCATCTTTGGTTCTTCGCGAAGCTTCCTGTACGCTGATTTTTCCTATATTTTTCCTGGAATTTTTGGAGCACTTTTAATATGGGGGAAACCTGAAATAGAAAAACAGCAGAAAACAGGAACTGGCACTGTGGTGCACTGAGTTAATAGGTTAGTCCAAATATGATCAAAAGTGTATGGAAGTGCATCAATATCATAGAAATATCACACAAAAGAAGCATGGAGCAAGCAGAAATTATAGATACGTTTTGGACGTATCAAATAGCCCAAGACCCGGAGGTGTAAGTCACCATGAGAAACGTGCCTTACAAGATAGGGCAATTTAGAGCCAGAGTCGATGATGTTATGTAAACCGGCTTGGACTCTTGTAAGCTGCCGGGCCTCGACATGTGTATATAAAGGCAAGACCCGGCGGCGGCTTAGGCCAAGAAAGGATCGATCGAGAGCTAGGTTAAGCAGATTCTGTCCCTGATAATCTAGAGTCAAGCAATACAACTAGAAGCGGGAGTAGGCCTTTACCTCCACCATGAGGGGCTGAACCTGGGCAATTTTCCTTGTGTCCTTTGTCACGCTCAACCCCTTCAAGCTAACTACATCGTGATGGCTCCACACCTAAGTCCTTTTGCTAGGACATCTGCCGTGATAAACCCACGACGGTGCCAAAAAATTACCTCAAATTAATAGTGCCATTATATTAAGGTGCAAAATAACAACATTACTTCTTTACCATGGTAGTACCAAAACAGTAGCACAAGAGCAGAGTCAACATGCATGATTGTTCTGGCAAACAGTAGTAGCAAAAAGGAACATACCTCGTCATGGGAACCATATCTGTAGTCAACGCCATCGTAGAAGGGATGGCACCAGTCACAAACATGGATGATTCAATTCATGCACCATTTTTGTGTGGTTCACCTAAAATGAAGCAATGTTTGCATCATGCAGTTAGTAAGTACTTGGTCCCATGAGCTGGCAGCTTCTTCTTTATTAGTTGCAATAAAATTGAGCAACATCAAGGTTGGTTGTGAAGCTCATGGAATGTGCAACTATAATTTGGATATCCTTTTGTGCAGTTCAACTAAGATCACGTGTCATGTTCGTGACACAAATATATGGAAAGTGCCATTGCGGTGACGGTGACAGCTAATTAACTGTTGGAGGAGATTACCTGCAGAGTTCCACGAGGTGAAATTTATATCTCTGTTTCCACAAAAAGGTGGAAAGGAGGGTGACTAACAAGTGATGAAGTATACATCAAATGAAAAAAAGCATGTTCCTTATCTTAATGGCAATCATACAATGACAGTAGCAATTTCTAAAGTAGCAGCATTGCTAGATATTAGTGTGCATTAAGATTAACTATGGAAACCGTTAAATACGACATTACTATAATGGTGACATTGCTTCATTTAACCAGCAACATTAGATTAACAGCTGATAGAGAGTTGGTATAAGGGCACAGGAGAGTATGCGGACCAGGACAGTTGCATTTCTGACGAAAAGAAGCAACTTACTTATTTTAATGGGGAATATAGTAGGACATGAAAAACAATGCCATTATTTCATATTACTGGAGGCATTACATTGAAAACCACATTGGTTTAGCGTGTCCTTACTTCAAGAGTGGTATTGCTACATTTTATGAGTGGCATTAGATTAGCCGGTCCTGGGGCAATAAACATCCAAGCAGGATATTTGGGTTCGTCCCATTTTCGTTCAGTATAGCCACCTTTTACTGTGTGAGGGCACCAAATATAGTGCTGGACATACTCTGTTGACCTGCGCCCCAGTCCCCACTTTCTTTCCTTTTCAACCAATAGATCAGTTCTATATTGAGTTTGTAATGCGTTTCCCTTTATTTCCCTCTTAGACCAAGAGACCGGTTAAATAGCCAGCCTATGCTACTTTTTGCCCCGTTCTTTCCTATTTCGACCAAGTCCTAGATTCAGGCTACAACCCCCCCCCCCTTCTTCCACTTTTGAACTAAGTATTAGATTCGACTCCATGAAGTGGTTTTACCTCTTAAGAGTAAAAATTTAGGTGGCTTTCATATAGCCGATCGATCCTATCTACTAGGGGGCTGAAAAGTAGAAAAAGATACACATGTAGCAACGTGAGGAGCTGGGGTAGTAGAGCAAGGCCAGTTTCAAAGGGAGTTATACCTGAGGGTCGCCCAGATGTGGCTAGGTGGGCGGCGCGAGGCCCAATCTTACCACGGTACATCAGTGAGGAAGAACGGGTCGGAGGCCCTCCCTAGCCGGCGCTGCGTGGGAGACAACGGCAAGACATGCTAATCAAGACGTGCTGGTAGTGGGTTAGAGCCGTCACCGACGTGACCGCGTGAACATTGCACCTTCCCCAGCGGAGGGGATCCAGTCGGATCTGTGACCATCGGTGAACAGAGAGAGAGTGTGGCCACCTATGTCGTGCTTAGATGTGGAGAGGACAAGAGTGTGTGAAGAGAGCAACCCTAGCAAGCAGGCGTGGAGGCTCCTACCTATATAATGGAGTAGTTTTCATTTATTTTTCTCCATCAAAACAATTTTCAAATTGAATATGTGCCAGGTTGCACTTTTTATTGTTCACTTATGGTCATGAGCCCTCGATTAATCGAACAACCACACGGGTCAAATTATCACGGGTGAAAATATAGAATGAACAATCCAAACTCATTTGAAATTGAGATGTGGATGTTAGCGTTTGAACACATTGCATCCATTGACAAAGTAGTTTGAATTTGAGGTAATGTGTGGCTTTTGCAATTCACATCTAAATGGAGGCACACCCTACATTTTTGTATGACCATGCATAGCTTACATTTCAAATAGCTACCTAGAGCTTGAAATGTATTTGTTTTCAACAAAAAGTGAAATCAAGATTTTGAAAATTCGTGATCTTAGCGTTTGTAAAAAAATGTCAAGGGACATCAATCTTTGTTCTGTTTTTGGACATAAACTATATGAAACCCTTTTTATAATGATCTGGTCTATCATGAATGCTTACATGTGGTACAAAGCACCTTTGATGAAAAATACATTGAGATTCGAAGACCACCAAACGACCAACTTCGGTTAGAACGAGTCGTCGACGCACTGCTATCGCTGCTATTCAACCGGTGTCGGCTTGACCTTGTCAATGATTGTCGATGAGTCTTCATGCACGTGCCCCTAAGGAGCAGTTGTGACGCCCGGATAATTAAGCTACAGTAATCCCCTTCTAATGGTGCTAGGTCCTCGGAATTAATTTGGTAAACCTCACTTTGATTCAAACCGAATTCAAATTCAAATTTAAAATAAAGTCAAATTATGGTATTATCAAACAGTAAGTTAAAAATGCTCAATAGGTTGCCAATATTCATTTGATAATTTCCATGTATTAATGAACATTTGATTGATGTTTGTAATACCACTCGATATGAAAATAGAACCCAAAACAACCCCATTAATTTATATTTATTTATGAAAAAAATCAAATCAATTCAAATTCTCACCAAACCTTTTTGTGACAGTACCAAAATTTACAATACTAATTATTGGACAGGTTTAATATTTTACAAAACTCAAATGCTATTAAGAATAAAAGCAAAACAGAACAAGTAAATAGGAAATAAGAAAAAGGAAAATAAAAAAAGGGAAGGAAAAGACTTAAAACCTACGGTATAGATGGGCCCTATGCAACTACTGTGTATCTGGCCCAGCCCACCCTGGCCTTTCTCCCACCTAAACGTACAGAGGAGGCAGTGGCCATGGCGTGGAGGCCATCCACGACCACCATGGCCGGATGGCCACCACGTGCCCCTCCCCAGCCCTACAAAAACGTCGAATAGAAACCCTAGAGCGCCCTCTTCCATTCCCCCCTCGATCCCCCATCGCCCCCCTTCTCTCTGGCTCGAATTCGAGCTCGAACAAATCGCGGTGACCGCTGCCTCGCCGTCGTTTCCGCGGCCACCGTCGTCGCCGTCATTCAGGATTACGTCCAGGAGGTTCGCCTCGCCCGTCCTCGTCCGTTCCGGGCAACGGAGCAAGCCGGGCCGCCTCGTACGCTCGCCATCGTCTTCTTCTTCGTCCCGTACGTCGTCGTCCGTCATCGATTACTGCCGTTCCAATCAACCCCGACTCTCCCCGACCTCACCATCGGCATCACAGTGAGCTGCTCCTCCCTACCCCCCTCGCCCCACTGTCAAGCCGTAGCCGTAGACCCGTGCCCGCCCGAGGCCGCCATGGCCGGAGTTCCGCGTTCGCACTCGCACAACCACTCCGGGCACTGCTCGCGTTGCTCCTCCTAACGCGGACTGACGCACGCGACCACGCACGCGCTCGTGCGCCCACACACGCCCACGCTTGCTCACTCCCTCCCTCCGTGCCTACCACCGCTCGACCGCTGCCGCTCCCGTGCCTCGCTTGACCGCGCTCACCGCGAGCTCCTAGCCGCCCCGGCCGCGCCTGCCGGCGCGTGCTGCGTCGCCACACGCGCCCAGGCCATGCCCCGCGCTGCTCTGCTGCGCTACTGCCGCACTGCTCTGCTGCGCTACTGCCGCGCTCCTCTGCTGCTGGCCTGCGGCGTTGCTGCTGCTCTTGCTGTCGCATGCTGGTGCCGCTGCAGCCGCGTCGCTCTGCTTGCTACTAGTGCCGCTGTGCACTGCTGTAAGCTGCTGCCGTTTGCTTGCTCTTGCCGCTGATTGCTACTAGGTGCTGCTGCTCACTTGCCTCTGCTACTACCGCACTTGGCCATGGCCGCGAAGTCCCCTGTATATGGCCGTATGCGTGGCTGGCCGGGCTATGTCCAGTGATGGCCCGGCCCTTGTTTAATTAGTTAGGTGTAGCTTAGCATCAATTTAGTGCTAATTGAGCCTTTTAGCAAATGACATGTGGGTCTCATCTAATTAGTCTAGATAAATCCATTTTAAAAATATTAAAACAGTGACATGTGGGCCACCGCCTGACCTTTGACTTGTCAAAGTTGACTTGGTCAATTCGGATTAACTAAATATATTAATTTCAGAATATTGTCTAAAACTTCGGAGAATCATATAAAATATTTAGTAACTCGGATGAAAATGTTTTATATATGAAAGTTGCTCAGAACGACGAGACGAATCCGAATACGCGGTCCGTTCGTCCGCCACACATCTCTATCATACCGAACAAGCAACATTCCCTCTCCGTTTCATCTGCCCGAAAATGCCTAACACCGGGAATACTTTCCCAGATGTTATTTCCTCTTCGCCTGTATCACCGAGCACTGCGTTATGTCACCTCTAGCACATGTATTTCCATGCTACGCTTTGTGATGCTTTGATTGCTCTGTTATTTATTATGTTCCCCCTCCGTTACTTCTTTCCGATAGACACCGGGACTGAGACTGCTGACGGTGCCACTGTGATCGGCGATGACCCCTCCTTCTTGCCAGAGCAACCAGGCAAGCCCCCCCTTTGATCACCAGATATCGCCTATTCTTCTCTCTACTGCTTGCATTAGAGTAGTGTAGCATGTTACCGTTCGGTTACTCCTATTCTGCTGCATAGCCTGTCATTGTTGCTACCACTGTTGATACCTTTACCTGTTATCCTAATGCTTAGTATAGGATGCTAGTACTCCATCAGTGGCCCTACACCCTTGTCCGTCTGCCCTGCTATTCTATCGGGCCGTGTTCACTTGGGTGTGATCACGGGTATATACTATATACATACTTTACATGATACATGATGTGACTAAAGTCGGGTCGGCTCATTGAGTACCCGCAAGTGATTCGATGTGGGGGCTGAAAGGACAGGTGGCTCCATCCAGGTAGTGGTGGGCCTAAGTTCCCGACGGCCCCCCGAGTGGATCTTTGTGGCGGAGCGACAGGGGCAGGTTGAGACACCCAGTCGAGAGGTGGCCTGGCCCTGGTCGTTGTCCGCGGTGATTTTCATAATAACACGCTTAACGAGTTTGGATATTTGATCTGAGTCTGGCCATTTGGTCTATACGCACTAACCAGCTGCGTGGGAACAGTTATGGGCACTCGACGTCGTGGTATCAGCCGAAGCCTTTTTGACGTCAGCGACTTAGCGGCGCGCGCCGGGTTGGACCGCGTAACGCAACTTCCTTAGTAATGGAGGTTGCTAGGTCTGCTCACCGGCCGCGTACGCAACGTGCAGGTGTGCGTTGGGCGATGGGCCCGGACCCCTGCGCGCCTAGGACTTAGACCGGCGTGCTGACCTCTCTGTTGTGCTTAGGTAGGGCTGCGACGTGTTGATCTTCCGAGGCCGGGCATGACCCTGGAAAGTGTGTCCGGCCAAATGGGATCAAGCGTGCTGGGTTATGTGGTGCACCCCTGCAGGGAAGTTAATCTATTCGAATAGCCGTGTCCCTCGGTAAAAGGACGACCCGGAGTTGTATTCCGACCTCATGACAACTAGAACTGGATACTTAATAAAACACACCCTTATCAGTGCCAGATACAACTCAGTGGTTGCTCTCTCACAGGGTGATGTGCGGGAGGATCGCCGAGTAGGATTATGCTATACGATGTTACTTGGTGAACTTACCATCTATTTCCCTTCTACTGCTTCAAGACGGAGGCTGCGAGACACGAGGATACTTGTTACTTCCATATATTCTCTTTTACTGCTGCAAGATGGAGGTGGCCAGAAGCGTAGTCTTCGATTGGATTAGCTACCCCCCCCCTCTTTCTGCTTTCTGCAGTTCAGTCCACATATATTACCCCTTTACACAGATATCATTGCATATGTAGTGTAGGTCCTTGCTTGCGAGTACTTTGGATGAGTACTCACGGTTGCTTTTCTCCCCCTTTTCCCCTCTTGTTCCTTCTTCTCGGATGATGCAACCAGATTGATGGAGTCTAGGAGCCAGAAGATCCCGATGATGTTTCTACATGGAGTTCGGTTTCGAGGAGTAGTTAGGAGGTCCCAGGCAGGAGGCCTTGCCCTTTTCGATCGTTGCTATTTTTGTGCTAGCCTTCTTAAGGCATGCTTGCTTAACTTATGTCTGTACTCAGATATTTCTGCTTCCGCTGACTCTTGTGTTCTTCGAGCATTTGTATTCGAGCCCTCGAGGCCCCTGGCTTGTAATATAAAGCTTGTATTATTTTAATTTGTGTCTAGAGTTGTGTTGTGATATCTTCCAGTGAGTCCCTGATCTTGGTCGTACACATTTGTGTGCATGATTAGTGTACGGACAAATCGGGGGCGTCACAAGTTGGTATCAGAGCCGACTGCCTGTAGGAATCCCCCTTTCCAACTCCTTGGCCGAAGTTGAGTCTAGTCTTTGAAAAACAAATTTACTAACTTGTTGTGTGGCTTACGGGCCCACAACACCAATGGGTGGTATTAGGATCTTTTACTCCTCGTCTATACTCTGGGACTCTTATCTCTCTTCTATTCGGGATAAATGAATTTTGCTAAATCTAACATTAGGATCTCGTTATCACTTTCACCCGGAGAGCACCTTATGATCGATGATCGTCTGCTGCACCAGAAGACCCTGAAGATACTCTCCGTTGTTAACCCGAGAACTTGTGTTCATCGCCTTTGCAAATCACTATCACCGATATATCCTTGTGGATATCTGCATGCACTGGTCATTCTCATGATCATTCCTCGTCGCTCTTGTTGTTACAAGATGCCCCGAAATATTCCCCTTTGTCTCGAGAATCCTTTGAGTTTACTGTCTTGCAGTTTTATTTCGCATGAAAACCCTCACGGTTATTTCCTAACATTTATCGAGGACCCGTTCTCCTTGATTGTTCATATGTCTCCCAAAAATTCTTCGGAATACTTTTCGATGTTTCGAAAATCCTCTGCAGGCTGTTACTCTTGAAATTCTTGCCTGCTTGCATTATGGTTAATTCCATATGACTAGTAGTCTTCGTTAACATCCCTTGTCTTAGCCATTTTGAGCCTATTGATTCAAACTGTGCATATGCACGCAGTCATCGGTTATCCTTTTTGACATTATCCTTCCGACTCACACGTCATTCCAGACATGAGTTGGTTCTCGGTAATTCAATCCTTTATTGATTGTCTGACTTAGTGTTTTCAACTTAAACATCCTTGATCAGAGTGTTTGCTTCTGATCCTTCGTATTGAAAACCATAATTTCCTTCTATTTAAGCATCAAACAAATCAAGTGATTCTTGAATCTGATGCCTTTGCATTCTTTCTTCCTCTGAGTGAGTACCGATACCCACATCAGCTCCGTTGTGGATCGCTTGATCCGTTGTTGGATTGTTATCCGACAGTGTCCTTCATATTCAATCACCTTGTGAGTTCTTCCCCTGATACATAATGCCTTTGGTAAAATGTATCCTCTGCTTGGCCAACCATGCTCTGCTTTCGAGCTTGAGTATTTACTTTTGGAACTTGTGGTATATGTTACTAAGATGCCCGATGGGTTTAACCTATGCCTTCCCCTAATCCGTGAGAACCCGAAAGTTTTCACAAGTCATACTCTTCCGGTGTTCAACAAAATAAAATTCCAACACTACAGTTTTATCAAATCGAGAGGTGAATGAAATGATATGCATTAAAGAAGTGGGAGTCGACCTTGAACTTTGTGTTCATGCCCATGAAAATAATGTAGACCGTCTCTGGAGCTTCTTGCAAAATGATTTTTCATCTAAATAATTCTTTCGGTATCAATAAATTTGATCCCTTGCAGTTATGGTTCCGACCATGCTGTCCTTATTCAATATATCTGGAATAAATCCATTCCAGTGCCTCGTCTATTTTTGGCAAGGTTGAAGTATCTACTGTCATAGGTCAATGACCCGGTTCTACTTCTATCATGTTCTACCTTCGAGTATTACCCCATGTTATCTCGAAGATGTCTTGTCATTGCAACACATCTTACTAACTTTGTTGAAGTAATGTCTTTCCTTGTCGTAATCACTCTACGAGTTCTGGGTTGTTGTCAACCGAGGACATCGACTAGTGAAATTATTCCGCACTACAAATCGAATACCCCAAGTATTTTTTACTAGGAAATCCTGAACTCAATCTAGTCATTCCTAGACTATTGGCTGCATCCTGGTCTTGCTATCTTTGACTGTGATACCTCATCCTTCACTGGTGCACGAATTCTTCAGTGCGTGAGCACGACTTACGTCGGGCTTTCAACATCATGTTGCTTGTCTCGAAAGGCAACGATGGATCCGAGCTTGCATCTTATATATTGATCCTATAACTTGCCACTTCGTCATTCCCTTGCTTGTTGCCGTTGTTGTTTGATTGCATCCTCTTGAAACCTCCCGACAAATGTGTCGTGATCACCTTCAACACTTTGACTTCTTCTGAGACGTCAACGGAGTTTATGATGAGAAATACCCTCCTTACCCTCGATGATTTCTATTATCATCGACAACACCCTTGACTTCCTTTCATCGCGAGCTTGTCCACGTTATGATTAAAACTTACTCTCCAACTTGTAATTTGTTCTATCTTGAAGTATTACCATCTTTTAGGTCGAGAATGTTGTGGGGATTGCTCCACCTCTTATAAATTCTCGGTATGATGCTACTTCTCACCATCACCATTCTTCCTTGGTCCCCGTGTTGTTTTTAACCGGGATACCAATATGCTAACAATGCTGCTTGAGTACTATACTTCTATCAACCCTATTGCTATGAAGTTAACGATCGATAGTTCGTTCTTAGACTGTTGGTTATTGAATCATCACTTTAACATTGATCTTGCTGCCTAAGGTCATATTTCGGTCACACCTTTCAACTAATAATTAATGGTGTATGTTTTCCTCGAGCATACAACATTATTATATCATTTGAATTAACAAGTGTCATCTTCTTGTTCACATTATTGTGGAAATCCCTCCGTTTGGAATACTCGATGAATTGTCGTTGACCGGATCAGCCACCTCCACCTCGTCTCCTTGGGTTAATGATGAACTATTTTTTTCGGGAACCATTCCCATAGTTCATTTCCCGAGAATCGTGCAATGTCATTTCGTTGATTTGGGTTGCACCTTTCCTTCTCGAACATCCTGAGTTTAAGGTATCATGACACCAATCGGATCTGAATCTCGGTCAGATATGATGGTTGGGACAACTTTCCAGGAGTTATAAGGTTGGTCCTTTGATGACCCGATAATGTGATGTCATGCCTAGCACCCCAGGCTGGAGGACCTATCATTATAATTCTTGTTCGCAATGATAATCATTCTTCCAGGAGGAAATTATAAGACTTGTTCTATAAGTTGTTCCTGATGAATCCTTTGTGTATCTAAGTCCGACCTTTGCTTCAAGACCATGCCGATGCTATCTCGAAGCATGCCTGCGGTACTCCGATTTTTAGCAAGAGCATTTGAAGCCCAATGCTAAATGTTTCTTGGTCAGTTATCCGAACACCGTTGTATGGTAACGTCTTGAATAATCCTCGCCTCTTTATCTGAATGTTTGTGTACTTGCTCTCCTACCCTGTATGCCATGTTCTTCTTCTCCATGGGAAGGATATATTCCTAATAATTGTGTGTAATCACAATTTTCCTTTCCATTTGTTTGTTTAACCTTTCCTTGATCTACATGATCTAAGCAGTAATAATTCTCTGCTTATGTAAACACCTCGTTGTACAACTCTGTCAGTAAGACATTGATTCTATCGTTGATAACATTCCGGTAACCAGCGATGGATAAGAACTTTGCCTATTGGTCCGCCTCGTTTCAACGAGCGGGAAAAATGGTTCTCTTCGTTCCCCGTCCTTGGTTCTGACATTGATGCCGACATAGCTGACAAGCTATCCACTCACTTGCCTCCCTGTCGAGGCTGTGCAAGATGTCACCAACCTTCCTACTTTCAACCCACATGGTGGGCCCATAACCCACAAGTCCTCTGGATCGAAACCTGACTCTTCTTTACAACCCGGATTCTAATGTATCCTTTGCGCCTGGCTTCGTATGTGATTCACGAGCTAAATTCTATACCATTATTCATCCTGGAATCAAACCCCATGTTATTCTCGTTGATCAAGACCCCATTCCAGCTTCTGTTTAGGCATCAAATGACTGCTACCCGTTTGAAACTTTGGTACCATTGATTATTGCTCTAACGAATTCACTGAAATACTACGCGTAGGGTACTTCGTGTATCACTTTCTGAATTCACTGTCAGATGCACATACTTCGTGGAGATACGTTCCACCAAAGTTTTCCCCCTGGTCGCGTTCGTAGGACGATTGAGATCCCGAAGAAAGGATGACGACTTGATCACGATGACTTGAAGCACAGGAATGAAGACATCAACAAAAGGGATCAACCTCTTCGAAAGGGCAGCCAAAACCGAGAAGACTCGTTAGTTTTCGCTACCAGCACTTTCCCCCTTACTCCACCGCTTAAATCTCGGGACGAGATTTCTTGTAGTGGAGGAGAATTGTGACGCCCGGATAATTAAGCTACAGTAATCCCCTTCTAATGGTGCTAGGTCCTCGGAATTAATTTGGTAAACCTCACTTTGATTCAAACCGAATTCAAATTCAAATTTAAAATAAAGTCAAATTATGGTATTATCAAACAGTAAGTTAAAAATGCTCAATAGGTTGCAATATTCATTTGATAATTTCCATGTATTAATGAACATTTGATTGATGTTTGTAATACCACTCGATATGAAAATAGAACCCAAAACAACCCCATTAATTTATATTTATTTATGAAAAAAATCAAATCAATTCAAATTCTCACCAAACCTTTTTGTGACAGTACCAAAATTTACAATACTAATTATTGGACAGGTTTAATATTTTACAAAACTCAAATGCTATTAAGAATAAAAGCAAAACAGAACAAGTAAATAGGAAATAAGAAAAAGGAAAATAAAAAAATGGAAGGAAAAGACTTAAAACCTACGGTATAGATGGGCCCTATGCAACTACTGTGTATCTGGCCCAGCCCACCCTGGCCTTTCTCCCACCTAAACGTACAGAGGAGGCAGTGGCCATGGCGTGGAGGCCATCCACGACCACCATGGCCGGATGGCCACCACGTGCCCCTCCCCAGCCCTACAAAAACGTCGAACAGAAACCCTAGAGCGCCCTCTTCCATTCCCCCCTCGATCCCCCATCGCCCCCCTTCTCTCTGGCTCGAATTCGAGCTCGAACAAATCGCGGTGACCGCTGCCTCGCCGTCGTTTCCGCGGCCACCGTCGTCGCCGTCATTCAGGATTACGTCCAGGAGGTTCGCCTCGCCCGTCCTCGTCCGTTCCGGGCAACGGAGCAAGCCGGGCCGCCTCGTATGCTCGCCATCGTCTTCTTCTTCGTCCCGTACGTCGTCGTCCGTCATCGATTACTGCCGTTCCAATCAACCCCGACTCTCCCCGACCTCACCATCGGCATCACAGTGAGATGCTCCTCCCTACCCCCCTCGCCCCACTGTCAATCCGTAGCCGTAGACCCGTGCCCGCCCGAGGCCGCCATGGCCGGAGTTCCGTGTTCGCACTCGCACAACCACTCCGAGCACTGCTCGCGTTGCTCCTCCTAACGCGGCCTGACGCACGCGACCACGCACGCGCTCGTGCGCCCACACACGCCCACGCTTGCTCACTCCCTCCCTCCGTGCCTACCACCGCTCGACCGCTGCCGCTCCCGTGCCTCGCTTGACCGCGCTCACCGCGAGCTCCTAGCCGCCCCGGCCGCGCCTGCCGGTGCGTGCTGCGTCGCCACACGCGCCCAGGCCATGCCCCGCGCTGCTCTGCTGCGCTACTGCCGCACTGCTCTGCTGCGCTACTGCCGCGCTGCTCTGCTGCTGGCCTGCGGCGTTGCTGCTGCTCTTGCTGTCGCATGCTGGTGCCGCTGCAGCCGCGTCGCTCTGCTTGCTACTAGTGCCGCTGTGCACTGCTGTAAGCTGTTGCCGTTTGCTTGCTCTTGCCGCTGATTGCTACTAGGTGCTGCTGCTCACTTGCCTCTGCTACTACCGCACTTGGCCATGGCCGCGAAGGCCCCTGTATATGGCCGTATGCGTGGCTGGCCGGGCTATGTCCAGTGATGGCCCGGCCCTTGTTTAATTAGTTAGGTGTAGCTTAGCATCAATTTAGTGCTAATTGAGCCTTTTAGCAAATGACATGTGGGTCTCATCTAATTAGTCTAGATAAATCCATTTTAAAAATATTAAAACAGTGACATGTGGGCCACCGCCTGACCTTTGACTTGTCAAAGTTGACTTGGTCAATTCGGATTAACTAAATATATTAATTTCAGAATATTGTCTAAAACTTCGGAGAATCATATAAAATATTTAGTAACTCGGATGAAAATGTTTTATATATGAAAGTTGCTCAGAACGACGAGACGAATCCGAATACGCGGTCCGTTCGTCCGCCACACATCTCTATCATACCGAACAAGCAACATTCCCTCTCCGTTTCATCTGCCCGAAAATGCCTAACACCGGGAATACTTTCCCAGATGTTATTTCCTCTTCGCCTGTATCACCGAGCACTGCGTTAGGTCACCTCTAGCACACGTATTTCCATGCTACGCTTTGTGATGCTTTAATTGCTCTGTTATTTATTATGTTCCCCCTCCGTTACTTCTTTCCGATAGACACCGGGACTGAGACTGCTGACGGTGCCACTGTGATCGGCGACGACCCCTCCTTCTTGCCAGAGCAACCAGGCAAGCCCCCCCTTTGATCACCAGATATCGCCTATTCTTCTCTCTACTGCTTGCATTAGAGTAGTGTAGCATGTTACCGTTCGGTTACTCCTATTCTGCTGCATAGCCTGTCATTGTTGCTACCACTGTTGATACCTTTACCTGTTATCCTAATGCTTAGTATAGGATGCTAGTACTCCATCAGTGGCCCTACACCCTTGTCCGTCTGCCCTGCTATTCTATCGGGCCGTGTTCACTTGGGTGTGATCACGGGTATATACTATATACATACTTTACATGATACATGATGTGACTAAAGTCGGGTCGGCTCATTGAGTACCCGCAAGTGATTCGATGTGGGGGCTGAAAGGACAGGTGGCTCCATCCAGGTAGTGGTGGGCCTAAGTTCCCGACGGCCCCCCGAGTGGATCTTTGTGGCGGAGCGACAGGGGCAGGTTGAGACACCCAGTCGAGAGGTGGCCTGGCCCTGGTCGTTGTCCGTGGTGATTTTCATAATAACACGCTTAACGAGTTTGGATATTTGATCTGAGTCTGGCCATTTGGTCTATACGCACTAACCAGCTGCGTGGGAACAGTTATGGGCACTCGACGTCGTGGTATCAGCCGAAGCCTTTTTGACGTCAGCGACTTAGCTGCGCGCGCCGGGTTGGACCGCGTAACGCAACTTCCTTAGTAATGGAGGTTGCTAGGTCTGCTCACCGGCCGCGTACGCAACGTGCAGGTGTGCGTTGGGCGATGGGCCCGGACCCCTGCGCGCCTAGGACTTAGACCGGCGTGCTGACCTCTCTGTTGTGCTTAGGTAGGGCTGCGACGTGTTGATCTTCCGAGGCCGGGCATGACCCTGGAAAGTGTGTCCGGCCAAATGGTATCAAGCGTGCTGGGTTATGTGGTGCACCCCTGCAGGGAAGTTAATCTATTCGAATAGCCGTGTCCCTCGGTAAAAGGACGACCCGGAGTTGTATTCCGACCTCATGACAACTAGAACTGGATACTTAATAAAACACACCCTTATCAGTGCCAGATACAACTCGGTGGTTGCTCTCTCACAGGGTGATGTGCGGGAGGATCGCCGAGTAGGATTATGCTATACGATGTTACTTGGTGAACTTACCATCTATTTCCCTTCTACTGCTTCAAGACGGAGGCTGCGAGACACGAGGATACTTGTTACTTCCATATATTCTCTTTTACTGCTGCAAGATGGAGGTGGCCAGAAGCGTAGTCTTCGATTGGATTAGCTACCCCCCCCCTCTTTCTGCTTTCTGCAGTTCAGTCCACATATATTACCCCTTTACACAGATATCATTGCATATGTAGTGTAGATCCTTGCTTGCGAGTACTTTGGATGAGTACTCACGGTTGCTTTTCTCCCCCTTTTCCCCTCTTGTTCCTTCTTCTCGGATGATGCAACCAGATTGATGGAGTCTAGGAGCCAGAAGATCCCGATGATGTTTCTACATGGAGTTCGGTTTCGAGGAGTAGTTAGGAGGTCCCAGGCAGGAGGCCTTGCCCTTTTCGATCGTTGCTATTTTTGTGCTAGCCTTCTTAAGGCATGCTTGCTTAACTTATGTCTGTACTCAGATATTTTTGCTTCCGCTGACTCTTGTGTTCTTCGAGCATTTGTATTCGAGCCCTCGAGGCCCCTGGCTTGTAATATAAAGCTTGTATTATTTTAATTTGTGTCTAGAGTTGTGTTGTGATATCTTCCAGTGAGTCCCTGATCTTGGTCGTACACATTTGCGTGCATGATTAGTGTACGGACAAATCGGGGGCGTCACAGCAGTGCCCCGGAGGCAGAGTTGTCATCATTGATCTGAAGCACCCGATTAACATAACACCAAAAATTGCCACGTGACAAGAAACCCTAACCGCACTTCCCTAAGGAGATAGAATCTACGCTGGAGCTCTATGGACTACGTCCCAACGAACAAACTAGACGAGGATCAAAGATCAAATTAAAGGCAAACTCATAGAAAAGGCGTTAATCAATGTCACTGTTGTCCTAATAACGTAGGTGTGCATGTGCCCCCAATGACCAGCGCCCTGGAGGAACGCAGTTGTCGTTGTTTAACCCTCGCATTGATCCAAAGCACATGACACCTAATCTTGCCAGATCACAAGAAACCTTAACCTAACCGCCCCAAAGGATACGACAAGAATCTACGCTGGAGTTCCATCGACTATGTGTAGACGAACGAGCTCAAGGAGAAACTCGGATAAGAAGTGCCAACTTTTGCGTGAGCTATATGCCTGACACGACTAAAACCCCTAAAATAAACTAATAATCAGAGCAAAAGGACCAGGATTCCCCTCCCCACCACCGATCGACGGAGCATTGGGAAGATAGGAGGGGCGAATCCATGAGCTCACTGGTGAAGCATGGAGGGGACAGGTTGCTGTTGATACGTCCATTTTGCATCATGCTTTTATATTGATGTTTATTGCATTATGGGATGTTATTACCCATTATGTCACAATACTTATGCCTTTTCTCTCTTAATTTACAAGGTTTACATGAAGAGGGAGAATGCCGGCAGCTGGAATTCTGGGCTGGAAAAGGAGCAAACATTGGAGACCTATTCTGCACAACTCCAAAAGCCCTGAAACTCCACGAAAGTCAGTTTTGGAAAATATAAAAAATATCTGGTGAAAGAAGTACAGGAGGGGGGCACCCACCGTCCACGTGGTGGGGGCACGCCCTACCCCCCTGGGTGCGCCCCCTGCCTCATGGGCCACCTGTTAGCCCCCCGATGCCCATCTTCTATTGTATGAGGTGTTTTGACCTGGAAAAAATCATAAGGAGGTTTTCGGGACGAAGCGCCGCCGTCTCGAGGTGGAACCTTGGCGGAACCAATCTAGGGCTCCGACGGAGCTGTTCTGTCGGGGATACTTCCCTCCGAGAGGGGGAAATCGTCACCGCCGTCATCACCAACAACTCTCCCATCTTGGGGAGGGTTATCTTCATCAACATCTTCACCAGCACCATCTCCTCTCAAACCCTAGTTCATCTCTTATATCCAATCTTTGTATCAAAACCTCAGATTGGTACCTGTGGGTTGCTAGTAGTGTTGATTACTCCTTGTAGTTGATGCTAGTTGGTTTACTTGGTGGAAGATCATATGTTCAGATCCATTATGCATATTAATACCCCTCTGATTATGAACATGAATATGCTTTGTGAGTAGTTACGTTTGTTCCTGAGGACATGGGAGAAGTCTTGCTATAAGAAGTCATGTGAATTTGGTATTCGTTCGATATTTTGATGAGATGTATGTTGTCTTTCCTCTAGTGGTGTCATGTGAACGTCGACTACATGACACTTCACCATTGTTTGGGCCTAAAGGAAGGCATTGGGAAGTAATAAGTAGATGATGGGTTGCTAGAGTGACAGAAGCTTAAACCCTAGTTTATGCGTTGCTTCGTAAGGGGCTGATTTGGATCCATAAGTTTCATGCTATGGTTAGGTTTACCTTAATACTCCTTTTGTAGTTGCGGATGCTGGCAATAGAGGTTAATCCTAAGTGGGATGCTTGTCCAAGTAAGGGCAGTACCCAAGCAACGGTCCACCCACATACCAAATTATCAAAGTAACGAACGCAAATCAAATGAGCATGATGAAAACTAGCTTGACGATAATTCCCATGTGTCCTTGGGAGCGTTTTCCTTCATATAAGAGTTTGTCCAGGCTTGTCCTTTGCTATAAAAAGGATTGGGACATATTGTTGCACCTTATGTACTTATACCATTTGTTACTTATTACCAATTACCCTATCACAAAACTATCTGTTACCGATAACTTTAGTGCTTGCAGAGAATACCTTACTGAAAACTGCCTATCATTTCCTTCTGCTCCTCGTTGGGTTCGACACACTTACTTATCGAAAGGACCACGATAGATCCCCTACACTTGTGGGTAATCAATACTCTTTTATGGCGCCGTTGTCGGGGAGTGAAGCGCCTTTGGTAAGGAAAAATTTATATAGTGTGCTGAAATTTACTGTCACTTGTTACTATGGAACATAATCCTTTGAGGGGCTTGTTCAGGGTATCTTCACCCCGACCAGTAGAGCAAAGAGTTGCTCCTCAACCTACTGAACCTACTGAAAATGTTTGCTTCGAAATTCCTTCGGGTATGATAGAGAAACTGCTAGCTAATCCATTTATAGGAGATGGAACCTTGCATCCCGATTTGCACCTAATCTATGTGGATGAAGTTTGTGGATTATTTAAGCTTGCAGGTATACCCGAGGATGTGATCAAGAAGAAGGTCTTCCCTTTATCTTTGAAGGGAGAGGCATTGACATGGTTTAGGCTATGTGATGATATTGGATCACAGAACTACAATCGGTTGAAATTGGAATTTCATTAGAAGTTCTATCATATGCATCAGGTTCATCATGATCGTAATTATATATATAATTGTTGGCCTCGCGAAGGATAAAGTATCACTCAAGCTTGGGGGAGGCTTAAGTCAATGTTGTATTCATGCCCCAATCATGAGCTCTCAAGAGAAATGATTATTCAAAAAAATATGCTCGGCTTTTTCTCAATAATCGCTCCATGCTCGATACTTCTTGTATTGGTTCTTTTATGATGAAGACTATTGAATTCAAATGGGATTTATTGGAAGGAATTAAATGCAATTCTGAAGATTGGGATCTCGACGAAGGTAAGGAGTCAGGTATAAGCAGTAAGTTTGATCGTGTTAAATCTTTTATGGATATCGATGTTTTCCGTGAATTTAGCACTAAATATGGACTTGACTCTGAGATAGTAGCTTCTTTCTGTGAATCATTTGCTACTCATGTTGATCTCCCTAAGGAGAAGTGGTTTAAATTTCATCCCCCCCCCCCCATTGAAGTAAAAGTAGTTGAACATGTTAGAGTTGAAGAAAAGACTATCACTTATAATGTTGATCCTATTGTTCCTACCGCTTATATTGAGAAACCACCCTTCCCTGTTAGAATAAAGGATCATGCTAAAGCTTCAACTGTGGTTCATAAGAGTAATACTAGAACACCTACACCCTCTGAGAAAATTAAAGTTTAACCTAGTATTGCTATGGTTAAGGATCTCTTGGTCGATGATATGGATGAGCATGTTATTACCTCTGTGATGAAGCTGCTAGAATTGCTAGACTCGATACTAAGAATAAACATAGACCTATTGTAGGCATGCCTGTTATTTCTGTTAAAATAGGAGATCATTGCTATCATGGCTTATGTGACATGGGTGCTAGTGCTAGTGCAATACATCATTCCTTATATGAAGAAATTATGCACGATATTGCACCCGCTGAGCTAGAAGGTATTGATGTTACTATTAAGCTTGCCAATAGAGACACTATTTCACCAGTTGGGATTGTTAGAGATGTTGAAGTCTTGTGTGGAAAGTTAAATACCCTGCTGATTTCCTTGTTCTTGGTTCCCCACAAGATGATTTTTGCCCCATTATATTTGGTAGACCCTTCTTGAATACAGTTAATGCTAAGATAGACTGCAAAAAGGACATTGTTACGGTTGGTTTAGGGGATATGTCTCATGATTTTAACTTTGCTAAATTTTGTAGACAACCCCATGATAAAGCATGCCTAGTAAGGATGAAATTATTGGTCTTGCTTCTATTGTTGTACCTCCTAATGATCCTTTAGAATAATATCTGCTAGACCATGAAAATGATATGTATATGAATGAGAGAAGGGAAATAGATGAAATATTCTTTAAACAAGGACCTTTATTGAAACACAACTTGCATGTTGAAATTCTAGGGGATCCTCCTCCACCCAAGGGTGATCCCGTGTTTGAACTAAACCATTACCTGAAACTCTAAAGTACGCTTATCTTGATGAAAAGAAAATATATCCTGTTATTATTAGCGCTAACCTTTTAGAGCAGGAAGAAGAGAAATTATTGAAAACTCTGAAGAAGCACTATGCTACTATTGGATATACTCCTAATGATCTTAAGGGCATTAGTCCCACTCTATGCCAACACAAATAAAATTGGAGAAGGACGCTAAACCGGTTGTTGATCACCAATGGCGATTAAATCCTAAGATGAAAGAAGTGGTAAGAAAAGAAATACTAAAGCTTCTAGAGGCAGGTATAATTTATCCAGTTGTTGATAGTCAGTGGGTAAGTCTTGTCCATTGTGTCCCTAAGAAGGGAGGTATCACTGTTGTTCCTAATGATAAAGATGAATTGATCCCGCAAAGAATTGTTACGGGTTATAGGATGTTAATTGATTTCCGCAAATTAAATAAAGCTACTAAGAAAGATGTTACCCTTTACCTTTCATTGATCAAATGCTAGAAAGGTTATCCAAACATACTCATTTTTGCTTTCTAGATGGCTATTCTGGTTTCTCTCAAATACCTGTGTCAAAAGAGGACCAAGAAAAAAGACCACTTTTACTTGTCCCTTCGGTACCTTTGCTTATAGACGTATCCTTTTGGTTTATGTAATGCACCTGCTACCTTTCAAAGATGCATGATGGCTATATTCTCTGATTTTTGTGAAAAGATTGTTGAGGTTTTCATGGATGATTTTTCCGTTTATGGAGCTTCTTTTGATGATTGCTTGAGCAACCTTGATCGAGTTTTGCAGAGATGTGAAGAAACTAATCCTGTCTTGAATTGGGAAAAGTGCCACTTTATGGTTAATGAAGGTATTGTCTTGGGGCATAAAATTTCTGAAAGAGGTATTGAAATTGATAAAGCTAAAGTTGATGCTATTGAAAAGATGGCGTGTCCCAAGGACATCAAAGGTATAAGAAGTATCCTTGGTCATGTTGGGTTTTATAGGAGGTTCATTAAGGACTTCTCAAAAATCTCTAGGCCTCTGACAAATCTCTTACAAAAAGATGCTCCTTTTGTCTTTGATGATGATTGTATAGAAGCATTTGAAATACTTAAGAAAGCATTGATCTCTGCACCTATTGTCCAGCCTCCTCGATGGAATTTACCCTTTGAAATTATGTGCGATGCTAGTTATTATGCCATAGGTGTTGTTCTAGGACAAAGAGTTGGTAAGAAATTGAGTGTTATCCAATATGCTAGTAAAACTCTGGACAGTGCCCAGAGAAATTATGCTACTACTGAGAAATAATTTTTAGCAGTTGTATTTGCTTGTGATAAGTTTAGGCCTTATATTGTTGATTCTAAAGTAATTGTTCACACTGATCATGCTGCTATTAAATATCTTATGGAAAAGAAAGATGCTAAACCTATACTTATTAGATGGGTTCTCCTGCTACAAGAATTTGATTTGCATATTACTGATAGAAAAGGAGCTGAGAACCCCGTTGCAGACAACTTGTCTAGGTTAGAGAATATTCTTGATGACCCACTACCTATTGATGATAGCTTCCCTAATGAATAATTAGCTGTCATAAATGCTTCTCGTACCGCTCCATGGTATGCTGATTATGTTGTACATTGTTGCTAAATTTATACCACCTAGTTTCACTTACCAGCAAAAGAAAAAGTTCTTCTATGGTTTAAGACATTACTTCTGGGATGATCCACACCTTTATAAAGGAGTAGATGGTATTATTAGATGTTGTGTACCTGAGCATGAACAGGAACATATCCTACGCAAGTGTCACTCCGAGGCTTATGGAGGACACCATGTGGAGATAGAACTGCACATAAGGTATTGTAATCTGGTTTTTATTGGCCTACTCTCTTCAAGGATGCTCGTAAGTTTGTCTTATCTTGTGATGAATGTCAAAGAATTGGTAATATTAGTAGATGTCAAGAAATGCCTATGAATTATTCACTTGTTATTGAACCATTTGATGTCTGGGGCTTTGATTATATGGGACCGTTTCCTTCCTCTAACGGGTATACACATATTTTAGTTGCTGCTGATTACGTTACTAAGTGGGTAGAAGCTATTCCAACTAGTAGTGCTGATCATAACACCTCTATTAAGATGCTTAGAGAAGTTATTCTTTCGAGGTTTGGATTCCCTAGATACTTAATGACTGATGGTGGTTCACACTTTATTCATGGTGCTTTTCATAAAATGCTTGCTAAGTATGATGTTAATCATAGAATTGCATCCCCTTATCACCCACAGTCTAGTGGTCAAGTAGAACTGAGTAATAGAGAGCTTAAATTAATTTTGCAAAGATTGTTAATAGATCTAGAAAGAATTGGTCCAAAAAAATTGATGATGCATTATGGTCCTATAGAACTACATACAAAAATCCTATGGGTATGTCTCCATATAAAATGGTTTATGGAAAATCATGTCACTTACCTCTCGAACTAGAACATAAGGCATATTGGGCTATTAAAGAGCTCAATTATGATTTCAAACTTGCCGATGAGAAGTTGTTATTTGACATTAGCTCGCTTGATGAATGGAGAACCTAGGCCTACGAAAATGCCAAACTATTTAAGGAAAAAGTCACAAGATGGCATGACAAAAGGATACAAAAGCGTGAGTTTGACATAGGTGATTATGTCTTGCTATACAACTCTCGTTTAAGATTTTTTGCAGGAAATCTTCTCTCTAAATGGGAAGGTCCTTATGTTATCGAGGAGGTCCATCGATCCAGTGCCATAAAAATCAATAACTTCGAAGGCACAAATCCAAAGGTGGTGAATGGCCAAAGAATCAAACATTATATCTCAGGCAATCCCATAAATGTTGAAACCAATGTTATTGAAACCTTAACCCCGGAGGAATACATAAGGGACACTTTCCAGAATGATTCAGACTCCGGAAGGGAAGAGGTATGTGGTACGGTAAGTAAACCGACTCCAAAACAGTTCTAATGGCAATTTTTCTCCGTTTTGGAATATTTAGAAAAATAGAAAAATAAGAAGCAGTCCGGAAAGGACACGAGGCGTCCACGAGGGTGGAGGGGGCGCCCTGACCCCCTCGGCGCGCCCCCCTACCTCGTGGGCACCTCGTGTGCCCTCCGGACTTCGTTTTTTTGCACGTTACCTCTTTTGGTCGGTAAAAATTCATTAAATAATCTCCCAAAGGTTTTGACCACCGCACCACGCGAAAATCTTCTGCTTTTGTTTCGAGCTGTGTTCCTGACAGATCTAGATCACCATGACGTCTTCAAGCACCTCCAATGACAAGTTCTTTGAGAAGGTCATCAACCCCTACCTTGCGGAGGTGCTGCAACACCCTCAAACCATCGAGGTGCGTGAGGGGGTGCTGGACATCCGTGATGTTGAGGGACCAAGGAGGACCGGAGGCGTGGAGACTAGACTCGAAGCCATGGAGCATCAAGTTTTCAAGTGCCAAGGTATGGTGGAACGAGGACTCAATGCCAACCACATGATGATCACGGAGTTCACCAACAACCACAAGCTGGACACCAAGACCATTGGGCCAGCCATCTTCAAGCTCCACGAGAAAATCGAGCACCTCCAAGCCCAGATCTATGACCTGCAAAACCAAAACTGTGAGTATGAATATAGATTCAAGAAGATGAGTTTGGCTGTAGATTTAAGGATCCCGAAGACTCGATCATCCTTCTACGATGGTGAGCCCATGCCTTGGAAGATGGACGGCAAGCCTAAATCATCAACAACTCCATCATCACCACCTCCGAGGAAAGAGATATAATCACATGGGTTTGGGCACTCCCCTTGGCAACTGCCCAGCTTGGGGGAGGTGCCCCGGTATCGTATCACCATCACTCTTATCTTTACCTTTTTTTCTTAGTTCGATCCTTTTGGTAACATCTTGATCTAGTAGAATAAAGTTAGTATGATCTATTTGAGAGCTTTGCTTTATGATCTTTATCTTTGTAATCGAGTCTGTGAGTTATATATAATAAAGATTAGTTTTGAGTCAAGGGATTGCTTATCTCACTATGATCATGAGAGGACAAAAGAAAATATAAAAAGTATCAAAGAGATCATATTGATCTTATGGAAAGTAATGACTTCACATATAAAGAGTATGATGAATAAAAATTGTTGAGGGTTGACAAACATAGTTTTGGTCATCGTTGCAATTAATAGGAAGTAATAAGGAAAGATAGGTTTTCACATACAAATATACTATCTTGGACATCTTTTATGATTGTGAGCACTCATTAAAATATGACATGCTAAAGAGTTGATGTTGGACAAGGAAGACAATGTAATGGGTTATGTCTTCTTATATCTAAAATAAAGTATATTGCCATGGATCATCCAACATGTTCAGCTTGCCTTTCCCCCTCATGCTAGCCAAAACTCCTTGCACCAAGTAGAGATACTACTTGTGCTTCCATATATCCTTAAACCTAGTTTTGCCATGAGAATCCACCATACCTACCTATGGATTGAGTAAGATCCTTCAAGTAAGTTGTCATTGTTGCAACTCTCTAAAACATGTATGATCTATTAGTGTGGAGAAAATAAACTTTATACGATCTTGTGATATGGAAGCAATAAAAGCGACGGACTGCGTAATAAAGGTCCATATCACAAGTGGCAATATAAAGTGACATTATTTTGCGCTAAGATTTTGTACATCCAACCATAAAAGCACATGACAACCTCTGCTTCCCTCTACAAAGGGCATATCTATTGTTCTTACCTTATAAGAGTCGTGATCTTCATCTTTCCTTTTTACATTTTATCCTTTGGCAAGCACATTGTGTTGGAAAGATCCTGACATATATACCCAATTAGATGTAAGCTATCATGATCTATTATTGTTGACATTACCCTTGAGGTAAAAGGTTGGGAGGCAACACTATAAGCCCCTATCTTTCTCTGTGTCCGATTAAAACTCCATACCCATAAGTATTGCGTGAGTGTGAGAAATTGTGAAAGACTAAATGATAGTTGAGTATGTGGACTTGCTGAAAAGCTCTTATATTGACACTTTCCAGTGTTATGATAAATTGCAATTGCTTCAATGGCCGAGGTCATAGTTTGTTAGTTTTCAATGAAGTTTTTGATTCATACTCGACATTGTGAATAGATTGTTACTTTAGCATAAGAAACTATATGACACAATATATATATGTTGTTGTTATAAGAATGATCATGATGCCCACATGTCTATATTTTATTTTATCGACACCTCTATCTCTAAACATGTGGACATATTTTTCGATTTCGGCTTACGCTTGAGGACAAGCTAGGTCTAAGCTTGGGGCAGTTGATACGTCCATTTTGCATCATGCTATTATATTGATGTTTATTGCATTATGGGCTGTTATTACACATTATGTCACAATACTTATGCCTTTTCTCTCTTATTTTACAAGGTTTACATGAAGAGGGAGAATACCGAAAGCTGGAATTCTTGGCTGGAAAAGGAGCAAACATTGGAGACCTATTCTGCACAACTCAAAAAGCCCTGACACTCCACAAAAGTCAGTTTTGGAAAATATAAAAAAATATCTAGCGAAAGAAGTACAGGAGGGGAGCCACCCACCGTCCACGAGGGTGGGGGCGCACCCTACCCCCCTGGGCGCGCCCCCTGC
>LR738711.1:728912642-728969918 GCA_902687465.1 Secale cereale
CGATGCCCATCTTCTGCTATATGCGGTGTTTTGACCAGGAAAAATCATAAGGAGGTTTTCGGGACGAAGCGCCACTATCTCGAGGCGGAACCTTGGCGGAACCAATCTAGGGCTCCGACGGAGCTGTTCTGCCGGGGATACTTCCCTCCGGGAGGGGGAAATCATCACAGCCGTCATCACCAACAACTCTCCCATATTTGGGAGGGTTATCTTCATCAACATCTTCACCAGCACCATCTCCTCTCAAACCCTTGTTCATCTCTTGTATCCATTCTTTGTATCAAAACCTCAGATTGGTACGTGTGGGTTGCTAGTAGTGTTGATTACTCCTTGTAGTTGATGCTAGTTGGTTTACTTGGTGGAAGATCATATGTTCAGATCCATTATGCATATTAATACCCCTCTGATTATGAACATGAATATGCTTTGTGAGTAGTCAAGCATCCCCAAGCTTAATTCCTGCTCGTCCTCAAGTAGGTAAATGACATAAACAAATTTTTTGATGTGGAATGCTACCTATCTTATTCATCATATAATCTTTTGTTTTTCAACATGGATATTTGGACTTGAGTGATTCAAAGCAATAGTCTATAGTTTGACACGAAAACATAAATACTCAAGCAATACCAACAAGCAACCATGTCTTTCAAAATATCAACACTAAATAAAGTTATCCCTAGCGCATTATGCTCAGTCATCGATCCATTCATGAAAAACACTCAATATTAATCATATCCAATGCACAAGTATGACAATACTGACGCCTAATTGGTGCTTTATAGGAGAAGATGGAGACTCAAATAAAAATAAAAATTGCATAAAAGCAAATAAATAGGCCCTTCGTAGAGGGAAGCAGAGATTTGCAGAGGTGCGAGAGCTCAAGATTTAAATTAGAGAGATAAAATTATTTTGAGAGGCATGATTTTCCTGTTAACGAAAATGACCGAGAATTCCTAATATCTTCCATGCAAGACAAATTATAGGTGGTTCCCGAACAAAAAAATAATTTAATTTCATTTCCACCATTCCTTCACAATCCATGGCTAGCTGTATACATGGGTGCCTTCCAAACTTTTCACTTTCGAAGGAATTTATTATTGTATTTTTTTCATTTTGGGACTTGTCATCCCTATTACCTTGCCATTTTCTCGTGCAATGATAAGTGAATAAACACTCATCTTGAGAATAACCTGCCTAGCATGAAAGATATTAGCCACCCCTATCGCTTCATGAGTGGTACGGGGATACAAAACAGAAATTTATTTTGATAATTTTGGAGTTGGCACATGCAAATTTACTTGGAACGGCATGTAAATACCGCTTATAGGTAGATATAGTGGATTCATATGACACAACTTGGGTTTAAGGAGTTGGATGCACAAGCAGTATTTCCGCTTCGTACAAATGGAGGCTAGCAAATAGAGTGAGCAGCAACAAACTAGAAAACAAAAATAGTCATAAGCACGCATTGAACACAACTAACACAGGCACCATAAGTAGGATACAACTTCGTTGCATAACTATTGACTTTACATGCATGCATGGGGAATCACAAACCTTAACACCAATATTCTTACTAAACCACAATTACACACTAGCATCACTCACATATTGTCATCTCCATATCTCAAAACTATTGCAAGGCATCAAACTTATCACATCCAATGATATTCATGAACGTTTTTATTATATCCTTCTTGGATATTCATCACACTGGGACCAAATTCACATTTTGTGCAAATAACCATTACTATTATCAACTCTCAAAAGATATAAGTGAAGCATGAGAGTGCAAGTATTTCTTCAAAACATAATCACCTCCATGCTCAAAAAGATAAAAGTGAAGTACTAGAACAACTGCCTAGCTCAAAAGAAGTGAAGCACATAGAGTATTCTAACAAATTATAGATAATGCGTGTCCCTCTCAAATAGGTGTGTCCAGAAAAGATGATTGTGACAAACTAAAAATAAAACTAAGCAAAGACTCATATAATACACGACGCTCCAAGCAAAACTTATACCATGTGACGAATAAAAATATAGCTCCAAGTAGAATTACTGATAGTCGTTAGAAGAAAAAGGGGATGCCTTCCGCGGCATCCCCAAGCTTAGTTGCTTGGGAGTCCTTGAATATTACCTTGGGGTGCCATGGGAATTCCCAAGCATAGGCTCTTGCCACTCCTTATTCCTTCATCCATCGTGATCTCACCCAAAACATGAAAACTTGAATCACACAAAACTCAACAGAAAACTCGTGAGATCTGTTAGTATAATAAAACCAATCCTTACTTCAAGTACTGTTGCAAAACCATTCATATTTTCTTATTTCATTATACCTAATGTATTCTAACTTCACCATGGTTTGTACCCACCCCCCCCCCCCGATACAACCCATAGATTCATCAAAACAGGCAAACAATGCAATAAAAACATAATCTATCAAATGTAGAACAATATGTAAAGATCAAAAAATTACTATACTTCTGTAGCGGTAAAAATTCTGAAAAAATAGGACAACATTGAAGATTTGTATGTCAATTATGTGTAATAATGTCAGAAAATTAACACGCTCCAATGATATTTGGATTTTTCTAGACTCGGAGCGAAAGTTTCTGTTTTTGCACAGAATCAAATCAACTATCAACCAAATCACCCAAAGGCTTTGCTTGGCACAAACACTAATTAAAACACAAAACCACATCCAAAACAGAGACATAATTGTGTGCTTAATGAAAAACATAAAAAGTTCAAGAAATTTTTTAAGATAAATATTGGGTTGCCTCCCAACTAGCGCTATCCTTTTACGCCCTAGCTAGGCATAATGCAAAGTTTTAAATATTGTCATCCTTCTTCTTCTTATATGTAATTATGTTCTTATCGGGAAGCTTTTCAAAGACAATATGCAATACGTCATCCATGGACATTTTAGCATTAACAAGTTGGCCATCCGCAAATCCTTCTTGGTTATCGGTAACAATCCAAGAATATTGTTTATTAATACCATTGTAAACTTGTTGGATTATATTTAAAGGAGGGACTTCCTTTATGGTATTCTCATCATAAGTATGATTGTCGTGAAACAAATATCTTAAGAAATAATCTATATCAAATAAAATCACATCTATTACAAGGTTTACACGATTCATACCGTAAAAATCAAAAATATCTCTAGTTTCCCTTACTATGTAATCAAATTCATTCATGAGAACAAGGGACTACCTTCTTAGCCCTAGGATCTTTTATAACCAACAACTCATAAAATAATCTTTGAAAAGTAGGATGTGTACGGATAAGTCTTCTCTCAAGTTTAAGAACAAGAGCAGAAATAGCTTCAGCATAATTTTTAGTTCTTTTAAGTATAGGGGCATCATCACAAGTCAAGGTTCCAACACAATTAAAGAATTCTTGGATAATGCTTTTGCTTATAATATTCCCTTGACCCATCACAAAAGTCTTAGTATCTGAATTGGTAGGAGTTTCGATTTTAGGAGTTTTACCATCCTCACTTTTTTCCACACCAAAATCACCCATTATAGCACTTACAAAAAGCAATGGGCAAACAAGAAGCAAACACAAAAATGCAAACGAAAAATATATTTTTGTATCTTTGCAAGAATTTTTTGAAGTGGATGAGATGAAAACGAGACACAAATGACAATGAATGTAAAGACAAGAAGATGAAAGTTTATGCATAGGTACTTAATAGATGTTGATGATGTCTCTCGGCAACGGCGCCAGAAATTATTCCTGCTACTTGTGAACTGCGTTGGGATTCCCCTGAAGAGGAGAGGATGATGTAGTACAATAGAGATACACATTTTCCTCAGTTAACAATCAAGGTTATCAATCCGATAGAAGAACCACACACAACACCTACACACACAAAAAAATCCTTCCACCCAACACGAACAAGGGGTTGTCAATCCCTTGGCGGTCACTTGCAAGATTAAATTATATGGTGTTATATAGATAGATAGACCAGACAAAAATACAAAAAAAAATAAAGAAAGGTATTTTTAGGATTTTATATATGACAATGGTAGACCCGAGGGCCATAGTTTTCACTAGAGGCTTATCTCTTGAAAATGGCATATGGTGGGTAAACAAATTACTGTTGGGCAATTGATAGAAAAGCAAATTACATATATATATGCTTCACGTCCGAGACAAGTAGACCGAATCTTGCCTGCATCTACTACTATTACACCACACATCAACCGCTATCCAACATGCATCTAGTGTATTAAGTTCATAAAGAACACAGTAACACCTTAAGCAAGATGACATGATGTAGACAAAGTAAACTCATGTATAAATAAACCTCATCTTTTTATCCTTAATAGAATGGTACAATACATGTCATGTCCCTTTCTATCACTGGGATTAAGCACCACAAGATCGAACCCATTACAAAGCACCTCTCCCATTGCAAGAAAAATCAATCTAGTTGGCCAAACCAAATTAATAGATCGGAGAGAAATACAAAGCTATAATAATCATGCATAAAAGAGTTGTGAGAAGACTCAAATACTATTCATAGATAATCCGATCATAAACTCACTATTCATTGGATCCCAACAAACACACCGCAAAAAGTCATTACATCAAATAGATCTCCAAGAACATCGAGGAGACATTGTATTGAAGATCAAAGAGAGAGAAGAAGCCATCTAGCTACTAGCTATGGACCAATATGTTTGTGGTAAACTACTTACACATCATCGGAATGGCGGCAAGGTTGATTCAGAGCCCCTTCGTGATTGATTCCCTCTCCGGCAGAGTACCGGAGAAGGCCTCCGGATGGGATATCACGAGAACAGAAACTTGCGGTGGCGGAAAAAGTATTTTGAGGTTGAGGGAGTCCTGGATTAAAGGGTCCACGGGCCGCCGGCCTATTGCTGATGGGCAGGATTGGTGGGCTACTGTGGAGCCAAGTTAGAGCACGAACCCGTGACCAGATAAAAGATCTTTAGAGCCGTGGTGTGCCCTCCAAGTCAAGATTAGGCATGATATTTCCTTCATTATAACTGATCGCTTGTAACCCTAACCCTATCTATGTCAATATAAACCGAAGGATTTTAGTCTTTAGGGCTAGAGCAACACCCAACACCCCATCAACCTAGGGTTTTGCTCGCCTAATCTCGAGGTAGATCGACTCTATAACCATATCATACATGGGGCCCAAACCCGGGTAAACACCGTGTTCTTCGTCCCTTGTTCCCCATTGGTCCTAGATCCATAGCTCGGGGGCCCCTACCCAAGATCCATCGGTTTTGACACCGACATAGGTGCTTTAATTGAGAGTTCCATTGTTGGGGCACTAAAGGATCGATGGCTCGCCTCATCATTGGAGATGGCGTTAGCTCCAAGGACCTCTTTGTCCCTGGCCAGCTCTTTGTGTTCGGCAGCATCGTGCTGCACGCAAACTCAACTGGTCATCTAGACCAAATCAATAATTTTGCCCCTAAGCACAGGATTAGATTCGACAACTTGGAGTACGTGGCAGATGCTCGAGGCGATCTAGTCTTTGCCGGATTCGTGGCCTCACCCGATACCCCTATGGGCCCCTCAGGGCCTGCCTTAGAGCTTTCTACTGATCCGATCTACAGATCGGCCTCAACCCCCCTGCCAGCCTCGAGCTCGAACAGCTCCACCCTGTCCAAGGATCAGGAATCCCCTTCAGCCACGCGAACGGTGCCTGCTCTCTCCTCATAACACTTCAGGCCTCAATGTTGAAGTGGTGTTCGGATGCCAAGAGTCACTCTCGGTAGAACCCTCTCCTCATAACACACCTCTGGCCTTGAGCCCGAGTGACGGGCCGACGTTCGGAAATCAGGAATCATCCCCGACCGAGCTCCCCCCACACCAATTCGGCTTCAAGCCCCAATACGGAAGTAACGTCCGAAGAGCCCCAAGGGATGGCTAAAATTTCTCCTGCTTATCGGACCATAGAGCCGACCCCAGGCCTCGAGTTCCACTCGGCCCTTGAAGACCGGGATCTAGCCCAGACCTAGATCATCCCTCGTACCATCACAACGAAGACCGGTCCTAAGCAGTCACTACATGCCAGCTCGGCAAACCTGGCCTTATTAAACGAGGCACTAGACTGAATCCAGAGGGTGGCTATTTTGGGAGGATCCACCCTTGGCCTGCGTTCAGCAGCCCCTCGAGGTGAATTATAGGGAATTTTACAGCCCGCCCACCACCCACCTAGTAGCCATAGTCGAGGATTTAACCGACATGTTGGAATACATGGACGAGGATAGTGGAGCCATGGCTAACACCGATGCTGCTCCCCTCGACAAACACATGCCGAACAACCAGACCTCCCCCCTCAAGGACGGGACATGACAACTGATGAAGCCGAACAACCCGCCGCCCACCCCACCGTCACGCCAAGGAGACAACACGACCGGTCGGTAATTTGACCTATGACACGGCTTGGACGTTTGAAGCAGGCCCATCTACGGACCCAAAGAAAGCCTCCCCCCAGCGAGGACGGATATGAAGCTTGGTTGAACCAAAACAATAGAGTTCGCCAACAACAACAAGCTCGGATGGCCGATGACCACCAACGTGACGTAGCCCAAATTAAGGGCGCCGCCCACCCACTGTGCTTCACACAGCAACATGAATTCCAGGAAGGCTTTAAGCATGTGAACATCGAGCCATACAATGGGACTATAAATTCAGCAGTATGGATAGAGGATTTCTTGCTCCACATTCATGTGGCACGAGGAGATGACCTCCACGCCATCAAGTACTTGCCGTTAAAGCTCAAAGGACCAGCCAGACATTGGTTAGGTAGCCTCCTCGAAGATTTTATAGGGTGCTGGGAGGAGCTCGAGGACGCCTTCCGAGCCAATTTCCAAGGCACCTATGTCCGGGGCCCGGATGCCGATGACTTAAGCCACATAACCCAACAACCCGGAGAGTCAGCTCGGCAGTTATGGAATCGATTCTTGACCAAGAATAATCAAATCGTTGACTGTTCGGATGTCGAAGCCATAGCCGCCTTCTGACATTGTGTCAGGGACGAATGGCTTACACGACAGCTTGGCCAGGATAAGCTAAGGACAATGGTAACACTTACCTCCTTGATGACGCGCTTTTGCGCACGAGAAGACAATTAGCTCGCTCGTAAAAGCACCAACCCAGAAACACCCGGTACCTCTGAAGTCCGAGATGGAAACGGGTAGCCGCGGTGCAACAGGAACAAGCATCATCATAATGATGGCGAAGTCGATGAGACAACAGTAAATGCTGGATTCTGCAACCCGAAGTCTGGATCATAGAAAAATCCTTCTAAAGGCAACCACGATGGTCCGTCCAAACTATATGCAATCTTGGACAGGCCCTGCCAGATCCACGGCACCTCAGAGAAGCCCGCCAACCACACCAACCGTAACTATTGGCTGATAAAACAGGCCAGCAAGCTCACACCCGAAGACTCTGGCAAAAGCCCTTGAAGCGAGGACGCTGAGGAGCCCCGCAGGCCAAATAGTGGAAGCCAAAAACCCTTCCCTTCTGAGGTCAAGATGGCAAACATGATCTACGCCACCCATATACCAAGGAGGGAGAGGAAGCGCGCGCTGCGGGGTGTGTACGCCGTCGAGCCCATAGCGTTGAAGTTTAACCCATGGTCGGTGTCGTGGAAATAGCACGGCAGATGTCCGGTTTAGCGGACTTGATGATGGAACCATCGCACGGGTTATCTTGAAGGGGTTCATAGCACACAAAGGACACAAAAGGTTTATACTAGTTCGGCCCCTTCGATGAAGGTAAAAGCCTACGTCTAGTTGGTTTGGTATTGCTTGGGCGTCGGATTACAGGGAGCGGATTCGCTTGCCTGCGTCTCGACGGGTTGATTGTTGCTTGTCCCTGAACCGTCGCTGGGTCGCCCCTTTATATAGAGGGTACGCCTGGTCCGGTTTACAGAGTCCCGAGGCCGGCTTATATTTGTGTCCGCCTCGGTCTCTGTCTTTTCTTCCTTATCTCTCAAGTTACATCACGGGGCGGTTTACAAACCTTAATTCTACACATGGGCCCTAAGATCTAATGGGCCGTAGTTTTTACTAAATATTACAAACAAATATAATATTAAAAAAGTCGGTTTATACTAGCCGGTTTATACCTGCTAGTCATATCCCTGACATTAGGCCCCAGAATGATTTGAACTTGTTCATATCAGTCTTCTCTTGTGTAATTTTCTTCTGCCCTCACATCCTTATAAACCGGCTCTGACATCATCCTCAGGGGTCATTAAATCTGACCGTGACATCATCTCCGCATTTAATGCCGCGAGCTGTACTGTAGCTTGTTTTTAATGGTTATCCCGAGAATCGAGGCGTCAGAGGATCTTTATCTAATTTTTTGCCTCCTCGATTCCCGCACCTGTCGCTTCAGATCTGACTCTCCTTTATAAATACTGCTATCCCCATTCATTATCTTCTTCCTGCTCCGTCTTCTTCCTCCGTCGCCCAACTTCATCGTCGCCCGAGCTCAAACCGCCGCCGTCAACTGCTGGATCCAAGTCCTCGCCGGCCGCTGCATCACCCTGAGCTTGACCAGAGAACCTCCGCCGCCGATCCTTGTCGCTCCAGGTACGTCCTTCTTCTTCATTATCAGTCTGCAACTTCTAGGGTTTCTTCCCACGCCTCCGCCATTAGAGCCTTAATAGAAGCTTCCCCTTGTTCGACCCTTAGCCAATGATTTCTAGTAACCTTCACCTTCAGATCTTGCTCTTTAAACTGTACTTTTATCCTGCTGTAAATACTTCGGATCTCCGTCGTTCCTGTCTAGCCTGTAGATTTATCCGCTCGGTATAAAGCCCTTGTGGTTCTTCCCGTATACTCTTACATTTGTTTCTCTTTTCCTAGTATGCTCGGATCTATTCCTCCTTAGCTGTCATTAAAAACCTGTTTTTCTCCTCGGTAGATCTGTTGAGTGTGCTTCGGTTTAAACTGCTATGCCGTGTTTTTGCCGGAATTTTGTAATTTAAACGCGACGGTTTAGCCGTTCCCCTTCAACTGCCATTAACCGGAAATGGTGTAGCTTGCCGTAATTGCCGGTTTAACCATGCCATTAGTCCTTAGTTAAACCGTTGTGTACCTTTCATAGATAGTTTCCGGCTTTATACTGTTGTATCTTCATAATCCGTTTTCTGCACTTTATCCTTTCCAGTACTTTGCCTTTTCGCTGCAAATGGCCAAGCAGTATGTCTCCTGCGATTGGGTTCCTTCTATCATTACTGAGGACGATTTGATCAAGATTTCTGAAATTGGCATGTTAGGACCTCAGTCTGTTTTAAAGTGGCGGGCCCCGGGTAATGAATGTCCCCCTACTCCCAGGTCCGGGGAGGTCATTGTGTTCTTTGATCATATATCTCGAGGCTTCTCTCCCCCCGGTTCAAAGTTTTTCCGGGATGTCCTTGCTGCTTTCCAACTGCACCCTCAGGATATCGGACCCAACTCTGTTTCAAACATCTGTGACTTCCAAGTGTTTTCGGAGGTATATCTGCAAGAAGAACCGTCCGTTGATCTGTTCCGGGACTTCTTTCATTTAAACCGGCGCACCGAATTTACCAGCGGACCACATCAGGAGCTTGGTGGTGTTAGTATTCAGAAGAGGAGAGACGTGGTTTTTCCTCACGCCGCTTTACACACTCATCCAAAAGACTGGAATAAGTCCTGGTTTTACTGCGTTGACACTTCTCCTGAAGGGGAGAACCCTCTACCGGGTTACCGTGAAACCCGTATTCCGGAGAATCATCCTTTACCACAACGGCTTGGCGCTGTTGAACGGACCCGGTTTTCATCACAGCTCTCCAAGTTAAGAGCTTTCATGGCTAATGGTTTGATTGGAACCGACTTTCTACGCTGTTGGTTGTCTTGGAGCATCCTTCCCCTGAGCCGGCGATCACAACTAATGTGCAAATATTCTGGCAAGCCGGACGATCCTCAAAGGTTTACCAAGGAAAAGCTTTCTGAATCGGAAGTTATAGAATCAGCCAAGAAGATTCTCAATGTTTCTCTGGCAGACTGCAGCAAGGTCGGGTTAGCTCCATATTATAAGAAGAACAAGCCGCCTGCAGTAAGTTTCACTTTACCCTGTATTTGTAATCCGTTTCCTTTTAAACCACCTTTTCAACTGTCTTTCTTTCTTTTGATTAGGCTGATGACCCTTTCTGGAAGAGAAAACCTCAGGAGAAAACCGGCAAACAAGTTCGCCGGAAAACCTTTGCAAATAAGAAAAGAAAAGCAGCTGTGGACGCCGGTTCTCCCACTGAAGATGATGATCCGGACTCTGAGGTATGCTTTAATCCGGCTTAGATTTTGCTTTCATGTACTTATAACTGTATCTAACGATAACTTTTCCACAGGAGTTGCCTGAAGGTGATAATCCGGCCGAAATTGAGGTAACCATTCTTTCCTCTGATTCAGAACCTCTTCCACAAAAAAGTCGTCGGACCGTCCGGAAGTACCAATTTTCTCACCCTTATGCTCAGTTGGACCCTAATTTTATTTTGAAGAAGCAACAGCACGAGGCTCTTCGCCGGACCACTCGCCACAGCGGCCTGGCGGTGGAATCATCCGGGATTTCTTTAACACCGGTTCGAAAACGCCGTGCTGAGGTGATACTTTCTCCAACTCCCCTTCATCCCAAGGCCGGGCTTATCCGAAAACCTCTTAAACCGTCTGACCCTGATTATCAGGAAACTCCACTGTCTTCCTCTGGTGAATCGACCGCCACACAGCTTCCTCCTTTAAAAACTGTCCCAGGGTAACTTTCTTCACCCTTCCGGTTTATGATCCCCTTTGCTTTATAATGTTAACTCATTTTGCATACTTTTCCAGCAAACCAAAACCCAGCAAGAAGCCCAAGGCAAATAAGCCTCCTGCTGAACCTACTGCAGATGATCCGGCTGCTGATCCGGCAACAACTGTTCTTTCAGAGGGCGAGCCCGTAGCTCCTCTTGAAGACCCTGCGCCTGCAGATCACCTCTCTGCTCCTGAGAATCCTACTGCCGAAGACGCCCATAATCCACCAAGTCCGGCCCGGGTTAACTCTCCTCAGATCAATCCGGCGTCCCCTAATCCGGTTCATACTGCCACTCCCCCAAACGTACCTGCCTCTCCTGATGTTGTGGTAACTGGGGCTGCCTTTGTTGCTCCGACTGAGCCCACCGTTTTAGCCAAACATACGGCTAAAACGGAAAAGCTATCACAAGAAAAGGGGAAGTGGAGTACTGAGATATCCAGCCTTTCCGATATGAGTGCCCAAGAAATTTACTCCGGGTATCTAAACCGGCTCCACAACAGCCGGGATTATGAAGCCAGCCTGGTTAACTTAATGAGGGAAAAATATGAGGTAAACCTCTTCTTCTGACTTTGTCCTTTTGATGTGTCTCTATCTCATTACAGCCCCCAAGTTCCGGTTTAGCTGCGTGCTGAAGGTGAACCGGAACTTTGTAGATTGAACCATTGATCTTTACATTAGCCCCCAAGTATCAAGTAGATAACTTGTTTATGTATTTGATACTTGTAAAAGTTGCTGACGATACTTCAACTATGCATTAGCCCCCAAGTGTCAAGTAGACAACTTGTTTGTGTGCTTGAGACTTGTAACTTTGAATTGCTGTTCTTTACTGCTTCAACTGCCATTAGCCCCCAAGTGTCAAGTAGACAACTTGTTTGTGTGCTTGAGACTTGTCTGATTTTTACCTCTTGTTTTTAACTGTGTTTGTAGGCTGAGTTGAACCGGAATGCCATTGAAATCAACAAACTTCGTAGCCGTCTTACTGAAACAGAATCTGCCGCTTCAAAGGCTAAAAAAGATCTTCAGGTAAGCTTAAAAACTGCTGAAGACCTGAAGAAATACTTTGAAGAAGAGCGGGCCGCTTTTGAGGTTCAGAAGAAAGATCTGGAGAAATGGGTTCAGGATGCTGAAGGAGCGCTTAATCCGGTGACAGAAGAATTGTCCGGATTAAGACGGCAAATTGACTTGATGACCTCCGCTGTCTTTGGTAAGTATAATATAAACTCCTGCTTCTATCTTTACAATCTCCGTTTTGTGTCGGTTTAACTATAATAGTTGTGTGCAGGCCGCCGTGTCTCCCATCTTGGGGATGACTTACGGAAAAAACTTAAAGCATGCTACACCTTGGTCGAACAGCTGTACTCCGGTACTCAGAGGATCATCAGTGCCACTTCTTTTGGTAAACCGGCTCCGACGACGATCCAAGATACTTTGAATAAGTTATCTGTTTTGCCGGATCGTCTTGAAGAAGTCAAGAAGTCTGCCGCTCGGGGTGGTGCTCTTCTGGCCCTTACAAGGGCTAAGGCTTGGGTCCCGGATCTTGATCCGGAGGAGGCTTTAACCGGATTTCCAGACACAAAAGATGATGGCTCAGCCTTTACCGAAAGGGACCTCTATGCCTTGACGAAGGAGATGCGTCCCCTCGCCAGCAAGCTTGCAGGTGAATCTGACTTGTCCAGATATCATCCGGGATATAATTTGCAGAACGAGCGAGTGGAGCTACCGGTCTATGACACTGTCAACTTAATTCCGCCGGTTCGTCCTCACACCTTTGCTCCTGACATTGATCCTTCCGAACTTATCAACGACGAGATATATTTCCGGGCCTTAACGAAGATTGACTGGCGTGCGCCGGACTTCCAACCGCTTCACGAAGATGAAGATGTTCCGGATCAAGGCGATGGCCAGCCGTCTCAGCAAGGAGAAGCATAACTTCAAATTTCATTGTTGTAATCATAACCTGTGTTTTACCAAACAATGTTTCCAATCTGTTGGGCTTGCTATGCCTTGTAATAGGCTAGTCGAAACTTGATGTGCTTTAATCCGGATATTTTGTCTTTATGAAATGCTTGCCGGTTGACATGTTGTCTGATATTGGTTGCCTTCCATATCCTCTGCTCCTGCAGACAAAATATCTAAAATATGTCCTAGTGGCTTACCACTGGACGGATTAAATTGTTCTCTTAAAACGTCAAATAAGTATATCTTTGCACTAAAAATAACTTTTTATACCTGAAATTTATATATACCCAATAACCTTAATCTGGTTAGGATGTTAAAATCGCTTTATGAAGACCTTCATGGATCCAAGTAGAAACCTGAAATTCTCCGGTCCATCTTGATGATAAATCCGGTTTATCTTGTTTCTTCAAAACTTTGTTTGGAAAGCTGTAGCTTTTGCCTGATATACGATCCGGGTTTTAATGAACACCGGTTTACTTATGCTGGTATTCATGATCCAGACTTTTCATTTTATAGATATGTGGTCAACTTCTGTAGCTGTTCCACTCCGGTTTAAAAGGTTATAAAACACAAAATACCCAAAAATGCGCAAATTCTGCAAATAAGACCATGTAGTCGAGGCTTTTTAAGAGCTGCCAGGCTCAAAGCAAGGTTCAGCCAATCAATGGGACGTGGATAAGCCAACACTCCCAGGGGGCCTAGCCAATCACTGAACGTGGATTTATCCAACTTTTCAGAGGGCCGAAAGAACCGCAAATAAAAACCGAGCCAATCAATGGGACGTGGATTAGCCAACACTCCCAGAGGGCCTAGCCAATCACTGAACGTGGCATTATCCAACTTTTCAGAGGGCCGATAGAACTATGAAACTAATCCGATCACTGGGAGTAGATGATACCACTCCCAGAGGGCCTCCAGGGTTCCTCCTGAACCGGTGGGTCAATGTAAACCAATCACTGAACGTGGATTTATCCAACTTTTCAGAGGGTTGATAGAACTATGAAACTAATCCGATCACTGGGAGTGGGTGATACCACTCCCAGAGGGTCTCCAGGGTTCCTCCTGAACCAGTGGGTCAATGTAAACCAATCACTGAACGTGGATTTATCCAACTTTCCAGAGGGTCTCCAGGGTTCCTCCTGAACCGGTGGGCAATTGGTGAAGCCTTTTCTCCTTGAACCGGATATGATCTCATGCTCTTGAGAGTTTTATTGCTCCTTTGCATATTCTGCAAAAAATCAATTTCTAAACCGACCAATATATTGAAATAAGGTATGTGATAATAAACTTGTATGTATATGGGTTGCTTTCACAAGATTTTTTGCATATGGAAAAAGGGCTAAGCCCCCGGTTTTACCGAGGGTGCCAGTTTATTCATTACTCATAATATATACATAGGATACATTGGAGCACGTAGCTCAAGTATAATATGGCCGTAAATGGGCGATGTTCCATGGCCTCTTCGTCTCCTCTTCTGATGTCCGTGAGTCCTTGTGTTCCCGAACGTCCACCAAGTAATATGAGCCGTTGTGTAGATTCTTGCTGATCACAAAGGGCCCTTCCCAAGGTGGGGATAGCTTGTGCATATCTGTTTGATCTTGGATGAGCCGGAGTACCAAGTCACCCTCCTGGAACGTCCTTGATCTAATCCGGCGGCTATGATATCTGCGCAAGTCTTGCTGATAAATCGCCGATCGTGCTGCAGCTATATCACGCTCTTCATCCAGCCGGTCTAAACTGTCCTGTCTTGACTCCTCGTTGATTGCTTCCACATAGGCCGTTATCCTTGGTGAGTCATGACGTATATCACTCGGAAGAACTGCTTCAGCACCATAAACCATGAAGAAAGGCGTGTAGCCTGTAGACCGGTTTGGTGTAGTGTTAATACTCCAAAGAACAGATGGCAATTCCTCAACCCAACATCCCGGGGTTCTCTGCAAAGGTGTCATAAGCCGGGGTTTGATACCTCGCAAAATCTCCTGATTTGCCCTTTCGGCCTGACCGTTGGTTTGGGGGTGAGCCACAGAAGATACATCTAAGCGAATATGTTCTCTTTGACAAAATTCCTTCATCTCACCCTTAGATAAGTTAGTACCATTGTCTGTGATGATGCTGTGTGGGAATCCAAACCGTAAAATTACTTTTTTGATGAATTTGACTGCCGTCGCAGCATCACACTCGCTTATAGGCTCCGCTTCAACCCACTTTGTAAACTTGTCTACTGCCACTAGTAGATGAGTTTTCTGATCTTGGGATCGCTTGAAAGGCCCAACCATATCAAGCCCCCAAGTCGCAAACGGCCAAGTTATTGGTATCATCCGGAGTTCCTGTGCCGGAACCAGAGCACGTCTTGAGAATTTCTGACAAGCGTCACACTTCCGGACCAGATCTGTCGCATCTGCATGAGCAGTTAACCAATAGAAACCATGTCGGAATGCCTTAGCCACCAATGATTTTGAACCGGCATGATGACCACCATCCCCTTCATGAATCTCACGAAGAATCTCACAACCTTCCTCAGCTGACACACATCGCTGAAATACTCCAGAAGTACTGCGATGGTGAAGTTCTCCGTTTGCAATTGTCATGGACTTAGAGCGCCGGATTATCTGTGGTGCTTCCTCTTCGTCATCTGGCAACTCTCCTCGGCTCAGGTATGTCAAATAGGGTAGCGTCCAATCCGGAATAATATGGAGTGGTGCAACTAACTGTGCCTCTGGGTCCGGAACAGCTAGGTCTTCTTCCGTCGGTATCTGAACCGACGGACTGTGCAACTCATCCAAAAAGGTGTTTGGCGGCACCGGTTTATGTTGCGACCCTAGCCGGCTTAAAGCGTCAGCCGCTTCGTTTCTCCGCCGGTCTATATGATCCACCTGATATCCTTTAAAATATCCTGCGACTGCTTCAACCTCTCGTCTATAAGCCGCCATGAGGGGATCTCTTGAATCCCACTTGCCAGAAACTTGCTGTGCCACCAGATCCGAGTCGCCCAGGCACTTAACCCGGCTCAAGTTCATTTCCTTTGCTAGCCGCAAACCATGAAGTAATGCTTCATATTCCGCTGCATTATTAGTACAAGGAAACAATAAGCGGAGGACATAACAAAATTTATCACCTCTGGGGGAAGTTAAGACAACTCCAGCCCCCGAGCCCTCCAACTGTTTTGAACCGTCAAAGTGAATCGTCCAGTAAGTAAGATCCGGCTTCTCCTCAGGAGTCTGCAACTCTGTCCAGTCATTGATGAAGTCTACCAATGCCTGAGATTTTATAGCAGTGCGTGGTACGTATTTTAACTCATGCGGGCTGAGTTCAATGGCCCACTTTGCTACTCTGCCCGTAGCTTCCCTGTTCTGGATTATATCCCCCAACGGTGCTGAACTAACCACAGTTATTGGATGTCCTTGGAAATAGTGCTTCAGTTTCCGGTTTGCCATGAACACACCATATACTAACTTCTGCCAATGAGGGTATCTCTGTTTGGATTCAATGAGTACTTTACTTACATAATAAACCGGGCGCTGAACCGGGTGCTCCTTCCCTGCTTCCTTGCGCTCAACCACAATTGCAACGCTGACTGCTCGTGTATTAGCAGCAACATATAACAGCAAAGGCTCCTTGTCAATAGGAGCAGCTAAAACCGGTGGTTTTGCTAGTTGCCGTTTCAGATCCTCAAATGATGTATTTGCCTCATCACTCCAGATAAATCGGTATGTTTTTCTTAACATCTGGTAAAGTGGGATCGCCTTCTCTCCCAAGCGACTGATGAACCGGCTTAACGCTGTGATTCGGCCAGCTATGCGCTGAACATCGTTGATGCAAACCGGTTTAGTCAAAGACATGATGGCCTTGATCTTCTCTGGGTTAGCTTCTATTCCTCTGTTTGAGACCAAGAATCCCAGTAGCTTACCAGCCGGAACACCAAAAGCACATTTTTCCGGATTAAGCATCATCCTGTAAGCTCGAAGATTATCAAAGGTTTCCTTGAGATCCTCTATCATTGTTCCTTCTTTCTTCGATTTGACCACAATGTCATCCACATAGGCATGAACGTTCCTCCCTATCTGCCCCTTCAAACAATTCTGAACGCAACGTTGATAAGTTGCCTGTGCACACTTAAGCCCAAAAGGCATAGACACATAGCAAAAAGCACCAAAAGGAGTTATGAAAGCTGTCTTCTCTTGGTCTTCCACTGCCATCTTGATCTGGTGATACCCTGAATATGCATCCAAAAAACTTAACCGCTCACACCCCGCCATGGCATCGATGATCTGATCGATGCGAGGTAGAGCAAAAGGATCAGTTGGGCAAGCTTTATTGAGGTCCGTGTAGTCCACACACATCCTCCACTTCCCATTCTTCTTTAAAACCAGCACCGGATTAGCCAAGCACTCCGGGTGAAAAACTTCCACTATGAACCCTGCGGCCAAAAGTCTGGCCACTTCTTCTCCTATAGCCTTGCGCCTCTCTTCGTTGAAGCAGCGCAGATATTGTTTAACCGGTTTAAATTTCGGATCAATATTTAATTTGTGCTCAGCGAGTTCCCTCGGTATACCTGGCATGTCAGAAGGTTTCCATGCAAAAATATCCCGGTTCTCACGGATGAACTCGATGAGCGCGCTTTCCTATTTGGGATCAAGGTTAGCGCTAATAGTGAATTGCTTAGACGAATCTCCAGGCACAAAATCAACTTGCTTGGTCTCTTCAGCTGATTTAAACTTCAACGCCGGATCATGCTCGGTGGTTGGCTTCTTCAGCGGAGTCATATCTGCCGGATCAACATTATCTTTATAAAATTTCAACTCTTCTGTGGCACATACTGCTTCTGCATAAGCTGCATCACCTTCCTCACATTCCACTGCTATCTTGCGACTTCCATGAACCGTAATCGTGCCTTTATGACCCGGCATTTTAAGCTGCAGATAAACATAACACGGCCTAGCCATAAACTTAGCATAAACCGTCCTTCCAAACAGAGCATGATACGGACTCTTTATCTTGACGACTTCGAAAGTAATCATCTCTGACCTGGAATCATATTCGTTCCCAAAGGTAACTTCCAAGTCAATCTTTCCAACTGGATAAGCTGACTTACCTGGGACTACTCCATGAAATACTGTATTTGATTGCCTCAGCTTTTTATCCGTCAGACCCATACGACGGAAAGTCTCATAATATAAGATATTGATACTGCTACCACCATCCATGAGAACTTTGGTGAATTTGTAACCCCCCACTTGAGGCGCTACCACCAAGGCTAAATGGCCCGGATTATCCACCCGCATTGGGTGGTCTTCTCTGCTCCACACGATGGGCTGCTCCGACCATCGAAGAAATTGCGGTGTCGCCGGTTCAACTGCATTAACAGCCCGCTTCAAAATCTTCTGATCTCTCTTACACAGACTTGTGGTGAAGACATGATATTGCCCACTACTTAACTCCTTCGGATTACTCTGATATCCAGATTGCGGCTGCTGTTGCTGACGCTGTTGCTGCTGATTTCCCTGATTATTATAATTCCCTTGGCCCTGCTGCTGATTATTCTGATTATTGTAACCACCTTGATGATGTGATTGATTGCCCTGACCATTATAGTTTCCTTGATTATTTTGGCCGCCTGCCCGGTGTTGATAACCACCGTTATTGCCCCTATATCCTGATCCGGAGCTGTTCCCCTGATGACCCGGACCATAAAATCCAGGCCCTGAGCCGCCATTTGGGGGCCGGTTAGGAGGATTGAAACGGCCCGTTATTGTCTTCATAAGGGGTATGCACTCTCTCATGGTATGCTTCGCCACCTTCCCTTTTCTGCTATGCTTTGGACAAGGCTGATCTAACTCCTGATCCCAGCCAAAAGCTCCTCCGCAGGTTTGTGAAGATGGATCTCCCGGGCTACGCTGAAAACCCCCTTGAACTTGAGTGTTAGCCACGAAGTCGGAACCACCCTCTGCTTTCCGTTTGCCCAAAAAACTTGAAGTAGCCGGATTGATTGGCGCCGGTTTACCAAACTTACCAACCTTCCCAACCTTGTCTCCTTCTGCTTCTGGATACTTTGTGTTATCAGAGTCTCCGTACTTCACCAGGGCACTCATTAGAGTTCCCATATCATTGCAGTCCCTTTTAAGCCGTCCAAGCTTTAACTTTAAAGATTCAAACCGGCAATTGTTCTCCAACGTCACTATTGCCGTACTAGGGTTAATACCATTCGAAGAGTGCAAAATCTCTGCTACTCTCCGTACCCAAGCTGCTGTAGACTCCTGCTCTCCTTGCACACAAGCTGCTAGATCTATTACTGACATCGGCTGTTTGCATGTATCCTTGAAGTTTTTGATAAACTGGCTGCGCAGTTCCCTCCATGACCCAATAGAGTTCGGGGGTAGAGCTTTCAGCCAAGTCCGGGCCGTGCCTTCGAGCATCATAGTGAAATATTTCGCACAAGCCGATTCATCCACGTCGAGCATCTCCATGGCCATCTCATAACTTTCAACCCAAGCTTCCGGAGCCAAATCAGCTGTGTAATTAGGTACCTTGCGGGGCCCCTTGAAATCTTTAGGCAGCTTGACACTCCGTAAAGCGGGGACAAGACACTGCACCCCGAAGGAACTCGTCGTAATTCCTGTTTCTGCAGTGGCTGTGTGAATCGGCGTCGTTTGACGAATCTCTTCCCTGGCACCTGATCTGACCCGGTTTATGTCTGGAGCTGGTATTGCCGCCCCTGCCGGATTATCCTGCCTGCGCTGATGTCTCCTGCGTTCACTGTTAGATACTTCTGGCTCCTCCCAATGCCTAGTATAACTTCGGTTGGGACGTGGTGTTGAATGTAACCTCTCCTTGCTATGAGAATATGCCTGCTGCTGCATTAACGCCGTATTAAGTAGCTTCTGGACCCTGCGCGCCTCTATCGCCACCGGAGACGTTTCTTCCGCAGGTAAAGCGGCCAAACGCGATGCTGCTGCAGCGATGTTATCCAAAGGATTCGAATAATGACCTGGAGGGACGGAAACATATGGTGCCGACGTAATCCGGCGCTCCCGCTCTGCGGTGGGTTGCTGAACCGGCTCCTCCCTGGCCGGGGGTGCCCTCCGGTTTGAAGCCGGATTGTTACTAGTCCCAGCCCCAGGTGTCCTGAACAGATTCGTTGCTTCATAAACCGGCGGTATACGGGACCGGTACTTTCGTCCCCTTACTCCTTCCATAGAAGCTTGCTCCATCCTTAAGTAAAAGGCTTGATCATCCAATTCCGCTTGTCTCACCGCTATCATCTCTCTCTCTGCCTTCAGTTCTTCCTTTAACTGATCAATCCGGCCTTTCAACTGAAGGAGCTCTGCATCATGATGCGCCTTGTCTGCTGGAGCTACCGCTTCCACCGCTTTAGCTGTGAACTCCTCGATCAAGGTGGATAGAACTTCAGTAAGTGAGGGGGTTGAGCCGCTTCCCCCTGCACCAGCTTCCGCTGTCGTCCCGTTCGCCGGAGGCTGTGAACCGGCCATGAAGACCGCCACCCGGTTTGGCGGGCCAAAGGGGCCCGGAATACTGTCTCCATCGGACTCGCCCTCAGACCGGCCGTCCTGCAACTGATACAGAGATTCAGTTTCTCCGGATGAAGATCCGTCGTCCGAGTAGACAACCGTTGCACCATCAGATTCCGATCCGTCCTCGGCTCGACCTCTGTGGATTGCTCCAACGAACACGTGCTTCACGGCAGGCTGAATCCGGGCCGATCTCGCACGCTGAGCCGGCTCGACGATGTTGGGGAAGACGTCCGGCTCAGGCCCCGGTTCGCCGATTTTGCCGATGAAGACTTGGATGCTGCCGAAGGGAACCCGGTACCCATATTCGATCGAATCGGCTTCTGGTCCCCAACCTGCATCGTCGATGTAGATCCGGCCGCGGCGACTCTTGGTCATCCGGCCGATCGCGTAACCCTTGAGCCCTTCGAAGCGGCCCTTCAAGAACTCGAAACCATCGTGCGCAGGCCCCACGATGGGCGCCAACTGTCGTGGAAATAGCACGGCAGATGTCCGGTTTAGTGGACTTGATGATGGAACCATCGCACGGGTTATCTTGAAGGGGTTCATAGCACACAAAGGACACAAAAGGTTTATACTAGTTCGGCCCCTTCGATGAAGGTAAAAGCCTACGTCTAGTTGGTTTGGTATTGCTTGGGCGTCGGATTACAGGGAGCGGATTCGCTTGCCTGCGTCTCGACGGGTTGATTGTTGCTTGTCCCTGAACCGTCGCCGGGTCGCCCCTTTATATAGAGGGTACGCCTGGTCCGGTTTACAGAGTCCCGAGGCCGGCTTATATTTGTGTCCGCCTCGGTCTCTGTCTTTTCTTCCTTATCTCTCAAGTTACATCACGGGGCGGTTTACAAACCTTAATTCTACACATGGGCCCTAAGATCTTATGGGCCATAGTTTTTACTAAATATTACAAACAAATATAATATTAACAAAGCCGGTTTATACTAGCCGGTTTATACCTGCTAGTCATATCCCTGACAGTCGGCCTATCTGATCACCTTCAACCGCAGGGACCATCCGACCAGTATCCGTCATGGAGGATCTGCAGCCCTTGTACTCGACCCCATTATCGATGGGTACAACCTCACGAGAGTTCTCATGGACAGAGGCAGTAGCCTTAATCTGATTTACATAGACACGGTGAGGAAAATAGGGATCGACCCGTCAAGGATCAAACCCAGTAACACCACCTTCAAGGGTGTTATCTCGGGCGTAGAGGCCCGCTACTTAGGCACGGTGACTCTGGAAGTAGTATTCGGCTCACCAGACAACTTCCGTAGCAAAGACTTGATCTTTGATATCACCACATTCTGTAGTGCCTACCATGCCCTCGTCGGCCAAATGGCATTCGCCAAATTCAATGTCGTTCCTCATACGCATACCTCAAGCTGAAGATGCCTGGTCCTGCGGGCGTCATAACGATCAATGGCAACACAGAGCACTCACTCCGGAACATACTGCGGCCCTGGCAGCCGAAGACCAAGCCGTCACCAACGGGCCGATGTATCAGCCCGCCGTAAACGGCCATAGATACAACTAAACAGGCTCGAACCCGGTCCCCGTCATGGGAGCCCGTATGCGTACGCCGCAAATAGGGATACACTCCCCACGACACTCCCACCATCATTGCGCTCTATGTTCCTCATCAACACAACTTCGCGCTCAAGATACCATGGACGGCCGTGGGGGCTTATATCGAACAAATAACACCATGTGCTCGGCTCAACTGAACTATGGCATCACCACGTCCTCGGATGACAACGGGCAGGACTCCTGACTCGCCTAACATCAAGTTGTGAAGACAAGGCTACCTCTCACGGTTCCTATTGAAGGCCCCCCTCGCCAGCATGCGTTGTTCTAGACGGACGTCCAATTCGCCTCCCTTCACCTCGCAGAAGCAAAGGTGCGATGTACATCAGGGCACAGTTGAGGCTTTGACCCATGCATCAAGGCCATGTGTAAACCTTTCCTGTGTAAAATTTTGTTTTCTCACTCATAATAAGCACCTTGGCAGTTCGAATTGTACAGATAGACGTCATGAGCTTTTGAAAAGGATAAAAAATAAACACCTTTTACGGTGTCCAGGCATCTACATTGCCTAGCCCTCTTTACCTTTTTTTCCCCGCTCTTCGAATAGCTTGGCATGTACACATTGTGTAGCAAATACAAATCGATTAATTGACCAAGGGCTAGATATTTTCATCAGTCCTACGTACTAAGTTTGGCACCACTTTCCATTGAGTGTTCGGCGTCTTGGATATTGCACTATATGCATCAGTTCCGAACTATGTCTTGGGTCAATAGTTGGGGCGCCCAACTCATGTGCTTACCTTCTTGCATTTCGCACGTTCGGCTAAGAAAAGGGAGAACCCATGCGATTGTACTTTTGGCTAGCCCAGCTAAGCACCCCATGAGAGAAAGCCGTAAACTGACTGTCATAGTAAGCGTGAACCGGTCGGTGATCCGAGGACAAGTGTTAAACTCAAAAAAATCATTGGCGATTTCTCCGTGTCATACGCAGGGTTCATCCTACCACAAACGACGTGATTACAAAGGCATGCCTCTACTCCCAAGTACATCATAAAGCATTGGGGGCTAGTCATTAGCTCCCGCCATCAAGCTCCTATGGCTAAGTAAAACCAATAAATCCGCATAGTCCGATTGCGTAGTCTCTCTCACGCACTGCCACCTTCGGGCAATAAGACGTCAGCATAGGGTAACAGCGCGGAGATGAAACACCCCTCGCGATATTCACTTGGGGGCTGAAGCTGATGTTGGAGAACGTAGTATTTTTAAAATTTTCCTACGATCACGCAAGATCTATCTACCAGATGCATAGCAACGAGAGGGAAGAGTGTGTCTACGTACCCTCGTAGACCGGGAGCGGAAGCGTCAAGTGACGCGGTTGATGTAGTCGAACTTCTTCGCGATTCAACCGATCAAGCACCGAACGTACGGCACCTCCGTGTTCAGCACACGTTCAGCTTGATGACGTCCCACGAGCTCTTGATCCAGTTGAGCTTCACGGGAGAGTTTCGTCAGCAAGACGGCGTGGTGACGGATATGATGTGTTTACCGGCGCAGGGCTTCGCCTAAGCTCCGCGACGGTATGACCGAGGTGTGATTCTGTGGAGGGGGGCACCGCACACGGCTAAAACAATTCAACTTGTGTGTCTTTGGGTGCCCCCTGCCCCCGTATATAAAGGAGCAAGGGAGGGAGGCCGGCCGGCCCTTCCTGGTGCGGCTAGGGAAGGAGTCCTACTAGGAATAGGATTGCAATCCTATTACTAGTAGGATTCACCAAAAGGAAGAAGGGGGAAAGGAATAGGAGAGGTGGCGCCCCCCCCCCCAATCCTAGTCCAACTAGGAACCCTAGGTGGGGGCGTCGGCCAGCCCTATGGGCTGCCTCTCTCTTTCCCTTTAGGCCCACTATGGACCATCCCCTCTCGTAGGGGGTTCCGGTAACCCCCTCCGGCATTCCCGATAAATCCGAAACTTTTCCGGAACACTTCCGGTGTCCGAATATAGTCGTCCAATATATCAATCTTTATGTCTCGGACATTCCGAGACTCCTCGTCATGTCCGTGATCTCATCCGGGACTCCGAACTGCCTTCGGTACATCAATACTCATAAACTCATAATACCGATCGTCATCAAACGTTAAGCGTGCGGACCCTACGGGTTCGAGAACTATGTAGACATGACCGAGACTCATCTCCGGTCAATAACCAATAGCGGAACCTGGATGTTCATATTTTCTCCTACATATTCTACGAAGATCTTTTATCGGTCAGAACCGCATAACAACATACGTTGTTCCTTTTATCAAACGGTATGTTACTTGCCCGAGATTCGATCGTCGGTATCTCTGTACCTAGTTCAATCTCGTTACCGGCAAGTCTCTTTACTCGTTCCATAACACATCATCTCGTGACTAACTCATTAGTCTTTTGCTTGCAAGGCTTATTGTGATGTGTGTTACCGAGAGGGCCCAGAGATACCTCTCCGACACTCGGAGTGACAAATCCTAATCTTGATCTATGCCAACACCACGAATACTTTCGGAGACACCTGTAGAGCATCTTTATGATCACCCAGTTACGTTGTGATGTTTGATAGCACACAAGGTGTTTCTACGGTATTCGGGAGTTGCATAATTTCATAGTCATAGGAACATGTATAAGTCATGAAGAAAGAAATAGCAGTAAAACTAAACGATCATAGTGCTATGCTAACGGATGGGTCTTGTCCATCACATCATTCCCCTAATGATGTGATCCCGTTGATCAAATGACAACTCATGTCTATGGCTAGGAAACATAACCATCTTTGATCAATGAGCTAGTCTAGTAGAGGCATACCAGGGACATATTGTTTTGTCTATGTATTCACACATGTACTAAGTTTCCGGTTAATACAATTCTAGCATGAATAATAAACATTTATCATGATATAAGGAAATATAAATAACAACTTTATTATTGCCTCTAGGGCATATTTCCTTCAGTCTCCCACTTGCACTAGAGTCAATAATCTAGCTCACATCGCCATGTGATTTAATACCGATAGTTCACATCGTTACGTGAAGAGTAAAATGCACTAGCAGTCATTGAACTTGAGTCGATAGCTCATTTTGATCATCGTACTTAGAAATACGATCAATACGGTCACTATATACGACTGTTGGTGATTATACGATCACTGCCTAACCGTATAGCTTCGTATTTTTTTCAGTTGACCGGTTAAGCTATCCAAATGATGCCTCATCAGCTCGGGTCCCACATGTCAGTGTGATAAAGAAATAAATATAAAAAACTACAATTATGTTTGTTAGGCGATTCTACACAGGGGCTTCGTGCAACCCAGACGCCCTAGCGAATTGAGCGTGCGGAAACCTTTGTCATGTAAAGTTGGATCAACGTCTTATTATTTATTTACTAGTACTAGTACAAGGCACGGACAATACACACCCAACACGTATGCACGTGCGCCCACAACACACAGGTGCAAGAACACGCGCGCGCACACGCGCGACTACTCTCCTCCTATGCATGCACATCACTTCTCGGTGTCTTTCTCATGGCACAGCGGTGAGCTCATCTTCTGGCCCGGCCCCGGCGTCGACGCCCAGCGCGCGTGGTCGTGGACTTGTGTCGATACCCAACGCTAGCTTACCTATCTCGCCTGTCGAACAATATCGTCGAGCGGCGGCTGCAGCCGAGCTGGTCGACACTAGCGAGTGTGTGTTCGATCGATCAAAGCAAATCCATTATTTGTATATATGTCCAATTTATTTGTATATATATGTCCAATCGGCCGCAACCTGTCCATCGAGAGAACATGCATGCATGGCTATATGTGCGTCTCTTTAATCTTTATAGTCGTCAAAGGTAGCCGTCGACGAGAGCGGATACTCCTGTGCGCGTGTACTAGCGTGAGTATTGTGCTCTGGTGTTTTGTTGTGTGCATGCGTGCTGTGTGCTAGCGTGTGCGTCGCGTGCGTGCGTACAATGTTTTTTTTTTGCAGCGATGCGTGCGTACAATGTTTTTTTTTGCATCGATGCGTGCGTACAATGTGTTCACGTCCTCTGTCCGTCGTCGGTAATTTATACGGAGTATAAAGTATCAACCAATTTATTTATTTTACACAAAAATGGTTGTGCGCTCAACCGGCTAGTTTATGTGGCCGGCGGCGGCGAGCGAGAGATCCATGATTTGATACCCAACGTCCATAATTTTTGTGTTTTTTTTTGAGGGAGTCCATAGTTTTAGTTTAACCCACTCACATGTGGGGATTCACAAAGCCAGAGACAACCCTTTTTTACCACACTCACATGCTGGGCCCATATAGGCAGAGAGAACGCGAGCTGATGAGGCGCCACTTGGACTGCTTGACTGGTCAACCAAAAAAATACGAAGCTATACGATGAGACAGTGACCGTATAATCACCAACAGTCGTATATAATGACCGTATTGACCGTATTCTTAAGTATGATGACCAAAGTGAGCTATCGACATAAGTTCAGTGACTGCCAATGCATTTTACTCTTATGTGAATAACACCCATAGTTCACATCGCCATGTGACCAACACCCAAAGGGTTTACTAGAGTCAATAATCTAGTTCACATCGCTATGTGATTAATACCCAAGAGTAATAAGGTGTGATCATGTTTGGCTTGTGAGAGAAGTTTAGTCAACGGGTCTGTCACATTCAGATCCGTATGTATTTCGCAAATTTCTATGTCTACAATGCTCTGCATAGAGCTATTCTAGCTAATTGCTCCAACTTTCAATACGCATCCAGATTGATACTTAGAGTCATCTGGATTTAGTGTCAAAGTTTGCATCGGCGTAACCCTTTACGACGAACTCTTTATCACCTCCATAATCGAGAAACATTTTCTTAGTCATCCAGTTACTAAGGATTATTTTGACCGCTGTACAGTGATCTACTCCTGGATCACTATTGTACCCCCTTGACAAACTCATGGCAAGGTACACAACATGTTCGGTACACAGCATGGCATACTTTATAGAACCTATGGCTGAGGCATAGGGAATGACTTTCATTCTCTCTATATTTTTCTGCCGTGGTCTGGCTTTGAGTCTTACTCAATTTCATACCTTACAAGTCAGGCAAGAACTCCTTCTTTGACTGATCCATTTTGAACTACTTCAAAATCTTATCAAGGTATGTACTCATCGAAAGTCTTATCAAGCGTCTTGATCTATCTCTATAGATCTTGATGCCCAATATGTAAGCAGCTTTACCAAGGTCTTTCTTTGAAAAACTCTTTTCAAACACTCATTTATGCTTTCCAGAAAATTCTACATCATTTCCGATCGACAATATGTCATTCACATATACTTATCAGAAAGGTTGTAGTGCTCCCACTCACTTCTTGTAAATACAGGCTTCAATGCAAGTCTGTATAAATCTATATGCTTTGATCAACTTATCAAAGCGTATATTCCAACTCCGAGATGCTTGCACCAGTCCATAGATGGATCGCTGGAGCTTGCACATTTTGTTAGCACCTTTATGATTGACAAAACCTTCTGGTTGCATCATATACAAGTCTTTAATAAATCCATTAAAGAACGCAGTTTCGTTATCCATTTGCCAGATTTTATAAAATGTGGCTATTGCTAACATGATTCGGACAGACTTAAGCATCGCTACGGGTGAGAAAATCTCATCGTAGTCAATTCCTTGAACTTGTCGAAAACCTTTCGCAACAAGTCGAGCTTTGTAAACAGTAACATTACTGTCAGCGTCGGTCTTCCTCTTGAAGATCCATTTATTTTCGATGGCTTGCCGATCATCGGACAAGTCAACCAAAGTCCACACTTTGTTCTCATACATGGATCCATCTCAGATTTCATGGTCTCAAGCCATTTTGCGGAATCTGGGCTCATCATCGCTTCCTCATAGTTCGTAGGTTCATCATGGTCTAGTAACATGATTTCCAGAACTGAGTTGCCGTACCACTCTGGTGCGGAACGTACTCTGGTTGATCTACGACATTCAGTAGAAACTTGATCTGAAGTTTCATGATCATCATCATTAGCTTCCTCACTAATTGGTGTAGGAATCACTGGAACTAGTTTCTGTGATGTTCCACTGTCCAATTCGGGAGAAGGTACAATTACCTCATCAAGTTCTACTTTCCTCCCACTCACTTCTTTCGAGAGAAACTCTTTCTCTAGAAAGGATCCACTCTTAGCAATAAAGACCTTGCCTTCGGATCTGTGATAGAAGGTGTACCCAACAGTTTCTTTTGGGTATCCTATGAAGATTTACTTCTCCGATTTGGGTTCGAGCTTATCATGTTGAAACTTTTTCACATAAGCATCGCAGTCCCAAACTTAAAGAAATGACAGCTTAGGTTTCTCGTCAAACCACAGTTCATACGGTGTCATCTCCACGGATTTAGATGGTGCCCTATTTAACGTGAATGTAGTTGTCTCCAATGCATATCCCCAAAACGATAGTGGTAAATCGGTAAGAGACATCATAGATCGTACCATATCTAATAAAGTACGGTTACGACGTTCGGACACACCATTACGCTGTGGTGTTCCGGGTGGCGTGAGTTGTGAAACTATTCCACATTGTTTCAAATGAAGACCAAACTCGTAACTCAAATATTCTCTTCCACGATCAGATCGTAGAAACTTTATTTTCTTGTTACGATGATTCTCTACTTCACTCTGAAATTTTTTGAACTTTTCAAATGTTTCAGACTTGTGTTTCATTAAGTAGATATACCCATATCTGCTCAAATCATCAGTGAAGGTCAGAAAATAACGATACCTGCCGCGAACATCAACACTCATTGTTCCACATACATCAGTATGCATGATTTCCAACAAATATGTTGCTCGCTCCATAGTTCTGGAGAACGGAGTTTTAGTCATCTTGCCCATGAGGCATGGTTCGCAAGCACCAAGTGATTCATAATCAAGTGATTCCAAAAGTCCATCACTATGGAGTTTCTTCATGCGCTTTACACCAATATGACCTAAACGGCAGTGCCACAAATAAGTTGCACTATCATTATTAACCTTGCATCTTTTGGCTTCAATATTATGAATATGTGTATCACACGATCCAGATCCAACAAACCATTTTCATTGGGTGTATGACCATAGAAGGTTTTATTCATGTAAACAGAACAACAATTATTCTCTAACTTACATGAATAACCGTATTGCAATAAACATGATCAAATCATATTCATGTTCAACACAAACACCAAATAACACTTATTTAGGTTCAACACTAATCTCGAAAGTATAGGGAGTGTACGATGATGATCATATCAATCTTGGAACTACTTCCAATACATATCGTCACTTCATCCTTTAACTAGTTTCTGTTCATTATGCAACTCCTATTTCGAGTTACTACTCTTTAGCAAATAAACCAGTATCAAATACCGAGGGGTTGCTATGAACACTAGTAAAATACACATCAATAATCTGTATATCAAATATACCTTTGTTCACTTTGCCATCCTTCTTATCCGCCAAATATCTAGGGCAGTTCCACTTCTAGTGATCATTTCCTTTGCAGTAGAAGCACTTGTTTCAGGCTTGAGTTTAGCTTTGGGTTTCTTCACGGGAGTGACAACTTGCTTGTCATTCTTCTTGAAGTTCCTCTTCTATCCCTTTGCCCTTTACTTGAAACAAGTGGTCTTGTTAACCATCAACACTTGATGCTTTTTCATGATTTCTACCTTCGCCGACTTCAGTATCGCGAAGAGCTGGGAATTCCTTTCGTCATCCCTTGCATATTATAGTTCATCACGAAGTTCTACTAACTTGGTGATAGTGACTAGAGAACTTTGTCAATTACTATCTTATCTGGAAGATTAACTCCCACTTGATTAAAGTAATTGTAGTACCCAGACAATCTGAGCACATGCTCACTGGTTGAGCTATTCTCCTCCATCTTGTAGGCAAAGTAATGTCAGAGGTCTTATACCTCTCGACACGGGCATGAGTATGAAATACTAATTTCAACTCTTGGAACATCTTATATGCTCCTTGGCCTTCAAAACGTTTTTGAAGTCCCGGTTCTAAGCCGTAAAGCATGGTGCACTTAAACTATCAAGTAGTCATCATATCGAGCTTTTGTCAAAACGTTCATAACGTCTACATCTGCTCCTACAATAGGTCTGTCACCTAGCGGTGCATCAAGGACATAATTCTTCTGTGCAGTAATGAGGATAATCCTCAGATCACGGAACAATTCCGCATCATTGCTACTAACATCTTTCAACTTGGTTTTCTCTAGGAACATATGAAAAAAAAACGGGGAGCAACATCGCGAGCTATTGATCTACAACATAGATATGCTAATACTACCAGGACTAAGTTCATGATTAAAGTTCAATTTAATCATATTAATTTAAAGAACTCCCACTTAGATAGACATCCCTCTGGTCATCTAAATGATCACGTGATCCAAATCAACTAAACCATGTCCGATCATCACGTGAGATGGAGTAGTTTCAATGGTGAACATCTTATGTTGATCATATCTACTATATGATTCACGCTCGACCTTTCGGTCTCCAGTGTTCCGAGGCCATATCTGTATATGCTAGGCTCGTCAAGTTTAACCCGAGTATTCTGCGTGTGCAAAACTGGCTTACACCCGTTGTATTTGAACGTAGAGCTTATCACACCCGATCATCACGTGGTGTCTCGGCACGATGAACTTTCGCAACGGTGCATACTCAGGGAGAACACTTATACCTTGAAATTTAGTAAGGGATCATCTTATAATGCTACCGTCGATCTAAGCAAAATAAGAAGCATAATAAGATAAACATCACATGCAATCAAAATATGTGACATGATATGGCCATCATCATCTTGTGCTTTTGATCTCCATCTCCAAAGCACCGTCATGATCACCTTCGTCACCGGCGCAACACCTTGATCTCCATCGTAGCATCGTTGTCGTCTCGTCAACTATTGCTTCTACGACTATCGCTACCGCTTAGTGATAAAGTAAAGAAATTACATGGCGATTGCATTTCATACAATAAAGCGACAACCATATGGCTCCTGCCAGTTGCCGATAACTTTACAAAACATGATCATCTCATACAAAACCGTATAACTCATCATGTCTTGACCATATCACATCACAACATGCCCTGCAAAAACAAGTTAGACGTACTCTACTTTGTTGTTGCAAGTTTTACGTGGCTGCTACGGGCTTAGCAAGAACCGTTCTTACCTACGCATATAAAACCACAATGATGTTTCGTCAAGTATGTGCTGTTTTAACCTTCACAAGGACCGGGCGTAGCCACACTTGATTCAGCTAAAGTGAGAGAGACAGACACCCGCCAGTCACCTTTAAGCAACGAGTGCTCGTAACGGTGAAACCAGTCTCGCGTAAGCGTACGCGTAATGTCGGTCCGGGCCGCTTCATCTCACAATACCGCCGAAGCAAAGTATGACATGCTGGTAAGCAGTATGACTAGTATCGCCCACAACTCATTGTGTTCTACTCGTGCATATCATCTACGCATAGACCTGGCTCATGATGCCACTGTTGGAGAACGTAGTATTTTTAAAATTTTCCTACGATCACGCAAGATCTATCTACCAGATGCATAGCAACGAGAGGGAAGAGTGTGTCTACGTACCCTCGTAGACCGGGAGCGGAAGCGTCAAGTGACGCGGTTGATGTAGTCGAACTTCTTCGCGATTCAACCGATCAAGCACCGAACGTACGGCACCTCCGCGTTCAGCACACGTTCAGCTTGATGACGTCCCACGAGCTCTTGATCCAGTTGAGCTTCACGGGAGAGTTTCGTCAGCACGACGGCGTGGTTACGGATATGATGTGTTTACCGGCGCAGGGCTTCGCCTAAGCTCCGCGACGGTATGACCGAGGTGTGATTCTGTGGAGGGGGGCACCGCACACGGCTAAAACAATTCAACTTGTGTGTCTTTGGGTGCCCCCCTGCCCCCGTATATAAAGGAGCAAGGGAGGGAGGCCGGCCGGCCCTTCCTGGTGCGGCTAGGGAAGGAGTCCTACTAGGAATAGGATTGCAATCCTATTCCTAGTAGGATTCACCAAAAGGAAGAAGGGGGAAAGGAATAGGAGAGGTGGCGCCCCCCCCCCCAATCCTAGTCCAACTAGGAACCCTAGGTGGGGGCGCCGGCCAGCCCTATGGGCTGCCTCTCTCTTTCCCTTTAGGCCCACTATGGACCATCCCCTCTCGTAGGGGGTTCCGGTAACCCCCTCCGGCATTCCCGATAAATCCGAAACTTTTCTGGAACACTTCCGGTGTCCGAATATAGTCGTCCAATATATCAATCTTTATGTCTCGGACATTCCGAGACTCCTCGTCATGTCCGTGATCTCATCCGGGACTCCGAACTGCGTTCGGTACATCAATACTCATAAACTCATAATATCGATCGTCATCAAACGTTAAGCGTGCGGACCCTACGGGTTCGAGAACTATGTAGACATGACCGAGACTCATCTCCGGTCAATAACCAATAGCGGAACCTGGATGTTCATATTGGCTCCTACATATTCTACGAAGATCTATTATCGGTCAGAACCGCATAACAACATACGTTGTTCCTTTTGTCAAACGGTATGTTACTTGCCCGAGATTCGATCGTCGGTATCTCTATACGTAGTTCAATCTCGTTACCGGCAAGTCTCTTTACTCGTTCCGTAACACATCATCTCGTGACTAACTCATTAGTCTTTTGCTTGCAAGGCTTATTGTGATGTGTGTTACCGAGAGGGCCCAGAGATACCTCTCCGACACTCGGAGTGACAAATCCTAATCTTGATCTATGCCAACACCACGAATACTTTCGGAGACACCTGTAGAGCATCTTTATGATCACCCAGTTACGTTGTGACGTTTGATAGCACACAAGGTGTTCCTACGGTATTCGGGAGTTGCATAATTTCATAGTCATAGGAACATGTATAAGTCATGAAGAAAGCAATAGCAGTAAAACTAAATGATCATAGTGCTATGCTAACGGATGGGTCTTGTCCATCACATCATTCTCCTAATGATGTGATCCCGTTAATCAAATGACAACTCATGTCTATGGCTAGGAAACATAACCATCTTTGATCAATGAGCTAGTCTAGTAGAGGCATACTAGGGACATACTGTTTTGTCTATGTATTCACACATGTACTAAGTTTCCGGTTAATACAATTCTAGCATGAATAATAAACAATTATCATGATATAAGGAAATATAAATAACAACTTTATTATTGCCTCTGGGGCATATTTCCTTCAGCTGACGACAGGTAACTTCCAGAATAAACAAACGGCCGCACATGAGTCAAAATAAAATCATCATAGTTTAAAACATGCAAACGGGCCGCACTATAAATCACAAGGTCCAGTTGACAACTTAATACACTTAGTCAATGGCTACATCTTTTGAGCACTAGCCTTCTATCGCCCGAGCACCATCCATAGCTTGTGCGAAATATAGTTCGGGGCGGCGCTGCTCCTTTCCAACCGGCGGGGGACCAGTGGCCATGTCCATTGGCTTGATCTTAGGCCAATGAACCATGGTCTTCGCAAAGGCCAGCCTAGCTCCTTCAAGGCACGCATAACGCTTCACAGTATCAATCTAGGGCGACGTTGTTCTGAGTCCTCCTCCCGCGTGCTGTATTGCTCCGCCGCAGCCGCCACACTCTTCGGAAGCTCGACAAAAACGCATGTGGAGCGCCAGACCCACGCCAGCAAGGCGAACCTGTTGCCATGAAAAACACTTTGCAGTAAGTAATACCATCTGTGATTTGCTTCGCTTGGTGGAGCTCCTCCCGGGCACCCCCACACTTATGTTTTGGCCTCCCGGAGCTCTTTTTCCGCCTTGGATAGCTCAGAGGACTGTTGTTTATGCTTCTACTCAAGGGCCTCACATTTCGTGACGTCATCCTTGAGCTCCACATGCACTTGGGCCACTCGAGCCTCGTGCTTCTCGCCGGTGGTCTTCACCGTCTCAACTTTGGCCACCGCCTTTTCGGCAGCTGCTTTCTTTTTAGCCGCCTCGACCTCGGCCTTCTTCAGTGTAACCTTGAGGCCCTCGACCTCCACGGCGGTAGCTGCAGTGATCAAACACCATGTGCTCATCATACAATCTGGAATGTGGGTGTCCGATGGTGTTAACTATGCATTTCGATAGGGGCTTACCTTGCGCTTCATCAAGCCATTTGTTGCCGAGGTCAAGCTCTTCATCGAAGTGTTTAAGCTTCTGATCCATCTCCTCCAGGGCAGCGGCATTAGCAACCGCGACCAAGGTTGATGCCTGCGATATCAAATCAATCATGACACTTTAAATACTGGCCTACGGAATTCGACCCTCTGTAAGGTTTTTGCAATCCTTACAGAGTCTCGGGGGCTGTTATACACATGGCCTACTCAAACTCTGGCTAAAAAAATTAAATCTTCTCTGCGGGGAAAAGAGAATGACTTGACTCACCTCAAAGCCTATCAAAAGGCCCTGGACGGCATCGTTCAGTCCAGTATGGACGGACCGAACAGCCTGTAGAACCGCACCTGCCGCTGATAACAGAGTTGTTCACCAACTCCTCCATCATGTCCGGCCAGCCGGCCGCTGCTTGGCTATTGGTGTTTGGCACGGGCAGTGGGACCTCAACCCCCCCCCCTCCGTTGGAAGGCGGAACTGACACTTGTGAGGGCCTTAGGGGCTCGGGTGCGGCTGGCTGGGAGGGCTCGGACGGTCCAGACACTCCTCTCGTATTCACCAGGAGGGACACATCCTCATGGTCTTTGGTGATCGAGGCATCAGCCTCATCCATGATTGCATTTCCCCCCTTCATCGTATTCGGACGGGGAGGGGTCCTTTGGTACAACACCTCACCGGCCTCTTCGGGGACCAGGGAGGCGCGGAGCACGATGCCAATCTGCTATCCGCCAATTCGGTGGGCGGAGAGGTCCCCTCCGAGGTCTGCTCAGCAGGGTGGCCGTGTGGCGGGCTGTGATATCGCACAATTAGTCTCCATCAGTAAGGGACTGGTAAAATGAAGTAAGCAAGAAATGTTGAGGTTCACACCTCATGGCAGGGGGCTTGACCCTGAGTTCCCTCTCCGGGATCTTCTCGGACGCCACAGACTCCTCAATAGAGTCTGAATTGTCCGGCAGGACCAGCTTGGGTCAGGACTGCCTCTTCTGGGCCCGAGGAGGTTACTCCTCCTCGACGTCCTCAGATGCCACCCTCTCCTTGGACTGGGAGAAGGAGCTCTCCTCCTCGTCTTCTTCCTCCTCCCCGTCTTGAGGAGATGGGGCTGTAGCATCTCCGCCCCTTGTGTTCGGATGACCTCTCCGGCGGAGGCCTTCCCTGTTCTCCGGCTGATCTTTCTTCTTCTTTCCCTTCTTTTCTGGTGCCTTGTAAGGCACTGATACGTCTCCAACATATCTATAATTTTTTATTGTTCCATGCTATTATTTATGAAGTCTTGGATGTTTAATGGGCTTTATCATTCACTTTTATATCATTTTGGGGACTAACCTACTAACCCAAGGGCCCAGTCCAGATTGTTGTTTTTTGCCTATTTCAGGGTTTTGCAGAAAAAGAATATCAAATGGAGTCCAAACAGAATGAAACCTTCGCGAGAGATATTTTTGGAGAAAATCACGCCTGAGGAACTTGAGAACCACGTCAGGGGACGAAAGGGTGGCCACGAGGGTGGGGGCGCCCCCCTGCCTCGTGGCCCCCTCGAGCGTCCCCCGGTGCCCTCCTTCTTCCTATATAAGTCTACGTACCCCAGAAACTCCGAAGCAAGAGAGAAAGCCCTAATTCCACCACTGTACCTTCTGTTCCCATGGAGATCCCATCTTGGAGCCTGTTCCGGAGCTCCACCGGAGGGGATCCATCACGGAGGCCTTCATCATCATCATCATCGCCCTCACCATGAGTTGTGAGTAGTTTACCACAGACCTTCGGGTCCATAGCTAGTATCTAGATGGCTTCTTCTCTCTCTGTGGATCTCAATACAAAGTTCTCCTCGGTCTTCAAGGAGATCTATTCGATGTAATCTCTTTTTGCGGTGTGTTTGTCGAGATCCGATGAATTGTGAGTTTATGATCAAGGTTATCTATGAAAGATATTTGGTTCTTCTCTGAACTTTTTATGTGTGCTCATAATATCCTTGCTAGTCTCTTCGAATTATTAGTTTGGTTTGGCCTACTAGATCTATAGTTCTTGCAATGCGAGAAGTGCTTGGCTTTGGGTTCAATCTTGCGGTGTCCTTTCCCAGTGACAGTAGGGCAGCAAGGCACGTATTGTATTGTTGCCATCAAGGATAAAAAGATGGGGATTATATCATATTGCTTGAGTTTATCCCTCTACATCACTTCATCTTGCTTAAGGCGTTACTCTGTTCTTATGAACTCAATACAGTAGATGCATGCTGGATAGCGGTCGATGTGTGGAGTAATAGTAGTAGATGCAGAATCATTTCGGTCTACTTGTCTCGGACGTGATGCCTATATACAATGATCATGCCTAGATAGTCTCATAATTATTCGCTTTTCTATCAATTGCTCGACAGTAATTTGTTTACCCGCCGTAGAATATCGCTATCATGAGAGAAGCCACTAGAAAAAACTATGGCCCCCGGGTCTATTCTCAACATATCAATCTACATATACTTTACCTTTACCGCTTTTATTTGTTGTTTTATTAAACTGAAAATACCAAAAATATCAACTATTATCTCTATCATATCTCACTTTCGTAAGTGACCGTAAAGGGATTGACAACCCCTTATCGCGTTGGCTGCGAAGTTCTTATTTGTTTGTGCAGGTGCGAAGGACTCGCGCGTGGTCTCCTACTGGATTGATACCTTGGTTCTTAAAAACTGAGGGAAATACTTATGCTACTGTGCTGCATCTCCCTTTCCTCTCCGAGGGAATACAACGCAAGCTCAAGAGGTAGCAAGAAGAATTTCTGGCGCCGTTGTCGGGGAGGCTTATGCAAAAGTCATATACCAAGTACCTATCACAAACCCTTATCCTTCACATTACATTTTTTTCCTCTCGTTTTTCTCTCCCCCACTTCACCTTTACCATTTTATTTGCCCTTCTTCTGCCATGTGTTTTCCGTTCGCTTGCCTTTCGTTTGCTTGTGTGCTATGTGCCCTCATTTAGCTTGCATCTTCGCTTGCTAAAGTATGAATCATCATCCACTTGCTATTTTTTTAAGAGATCCAATTATGTTGAACCTATTGCTAGTGAGCTGCGTACACTAGATTATCTTTATGGGGTTTTGCTTGAAATTTATGAATCTGAAAATTGTGAGGAATTGTTAAAAGAAAAAGTGATTCATGTTAGCTCCTTAAATAAAAAGCATGATTTCAATGATGTTACTATAAATTCTATTGACGTCAATTGTGCTAATAATATGCAAAACCCTAAGCTTGGGGATGCTAGTTTTCCTATGTCTACTATTTGTTACAATGATCATGATTGGGGTGATGATTCTTATGATCTTGAAAATTTAATTAAACCCCATGATGAATATGAGATTGATAATATTGTTTGCCATAATATTGAAAGTGGGTTTAAAAGAATGTAAACTTTTGATCCCACTACTTTGGATATTGATCAATCTTATGATTTTTTTTTGATAAAAGTGAGCTTGGAGAGGTCATGACTTTAGTTAATGTTACTCCCACTATTTTGGAAGAATGTCAACTTCGTATGCATGTGGATCATGTTGAGAATATGTTATGTGATAGCTATATTGTTGAATTTTCTTATGATCCTACATGCAATTATTATGAGAGGGGGAAATATGGTTGTAGGAATTTTCATGTTACTAAATTACCTCTCTGCTTGTTGAGATTGCTATTGTTTCTTTCTTCTTCCTTGCATATGCTAGATCTTGCTTGCCTTGCTAATTTGTTTTCCTATAATATGCCTATGCATAGGAAGTATGTTAGGCTTAGATGTGTTTGTCACATGTTTTATGATGCTCTCTTTGTGCTTCAATTCTCATCTTTCATGTGAGCATCATTGAAATCTCAAGCCGATCTTAATGGCTATAAAGTAAGAGCTTGTTGGGAGGCAACCCGATTTTATGTTTTTTGTTTTCGTTGCTGTTAGGGAATAAATATTGCATCTAGCCTATGATTAGATGTGGTTTCATGTTTTGTTTAGTGTTTGTGCTAAGTAGAACCTTTGGGAAGACTTGTGTGAAGTTTATGTGATCTTGTTGTGAAAAACAGAATTGTTAGCACTCGCTAAAGTAGTCATGGGATTTTACTGGAGCGTGATTTTTAGTTGATTCTTTTTGAAGATGATTGGTAGACAAATTCCGTAAATTTACCAATTTAGTTTGAATTTTTTGGAGTTCCAGAAGTAGGTGAAACATGCAGCTTACTACAGATTGTTCTGTCTTTGACAGATTCTGTTTTTCGTGTGTTGTTTGCTTATTCCAATGCATCTATGAGTAGTATTGGAGGATATGAACCATAGAGAAGTTAGAATACAGTAGGTTTAACACCAATATAAACAAATAATGAATTCATTTCTGTACCTTTGAGTAGTGGTTTGCTTTCTTATACTAACGGAGCTCACGAGAATTTTTGTCTAAGTTTTGTGTTGTGAAGTTTTCAAGTTTTGAGTATTGCTTTGATGGACTATGGAACAAGGAGTAGCAAAGGCCTAAGCTTGGGGATGCCCATGGCACCCCAAGTAAATTCAAGATAATCAAGGGCCTAAGCTTGGGGATGCCTCGGGAAGGCATCCCCTCTTTCGTCTTCATCCATCGGTAACTATACTTGGAGCTATATTTTTATTCGCAACATGTTATGTGTTTTGCTTGGAACGTCTTGTAAAATTTGAGTCTTTGCTTGTTAGTTTGCCACAATCATCCTTGCTGGACACACCTATTTGAGAGAGTTAAATATGGCCTAGAAATTATTAGAACACTCTACGTGCTTCATTTATATCTTTTGAGTTGAATAGTTTTTGCTCTAGTGCTTCACTTATATCTTTTAGAGCACGATGGTGGTAATATTTTGTAGAAATTGTTGAACTCTCATGCTTCACTTATATTTATTTGAGAGTCTATTAAAACAGCATGGTAATGTGTTTAGGCTGAAGAAACTAGTCTTCACATGATAGACATCCAATGTCAATGTAGTAAAAAAAATCACACTAAGTGCATTGAATAGAATCAGATGTTAGATGCTTGATAATTGTTTTGAGATATGAGGATAGTGATATTAGAGTCATGCTAGTGCAGTCATTATGAAATTGAGAAATACTTGTGTTAAGGTTAGTGATTCCCGTAGCATGCACGTATGGTGAACCGTTGTGTGACTAAGTTAGAGCATGAGGTATTTGTAGAGTGCAACCTTTGTGTGGAGGCCGGGAGCGCGCGATGGTTAACTCCTACCAACCCCCCCCCCTAGGAGCATGCGTTAGCTTTGTTTTGATGACTCGTAGATTTTTGCAATAAGTATATGAGTTCTTATGACTAATGTTGAGTGGATTATACGCACTCTCACCCTTCCACCATTGCTAGCCTCTCATGTACCGCACAATTTTCGCCGGTACCATAAACCCACTACATATCCTTCCTCAAAACAGCCACCATACCTACCTATCATGGCATTTCCATAGCCATTCTGAGATATATTGCCATGCAACTTTCCACCGCTCCGTTCATATGACACGCATCATATTGTCATATTGCCATTGCATGATCATGTAGTTGACATCGTATTTGTGGCAAAGCCACCATGCATAATTTTTATACATGTCACTCTTGTTTCATTGCACATACCGGTACACCACCAGAGGCATTCATATAGAGTCAAACTTTGTTGTTGTAGTATCAAGTTGTAATGAAAGTGTGATGATCATCATTATTAGAGCATTGTCCCATGGGAGGAAAGGCTAAATCTATAAAGCCCCTCCGCAAAAAAAAAGGGAAGGCTAAAGAAAAAAAAGGCCCAAAAAAGAAAAAAAAGAGAAAAGGAAAAGGGACAATTGCTACTATCTTTTTCCACACTTGTGCTTCAAAGTAGCACCATGTTCTTCATTGTAGAGAGTCTCATGCTTAGTCACTTTTATATGCTAGTGGGAATTTTCATTATAGAACTTGGCTTGTATATTCCAACGATGGGCTTCCTCAAATGCCCTAGGTCTTCGTGAGCAAGAAAGTTGGATGCACACCCACTAGTTTCTTTTGTTGAGCTTTCATTCATATTTAGCTCTAGTGCATCCGTTGCATGGCAATCCCTACTCACTCACATTGATATCTATTGATGGGCATCTCCATAGCCCGTTAATACGCCTAGTCGATGTGAGACTATCTCCCTCCTTTTTGTCTTCTCCACAACCACCTCTATTCCACCCATAGAGCTATATCCATGGCTCACGCTCATGTATTGCGTGAAAGTTGAAAGGTTTGAAAAGGTAGAGTATGAAAACAAATGCTTGGCTGATATCGGGGTTGTGCATGATAAGATTATTTTTGTGTGATAACAAGGGAGCATAGCCAACACTATATGATTTTGTAGGGATAACTTTCTTTAGCCATAGTATTTTGAGAAGACATGATTGCTTTGTTAGTATGCTTGAAGTATTATTGTTTCTTATGTCAATATAGACTTTTATCTTGAATCTTTCAGATCTGAACATCCATGCCACAATTAAGAGAATTACATTGAAAAACTATATTGGTTAGCATTCCACATCAAAAATTATTTATTTATCATTTACCTACTCGAGGACGAGCAGGAATTAAGCTTGGGGATGCTTGATACGTCTCCAACGTATCTATAATTTTTGATTGTTCCATGCTATTATTTATGAAGTCTTGGATGTTTAATGGGCTTTATCATTCACTTTTATATCATTTTTGGGACTAACCTACTAACACAAGGGCCCAGTCTAGATTGTTGTTTTTGCCTATTTCAGGGTTTTGCAGAAAAAGAATATCAAACGGAGTCCAAACGGAATGAAACCTTCACGAGAGATATTTTTGCAGAAAATCACGCCCGAGGAACTTTAGAACCATGTCAGGGGACGAAAGGGTGGCCCACGAGGGTGGGGGCGCGCCCCGCTTCCCAGGGCACGCCCCCTGCCTCGTGGCCCCCTCGAGCGTCCCCCGGAGCCCTCCTTCTTCCTATATAAGTCTACGTGCCCCAGAAACTCCGAAGCAAGAGAGAAAACCCTAATTCCACCGTCGTACCTTCTGTTCCCGTGGAGATCCCATCTTGGAGCCTGTTCCGGAGCTCCACCGGAGGGGGATCCATCACGGAGGCCTTCATCATCATCATCATCATCGCCCTCACCATGAGTTGTGAGTAGTTTACCACAGACCTTTGGGTCCATAGATAGTATCTAGATGGCTTCTTCTCTCTCTCTGGATCTCAATACAAAGTTCTCCTCGGTCTTCGAGGAGATCTATTCGATGTAATCTGTTTTTGTGGTGTGTTTGTCGAGATCCGATGAATTGTGAGTTTATGATCAAGGTTATCTATGAAAGATATTTGGTTCTTCTCTGAACTTTTTATGTGTGCTCATAATATCCTTGCAAGTCTCTTCGAATTATTGGTTTGGTTTGGCCTACTAGATCTATAGTTCTTGCAATGGGAGAAGTGCTTGGCTTTGGGTTCAATCTTGCGGTGTCCTTTCCAGTGACAGTAGGGGCAGCAAGGCACGTATTGTATTGTTGCCATCGAGGATAAAAAGATGGGGTTTATATCATATTGCTTGAGTTTATCCCTCTAAATCATGTCATCTTGCTTAAGGCGTTACTCTATTCTTATGAACTCAATACACTAGATGCATGCTGGATAGCGGTCGATGTGTGGAGTAATAGTAGTAGATGCAGAATCGTTTCGGTCTACTTGTCTCAGACGTGATGCCTATATACAATGATCATGCCTAGATAGTCTCATAATTATTTGCTTTTCTATCAATTGCTCGACAGTAATTTGTTTACCCGCCGTAGAATATCGCTATCATGAGAGAAGCCACTAGAGAAAACTATGCCCCCCGGGTCTATTCTCAGCATATCAATCTACATCTACTTTACCTTTAGTGCTTTTATTTGTTGTTTTATTATACTAAAAATACCAAAAATATGAACTATCATCTCTATCAGATCTCACTTTCGTAAGTGATCGTAAAGGAATTGACAACCCCTTATCGCGTTGCCTGCAAAGTTCTTATTTGTTTGTGCAGGTGTGAGGGACTCGCGCGTGGTCTCCTACTGGATTGATACCTTGGTTCTCAAAAACTGAGGGAAATACTTACACTACTGTGCTGCATCTCCCTTTCCTCTTCGAGGGAATACAACGCAAGCTCAAGAGGTAGCAGGCGCCACGACCAGCAGCTCCTCTAGTTGAGCCGATGGGGTCTCTTCGGGCAGTGGAGACCGACTGCTGAGCTTCTTAATTTTCTTGAGCCAGCCTTGTAAAGGCAACAAAAAGAAGCTTAGACCGAATTTTGTGCAGTCTCCGGATGCGGGGAGGGCATGGGGGTTGCAGCAGTGGCACGGAAGATGCTGCTAGTATTGAGATTGCATAACGAGCCACTGGTGTGACACAACAGCAGTGCGGTCAGACGGCGCAGCGGTAGAGCTCTACACGTGGGCGCGTGAGGAAGATAAAGGAAAGTGAGGGCAGGGGAATGGGGGCAAAGTGTAGAGTGCATCGGCCCTCCCATCCATTTAAACTCCATGGGGATCATGGGGTAGTGGGATCTTTTATGCCCTCGATCCCCACTTCCCCCAAAATACATGGGGACATTTACCACGATTGGGAACGCAACCATCAGGCTCGGCAGTAGCGGATCCCATGCGTGGGCCGAGGTCGTGGCCTAGTGGGCCCGGTCTGCGGTGACGCCCATCGCGCGCATGCCTTGGGAGGGCTCTCCCTTCGATGGGTTGCACGTGGTGCGCCTCTGGCATGTGGCGATTGCGAATCGCTTGCTGGCCGGACGCAAGTTGGCCGGACCGTTCGGCTTCAACTCCAGCTGCGCTTCGTCCGGGCCGGCCGTGGGCAGCCGACGCTCATGGGTTCGGACCGGACTGTAGCTAGAAAGCCATCGCCTGCCTAATCCATGCTTTTCCACATATATAACATCCTTTTGGGGTAAACCAGAGAGGCCCTCCACTCAAGACCACTGGGCCTCAGCAGCTTCAGGGACTACTGTTTGGGGAATGGCCCCCAGGTAGGCTCAGGCATGCAAGTCCACTTTTCAAAACATCAGGATGACTCCCTTAATATGGCTGGCTCTTCGGACAGCTCCTGAAGCTAGAGGCCTGCTGGGCACGGCGCCACACCCGGGCCGGTTGGCTACAACAAGCAGCTGGCGGGTCTACGCATGTCCAGTCATGCCATATGACAAGACCCCTCCCACGTCGTGGAGGGCGTTGCTACAGTGCCACCAGTACCGCTACCTTGGGCGACCGACGTCAGTGCGGACCGGCACTGTGGAGGCACAATGCCAACCACTCTGTGACGTGGAGACCAAGTGGCTACAATGATGTGCAGTTGATGGGTCCCACTAGAGGCCAGAGACGATGGCGACAGGGCCTCGCCCCTATTACTTTATCATTTGTTACTTGGGAGGCTCAGCTATAAGACCTCCCAGGAGCCCCACTAGGAGGGGGTTGGCTCATTCCACACACACACACACACACACATGCGAGGCAGGGAGGAGAGCTAGCACCATCCTCCTACTCCACCCAAACAGCTCTAAGAGCAACCTTGTAACCTTGTGATCTCATAGTGACCTGGTAGGACTAGGGGTGTTACCTCCCTCGGAGGGCCTTGAACCTAGGTACGTCCTTGCGTCTTGCATTGCTGGTGCTCAATCTCGCATCTAGAACCCACCGATGCTCATTGGCCCCAACTACTCTCGATAGGCCATCCCATGGCATCTGTCATGAGAACACCACACCACACCCACTGTGGCGCGCCATAAGAAAATCTCATTGCCGCCTCTAGGCCTCCGTCTTAGCGGAGCAAACTTGCTTAAATCTAAGAGCTTGTAGAAGTAACGACCGAGAATTCATCTATGTAGATGGACGATATGCGTAGAAAATTGTCGCCCCACAGACGAAAACAACAGAATGGTCTTGTAGAACACCGCAGTTCCGGCCAGACGGAGTCGAGGAGCAAAACCTCACACACTCTCCAACGAGGCCAAGACTGGCCAACATTTGTTGTCTGTCAGAACTGGAGCAGGAAGACCAAGAGGTACAACCACATTATCCGTTGAGTAGGACATCGTGACCAAGCCAAATTTGCAGAAAAATACGTCAAATTTGAAGAACTATATATGATGAGGACAGACTATGTTCCACACGCCTCTTGGTGATATGAGAAAGCATCACCTAAACGAGAGATTCGTTATGCGCACGTTGTTACATGTTGTTTATGATGTCAACCGACATAACTTTTTTTGGGTTAGCTTCACTAATACACTAATGTCTAAAATTTGAGCAAGCTTCACTAATACACTAGTGTCTAACTATATAAGTATTACCTACATATATGCATCTACATATAGCTTTGACACCACTCCTAGTGTTGCCACTGCAGTGGTGGCGAGGTTATAACCATGTGAATGTCTTATGTTAGCCTACATGTTCGCATAGGTACTCCTGATCATATGCCTGTTGGGGAACGTAGTATTTTAAAAATTTCCTACGATCACGCAAGATCTATCTACCAGATGCATAGCAACGAGAGGGAAGAGTGTGTCTACGTACCCTCGTAGACTGGGAGCGGAAGCGTCAAGTGACGCGGTTGATGTTGTCGAACTTCTTCGCGATCCAACCGATCAAGCACCGAACGTACGGCACCTCCGCGTTCAGCACACGTTCAGCTTGATGACGTCCCACGAGCTCTTGATCCAGTTGATATGGCCATCATCATCTTGTGCTTTTGATCTCCATATCCAAAGCACCGTCATGATCACCCTCACAAAACATGATCATCTCATACAAAAACCGTATAACTCATCATGTCTTGACCATATCACATCACAACATGCCCTGCAAAAACAAGTTAGACGTCCTCTACTTTGTTGTTGCAAGTTTTACATGGCTGCTACGGGCTTTAGCAAGAACCGTTCTTACCTACGCATACAAAACCACAACGATGTTTCGTCAAGTATGTGTTGTTTTAACCTTCACAAGGACCGGGCGTAGCCACACTTGATTCAGCTAAAGTGAGAGAGACAGACACCCGCCAGTCACCTTTAAGCAACGAGTGCTCGTAACGGTGAAACCAGTCTCGCGTAAGCGTACGCGTAATGTCGGTCCGGCCCGCTTCATCTCACAATACCGCCGAAGCAAAGTATCACATGCTGGTAAGCAGTATGACTAGTATCGCCCACAACTCATTGTGTTCTACTCGTGCATATCATCTACGCATAGACCTGGCTCATGATGCCACTGTTGGGGAACGTAGTATTTTAAAAATTTCCTACGATCACGCAAGATCTATCTACCAGATGCATAGCAACGAGAGGGAAGAGTGTGTCTACGTACCCTCGTAGACCGGGAGCGGAAGCGTCAAGTGACGCGGTTGATGTTGTCGAACTTCTTCGCGATCCAACCGATCAAGCACCGAACGTACGGCACCTCCGCGTTCAGCACACGTTCAGCTTGATGACGTCCCACGAGCTCTTGATCCAGTTGAGCTTCACGGGAGAGTTTCGTCAGCACAACGGCATGGTGACGGATATGATGTGTTCACCGGCGCAGGGCTTCGCCTAAGCTCCGCGACGGTATGACCGAGGTGTGATTCTGTGGAGGGGGGCACTGCACACGGCTAAAACAATTCAACTTGTGTGTCTTTGGGTGCCCCCCTGCCCCCGTATATAAAGGAGCAAGGGAGGGAGGCCGGCCGGCCCTTCCTGGTGCGGCTAGGGAGTGGACTCCTACTAGGAATAGGATTGCAATCCTATTCCTAGTAGGATTCACCAAAAGAAGGAAGAGGGAAAGGAATAGGAGAGGTGGCACCCCCCCCCCAATCCTAGTCCAACTAGGAACCCTAGGTGGGGGCGCCGGCCAGCCCTATGGGCTGCCTCTCTCTTTCCCTTTAGGCCCACTATGGACCATCCCCTCTCGTAGGGGGTTCCGGTAACCCCCTCCGGCATTCCCGATAAATCCGAAACTTTTCCGGAACACTTCCGGTGTCCGAATATAGTCGTCCAATATATCAATCTTTATGTCTTGGACATTCCGAGACTCCTCGTCATGTCCGTGATCTCATCCGGGACTCCAAACTACCTTCGGTACATCAATATTCATAAACTCATAATATCGATCGTCATCAAACGTTAAGCGTGCGGACCCTACGGGTTCGAGAACTATGTAGACATGACCGAGACTCATCTCCGGTCAATAACCAATAGCGGAACCTGATGTTCATATTGGCTCCTACATATTCTACGAAGATCTTTTATCGGTCAGAACCGCATAACAACATACGTTGTTCCTTTTGTCAAACGGTATGTTACTTGCCCGAGATTCGATCATCGGTATCTCTATACCTAGTTCAATCTCGTTACCGGCAAGTCTCTTTACTCGTTCCGTAACTCATCATCTCGTGACTAACTCATTAGTCTTTTGCTTGCAAGGCTTATTGTGATGTGTGTTACCGAGAGGGCCCAGAGATACCTCTCCGACACTCGGAGTGACAAATCCTAATCTTGATCTATGCCAACACCACGAATACTTTCGGAGACACCTGTAGAGCATCTTTATGATCACTCAGTTACGTTGTGACGTTTGATAGCACACAAGGTGTTCCTACGGTATTCGGGAGTTGCATAATCTCATAGTCATAGGAACATGTATAAGTCATGAAGAAAGCAATAGCAGTAAAACTAAACGATCATAGTGCTATGCTAACGGATGGGTCTTGTCCATCACATCATTCCCCTAATGATGTGATCCCGTTGATCAAATGACAACTCATGTCTATGGCTAGGAAACATAACCATCTTTGATCAATGAGCTAGTCTAGTAGAGGCATACTAGGGACATACTGTTTTGTCTATGTATTCACACATGTACTAAGTTTCCGGTTAATACAATTCTAGCATGAATAAAAGACATTTATCATGATATAAGGAAATATAAATAACATCTTTATTATTGCCTCTAGGGCATATTTCCTTCAGTCTCCCACTTGCACTAGAGTCAATAATCTAGCTCACATCGCCATGTGATTTAATACCGATAGTTCACATCGCCATGTGACCAACACCCAAAGGGTTTACTAGAGTCAATAATCTAGTTCACATCGCTATGTGATTAATACCCAAGAGTAATAAGGTGTGATCATGTTTTGCTTGTGAGAGAAGTTTAGTCAACGGGTCTGTCACATTCAGATCCGTATGTATTTTGCAAATTTCTATGTCTACAATGCTCTGCATAGAGCTACTCTAGCTAATTGCTCCCACTTTCAATACGCATCCAGATTGATACTTAGAGTCATCTGGATTTAGTGTCAAAGCTTGCATCGGCGTAACCCTTTACGACGAACTCTTTATCACCTCCATAATCGAGAAATATTTCCTTAGTTATCCAATTACTAAGGATAATTTTGACCGCTGTACAGTGATCCACTCCCGGATTACTTTGGTACCTCCCTGCTAGACTTATAGCAAGGCACACATCAGGTCTGGTACACAGCATTGCATACATGATAGATCCTATGGCTGAGGCATAGGGAATGACTTTCCTTTTCTCTATATCTTCTGCAGTGGTCGGGCATTGAGTCTTACTCAACTTCATACCTTGTAAAACAGGCAAGAACCCTTTCTTTGACTGATCCATTTTGAACTTCTTCAAAATCTTATCATGGTATGTGCTTTGTGAAAGTCCAATTAAGCGTCTTGATCTATCTCTATAGATTTTGATGCTTAATATGTAAGCAGCTTTACCAAGGTCTTTCTTTGAAAAATTCCTTTCAAATACTCCTTTATGCTTTCCAGAAAATTCTACATCATTTCCGATCGACAATATGTCATTCACATATACTTATCAGAAAGGTTGTAGTGCTCCCACTCACTTATTGTAAATACAGGCTTCACCGCAAGTCTGTATAAATCTATATGCTTTGATCAACTTATCAAAGCGTATATTCCAACTCCGAGATGCTTGCACCACTCCATAGATGGATCGCTAGAGCTTGCACAATTTGCTAGCACCTTTAGGATTGACAAAACCTTCTGGTTGCATCATATACAACTCTTCTTTAATAATTCCATTAAAGAACGCAGTTTCGTTATCCATTTGCCAGATTTCATAAAATGTGGCAATTGCTAACATGATTCGGACAGACTTAAGCATCGCTACAGGTGAGAAAGTCTCATCGTAGTCAACTCCTTGAACTTGTCGAAAACCTTTCGCAACAAGTCGAGCTTTGTAAACAGTAATATTACCATCTGCGTCGGTCTTCCTCTTGAAGATCCATTTATTTTCGATGGCTTGCCGATCATCGGGCAAGTCAACCAAAGTCCACACTTTGTTCTCATACATGGATCCCATCTCAGATTTCATGGCTTCAAGCCATTTTGTGGAATCTGGGCTCATCATCGCTTCCTCATAGTTCGTAGGTTCATCATGGTCTAGTAACATGATTTCCAGAACTGGGTTGCCGTATCACTCTGGTGCGGAACGTACTCTGGTTGATCTACGACGTTCAGCAGAAACTTGATCCGAAGTTTCATGATCATTATCATTAACTTCCTCACTAATTGGTGTAGGAATCACTGGAACAATTTCCTGTGATGTACTACTCTCCAATCCGGGAGAAGGTACAATTACCTCATCAAGTTCTACTTTCCTCCCACTCACTTCTTTCGAGAGAAACTCTTTTTCTAGAAAGGATCCGTTTTTAGCAACGAATATTTTGCCTTCGGATCTGTGATAGAAGGTGTACCCAACAGTCTCTTTTGGGTATCCTACGAAGACACATTTTTCCGACTTGGGTTCGAGCTTATCAGGTTGAAGTGTTTTCACATAAGCATCGCAGCCCCAAACTTTAAGAAACGACAACTTTGGTTTCTTGCCAAACCATAGTTCATAAGGTGTCGTATCAACGGATTTAGATGGTGCCCTATTTAACGTGAATGCAGCTGTCTCTAATGCATAACCCCAAAAGCGATAGTGGTAAATCGGTAAGAGACATCATAGATCGTACCATATCCAATAAAGTACGGTTACGACGTTCAGACACACCATTACGCTGTGGTGTTCCGGGTGGCGTGAGTAGTGAAACTATTTCACATTGTTTTTACTGAAGGCCAAACTCGCTAACTCAAATATTTTACCTCTACGATCATATCGTAGAAACTCTTATTTTCTTGTTATGATGATTCTCCACTTCACTCTGAAATTCTTTGAACTTTTCAAATGTTTCAGACTTGTGCTTCATTAAGTAGATATACCCATATCTGCTCAAATCATCAGTGAAGGTCAGAAAATAACGATACCCACCGTGAGCTTCAACACTTATTGGTCCACATACATCTGTATGTATGATCTCCAACAAATCTGTTGCTCGCTCCATAGTTCCGGAGAACGGAGTTTTAGTCATCTTGCCCATGAGGCATGGTTCACAAGCACCAAATGATTCATAATCAAATGATTCCACAAGTCAATCATTATGGAGTTTCTTCATGCGTTTTACACCAATATGACCTAAACGGCAGTGCCACAAATAAGTTGCACTATCATTATTAACCTTGCATCTTTTGGCTTCAATATTATGAATATGTGTATCACACGATCGAGATCCAACAAACCATTTTCATTGGGTGTATGACCATAGAAGGTTTTATTCATGTAGACAGAACAACAATTATTCTCTAACTTACATGAATAACCGTATTGCAATAAACCTGATCAAATCATATTCATGCTCAACACAAACACTAATCCCGAAAGTATAGGGAGTGTGCGATGATGATCATATCAATCTTGGAACTGCTTCCAATACACATCGTCACTTCATCCTTTAACTAGTTTATGTTCATTATGCAACTCCCACTTCGAGTTACTACTCTTTAGCAACTGAACCAATATCAAATACCGAGGGGTTGCTATGAACACTAGTAAAATACTCATCAATAATCTGTATATCAAATATACCTTTGTTCACTTTGCCATCCTTCTTATCCGCCAAATATCTAGGGCAGTTCCACTTCTAGTGACCATTTCCTTTGCAGTAGAAGCGCTTGTTTCAGGCTTGAGTTTAGCTTTGGGTTTCTTCACGGGTGTGACAGCTTGCTTGTCATTCCTTTTGAAGTTCCCCTTCTATCCCTTTGCCCTTTACTTGAAACAAGTGGTTTTATTAACCATCAACACTTGATGCTCTTTCTTGATTTCTACCTTCGCCGATTTCAGGATCGCGAAGAGCTCGGGAATTACCTTCGTCATCCCTTGCATATTATAGTTCATCACGAAGTTCTACTAACTTGGTGATAGTGACTAGAGAACTTTGTCAATTACTATTTTATCTGGAAGAATAACTCCCACTTGATTCAAGTAATTGTAGTACCCAGACAATCTGAGCACATGCTCACTGGTTGAGCTATTCTCCTCCATCTTGTAGGCAAAGTACTGTCAGAGGTCTTATACCTCTCGACACGGGCATGAGTATGAAATACTAATTTCAACTCTTGGAACATCTTATATGCTCCGTGGCGTTCAAAACGTTTTTGAAGTCCCGGTTCTAAGCCGTAAAGCATGGTGCACTTAAACTATCAAGTAGTCATCATATCGAGCTTTTGTCAAAACGTTCATAACGTCTACATCTGCTCCTGCAATAGGTCTGTCACCTAGCGGTGCATCAAGGACATAATTCTTCTGTGCAGCAATGAGGATAATCCTCAGATCACGGAACAATTCCGCATCATTGCTACTAACATCTTTCAACTTGGTTTTCTCTAGGAACATATGAAAAATAAACGGGGAGCAACATCGCGAGCTATTAATCTACAACATAGATATGCTAATACTACCAGGACTAAGTTCATGATAAATTAAAGTTCAATTTAATCATATTACTTAAGAACTCCCACTTAGATAGACATCCCTCCGGTCATCTAAATGATCACGTGATCCAAATCAACTAAACCATGTCCGATCATCACGTGAGATGGAGTAGTTTCAATGGTGAACATCTTATGTTGATCATATCTACTATATGATTCACGCTCGACCTTTCGGTCTCCAGTGTTCCGAGGCCATATCTGCATATGCTAGGCTCGTCAAGTTTAACCCGAGTATTCTGCGTGTGCAAAACTGGCTTACACCCGTTGTATTTGAATGTAGAGCTTATCACACCCGATCATCACGTGGTGTCTCGGCACGACGAACTTTCGCAACGGTGCATACTCAGGGAGAACACTTATACCTTGAAATTTAGTAAGGGATCATCTTATAATGCTACCGTCGTTCTAAGCAAAATAAGAAGCATAATAAGATAAACATCACATGCAATCAAAATATGTGACATGATATGGCCATCATCATCTTGTGCTTTTGATCTCCATCTCCAAAGCACCGTCATGATCACCCTCACAAAACATGATCATCTCATACAAAAACCGTATAACTCATCATGTCTTGACCATATCACATCACAACATGCCCTGCAAAAACAAGTTAGACGTCCTCTACTTTGTTGTTGCAAGTTTTACGTGGCTGCTACGGGCTTTAGCAAGAACCGTTCTTACCTACGCATACAAAACCACAATGATGTTTCGTCAAGTATGTGCTGTTTTAACCTTCACAAGGACTGGGCGTAGCCACACTTGATTCAGCTAAAGTGAGAGAGACAGACACCCGCCAGTCACCTTTAAGCAACGAGTGCTCGTAACGGTGAAACCAGTCTCGCGTAAGCGTACGCGTAATGTCGGTCCGGGCCGCTTCATCTCACAATACCGCCGAAGCAAAGTATGACATGCTGGTAAGCAGTATGACTAGTATCGCCCACAACTCATTGTGTTCTACTCGTGCATATCATCTACGCATAGACCTGGCTCATGATGCCACTGTTGGGGAACGTAGTATTTTAAAAATTTCCTACGATCACGCAAGATCTATCTACCAGATGCATAGCAACGAGAGGGAAGAGTGTGTCTACGTACCCTCGTAGACCGGGAGCGGAAGCGTCAAGTGACGCGGTTGATGTTGTCGAACTTCTTCGCGATCCAACCGATCAAGCACCGAACGTACGGCACCTCCGCGTTCAGCACACGTTCAGCTTGATGACGTCCCACGAGCTCTTGATCCAGTTGAGCTTCACGGGAGAGTTTCGTCAGCACAACGGCATGGTGACGGATATGATGTGTTCACCGGCGCAGGGCTTCGCCTAAGCTCCGCGACGGTATGACCGAGGTGTGATTCTGTGGAGGGGGGCACCGCACACGGCTAAAACAATTCAACTTGTGTGTCTTTGGGTGCCCCCCTGCCCCCGTATTATAAGGAGCAAGGGAGGGAGGCCGGCCGGCCCTTCCTGGTGCGGCTAGGGAGTGGACTCCTACTAGGAATAGGATTGCAATCCTATTCCTAGTAGGATTCACCAAAAGAAGGAAGAGGGAAAGGAATAGGAGAGGTGGCGCCCCCCCCCCCCCCCCAATCCTAGTCCAACTAGGAACCCTAGGTGGGGGCGCCGGCCAGCCCTATGGGCTGCCTCTCTCTTTCCCTTTAGGCCCACTATGGACCATCCCCTCTCGTAGGGGGTTCCGGTAACCCCCTCCGGCATTCCCGATAAATCCGAAACTTTTCCGGAACACTTCCGGTGTCTGAATATAGTCGTCCAATATATCAATCTTTATGTCTCGGACATTCCGAGACTCCTCGTCATGTCCGTGATCTCATCCGGGACTCCGAACTGCCTTCGGTACATCAATACTCATAAACTCATAATACCGATCGTCATCAAACGTTAAGCGTGCGGACCCTACGGGTTCGAGAACTATGTAGACATGACCGAGACTCATCTCCGGTCAATAACCAATAGCGGAACCTGATGTTCATATTGGCTCCTACATATTCTACGAAGATCTTTTATCGGTCAGAACCGCATAACAACATACGTTGTTCCTTTTGTCAAACGATATGTTACTTGCCCGAGATTCGATCGTCGGTATCTCTATACCTAGTTCAATCTCGTTACCGGCAAGTCTCTTTACTCGTTCCGTAACTCATCATCTCGTGACTAACTCATTAGTCTTTTGGTTGCAAGGCTTATTGTGATGTGTGTTACCGAGAGGGCCCAGAGATACCTCTCCGACACTCGGAGTGACAAATCATAATCTTGATCTATGCCAACACCACGAATACTTTCGGAGACACCTGTAGAGCATCTTTATGATCACTCAGTTACGTTGTGACGTTTGATAGCACACAAGGTGTTCCTACGGTATTCGGGAGTTGCATAATCTCATAGTCATAGGAACATGTATAAGTCATGAAGAAAGCAATAGCAGTAAAACTAAACGATCATAGTGCTATGCTAACGGATGGGTCTTGTCCATCACATCATTCTCCTAAGGATGTGATCCCGTTGATCAAATGACAACTCATGTCTATGGCTAGGAAACATAACCATCTTTGATCAATGAGCTAGTCTAGTAGAGGCATACTAGGGACATACTGTTTTGTCTATGTATTCACACATGTACTAAGTTTCCGGTTAATACAATTCTAGCATGAATAAAAGACATTTATCATGATATAAGGAAATATAAATAACATCTTTATTATTGCCTCTAGGGCATATTTCCTTCAATGCCATGCCTCTCTAAGGCTGATAATGAATGGTAAGTTGTAATACACAAACGAGGGCACTGCATACGTCAACGGCGAAACAAAACAAAATATAAAAAACAAAAAAGGCAGCCCTACAGATTGGATGAAGGGTTACGTTCCTCTCGTCCCTAGCGGCCGCAACCCTAGCCGCCGCTAGGAGAGGCCGATCTTGCAACACCGTTCTTCGCCGGTGACACAGGGTTGTCGGTGATGAGGGGTTCGCCGGATCCACATGTGTGGACCATTTTTACTCCTTCGTAGTCTAAGTTTTTAGGTTGTTCATCGTATTTGCTTAGGTGGCAACGATGACGACGCTGAATAAAGATTATTCGGATCCTTCCCTGACGCGGCCATCGGTTCTATGGTTGGAGATGGATTTGAAAAATAGTCTGTTCAAACAAGGATGGAGTGGCGGCGACGATATCTGTCGATGTCAAAATCGGCAGATCTCGGGTAGGGGGTCCCGAACTATGCATGTGAGGATCGATGGTAACAGGAGACAGGGGACACGGTGTTTACCCAGGTTCAGGCCCTCTCGATTGAGGTAATACCCTACTTCCTGCTTGATCGATCTTGATGAATATGGGTTACAAGAGATGATCTACCTCGAGATCGTAATGGCTAAACCCTAAAAGTCTAGCCTATGTGATTGCTATGATTCTGCTGTTGTCTCTACGGACTAAACCCTTCGGTTTATATATGCACCGGTGGGACCTAGGGTTCGTACATGATCACCTTGCAGAGGAAGTATTACACCCAGACTCTAAACTTGCTATTTTACACATGGGGAGTCCTATCCTGATATGGGAGATAGCCATCATCGATAATCTTCATGGCCCACCAGTCCGCCCATAGTGAATGATCCGGTCACCTGCGGACCCCTTAATCCAGGACTCCCTCAGTAGCCCCTGAACCAGTCTTCGATGACGACGAGTTCGGCTGACGCACTGTCTTCGGCATTGCAAGGCAGGTTCCTCCTCCTGAACATATTGAAGAAATATTCCCTACAAAAAGGTACCGTGTCCGGCTTTGCATGGTTAGTACAACCCTTAGCCTTGAATGCAAGGTATTGAAAAATGGGTATTGTCTCTTTACTGACAACCTTCAGCGAAGCATCACGTATGTGCCTTTAACACATATGAACCATTTTCTTGGCCCTGGTTTCGCGTTTGGAGGTATAGCCTCATTGGCACGTCTTGTCAAAATAGAGATCGTGCCTGCTTATTACAGGATCCTTATCAACATGACGTGAGCATCTTAACTGCGCCTTACGCATGACCTCGTTGGGAACCGGCGAGGTTTACGGCTGGTGTGTGGGGGGGGGCGTTTAGCATTCACCGCTTATAAAAGGAGCCAAGGTTTTACCTTTTATCCCCACGCTCTCCTCAAGCCCTACCTCTCCAATCTCCTCAGCCCCCAGCGCCCACATCTCTTGCGCCCTCAATCCTCAACTCCTCCACCAGCACCGTCGTTTCCAGCAATGGCTGGCTCCGGCTCCGAAGGCAAGTGGGAGGCATCTTCGATCACAGAGAAGACCGTGAAGAGCCTCCGAAGCGCGGGCTATCTCGCCGATGAGGTGGTGCATTGAGTCCCCGAGAAGGACCAAGTGATCCCCGTCCCTAAGGCGGGTGAGAGGGTTGTATTCTTCTCGCACTTCATTCGGGGGCTGGGATTTCTTCTCCACCCCTTTGTACGGGGTCTTCTATTTTTCTATGGGTTAGATTTTCGTGATCTAGCCCGGAATTCAATTCTTCACATATCCACTTTCATAGTGGTGTGTGAAGCATTTCTCTGAATCCCCCCACAGTTCGGCCTATGGCTCAAAACCTTCAATTTGAAGCCAAAGGTGGTCGACGGCAGCATGCTGAGTGCAGAGGTGCTATGATAAGCAAACTCCCCAATGCTACCTGTCCAAGGGGGGCGTTCATGGAGAGGAACAAGATTTGGCAGTAGGAGTGGTTTTACATCTCCGAGCCCCGCGACACCAAGTGCATGGCAGCTTCTGCATTTAGATCTGGTACCCGGGAGAGGCTAACCTCCTGGACTGATAAGGGTCCGAATTGGGGGTCTCAGATGGAGGTGCTAGCCCTCCAAAAACGCATCTCTGACATGATCTCCAAGGGCACCCAGCTCACCAACGTGGTCCAGGTAATGCTTGCCCGTCTCGTCTTCTCCTGTCAATGCCGGGACTCTTATCTATGGGAGTTCAATCCAGAAGCGTCCCGACCCTTGAAGCACCTCTTCGGCTCTACGCACAAAGACATCTCGAAGCACCTCTTCAATACCCAGAAAGGCTGGCCGGCGGAGACTGAGGACATGGGCTTCAGTACTGTGCTCCCTACATCAGAGGTAATTGAGATTTCTGCCGAATATATATTCCTTCCTTGCTTTAATTATAACAGGAGTTGGAGTTTTTGCGTTCAATCCAGGCCTGGATGAAAAAGGCGGAGCGGATCAAGTGTCCAGCTCCCCTACCATAAGACCCAGAGGCGCCTCGGGTGACGGCGATGTAGATTTCGCCACCGTACAAGGCGCCGGAGAAAAAGGCCAAGAAGAAGGGCAAGGAGGTCAAGAGCGACCCCCGCCCTACTGGCCCTGCGGACACAAGGTCTGAGGAAACGGGTTCCCAACTCTCTCCCAAAGAAGAAAAGGAGGAGGAAGAAGAAGAAGACTCCCCCGTCATGGCCAAGGGGAGGAAAAGAGCGGCCCCTGCTGACGCAGGCACGGACGCGCCCAGGAAGAAGCTAACTCTTCCTGTTAGTTCAGACTCATCGTCCGAACACAGCTATCGGGTTGAGCCCAGGATCAAGCCCCTGGCTGAATCGTAAGTACTGAAACTTCTTATATTCGGATTTTTTTCCTTTGCAGCATCTAATATTTATTTTATCTTTATGTAGCCCTCCACATGACATCCCCGTGGCTTCACTGTCCTTGGGGAATTCTCTAGCGTCCGGAGAGATGGGGAGCGATACGCCTCCGCGGGGCTCGTCGCCCACCGTGGGGGATACCGAGGTATCCTCCCTACAAACCCCCTGTCCCAGTAGGCGGGAGTGGGGCAGATGAAAGGACGACCGAGGTCAATCCCTCGGCCATGGTCGACCAGGGAGGAGCGATCCCCATGGCGACCGAAGACGTGGGGCCCAAACAATCCGGGCCCCGCCGAACACTGTTCCGGAGTCCAGTACGGCTCTGGAATCAAGGGACCAGCCCCCCGTACTAGGGGAGGGAGCAACTGCTCCTGCGGCACCTACGGTCAATCCAGAGGCGCCGAACACTCTGGAGGGAGCACTGCAAAGTGCTTCCATCGCAGAAGAACACCGCATCTGATGAGTGCGGTCATGGAGAAAATTCAGAACGTCAAAGGCGGACTGAACGAAGCTTTCAACAACCTATTAACAGACTTTGAGGTATGCGGCATAATGTTTCTTCAAAGAGAACCTTTTTATTATATATATAGGGTAGGTCTATTATCATAACACCCCTTAAGATTCTTATTCTGCTAACACCTGCTTATTCTGCTAACACCTCCTCCCCGCGCAGAGCAATCGAACCACATGAAAGAAAAAGCCCAACCCACCTCCTCCACCTTCTTCCTCCTAGCCCACCCCTCCACGGT
>LR738711.1:728970131-728982214 GCA_902687465.1 Secale cereale
CTCCCCCCCTCATCCCCCGGGCGCCAGACGAGCATCACGACAGGGCGCCGCCACGCCCACCCCACCCCCCGGCAACGGATCCGCGCACGGGCATCGATAGATCTCAGAACCACCGCCTGCCCGCCGATCCGCTCGAAGGCTGCAGCTTCATTGCGGTGCCCGGGTTCTTCCTGCCTCCTTCCTCCTTCCTGTCGACGCGGGGTCGACCTCGGATCTGCGCATCGTTATCCCTACCAACCACCAGGTCAAGGGGGCAGCTGGATTCATGGATCGTGTGGGATTCGAGGGGGTCGCCAGTGACTCTCCTCTAACCGTTCCTCCACCATCTCCCATCTCCCTGCCCCGGTCTCTTCCTCTCCGTCCATGGCTAGGCGCATATCGGGTTCGTCCTCTCCAGCCACCGTCAACATCCACGGCACCGCGCCACCCCTTCCTTCCCTCCCTCTCAGGTCGTGCACCCCCTTCCCGTCGTCGACGACTAGGTCACGGTCTGATTGTGGCCACCACGCGCCTCGGCAACAGTGAGCACCACCGGTCTCATCTCGCGCAACCTAGCCTCTGGATCTGTTACAGAATGTGCAAGACAAAGCAGATGGGGCTTCCCCACCACCGAGATTCCATCCAGTACACTGCTGTTCGGTTTCGGTGTCCGCCACAACCTTGCATCATAGTCAGTGAAGCACCACCACGAGTATGAACGAGGTCCATTGGGGGCGAGGTTCTGGCACGTTTCCTCTGCAGTCCGGGTGAGTAGTTCAGCTAGCACGGCCATGCTATTCGGCCAGCCCATGGCTTTAGTTCGCGGGCTTCAAAAAAATTATGCATGTAGGCGTGAAGTACGGCAGGCATGTGCATGCAGTTCGACGAGATAGTGCGTGCAGTGCTCGCGTGCCACAACATTGCCACCCCCGCCAGATTGTAAATTGCTTCTAGTTTGCATTTTTGTTCCTATTGTTTTCTAATTTGAGTACAGTTCAATTGGTATGTGTGGGTGGTGTGCTTAGGAGAGATGTGAGCATGCAGTTCCTTTTGTCGTTTCACATTTTTTTTTTCTTTTGAAAAAATGGCTAGCTCAGGCGGTTCAGTTTGTATTGCCCTTTGATTTGTTGTTTTGATATAGGAAATTTGGTGCGGTTCACTTGTCCGGGGGACAGTTCTCTATGTACTCGTGCACAAAAACAAAAGCAAAAAAAGTGATGAGTAACATTTGTGCAGCAACTTATTATCCCTATGTATGAAAGTGCAAATTGTTTCGTGTGCTTTAAAAATCAGTCGACTACATCGACGCATGCAGTGCTTTTGGTCCTCGGATGTGGTTCGTTTTTAAGAATGATGTTGTTCACTTGTGCCCAAAAATGAAAGTGCTAAAAATTAGCGCAACAACAAAGATAGTAATGAGGTTCACTTTGATATATGTCGCGGTTCACTTGCCTCCTCTCCGCGGTCCACTCCCGTTCACAATTTTTTTTCAAAAAAAGACAACAAAAACTCATCTGAGAAAAAATTGCGTTTGACAAAAGAAATTATGCAGTGCACTAGTCGTTGTGATGAGTGTGGTTTTTAGTCTGAAAGTAGTGCAGTTTACTGTCAGAAATTTACGTTAGACAAAAGAAATTATGCAGTGCACTTGTCGGTCTGATGAAGTGCGGTTTTTAGTCCAAAAGCAGTGCGGTTTTCTGTCGGATGCAGTACACACGACGATTTTGGGTTGCGAAAAAACAATGTCCGTATTTCGTTAAAATCAAAATTGCTCTTAAACCGTAAGGAAACGGAGAGAGTGTTCTACATGAAAAAGTTGCGTCTCGTCAATATCTATCCAACGGAATATAATTTGGATCATTTCGACGAGTGGTTTGAATATTTTTATGAAAAAACGGTCGCTGTCACTTGTCGTTCACCGCACGATTTTCAAAATTAACTTAAAACCGTAAGGAATCTCAGAAACACTTCAACATATGAAAGTTACGTCTCGTCCATAGCTTTTCAACGGTATATTACACGCCTTGTTTTGACAAACTGTTAGAAAACTACACCGAAAACAGTATCGAAATTTTGAAAAAAAATTGAAAAACAGAATCTCGCGGTTTACTAAATTTGAAGCTGCTCTTAAACCGTAACAAATTAGAGAAAATAATACATATGAAAAAGATGCGTCTCGATGATATCTTTCCAACTGTATAAAATTTGCTTCATTCCGTTGAACGGTTTACAGGAAAACGCGAGAAAACCTACGCTGTCATTCATTGTAGGCCGCACAATTTTCAAAATTGCTCTTAAACTATGATGAATCTCGGAAAGTGTGCAACATGCCGAAGTTGCGCATAATCCATAGCTTCTCAACGGTATATTACACGCGACATTCTGATAAGCGGTTAAAAAACTAGAGCGAAAACAGTATAAAAAAAGACACCTGCAGCTTTTTCCGACACGAAGTTCACTAGTCTCTATTGCAGTACCTTTGCTAGTGAAAGTGCAGTGCACTTGCGTTGAACGTGCAGTGCAGAAGTGTTATCAGAATAGTTATTCTACTAATATTAGTAGAATAGACCGGCTATATATGAACATAATCAGATTCCGAACATGCCGAAGTAGCCCCTGATGCTTTGTCTGATTCTGAACAGAATCAGACAAGGCATCCATGTTATAGCATATGATAGAGCTGAACTATGAATTTGGTGCTTGAGCAGGCTTTACTAGTTGCGGCATCTGCCCGAGCCGCAGAGATTTCCGAGTTAAATCAGAAACTGAAACTAGTTGATGAAGATCTTGACCGTGTCAACAAGCGTTTTGACGAAACACAAGGTATGCGGGTTTAGGAAATCTAAATTATGTCACACTATATGTGAGAATGTAAGCTAACTTGTGTTATATGTTCTCATGAAACAGCTGACACAGATGCGGTCGAGACTCTGAAGAGCGAGCTTATGGCGGCCAAAGAAGAGGCCAGAGCGAGCAAGGCGGCCGCTAGTAAAGCGGCTGCCGACCTGGAGGCCGAAAAGGCCCAGCGTCAACAGCACGAGGCTCGGGTGACCGAAGTCGAGGCCGAGCTTCAAGATGCAATTCGCAAATGCGACGCATTGGAGAAGGCGAATTCGGACCAAGCGGCCAAACTCACTACGACAGTTAATGCTGCCAAGGAGGCGCGGACTGAGTCGCGCAGTGCTCATGAGGAGATAAACCAAGTGCGTCAAATAGCAGCTGGTAAGGTTTTTCTCTTGTAGAGCATCTTTGGAGGTCAGAGGTATCTTGGGCTGACACGTTGTGGAGTTCTCCAGGCGTGTTTGCGGATCTCCCGAGGAGTATCGCTGACGCCGCCCAATACTTCCGATCTCAGGAGGGGAACAACACAGAGAAGCTGTTTTGGTCATAGTTCCTTGCGCCCAGCCATCTGGTGCCCCTCAATGACCAGATGAAGCAGCTGGTCGAGCTGCACAACATGGCGAGTTCGGCCATGAAGGACTTGATAGTCCGGCTGTGGCCTGCTGATCCAATCCTGAGCAGTTACTTTGGGTTGGTGAAGAGGCTCGTTGAAGCCAGTCCGCGGGTCGATGCTATTAAGAGCTCGGCCTGCATAGAGAGTGCTCGGATGGCCTTTGCCCGCATGAAGGTGCATTGGGCAAAGATGAAGATCGCGGAAATAGCCGCTGCTGGCCCTCCAGAAGGCAAGGATCACCGCCGGCCGGAAAGTTACTTTGGCGACGTCCTAGAAGGAGCCCGCCTTGTAGAGGGCCAATGCTCAAAGGATATAATCTTTGAGTGATTTGTATTCGGGTTGTAAGGACTAAGCCAATGTGCCATTGTATATAAATTTTGCGCTCTTATATTAATGAGCGACTATTCCCTCCTGTGCGGCTGTTTATGTAAATCTGAAAGTTTCCAGTCATCGGCTTCAACCCCCATGTAAATATTACGGGGGTGTTTGGTAACACGCATGAACACTCTTTATACAACGTCTTTGTCCGTATAGGAGGTGTTTGCGTAGAGAACCAGGCAATCAGACTATGCGGCTTTATCGCTTTCACTTAGACATAGGAGCTTGACTAGTGGGGCTAAGTACTAGCTCCTGGTGCGTACCAGGCTTCTCGAATTATAGTGACTTTTTTGACGCGGCTGGGCGAAGAACAGCCCCTCGTATAACACGGAGTGGATCGCTATCGATCATAGTATGACACTAGGTCACCGAATCGCTTAACCAGCTCTCGCCTCATCATGATAGTCAGTTTTTAGCTTTCTCTACCGAGGTACTAGACCACACCGGACGAACTAGAAGTACAATTGCAGTAGTTCTCCCTTTACTACCTTAGCCGAACGATGCGGAACGTAAGGTAGCAAGCACAGGAGTCGGGCAACCCAACTATTGACCAAAGATATGATTCAGAGCATATGCATATAACGCAATATCCGGGACGTCGAACAGTTCCCTATAGGTGTTCAGATTTTTTGTAGGCGTGCCAGACTGAATACATCCCCTGGTATTAAAGTCCATGTATTAGGGCATATGCGGTAAATCTGACTTCGGGGTGGAGAATACAGGTGGTAAAAATAGACAACGGCCAAAACAACTTGGGACCAAACTGATTCCTTTATACCCACTTTAATACGGCGAGCCGTGAGGTTATAGATAATGCCGATAACAGCCTCGGGCATTTGACATGCCAAAAAAGAAAAAAGAAAAAGAACAAAGGGGAAAAAGGTTTACACACATCCTGGATCTATGAGAAGGAAATTTCAACAAGTGGCCCTGCTGCACGTCTGCGCCTTTTTCTCTTTGGTAATGTGTCCTTGAGAAGAAGAATTATAATTGCCGCCTGTAAAAAATAAAGAAGAAGGAAAAGAGCAGGATTCTGGAAAAGAGTACCCTGCACGGCCGCAAACAATGTAGGTTTTTAAACGAACCTAAAGAAGATATATTTTTAGAGTCCTAATAGGGTCAATCCGAACTATGGACTATTTATATGTTGTATGCCCCTAGCGCCGCCCAAGGTATTTTAAGGGCATAATTGTGTACGCGAGGTACGTATGCTGCTACCTTATGGGGCAGTCGACAGGGGCACAACTGCTAATCGAGCTCAGGTTCTTCTGAGTTGCCGCATTCTAGTGCGGACCGGGCACGTTTAGCCGTGTCCGTGGTCTTGATGACCGATGAACTGTTCTGCCTGAATAAGCCGCTTTGAACCTCGGCCGCTAGGACCGCATGTCTTCCTCCGTGCGGAGGGAGCGCTCCATGTTTCCATTGACTGTGATGACGTCACGTTGTCCTGGCATTTTGAGCTTTAGGTACGCATAATGTGGGACTGCTTGAAGCGGGCGAAGGCCGTTCTTCCGAGTAGTGCGTGATAGCCACTTCGGAATGGAGCGATGTCGAAGATTAACTCTTCGCTTTTGAAGTTATCGGGGGAACCGAATACGACTTCCGATGTTAACGAACCTGTGCAGCGGGCTTCTACGCCTGGAATCACTCCTTTAAATTTAGTGCTGCTGGGCTTAATTCTTGACGGGTCGATCCCCATCTTGCGGACAGTGTCCTGATATATCAGATTGAGACTGTTGCCGCCGTCCATAAGGACTCGAGTAAGATGGTATCCGTCTGTTATGGGATCGAGCACTAAGGCCGCCGAACCTCCGTGACGGATACATGTTGGGTGATCCTACGATCAAAAGTGATCGGGCAAGCCGACCATGGGTTGAACTTGGGGACGACAGGCTCGACGGCGTATACGTCTCGGAGTGCGCGCTTGCGCTCCCTCTTGGGGATGTGGGTGACGTAGATCATGTTCACAATTTTTACCTCTGGTGGAAATTTTTTCTGCGCCCCTGTGTTCGGCTGGCGAGGTTCATCCTCATCTTCGCTCTGTGGTCCTTTTCCCTTGTGTTCAGTGTTTAGCTTGTCGGCCTGCTTGAAGACCCAACAACTACGGTTGGTGTGATTTGCAGGTTTGTCAGGGGTGCCATGGATCTGGCAGGATCTGTCTAGTATCTTATCCAAGCTGGATGGACTATCCCTGTTGCCTTTAAATGGCTTCTTCCATTGACCGGGCCTAGAGCCACTGAATCCTGCGTTTACCGCTGTATCCTCTGTGTTTCCATTGTTGTTTTGGCGCTTATTTTTATTGCACTGCGGCTTGCCATTGCCATCCCTGACTTCAGACGTGCCAGGGTCGCTGGTACTGTTGCTGCTACGAGCCAGCCAGTTGTCCTCGCCCGCGCAAAAGCGGGTCATGAGTGTGGTTAGGGCTGCCATTGTTCTCGGCTTCTCCTGGCCGAGGTGTCTAGCCAGCCATTCATCCCGGATACTGTGTTTGAATGCCACTAAGGCTTCGGCGTCCGGATAGTCTACAATCTGGTTCTTTTTAGTTAAGAACTGATTCCAAAGCTTGCGGGCTGAATCCCCGGGTTGCTGGATTATATGACTTAAATCATCAGCATCCGGGGCCCGGACATAAGTCCCCTGAAAGTTGGCCCAAAAAGCATCCTCAAGTTCTTCGCAGCTTCCTATGGAGTTCTCTGGAAGGCTATTTAGCCAGTGCCGAGATGGCCCTTTCAGCTTGAGGGGTAAGTATTTAATGGCGTGGAGATCATCTCCCCGAGCCATGTGTATGTGAAGAATAAAGTCTTCTATCCATACAACTGGATCTGTTGTTCCGTCGCACGCCTCGATGTTTACGGGTTTAAACCCTTCTGGCAATTCATGATCCATCACCTCATTGGTGAAGCACAGAGGGTGTGAGGCACCCCTGTATTTTGCGATTCCGTGTCATAGTTCGGACGATATTGGTCGGTGTTGACTCCGAACTGGAATGTGACCGGTCTGTCTGGCTTGATAGCCACCGCCCCGTGTGTGTGTGTGTACGTTCCCTTGGTCTGTAGATTGATCTGGTCTAGCCAGCCTTTTTATTCAGGTCCTGGCGTAGGTCGTACTTATGGGCCTGAGCCGCTGTATTCTTGCCTTTATGGTGAGGAGGTGCGGGCTTGTATACGGTGTTACTGGCCGCTTTGTCCCGTCCACGGGGTGGTCGGTCTGGTTGATCGGCCTGATCATGCTTCAGTAGAATTGGTTCTGGGGCCTCGTCGTCGAATTGGGGCAGCAGTTTATGCTTAGGATAACTCTTTGTTTGGCCTTTAGAGGCGTACCGTTCTTCAGCATCTAGCACATCGTTCCATATGTGGTTGAGCATATCATGTTCGGCTCTAAGCCGCTGCTGCTGCTTCTTCATGCTCCTTGCAGTGGCAATGAGTTGTTGTTGGAAACGCTTCTGTTCGAGCGGTTCTTCTGGGACGATGTATTTTTCGTCTCCCAGACTGATGTCCTCTTTGGAGACAGGTTGATAGCTGCTATCATCCGCGTCACTGTGATCAGTCAGTGATTCGTTTGGACTATGTTCGCCATCCTCCCGTTTGTCCTGCTCTATCGACGCCTCCACGGTGTGATCGTCTTGTTCCAGATCGTCATTGTCTTCAGTGACAGTGTTGCTCTCTTTCCCTTTACGAGGTCGAGATCGAAGCTTCTGACGTCGGCGTTTGGGAGGTTCATCGACGGGCTTGTCCTGCTCCGGATTAATATCTCCGTCGCCTTCCTTTTCATTTGGTGTGTCCACCATGTATACATCGTATGTAGAAGTAGCTGTCCATCGCCCGGTTGTGGGCGGATTTGTACTTAGATCGGCTTCGGCATCGTGGTCCATCCCATCGATGTCTTCGGAAGCGTAATCTAATAGGTCGGTTAAGTTCTCGACCATGGCTACCAAGTGGGTGGTGGGTGGGAAGCAAAATTCCCTGTCTTCAGCCCCCAATTCGAACTGGGCATAATTCAACTAGGAGTCCTCCGCTAAGGAGAGAGATTTTAGTAAGTTCAGCGCTTCATCTAAAGGCGAGTGCCAGATATGTGCTCGTATATCTGTAGGGCCGAGTTCGGCAATAGCCGCTCGATCGGGCCCGTAAGATGCAAATCCTGAGAGTTCGGAACTTGTAGACCAAGATGAGTCGGGAGATCCGATGAGGGAAGTCCAGCTCAAGGTCGGGCCTGTGTGCGGCTCGAGCGCCGCTGAGTTTGCGATCTCCGTGGCGGGGTTAATCTTCCCGTCCTCAGATGAAGTGATCTGCTTCGGCTCCAAGACTAGAGTTGTTGTAAGCATTACCCCCTGAACGGGGTCTGATGATAGATCTAAGTCATGTTCATCATGGTGGCGGGGAGCAGCTGCCACGGGTGCGAATCCGTTGAAGATCAAATCTCCGCGGATGTCAGCAATGCAGTTTAAGTTTCCAAACCTGATCTGGTGACCAGGGGCATAGCTGTCAACCTGCTCGAGGTGGCCTTCAGTGTTGGCATGAAGCACGAAGCCGCCAAACACGAAGAGCTGGCCGGGGAGAAAAACTCCCTCGGTGGTGGCATCGCTGGTGACGAAGCAAGCCATTGATCCTTCCACCGATGACAAAGTGGAACTCTCAATGAAAGCACCAATGTCGGTGTCAAAACCGGCATATCTCGGGTAAGGGGTCCCGAACTATGAGTCTGGGAATCAATGGTAACAGGAGACAGGGGACACAATGTTTGCCCAGGTTCATGCCCTCTCGATCGAGGTAATACCCTACTTCCTGCTTGATTGATCTTGATGAATATGGGTTACAAGAGTTGATCTACCTTGAGATTGTAATGGCTAAACCCTAAAAGTCTAGCCTATGTGATTGCTATGATTCTGCGATTGTCTCTACGGACTAAACCCTTCGGTTTATATATGCACCGGAGGGACCTAGGGTTTGTACATGATCACCTTGCAGAGGAAGGAAAGTATTACACCCGGACTCTAAACTTGCTATTTTATACATGGGGAGTCCTATCCGGATACGGGAGATAGTCTTTATTGATAATCTTCACGGCCCACAAGTCCGACCCATAATGAATGATCCGGTCACCTGAGGACCCCTTAATCCAGGACTCCCTCAACATCATCGTGACAGGCTTGTGTCCTCGGGCTCCGCCGTTGCGACGATGTTTGCTCCAACATCGGCGTGGAGCTTGGGAGGTAGTCCAGGAGCGTATACAGATTGTGGTCTGTATCGACGATATCTGGAAGACGGAACATGTGCTGGGCTCGTGGTTCGTGGATGGCAGGTATGGTTTCCTCCTTCGGCGTCTTAGTCGTGGTGGGGTGCCAGATCTGGAGTTCGATGGCGTGTCTGGGGTGTTGCCCCGGTCTGATTCGTTCAACGACAAGGGTTTCACTTTTAGTGAGCTACCTTGGAGATCCACAAAGCTGCATATCAGCAATGGAGTCGCGTTGAGCTCGGGTGAGGTGGTGATTCATCATTCTTTTCTTCGGTGGCTGCTGTGGTGGTGCCGGAGGCAGGTGACGGGCGTTGGTGTAAAGCTCAAAGATGTTCTGTTGTCTTTTCAATTTTGTCATGTCGGTCTTTACGTGACTTATACTTTGTTCTTTACTAGCAAATGTGCCCGTGCGTTGCAACGGGAGAAACAAATACTTACATGTTGTCACTTCTCTTTGCCCCTACCGCTAGCACCCAAACCGTGCATGTGCTGACATCATGCTGATGTGATGCATAACATCAGCAAACCAGCCATTTACTATCAGTTTTTTTTCCTTCACATGTTTCTCTAAAAAAGAGCAAACTATAGACCTGTTTTGAGTTTTGACCGACTCGATGAGCCTCATGGGGCAGGAATTTCAATAATTTGAAAAATAAATATCCAAATTAAGTATTTTGAGAACTCTATGTCACTTTGCTTTCAAATATGGAGCATGAAACATGAACTCTAGAGAATAAATATATATTCCTAACACGAGGCTTAAAATACAAATTAATTGTCATTATTATATCCGGAAATATCAAGAAACTATAATCTCTAATTTCCAAATAAATCAAGTTTTAACAATTTCCCGTCAATCAATGTCACTCCTAGCTAACTATATATAATGAGTAGTCTTCAAAACTATCTGTAATAGATATATTCATTTATATTCATGCAAACAATCATGACCGATTAAACATATTGACTAATATAAAGTAAGCTTTTCTTATACAGAAAGTCTGTGATCAGAATGGTGCTATAATATGTCATGAAAAGGACGCATAGGGATGTCATACATACGTGGGGCAAATAAAGATCATTGGTCGGTACCAGTATATGTATAGTTTATATGCCAAATACATATTCTAGGAGTCAGGACCAAGAACGTGTATGCAAATAAAGAAGCAAATAACCCGGGGAGAAACTCGTTGGGCGTGAGGGCCGAAGAAAGCAAACTGAGACAACCCTGAATGATGGAAGACACTGACAAAGCAAGAGAAATATGAAATATACCAAGAAATAAAGCCCGAGAACGAGAAGTGAATATGGCCACTAAAATTTGAAATGATCCAAATGCAATTTGCCAGTGATTATTTTTTCGAAGGAATTTATCAGTGATTTTTCATACATGTAATGTAGTTGCGTATTTTCTAAAAGGGAACAATGAAAGCAAAAAAAGTACATATAAGCCTCAAAGGAACTCTGCACACAAGTAAATTATGGAAAAACACAGCTCCATATGTGCTCTTAATCAAACTAATAATACATTCTATCTATTGTAGGCAAGAGGGATGCGTCATCAAATTACACATGTACATTACCTTGGTATTAGGATCTTCATCTGTATATGCAGTGTAGCTATAGTTACCATCCTCAACATATGTCAAATGTAAATTATCTAAAGAATTTGAAACTAAATAAGTGACGGTTAACCGGCCTTGCTACAACAACAATCTCAACTGAACGATATTCTACAATCCTATCTAGATGGAGTACCGATTCACATTTTATTTCCACAAAAAATTGATCGATTAACAGATTGAGCCAATTTTTTTTTACATGGTTAACATGTAAATGCACATAGGCGATTTCATATAAAGGAGAAATAAAATCATGTCATCTCTCCACCTGCATACCAAACTTCTTGATCGACAACTAATGCCACAATATATGGATCTTTGGCCTGACAATACTCTCCACCGGCAAGGTCTCGTCCTTCCTCTGCAAGATATAATCCTTTCAGTTTGAAGAATTTAAATACTACAGTAGTTACTAACACATCAGCTCTTGGGTATGAATTCTTAAAAATAGGGGATGCCGTACTCTGCAATATACATGCAGAACAACAAAAATGATACATGAGAAAAATCTGATTTTGAATAACATTACTCGTAATCATCCATAGAAACTAACTACAAAAATTGTTTTCATTACGCATACCTGAACATATGACATGATTATCATGGCCTCCATTGCAATGTAAACACACATATACATCAAATTATCAATAAATCAAGGTCCTCGCATTCAGTCTGATAGAAATAATGAAAGCAAATCATTCATGAATTTGCACATAAATCTAGAGGATATTTGAGTAGTATCAAAGCTGTAAGCGTGGCGGTCAAACTACAGTGCAGCATTTCTCTCATCCCTTGTTCTCCACAAAATGTTTGATCTTTGTCGATTGTGACTATCGATGATCCAGTGAACCTATGTACATCTGTAACACCATATATTGGCTGAGGTGAATACTCAGTGGTCTCTGCAGTAAAGAAAGCACAAGAACATATATAACAACTTTCCATACCAGAGAAATTACTAAATTGTTCAGAAGCATCAAGTTTCATGCAATGAATTAGTGCTAAAAATGAGAATATATAAGAGATAAATTACTGAAAATTGTTCAGAAGCTTTAGGCAATCCATAACTGAAACGAGAAGCGTCAGTGCGTAGAACGCCCAGGTTGGCGACGATCACAACGGAGGCATAAGTATGATGGCAACCCCATGGTATTCTTCTTGCTCCGTCGAACCCAGCGGAGCTTGAGGGCACCATGTCCCCGTCCATGGCAGGGAGGAGAACTTGCAGGTTGCAGCTGATTCCGAGGAGGAGCTGTCCTGACTCGAAGTCATCCTCCTTCAGCACACGACGACATGAGTGTCTACGCATCTGAAGCGTGTCCTTGGACAACCAGGCGCCGATTCTAGTGGTGGAGTCGTGTATGTCTGCGGTTCTTTCATCCTTCGCCAACCGACGGCCCAATCTTTAGAACGCAAGG
>LR738711.1:728982224-729113559 GCA_902687465.1 Secale cereale
CTTGAAACACAACGCACACACACGTAGGGTGTCTATGATTCTTGCACACAGACGAAATGAGTGTCTACACATCTGAAGCGTGTCCTTGGACAACCAGGCGCCCATTCTAGTGGTGGAGTCGTGGATGCCCGCGGTTCTTTCATCCTTCGCCAACCGACGGCCCAATCTTTAGAACGCAAGGGAAATAACAAATAATCTAGCGCGGGATCGGTTGGAAACACAACGCACGCACACATAGGGTGTCTATGATTCTTGTTGCTTTATTGATTCTTCACATATCGATCAGTTTTTTTTTCCTTTTGTTGGAGTAGATCGGCTTGTGTGGGCTGGGCTTGTTTCAGGCGGCTACTGGTCCGAGCTTTTCATCCTATGGACAGATCGATCAATGCGTAATATGTACGCTGAGCGGATGCTGGTCAAAGATCGTTCCTTTTATGAGATATATGAGAGATCTAAAATCTCAGCCGTCAAACTTTAAGGTTAACAGAAAATCAATGGGTATAGAGGGATGATGGATGGAGAACTATGAAAGCTTCCGTCCTTTATTATTAGGTATAGATATAGATATAGATATAGATATAGATATAGATGATATGAATGAGACATGTACTACCATGAAAAAAGAAAAACTAAAACAAAATATATATAGAGTACTATGTATGTGCGGACCTCCGTATAGTGATGAATGCACGGGCGGGAACTCGTCATTTCTTGCTGGAACAAATTGACCTTAGCATCTTTTGCGCACATGCTCGGATGATTCCCCTTTTGTGCAAATAACAAGGTTACCCTGCAACGATAGACAATAGCAGCACTATTATACAACCAAAACGATGGAGAGAATATTCTCGTTAGCGTACACAAGAAGAACGAACCTCTGGACGGGCCGGTTCCCCCCCATGGGCCTTATCGGCAAGTTGCTGCCTGCCTCGATGTACCACTACTTGGGTCTTTGAATTCCTTCCACTCATTTTTATTCCATGCCCCCGATCTCTTTCTTTCTTTCTTTCTTTCTTTGTATAAAGGCGGCAATGCAAACCGAGCAACTGGAAGGAATCTCCGCACCACGATAATCACGAAGCGCGACGCAAGCGCCACAACTCAACTCCCCCACTGACTGCCTCTGTCTCCTCCCCAAACCCCGCACCGCCCAAGCGCCTCCTCCTCGCCGCCGCCGCCGCCGCCGCCAGACCCAGTTAGGGTTCCGGCGAGCTCGCGGCCTCGCCGGCCCGCGGCGCCTCCTCCCTCGAGGGCTCCGCTCCCCGGTGAGGGCACCCGCCCCTGCGTCCCTTGGGTGCGTGTGATCTACGCTGTCCCGTTTCAGTTCACGGCGGGTCTGTTCGGGTATTGGTTCCGTTTGTGCGGGGGGATTCCTTCGCTTTGCGCGTGATTCGGCTTCGCAATTTTGTGCTGCTACGAGCTTGTTAGTGCTGGTCTGGGGATTTTATTTTATTTTATTCGGGCGAATACCGAATATGTGCTGTCTTGCTTTTTAGCTGGCCGGAGCAGGGAATACCACTTTGAACATATTCTTAGTCCGAGGGAGTCTGGCATTGTTAAATTGAGACGATTTCCCGATGGCTTGCAGTTGTGGACGAGCGGTTGCGAGCAGCAATCAATAATCGTGAGAGCGATGTGTTTGTTTATTGGGTGGACCTTGAATGGTTAGCCTTGTTGCTGTGGGGCAACTCTAGGCGCTTGCCGTGACACCACACAGCAAGGAACGTCGGATTGTTGGCTGGTGGTCCTGCACCCAGTTTCCACTCTGGCCACATATCCTGCCTATCTGGGTTAGCTGTTGTATCAGTGGCCGGCTTATTGTCTGAGTTGAGTTTCATACTCTGCTCTCCGACTAGCGCACAATCTGTTCGTAGAATCATCTATTATGAAGCAGTAATTGAAGTCAACGTGCCACTTAGTGACAGTGTGTCCTCTCTCCTCTGTGTTTTACTGCTTGCTATTGTCTACTATTTGCTATTGTTATTGAATCTGGTCTAACCGACTATTATCTCTTTATAGATTTGATTTGATAGCAGCTATGCAAAAGGATACGGGCTCTGGTGATGTTTCTCCTTCTCATGGAGGACGTGTTAGACATCGGAGGCGCACTAATGAGGTTAGCTGTGTCCTCATGATATTTATCTTCTCGAATTTTGTTCACTAGGGAGTCTGGATTATTTCATGCTTTACCAATTGGGAAACTCTTTATTTTCTCCGTATACTGTTGCATTCACACCTTGTATAGGTCTGATTTTTCAAGAAAGTTGATTGTTTTTTTCTTGCAAATTAATTTAGTAACGTGATGGCTACGCGACACATTATGCAAAAGGATACATTTACTTTGTTTTACCAGTCATTCATTTATGTCGATAACGGAGTATCTGTTAAGTATCTTTTTTGGAGCTAATCTTTAATTTTCTTCAGACTGCTACCGATGGGAATAGAGCCAATGGAACGGTTTTGCTTGTCAGCGACCAGAACAAGTACAAGTCAATGCTTATCCGTACATATTCAACTTTGTGGATGATTGGAGGCTTTGTGTTCGTAGTTTATATGGGTCATCTTTATATCTGGGCCATGGTGGTTGTGATTCAAATATTTATGGCAACAGAGCTTTTTAACCTACTCAGAAGATCCAGCGAAGAGAAACAATTGCCAGGGTTCAGGCTTCTGAATTGGTAGGTTATAGGCCATTATGATTATACCATTCTTTTGTACCAGAAAATTGCTAATGACTTACCTGCCACCAATTTAATATATTTCGAAAGTACATATATCTTTGTGTGAACAAGTCTTATCACTTCTTTGCAGGCACTTCTTCTTCACGGCAATGTTGTTTACTTATGGGCGCTTTCTTAGTCGGGAGCTTGTTAACACAGTAACTTCAGATCACTTGCTGTATAAGCTCGTCAGCGGCCTAATAAAGTATCAGATGTTTATTTGCTATTTTCTTTATATTGCAGGTAAGGCTCAATATATTTTGCAATATGCAAATAATTTCCATTGATGACGATTTGTTTAAAAACTTCATGTCATTTTAAGAATATTTTTGGCTTATTACATTATCCTAACATACTAAGGGCATCTCCAACACCGTCCCTCAAAACACCAACATATGTCCGGACCTAGCTGTCCGGATATTGTTTGCCATCCAATGCAGCCCCGTATTTGTCCGTGGACGCGTCCAATCCGCCCGGCCAATCAAAAGCCACCACGAACCCCTCTCTTCTCTCTGTCCGCGCAGGATGGTGGAAGGCCGCTGCTATTTGGCTGAAGGGGAACAACGTAAAGCATGTTTGGCGGAAGCTGCTACTTTGTGAACAACGTGATTAGTGTTAGCTGCTTTGGCTAGCTAGGCTATTTGGCAGAAGCTGCTTTGGCTAGCTAGTCTATTTGGCGGAAGCTGCTAGTGCCATGGTTTTCGAGTCGCATGACTAGTCGTCGACTAGTCGATGAGTCGCAAAAATATGTCAGACTCAACTTAGTGTCGACTCGCGTCGTGAGTCACGACTAGTCGCAACTGCAGGCTCGACTTTTTCCGAGTCGCTACCCCAGAGCGACTCGGATGAGTCGCGACTCGAAAACCATGGCTAGTGTGCAACGTGATTAATTAGTGTTTGGCTGTTTGGTGGAAGCTGCTTTGGCTAGCATGTTTTGGCAGAAGCTGCTAGCTACGTGACTACTTGTATGTATCGGAATGCTAAGATGTTTGGCAGAGAGGTCTCGCCCGTTACCGCTGCTATCTTTTTTAAGTTAATAGAGGCGGACATTTGAGGTATAGGGTTGGATGGCTGACTTCCGTATTCGTGTCCGTGGATGCTTCCGGACGCGCCCGCGGACGTTTGCGGTGCCCATTTTGAGGGATTGCGTTGTAGATGCCCTAATATGTGTAAAGAGCTTATCGAAAACAGAGTAATAGACTGTATCTTAGCCATGACATTTATAGCTAAGGCACTGAGTATTTGAGGAATGGAGGTTCTACATTATTTTACTTATTTTGGATGGGTGTTAGGGGTTTGCAAATGTCAATAACTAAAGTTCTGTGTAAAACACAATTTTCTGGAAAAACTGGTTTCTTTTAATTTTTAATTTGCTTGGTTGCACGAGTTTCTCTTAGATATTCCTTTCTTGGAACCTGCTTGTCATATCTTGTTAATTTCTAGTTCATATCTGGCATAAAAGTAATATATAACTCCCATGATCCAGGATTTGTATGGTTTATTTTGACTCTGAAGAAGAAGACATACAATTATCAGTTCAAACAGTATGCCTGGACGCACATGATCCTTTTAACGGTTTTTGCCCAATCTTCTTTCACCGTGGCAAATATATTTCAAGGGATGTTCTGGTAAGCCATATATTTACCTTGTTAGCGTACTATTGTCTACAATTTTGACTTTCTGACTTCACTGAAATGTCTGGTTATTTCTATCTAGTTCTGACATTTGGCATGTATTTATTTAGTGTAGTTTAAACATTCAAGCTTCCTCATCTAAAAAGCACCTGAAATTTTTAAAGTAACTTCAAGAGGCCTAATTTCCTGTATAGCTGTAAAAACTATTTTGCCATGAAATCGTGAACCTCTTTAACTTTATAGGAATTTCCCATACACTGGGTTGGCTCTATTGACCTATTTGAGATTTTGTTCTGATAGAAGTACGTGTTTGTATCTCCCGACCCACCACTTTAAGAACATTCAGGTCCCAGCCAGAAATAAAATAAAATAAAAAGGGAAAGAACTTAGGAGTTCTGGCACAACAGGCAACAGCTATAATCGTACGTGTACCATGTTGCTGTTTAATTTCTGTGCGTTGCTATTTCCATTTTGTACTATATCTATTATGGAGGGTAGATTTTTGTTTTTCGTGCTTAAGTTAAGCTACTTTATATAGCACACGCTGTTAAATAAATTGTCCAATTTGGTTCTATATGCATGCTAATTAAGTGAGTTACTTCGATATTTTAGCCTGTACATTTCACAAACTCCATACATCTTCAATTCTATGCCTGCACAGGTTTCTTCTCCCTGCTTCGCTGATTGTGATCAATGACATTGCTGCGTATTTATTTGGGTTTTTTCTCGGGAGAACACCATTGATCAAGTTATCACCAAAGAAAACATGGGAAGGTTTTATTGGTGCATCGGTGACAACCATCATCTCTGCTTTTCTGGTGAGACGAAAGCCTTGAATTATATACAAAGATTACTCTTCCCATGCTTACCTTTCCCTTTTTTTTGGCAGCTGGCAAACGTAATGGGTCATTTTCAGTGGTTAACCTGCCCAAGAAAGGTAAGATGATTTTTTTTATTAAGAATGTGATTGTTGTGATAAATAGTTACGCTGTTGAATTTGTTCTTAAATTTATCATGAAAATATTTTCAGGACCTGTCGACAGGGTGGCTTATCTGTGATCCCGGTTCTATGTTTAAGCCAGAGCATTACTTTTTGGGGGATTGGGTGCCACAATGGGTAAGGACAAACTTTCAGTTTGTTAATTTTAACACTATCTTATTCTACTACAAGCTTATGTGCTTCCCGAGTCAGTTTCTGTGCTTTCATCCTGCGTGGCCATGATATGGGGTTGACATGCAAGTGGTTTTGGATGACATATCAACCAATCAGGAAGTAACCAAAAAGCATGGTGGATCTGCATGTTATCTTGAAATTTCCTTCCATTTCTTTCTTTCTCTATCCCTTCCTCCCTGCTGTCCTCCCTCACTACCCCACCTTGCTCTGCTGCTCCCAAACACCGCCCCAATTGTCCCCGGTGTGGCAGAATCTGGCCTCGGCACTGCTCTCCTGGTCGCCTTCTCGCTCACATGGACAGTAGGAAGGGCATGTTTGCGCTCAATGTGTGCTTGCTCGATGCATGGAATCAGCAATCACAGCACTTGTGTGAGCCTTGATTTGCATGGCTTATGTAGACATGATTTTCCTGGTAACCGAATGGACTTTTCAGCTTTTCTCTTTTTGGAAAAAGGTGGGCTATACAAAAGTCCAAATTGTCCGTGAGCAAGTTTAGTGAGTTGTCAAACAGAGTCATCTCTGGCAGCGGCCACGAACGAGTGGCACTGGCTTATTCTCAGACTTCTGTAGAATGTAGATATAGAGAGAGGGGTAACGCTGACAGTTTGACATGAAAAAATGTCTACCTCCCACTTCTAGTACCCTAATATCCTTCAAGCCACGCTGTCTGTCCACCTCTGCACAGCAAGTTGTGACTTGTTGTGGATGCTGATGTATCTCACAAGTGGCATCCACAGAGTTTGACATGTGTGCGCCATGTATGCTAAAACCACCGGGGTTTGGGTAAGATTAAACCTGGTGCTTGAATGTCCAGAGTTTATCCCCTTTTTGATCCTTGAAACCTTGAAAGGTCAAACAACCATAATCACGTCATGCGTGTGTGATCAAGTTCTTGATTGAATAAGCAGGCTATTTTCTTCTTCCACACCCATCACATTCCCCTGCTTCGTGTATTAATGCAACTTGATCATAATAACTGATGTATTTATTTTAGTCTATTGTTTTGTCATTGGGTATGTATCATGTTCCAGAGTTTCTGAATTTAACACTTATCTCCTGGCAGTTTCCATGGAAAGAAGTTTTCCTTTTACCCGTGCAGTGGCATGCTTTAGCTCTTGGTTTGTTTGCATCAATAATAGCACCATTTGGAGGATTTTTCGCAAGTGGCTTCAAGAGGGCTTTTAAAATAAAGGTGTGTACTGCCTCATTATTTTGCTGTCTTTAGGAATACTGAAGTATGGAGATTATACACTTTCACTTTGATTTATCTGCAAATTTTGTAGGATTTTGGCGACAGTATACCTGGGCATGGTGGAATTACTGACCGAATGGATTGTCAAGTAAGTTGAAGGAACTTCCTTACGATTCAACATCCTAGCCTGTGCAGTTTATCTGAACAATGTTGATTTTCCATGCATTTTCCCAGATGGTTATGGCAGTTTTTGCATACATATATCACCAATCATTTATCTCGCCCCACAATTTCTCTGTAGACACAATCTTGGATCAGGTCAGTATTGTATCCTGTTTTCATACCATGATCTTGTTATCCTGGGTGATTCTTATGCATTGCCGACTTTTCTCCATCCAGATTGTAAGAAACCTAACCTACGAGGAGCAGAAATCCTTATACCAGCAACTAGGAGAGATCTTCCGTGAAAGGCAGTTTATGCACAGCTGAGAATTTATTTGCGTATGAACCACACAAGGCAGCTGTGGGTGGTTCATTATGTAGATCTAGATCTATGTACAGCATCATAGCTCCTCTGTACCGTGATAGAGTGATGTCCTTATCCAAACCATTGTACAGAACGGAGTGTGGATAGGGTTTAGGTTCTTGATCCGCTCTCCACTTATGTTGCTTCTTTTAATCATCTGCGCTAATTCTCTCTGTTATTGTTATCATCTGTGTTCTTGTAAAAACAGAGCTGGAAAAGCTTGTTCGTGTATATCACTGTCGGTCTTTGCACCAAATATTTTGTAGACCCTTGGTTTGCCAGTGCCCTTTCTTTTTTTGAGGGACCCTGTCTTGCTTGGTAAACAGTTACGGACTCGAATTGATCGTTGGGGTGCAATGGCAAATACTTCTCGTCTCGTAATTTCTGCAACGTGCCATTTTTTTTTTTTTTGGGGAATAGCTCGTGCCAAGCATCTGTTGGTCTTGGATAATTCCTGCTCGTCCAACATGATGAGACTTTAGTGAGTATACTATGGACGTGTTTGGTAGCCTGTATAGAGGCCAACTAGGCCCGTGCGGGACGAAATGGGTTGTTTGGCTGTCTGTATACACTTTTGTCTGCATCGTGTGAACATTAAAGCACCTCCTAGCCAGATCCGCTAGGAACGTCTGAATCGGCAGTTTATAGCGAGCCAGGCTCGGCAGAGGCAGGGGAGGAGAACACGGCATTGAGCTCATGCGATCACGGAGATGGCATGAGCTCATGCGAGTCTTTGAAAAAATGGTGGGAGGATTTTGGCCCACCTCCTGCCAATTCAGTCGCCCTATATAACCCCATTTGCCTCACCGCTGAGAGTCGCGCCACGCTTCTCCCCCCGTTCGAGCTTTCCCATCGATGTGTATTGGCATCGACGAGCAGGTAAGCGGCGCTCCTAAGCCGTCCGAGCTGCAGTGATGGTCTTTGTGAGTTCAGTCACCCCCTGCTCTGTACTCGTTGTAGTTTGATCTGAGACCATGTGCCAGGGTTTGATGTTCGAGCTTGTGGTAGGGTTTTAATCTGTGAGCATCTTCTAGCATGCTAGGGTTGTATTTGGGTGCCGATCTATGAGATTGTGATGTAGTGGTACCTATTGGTGGTCGATTTGTGGCATGCAAGGGTGGTGTTGAACACACTAGATTTGTAGCTAGTTGTGATGTATGATGCTGAAAGTGCAACTAATCCCCGAATGGTTTTGGTAATTTATAACAACATATAACTCATTGAACAAATGATTCCTCAAGCTAAATATTTCATGAAAGTTCAATGACTGGCATGACTATTGTGGAGATGTGGACCCCTTAAAAAGCTAAGGAAGCAATTTTGGCAAAAGCTCAAGACTCCACCTTTTCACTTTTAGTGATCCAAGATCACATTGAGTCCTTAGGAAAGCCAATACTATTAAAAAGGGATGATGTGTTACTTAACGAGTTGGTTGCTCACAATGCTTGATGATATACTCCAAAACCCTCACACAACCTCTCCACTCCAGACAAGTCAAAACCAAAATGCCAAACTCGGACTTACCGATTTTCATATCCAGTCCCATCGAGTTTCCTTTGACTTAGCCAGAGCCATAAACCCTAACATTTCGTTCTCACTGATATAGGCTTTCGGTCTCACCGAGATGGTTCTGTAAACTCTTTGTTACAGGTTAATTTATTTCGGTAATACCGAATTAATTAATCGGTCATACCCAGTTTTACCTTGCCAACTCTCTCATGACTTAACCCTAGCCTCCGGTCCCACCGAGATGTCCCGGTCGGTCCCGCCGTGATTCCTAACGTTCACATATTTGAACCTTTCGGTCAGACCGAGTTCACTGAATCGGTCCCACCGAGTTGGCCAAAATGTGTGTAACAGTTAGATTTTGTGTGGAGGCTATATATACCCCTCCACCCCCTCTTCATTCGTGGAGAGAGCCATCAGAACAAGCCTACACTTCCATTACTTATTTTCTGAGAGAGAACCACCTACTCATGTGTTGAGACCAAGATATTCCAATCCTACCATATGAATCTTGATCTCTAGTCTTCCCCAAGTTGCTTTCCACTCAATCTCTTCTTCCACCATATCCAAATCTGTAAGGAGCTGTTTGAGTGTTGGGGAGACTATCATTTGAAGCATTTGAGCAAGGAGTTCGTTATCAACACACTGTTTGTTACCTTTTGGAGAGTGGTGTCTCCTAGATTGGTTAGGTGTCACTTGGGAGCCTCCGACAAGATTGTGGAGTTGAACCAAGGAGTTTGTAAGGGCAAGGAGATCGCCTACTTCGTGAAGATCTACCCTAGTGAGGCAAGTCCTTCATGTGCGATGGCCATGGTGGGATAGACAAGGTTGCTTCTTCGTGGACCCTTCGTGGGTGGAGCCCTCCGTGGACTCGCGCAACCGTTACCCTTCGTGGGTTGAAGTCTCCATCGACGTGGATGTACGATAGGACCACATATTGGAACCACGCCAAAAATGATTTACATTTCGTTGCTATACTCTTAGAATTGCATGTGTAGGTTGGTTGCTTGACTTGTGCTAAGTTGCTAAAATCTGCCAAGACTTAAAATTGGGAAAATGATAGATTTTTAATTGGTCAAGTAGTTTAATCACCCCCTTTAGACATACTTTCGATCCTACAAGTGGCATGAGAGCTTTGGTCTTCATTTGCCTTGATTTCCATAGCTTTGGTGATCACAGCCTTGGTTTCACAACCTAGGAGAGTATGGCATCTAGCAAGGGAAATTACCACCGTAAATGTCCTTACTTTGATGGTACAAATTTTGCTAGTTGGAAGCATAAGATGAAAATGCATATTCTTGGGCATAACCCCGCCGTTGGGCTATTGTGTGTATTGGTTTGCAAGGTGAATTCTTCGATGGGAAGGAACCAAACCATGAAGCCTCAAAGAAGAATTGAAGATGTTGCAATACAATGCTCAAGCTTGCGATATCCTCTTCAACGGATTGTGCCCCGAATAATTCAACAAAACTAGCCGTCTTGAGAATGCAAAGGAAATTTGGGATACTTTGATTGATATGCACGAATGTACCGACTCCATCAAGGAATCCAAGTTGGATGTGCTTCAAAGTCAACTTGACAAATTCAAGATGAAGGATGGTGAAGGTGTCGCTGAAATGTACTCTAGACTTGCTCTCATCACAAATGAGATTGCCGGCTTAGGAAGCGAAGAAATGACCGATAGATTCATCATCAAGAAAATCCTAAGAGCCTTGGATGGAAAATATGAGACCGTGTGCACATTGATCCAAATGATGCCCAACTACAAAGATCTCAAGCCAACGGAAGTCATTGGAAGAATTTTTGCTCATGAGATGTCACTCAAAGATAAAGAAGACCTTCACAGCAAGTCTAGTGGTGCTTACAAAGCCTCATGTGATGCTCCTACATCATCAAGTGAGAAACAAGTCTTAAATGAAGAATTGAGCTTAATGGTAAAGAACTTCAACAAGTTTTACAAGAATAGAAGCAAAGAGAGAAGTTCCAAGTCAAGGTCCTACAATGACAAAAGATCTTTTAGTCGTGAGCATAATTGCTACAATCGTGGAAGACCCAGACACTACTCCAATGAGTGTATGGCTCCCCATAAAAGAAGAGAAGACTCACCTAAAAGGAGAAGTAGAAGAGAAGAATCACCACCAAGAGAGAGAAGGAGTAGAGATGATCGTTATGAACGAATACCCTCTCGAATAAGCAAGGATTCGGAAAGGAATGACAAATCATCAAGAAGCTATACAAGACGAAGACATCAAGCTCATGTTGGTGAATGGGTATCCGGTTCCGACTTCGATAACTACCCTGAGAGAAGCTATCACTCCAACTCAGAAGATACTCAAGATGGAGGTGTTGCCAGAATTGCTATTGTGTCATCCAACTCCTACGACATATTTGACTCACCAAATGAAGGAATTGGAAGATGCTTCATGGCTAAAGGCTCTAAGGTATCACACCCCGAGTATCTTGATTTTAATAGTGATGAAGATGACTTGCTAGGAGATGATTATTTACTTGTTGGTAGCAATAGTGATGAAACCTATGATTAAAACTATGATGAAATTGCTATTAATCATGCTAATCAAGATAAAACGATTGACAATGATAAGGAGATGATTGAGCGTCTAAGTAAAGAATTAAACACTCTCAAGTTAGCTCATGAAACTACCTTAGAGGATCATCGAGAACTTTTGAGGACGCATGAGAAGCTACGCTTTGAAAAACTCAATCTAGAGCAAGAGCATGAGTTCTTAAAAGCAATCAATAATGATCTATGTAAGAAAAGTTCTTCTTACATTGCCAAGCATTTACTCTTGTCTACTTACATGCCACAAGTAAAATCTAGCAACAATAACAAGAAAGATTCTTCCTCTAGTAGTAACAACAATCATGCTAAATCCAATATTGTTGCTTATAGTAGTTCTCTTGATTCCACTAACGATTCTCTTAGCCAAGTTACACTTGAGCAAGAAAATAGCTTATTGAAGGGAATTATAGAGAAAGGTGTTTACAAGAGTCTTGCCGGAAGTAAGCAATTTGAGAAAATTGTACGCAAGCAAGGAAGGCACCGGAAGAATCAAGGTGTTGGTTTTGAACGAAAGTTCAATGCCAATGGAGTTGAGTGGGAAGAAGATCAATACCCCAAGACGAAGTTTGTTCCTCAACAAGAGAAGTATGATCCTACTTCTTTCAAGGGAACACAAGCTCAAGATGATCTTCCACCACAAGACCACAAGCAAAAAGGCAAGGACAAGCTTCAAGAAGAGATTGATGCATTTGAAGAAGCTCCTAAGGCCTTGGTCAAGTGGGTTCCCAAGACTACATCAAGCTCTACTTCATCAAGTACGACAACAACTCCAAGGATTCCCATCAAGTTGATGTGGATCCCGAATAAGAAGAACTAGAGAGTTCTTGAGGGTGACTTCGCCAACATACTTCACTCATATCATCTTGGCGAGGACAAGTGCAAACAACTTCCACATCTTGCACTAGTTCAAGGAGTCACAAACCCTCTTGTTGGTAAGACAAGGGACAAGGTAACCTAATGCTTTCATGGACATCATCTTGTGTGCAATTCACTCCATGTCCATGTATATCTTTGTTTGTTCCTTGTGGACTAACCCATGTAGGTATTGAAAGTGCAACACTCCAATGGAAAGCTCCAAATGATCATCAATTGAGCTTCCACATCTTCAACATCTACATGAAGTCATCATCGACAAAACACAAGGTTAGTTCATCCCTCTTAGGGGGGATATCACATCTAGGGGGAGCTTTACTCTAAGAATTGAGCTAAAGCAACTCTAATGATGTGAACACATCAATGCTTTATGTAAAAGTGGTAACCCCACTTGTGCTTAAACGATGAGTATGACCTATGATCAAATATTCTCATTTGACACCTAAGTCAATATACTCATATATAGATGACCTAGTCATCACCAATTGCTTGATAGATGCTAGAATGTTTGTGCATGCTTTGCCACATATTTCATTTGCCATTTTATTGTGTGAGCATGTTGGTTGCATATTTTAATCATTCGAGGACATTCATTTGTAGTTTTGCTTGTTTGGTTTTATTTGGCCAAATGGATGGACAAGAATGCCTAAGCACTCCCTCTAGCTATCTATGCTTTTCTCGTCTCAAACTCTATTCATGCTATACATCACAAAGTTTGAACAAGTCTCTATCGGACCCACCGAGTGAGGAGCACTCGGTGTCACCGAACTGATTAGGGCTTAACTTCCAAAACCTCCAAAATGCATTTCGGTCTGACCAACAAATCTCATTCGGTCCCACCGAAATCATTTAGGGTGATCATTTTTTGTATCTCGGTGAAACCGAATAAACCGTCTCGGTCCAACCGAGTTGCAAGAGCTGAGTGCAAAATGCATCTCGGTGCCATCGAAACAGTTTTCTCGGTCCCACCGACAGGTCTGGGTATATAACTCGCGGACAGAATTTTTGGATATTTCTCCAATAGTTCTAATCTCGCACCCCAGCTCTGCCGCCGCCGTGGTCCAAGGATCTTCGCCATTGCCTCCAACCGCCCCCTGCCGTTGGAATTCGTTGTCGCCGAGGACATTCATCTCCGCCCCTCGCCGCCATAGGAGATCATCACCAAGTTAGGGTACGACTTGCTTGTTTTGTGTTCTCCAAATCTAATTCATGCACAAAAAAACTTGCCATTGATCTTCCCTCGTTTGCAAACTTCTTACCCAGCAAAACAAGTCTTTAGGGTAGATGAATTTCGAAAAACTTAGGGTTAGTTCTCCGCCGAACCCATCTCGGTCCGACCGATTTGCAAGTCTCGGTGTCACCGAGTTGGCGTAAGCCATTGCACTGGTACACCTCGGTCCAACCAAATTGTATCACTCGGTGAGACCGAAACTAGCAGCTCAGTGAAACCCTAGCAAACTCGGAGCCACCAAAAACTACCTCGGTCTTACCGAAACAAGTATGTTTTGGATCTGTCTTTGCTTCGGTATCACCGAACTAGTAAACTCGGTAGCGTCGAAATGGATTCTGCAGAAAACTAGAGTTAAGTTGTTCAAATCATTTTTTTCAAAACCAGCTGCACTTTGTGATGCTCATCCACTCTATCTCATTTATATATATTCACAGGGTCAGCTTGCAGTTTCAGAAATGTCAGAAGGCAGTGACAGTCAGAATAGGTCAGAGGAGCAGGCACAATTGAGTGAGGGCTCAGTCCCAATAACTCTAGCTACTATGAGAGCAGCAGGCGCACACCAAGCAACCTGCCTAAGGCATCAACTAGGCAGAGAAATAAGAAAAGTCCAGATTCAGAGGATGAAGATTTTGAAGTTGAATAAGTCATCTCAAAGAAGAAAGTTACCAGGAAGGAGTATGGCACAGCTGCTTCAACCAAGCTTGGTTTGAACAAGAAAGCTCCAGCCAAAAGAGTGCCAATGTCAAAGACCAGAGCATCAACTCAAGAAACAATGATGTTCACCCTGGAAACGAGAGATGATGAGCCAACATGAACTAAGAAAAGGGTTAGGAAAACCACATCCAGAGTGGTTGGCAAGCCATCTATGAGAAATGATGGTGGTGATGAGGAGGAAGAAGAAGAGGATGATGCACCAGCACCTAAATTTCAGAAGCTGATGGGGGATGCCATTAAGTCAGGGGCTGCTCCTTCAAACCCCAAGACTGCCCCCAAAGCTGCTGCTCAAGCCACCAAGTCTGCACCCAAGAGAAGCACAAGGAACATTCCAGCTGCAGAAAAAACAAGGCTCCAATGCCTCAAGCTCAAGAAGAAGAAGAAGAAGAAGAAGAAGAAGAAGAAGAAGAAGAAGAAGAGCAAGCAGAAGATAGTGACTATGATGAGTCACAAATGCTGAGAAAACTCAAGCCTAAGATTCCAGAGCATAATGATGCTCATCCTATTGCTGATGACATGAAGCTGAGAAGAGATGTAGGCTTGAGAGCATGGAGGCAGTCAGATCCCTATGCTGTAAGGAGGAGAACAACAGTTGATTACATGTTTCACACAAAGGAGCAATTCAAGTTTGGGACAGTGTACTATCTATTGGCTGGACTTGGCACCATCAACACCATTTTGAGACACACTTTGCTGCCAAAGTCTGGAGATGACATGATGATCAGAGGACATTCCATTAACTTGCTTCACCACTATGATGTGCCAGAAAAGTTCAAGGTCATGAGTCTGATTATAGAGACAATCAAGAGGAAAGCTGCTGACCAGAAGAGATCTTGTGGATATGCTCCACATATTCACACACTCATCAACTCTAGAGTGGGCACAAACACATATCTGCTTGATAGGAGGCACTTGCCCCTAAGGCATGAGTTTGAGGATAATGAGGTGGTGATGGACCCTACACACCCCTCATCTGCACAAGCATCAAGGCATACAAGAAGGAACAAGCTGCTCAGCAAGCTCAAGCTTCAACCCAGACAGTCAACATTTCAAGCCTAAAGTCAAAGATTAACCAGATGGCGTATCTTCTTGAAGCTACAACGAGGATAGAGAAAGGATTGGCCACCCTGACTCAGAATCAAGCTAGCCTAGAGAGGATCATTGAAGATAAGTTCCACACTCTTGATACTAAGGTGACAGAAGTACAGACCATCGTGAAGAAGCTCAAGCAAGATACAGACAAAGCAAGAGTTGCTGCTGGAGTGAGTTCTGACAACGATGAGGAGGATGCTACCAGGCTTCAGAAGGTGCCCCGAGGACAGAGGACTGATACAATGTTAGTGGGAGACGTGAGACTCACACAGTCTGCCCGAGCTACTGCTGCCTAGGGAGTCACACATGCATCAACTCCACCAGCCCATCAAACATCAACTGATATCTTCGCAGAAGGAGTTCTCTCAACGCCATATACGCACACTTGAGAGAACAGCCAGAAGACCCCTTCAGGAGCTCCAGGAGATGCCTAGAGAGACGCATAGCCTATGTATATTTTAAACTTTTTGGTAACTTGTTGCCAAAGGGGGAGAAATATATATATATATCATATAGGCTGAGAGAGAAAGAGAGAGAGAGAGAGAGAGCGAGAGAGAGAGAGAGAGAGAGAGAGAGAGAGAGAGAGAGAGATAGAGAGTTCTGCCTTTTATTGCACTTGGTTTTTGCTACTATATTTTGGTGATGTTATTTGATGATACTTGTGTGTGAGATGCTACATTTATGGTTGTGTTGATCATACTTTGCTTGGATGATATCTCTATGTGATCATTTGCAATTGCCTTGGTGATGAGTACTTGTTATTCACTTATTATCTTTTTGAGTGCTACACCAAGATGTATGTGATGTGTGAGATGTGACCCATGATCCTATATAGTTGTGCATTTGCATTCAAACGCAAATATGTAATAATGCATAAATTTAGGGGGAGCTCTTGCTTATCACATACTTCTCAAAGCACCGATATATTTCATTCTTTTGTCATTTGTCGAAGCTTTGATCTATATGTTGTCATCAATTACCAAAAAGGGGGAGATTGAAAGTGCAACTAATCCTCGGGTGATTTTGGTAATTTATAACAACATATAGCTCATTGAACTAATGATTCCTCAAGCTAAATATTTCAGGAAAGCTCAATGAATGGCATGAGTATTGTGGAGATGTGGACCCTTCAAAAAGCTAAGGAAGCAAGTTTGGCAAAAGCTCAAGACTCTACCTTCTCACTTTTAGTGATCCAAGATCACATTGAGTCTTTAGGAAAGCCAATACTATTAAAAGGGGATGATGTGTTACTTAACGAGTTGGTTGCTCACAATGCTTGATGATATGCTCCAAAACCCTCACACAACCTCTCCACTCCAAACAAGTCAAAAACAAAATGCCAAAATCGGACTTACCGATTTTCATATCCAGTCTCACCGAGTTTCCTTTGACTTAGCCAGAGCCATAAACCCTAACATTTCGGTCTCACCGATATAGGCTTTCGGTCTCACCGAGATGGTTCTATAAACTCTCTGTTACAGGTTAATTTATTTTGGTAATACCGAGTTCATTAATCGGTCACACCGAGTTTTACCTTGCCAACTCTCTCATGACTTAACCCCAGCTTTCGGTCCCATTGAGATGTCCCAGTCGGTCCCACCAAGATTCCTAACATTCACATATTTGAACCTTTCGGTCAGACCGAGTTCACTGAATCGGTCCCACCGAGTTGGCCAAAATGTGTGTAACGGTTAGATTTTGTGTGGAGGCTATATATACCCCTCCACCCCTCTTCATTCGTGGAGAGAGTCATCAAAACAAGCCTACACTTCCATTACTTATTTTCTGAGAGAGAACCACCTACTCATGTGTTGAGACCAAGATATTCCAATCCTACCATACGAATCTTGATCTCTAGCCTTCCCCAAGTTTCTTTCCACTCAATCTCTTCTTCCACCATATCCAAATTGGTGTGGAGATGTTTGAGTATTGGGGAGACTATCATTTGAAGCATTGAGCAAGGATTCGTTATCAACACACAGTTTGTTACCTTTTGGAGAGTGGTGTCTCCTAGATTGGTTAGGTGTCACTTGGGAGCCTCCGACAAGATTGTGGAGTTGAACCAAGGAGTTTGTAAGGGCAAGGAGATCGCCTACTTCGTGAAGATCTACCCTTGTGAGGCAAGTCCTTCGTGGGCGATGGCCATGGTGGGATAGACAAGGTTGCTTCTTCGTGGGTGGAGCCCTCCGTGGACTCACGCAGCCGTTACTCTTCGTGGGTTGAAGTCTCCATCAACGTGGATGTATGATAGCACCAGCTATCGGAACCACGCCAAAAACATCCGTGTCTCCACTTGTTTGCACTCTCCAAATCCCTCCCTTTACCTTCATATGCAATGATTTACATTCCGCTGCTATACTCTTAGAATTGCATGCGCGAGAGAGTTGAGTGTTGGGAAGACTATCACTTGAAGCACAAGAGAAAGGAGTTCATCATCAACACACCATCTATTACCTTTTGGAGAGTGATGTCTCCTAGATTGGTTAGGTGTCACTTGGGAGCCTCCAACAAGATTGTGGAGTTGAACCAAGGAGTTTGTAAGGGCAAGGAGATCGCCTACTTCGTGAAGATCTACCCTAGTGAGGCAAGTTCTTCGTGGACGATGGTCATGGTGGGATAGACAAGGTTGCTTCTTCATGGACCCTTCGTGGGTGGAGCCCTCCGTGGACTCGCGCAACTGTTACCGTTCGTGGGTTGAAGTCTCCATCAACGTGGATGTACGATAGGACCACATATTGGAACCACGCCAAAAAAGATTTACATTTCACTGCTATACTCTTAGAATTGCATGTGTAGGTTGGTTGCTTGACTTGTGCTAAGTTGCTAAAATTTGCCAAGACTTAAAATTGGGAAAGGATAGATTTTTAATTGGTCAAGTAGTCTAATCACCCCCCTCTAGACATACTTTCGATCCTATAGATGTTCATATCATGCCATGTTGAGTAGATTGTCCAGTAGTGTGTGCCATGCTCATTGTCAATGTGTGTTGCGATTGTAGGACATGGCCACGCGAACACAATATCTTAGCCAGACCCTTGTCCTGTCTGAGAGCCAGTTCCCTCCGTCCTATGTCAAGGACTCCCAGCCCCCCTCTATGAATAGATGCCTGCTAATTCAGACGTGCTCGAGGTTTCAGGCACGTACAAAAAATGAAACACATGGTTGGAAAACATGATGCCTGGCGTGGTGCCATGGTATGGCCTCACCATGCCCTGGTAAAAATTGGAGAATGTTTTCCTATGTCGTGATGCATGCCTTTCATAAATCGAACCATCACTGAGGAAGTTTCATGGTTTCAAGGGGGAAATCACCAAGATTGAAGGGGGATCCAAATTTCCTTTGTCCTTTGTCCACAAGTTTTTTTCTACGATGAACATACAACCTGCAAATCACCGTGTTCAAATTTGGCACTTTTCTGGGTTCATTTGCCACATTTAGGGGATTATGTGCATTTCCTAGGCATTAATGCACACAATTCAAGTTCAAACAATCGGTGCATGAAAGGGTGCACAAGAACGGCCTGGAAAACCATGCTCGTGCCATTTAGTAAATTCTCATGTCTTTTACAAGGAAGGGACATATATTTCGATGAAATGTGTGGCAATAGTCAACCACAAACGTTTGTTTATTGGGTTTTCAACTATAGAAAAAATTAAATAAATACTTGAAAAACATGACGCCTTGCATGGTGTGCCATGGTATGACCTCACCATGCACTGGTAAAAATTGGAGAAGGTTTGGCTTATGTCGTCATGCACGGCCTTCATAAATCAAACCATCACCAAAGAAGTTCCATGCTTTCGAGAGCGAAATCACCAAGATTGAAGGGGAATCCAAATTTTCTTCGTTCTTTTCCCTGGAGTTTTTTTTCTATGACGAACATACACCTTGCAAATCACCGTGTTCAAATTTGGCATTTTGCCGGGCTCATTTACCATATTTAGGGGATTATGTGAATTTTCTAGGCATTTAGCGCATATAAATGTTGGGGAACGTAGTATTTTAAAATTTTCCTACGATCACGCAAGATCTATCTACTAGATGCATAGCAACGAGAGGGAAGAGTGTGTCTACGTACCCTCGTAGACCGGAAGCGGAAGCGTCAAGTGACGCGGTTGATGTAGTCGAACTTCTTCGCGATTCAACCGATCAAGCACCGAACGTACGACACCTCCGCGTTCAGCACACGTTCAGCTTGATGACGTCCCACGAGCTCTTGATCCAGTTGAGCTTCACGGGAGAGTTTCGTCAGCACGACGGCGTGGTGACGGATATGATGTATCTACCGGCGCAGGGCTTCGCCTAAGCACTGCGACGGTATGACCGAGGTGTGTTTCTGTGGAGGGGGGCACCGCACACGGCTAGAACAATTCAACTTGTGTGTCTTTGGGTGCCCCCTGCCCCTGTATATAAAGGAGCAAGGGGGGAGGCCGGCCGGCCCTCCTATGGTGCGGCTAGGGAGCAATCCTACTAGGAATAGGATTGCAATCCTATTCCTAGTAGGAGTCCACCAATGAAGGAAAGGGGGGAAGGAAAGAGAGGGAGAGGGAGAGGGAAAGAGGGACCGCGCCCCCTTCCCCTAGTCCTATTCGTACTACTCCTAGGGAGGGGGCGCGCCACCTCCTGGCTGCTGCCCTCTCTCTCCCCTATGGCCCACCAGGGCCCATCATTCCCCCGGGGGGTTCCGGTAACCCCCCGGCACTCCGGTAAATTCCGAAACTTTCCAGAACACTTCCGGTGTCCGAATATAGTCGTCCAATATATCAATCTTTACGTCTCGGACATTCCGAGACTCCTCGTCATGTCCATGATCTCATCTGGGACACCGAACTACCTTCGGTACATCAAAACTCATAAACTCATAATACTGATCGTCATCAAACGTTAAGCGTGCGGACCCTACGGGTTCGAGAACTATGTAGACATGACCGAGACTCATCTCCGGTCAATAACCAATAGCGGAACCTGGATGCTCATATTGGCTCCTACATATTCTATGAAGATCTTTATCGGTCAAACCGCATAACAACATACGTTGTTCCTTTTGTCATCGGTATGTTACTTGCCCGAGATTCGATCGTCGGTATCTCTATACCTAGTTCAATCTCGTTACCGGCAAGTCTCTTTACTCGTTCCGTAATACATCATCTCGTGACTAACTCATTAGTTATTTGCTTGCAAGGCTTATTATGATGTGCATTACCGAGAGGGCCCAGAGATACCTCTCCGACACTCGGAGTGATAAATCCTAGTCTTGATCTATGCCAACACCACGAATACTTTCGGAGACACCTGTAGAGCATCTTTATGATCACCCAGTTACGTTGTGATGTTTGATAGCACACAAGGTGTTCCTACGGTATTCGGGAGTTGCATAATCTCATAGTCATAGGAACATGTATAAGTCATGAAGAAAGCAATAGCAGTAAAACTAAACGATCAAAGTGCTATGCTAACGGATGGGTCTAGTCCATCACATCATTCTCCTAATGATGTGATACCGTTGATCAAATGACAACTCATGTCTATGGCTAGGTGATGGCTTCTCGCCCCTCGTTGGTTACCCCAAGTGGAAGGTTGAGATTTAGCGTAGCGGCAAATTTCCCTTGGCAAAGATACCAAGGATTGAATCCCGTGAGACTCCGAGGGTCGACAAGTAGGTGTCAACGGCGCCAGAAACTTAGCGGTTGACGGGACCTGCACACAGATACATATAACTTTGCTCCCAACGAGTACAGAGAGGTTGTCAATCCCTCCGGCCTTGTTGTTTACAAAGGATCAAACACAAGAGATAATAATGATAGCTATGACTGCAACTAGGAAATAAAAACAGGAAGTAAATAGAAGGTGTGATCAGCGGTGGTAATATGGACCGGGGTCCCATGATGTTCACTAGTGATGTCTCTCTCCCAAAAGACGATAAAACAGCAAAGCGAGGTAAATAAATTACAGCTGGGCAATTGACAGGATTATGTGCGCAAACCAATGCTAACTATGCTGCAAAGAAAGGTAGAGGCTCAAAAGCATGGGCGGTACGCCAAGGCAAGTAGACCGAAATCCATCTGCATCTACTACTAATCATCCACCTTGAGATATCTATCCAGAACATCTCGCTGGTATTAAGTTGTGAATCCCACCCAAAGTGTAAACTCAAAGCAACAGACAACTGCATTAAAAGAACTTTGCGTAAAGTAAACAATCCTTGCACTCGCAAGTACAAGCACCGTTGTTTTCTCCCTTGTGGCAACAGCACATCCCCTAGACTCATGTTTCTGTCACTCAAGCTAGTCATCAGGGGGCATGAACCCACAATCAAGCATAACGCTCCCTCTTGGAGTTACTACCTACTACTTGGCCAAAGCAATAAACAGCAATGGAGAACATGCAAGAATTACTCAAGAACAAAGATATAAAAGAGGTGAATCAAATATATTACTCGAACACAATCTGAACATAGTCTCATAATCCATCAGATCCCAGCAAACTCAGCAAAGCAACAGCAGGAAGATTACATCTGTGCCTCGATCATGTAGGGCAGCTCACGAGGTCTAAACCATGAAGAGCAAAGAGGGGAGGAGAACATCACATTGCTACTGATCATTGACCCATGGTCCGAGGTGGACTACTCACGACTCATCCGGGAAGCGTCCATGGTGGTGGATAAGCTCCCGGTGGTGGTTCTCCCCTCCGGCAGGGTGCCGGGAAGAGTTCTCCTGATGCTCCCGATCTTGGAAGCGCTGCGGCGGCGGAACAGAGGCGAGATCGCGAAAAAGGGTTCTGTCCTCGAGGGTTTCGGGACGAGAGGGATATATATGCGAAGGGGGGCAGCCAGAGGCGGAGCAGGGGCCCCAGGCGCCCCCCTAGCGCGGCCAGGGGTGGGGCCGCGCCAGGTGGCCGCCTGGGCCTCCCCTGGCTCCCCTCTGGCCCATCTTTGGTTCTTCGCGAAGCTTCCTGTACACTGATTTTTCCTGTATTTTTTCTGGAATTTTTGGAGCACTTTTAATATGGGGGAAACCTGAAATAGAAAAACAGCAGAAAACAGGAACTGGCACTGTGGTGCACCGAGTTAATAGGTTAGTCCAAATATGATCAAAAGTGTATGGAAGTGCATCAATATCATAGCAATATCACACAAAAGAAGCATGGAGCAAGCAGAAATTATAGATACGTTTTGGACGTATCAACATCCCCAAGCTTAATTCCTGCTCGTCCTCGAGTAGGTAAATGATAACAAGCATAATTTCTGTGGTGACATGCTACCAACCATATAAGAACTTTTTAAGTAAAGAAATCAAGGCATGTAATTCAATTCAAGTCATAACAAGTAAGAGTCTATATTAGCATTGTAACAAGCAACATAAGAACATAAAGGTGCAAGAGCTCTCGCTGTCCGTGACTCGAATGTCTCCAAATGGTGTTTGCGTGCAAGAAAGGGGATAGGGATATACGAGAGAGTAAAAAATAGTTTTTGTATTGTTGAGAACTTAATCTACTAAAGTTTCACACTTGGTCTTATTTGGAATCTTATCTTGACTCATCCCAAGACCACTAGCCAGGTACAAGTCAAAATGATCCACTCCCTTTCGATATTTTGAGCACTCATGCAATGGATGAGCGTAAGCAAGAAAGTTGACACTTAGGATGGCAAAGAGAGAAAAATGATGAAGGGGGAAGACAAAAAAGGTGTGATAGGCTCACATCAATGAGGACAATCATAGGCGAGAGAAAGCCAAATGATAGATATGATGTGAGGAGTAGGGATTGCCATGCAACGGATGCACATATGAGCTAAGGTAAGCTCTCCAATGGAACTAGTGGGGGTGCATCCAACTTGCTCGCTCAAGAAGACCTAGAGCTCTTTTGAGGAGGCTCATCATTGGAATATACAAGCCAAGTTCTATAGTGTGAAGGTCCCCACATAGCTATATGCATGAATGATAATCTCTATGGAGTACAAGGTATAAGATGGAGTACGAGTGTGGATCTGTCAAAAGGAATAGTAGTGTGCCCCCTTCTCTCTTTTTATTTCTTTTTCTTTTTTTCTATTTTTTTGTGGCCTCAATGGCTCTTTCTATTTAACTCTCATTTGTCCTCTTTGGGATATTTTGATTTTGTCCTCTTTGGGATCTTTTCCTCACTTTAGGGGCAACACTCTATAAATTACAAGAAGTATAGAAGATCTTTCACACTTTACAAGAGTACTCAACATAAAGAAAATGAAACTATCATGATGTATGCAAATGTATGCCTCTGTCGGTGTAGCAGGATATGCAATGATACTAGCGCGTCATGTAGCAATGATTAGGGCAAGGCCCAACTAGCACGCGGCTCATCGATCAAGCAAAAAGCATGTATGACATGAAGATCAAGTCATGAGAAGATGGATGTTGCATGGCAATGTATCTCGGAAAGGCTATGGAAATGCCTTGATAAGTAGGTATGGTGGCTGTTTTGAGGAAGGATATAATGAGGCTTATGATGATAGAGCGTATCGTGCCAAGGAATTGTATGCACCGGCGAAGTATGCGCCAACTCTCGAGGTGAGAAAGGGCAATGCACGGTATCGAAGAGGCTAGAAAAATATGGCTAGGTGGAAGTGTCAACTTTCGAATACTCACATTAGTCCGAAGAACTCATGCACTTATTATCGGTAACTCTCAATCTAATTAGGAGGTTCACAAAGAGACAAGTACCCTGAGGAGGAGTGTATGGGGGTTTGGTTATCCTTGCGCATCCTCGACTCATGGTACGTGAGTGTACTCTAATATTCGATCCCTCCAAAGATTAGTGATTCATCTAGTAGCTAAAGTTCTCAACTATTTTGTAGGTTTTCGAAAATAAACACGGATTGCCCAAAATACGACATCTATCACTAATAGGCTAAAGCTCTTGACACCAAAAGTTCAGACATTACTCATGGCAATACCTCAAAACTATTGCAAGTTAAAATTAAATAGCAACCTCAATTACCTACTTTAAGTTAAGACACACAACTCAGTGCAACAGGCAAACTCTCTTAACAAGATAAACATGAAAACTCAAGAGAGTTCAGCAACCAACTAAACAAAAGCTCTTTAAAAAGAAAAGCATGAAAACTAAGAGCTAAACATGACAGCAGCTATGGAAAGACAAAGAACACACACAGCAAAGATAAGCATGAAATCCTATGTTGTGTTCTAGGTTGAAGTGGAGCGTGTTTTTCTCCCACACAAAGAAAGTTGGGTTCTAACTTGTTATGAACAGCAAGCAAAGCTAAAGAAAACTAAAAAAAGAAACGAAGAGCAAGACACTCCAAGCATAGCACATAACGCATGAAGTGATAATTATAGTGGAACGAAAGACGAACTGATAATTGTTGATGGAGAAGGGGATGCATGGGGGCATCCCCAAGCTTAGACGCTTGAGTCTTCTTGAATATTTCTTGGGGGTGCACGGGGGCATCCCCAAGCTTGAGCGTTTGACCCTCCTGAATCTTCTTTTATCATCTTCCCTCGCACACTTGAAAACTCCCTTCATACATAACTCATCATAATCTGATTAGCGAGGTTAGTACCCACAATAAAATAATTTTTCCCTACTGGAAATAAAAATAATCTTGAAGAGCTACTGTTTCTCAAGATTGCCAAAAGGTTTTTGCAAAGAAAAAGCAAGCTCAAGGTTTGCAAAACGAAGAAAAGGCAAAACAAGACAGAATATGTGAAAAACAAGACCAGCAGGTAGTAAATAATTTTTTCGGGGCACTTCTGCAACTCAAATCAAAAAACTCAGAACAGACGCTCGAAAGCCAATTGTATAGAGCACGCTGTCAAAAAAATTCAGATCAAAAAGATGATCTGGTGATTTTATTCGAATTTTTCTGTCCAAGGACATAATCTGTTTTCTGGACAGCATGTCACAACTTTTGAACTTTCTTGCAATCAGAGGCTAAACTTGGCACAAAGCTGAAAAGAAAGGATACAATGATGATGCTACTGTAGTCACAAACATCAAGACACAACAAAAGCAAAATAAAACCTAATTCGTTGTGGGCTGCCTCCCAAAAGCGCTTTCTTTTATGCCTTTAAGCTAGGCATGATGCAAAAAGGAGGAATCAAAAGTCATCATAATAATCGGAGTTATAAACTGCTTCAAATGGTTCCTCAACAAGTTCATCCTTGTTCCTTCTAGGAAAGGGGTACGTACCTTTTGCCTTCCCGCGTAGGCGGATTTGTCCCTTACCTATATCGATGAAGCCTTTTACGGCTCGGAGGAAGTCCCTTCCAAGCACTATATTTCCTTGGTTTGGCTTCATGATGAAGAAATCAACCATTGCAATCCCTTTAAGGAATGTAACTGGTACGTCTTTTATTCTTCCCTGGATCTCAGAAATATCTCCATTAGCATGTTCATGATAGGATGATAATTTGTCCATGTTAAATTTTAAAGAATCATGAACAATTTTTGGCATAGTAGAAACCATAGATCCAATATCACAATAAGCAAGGAAGTCTTGATTAGAGATGCTAATCCTAACAAAAGGCTCCCAATCATTGTCTATTTCCAAAATATCTCTCTTATTGGGTTTGGGTTTCTCTACCTTCATCAAGTCTAGAGCATCCATTCTCTTCTCAATAGTAGCAAGTCTATCTATGACAGTATCAAAACTATGATCATAAACAAAGTAACTAGATAGACCATGTATAATTTCAAGAGCTCTAGCTTCATCACACTCTAGGAAATCTCCTTCAGCTATAATATCAAGAGAGTGTTTACACCATTTAAAAAGACCATGGTAAAAATTTCTAAGCACAATTTTTATAGGTATCCAAGGCATAATTCTCCTATGTGCATCAGAAATTCTGTCCCATGCCTTCTTCATATTTTCTCCATCCCTTTGATGGAAATCTAGAACTTCCGATTCCCTCAAAGCACCAAGTCCTAACATGCTTGACTAAACAGAAAGGACTACTAACAGAAAAGCAAATAATTTTTTTGTGATTTTTGATAAAGGACACTAAAGCAAAAACTGAAAGGTAAACTAACAAGACTAAAAAGCAAAGATAAAAGATAGCGTGCAACTCCCCTATCTTGAAGAGTGGAGTCCCCGGCAACGGCGCCAGAAACTTGCTTGATGGCTTCTCGCCCCTTGTTGGTTACCCCAAGTGGAAGTTTGAGATGTAGCATAGCGGCAAATTTCCCTTGGCAAAGATACCAAGGATCGAATCCCGTGAGACTCCGAGGGTCGACAAGTAGGTGTCAACGGCGCCAGAAACTTAGCGGTTGACGGGACCTGCAGACAGATACAGATAACTTTGCTCCCAACGAGTACAGAGAGGTTGTCAATCCCTCCGACCTTGTTGTTTACAAAGGATCAAACACAAGAGATAATAATGATAGCTATGACTGCAACTAGGAAATAAAAACAGGAAGTAAATAGAAGGTGTGATCAGCGGTGGTAATATGGACCGGGGTCCCATGATGTTCACTAGTGATGTCTCTCTCCCAAAAGACGATAAAACAGCAAAGCGAGGTAAACAAATTACAGCTGGGCAATTGACAGGATTATGTGCGCAAACCAATGCTAACTATGCTGCAAAGAAAGGTAGAGGCTCAAAAGCATGGGCGGTACGCCAAGGCAAGAAGACCGAAATCCATCTGCATCTACTACTAATCATCCACCTTGAGATATCTATCCAGAACATCTCGCTGGTATTAAGTTGTGAATCCCACCCAAAGCGTAAACTCAAAGCAACAGACAACTGCATTAAAAGAACTTTGCGTAAAGTAAACAACCCTTGCACCCGCAAGTACAAGCACCGTTGTTTTCTCCCTTGTGGCAACAGCACATCCCCTAGACTCATGTTTCTGTCACTCAAGCTAGTCATTAGGGGGCATGAACCCACAATCAAGCATAACGCTCCCTCTTGGAGTTACTACCTACTACTTGGCCAAAGCAATAAATAGCAACGGAGAACATGCAAGAATTACTCAAGAACAAAGATGTAAAAGAGGTGAATCAAATATATTACTCGAACACAATCTGAACATAGTCTCATAATCCATCAGATCCCAGCAAACTCAGCAAAGCAACAACAGAAAGATTACATATGTGCCTCGATCATGTAGGGCAGCTCACGAGGTCTAAACCATGAAGAGCAAAGAGGGGAGGAGAACATCACATTGCTACTGATCATTGACCCATGGTCCAAGGTGGACTACTCACGACTCATCCAGGAAGCGTCCATGGTGGTGGAGAAGCTCCCGGTGGTGGTTCTCCCCTCCGGCAGGGTGCCGGGAAGAGTTCTCCTGATGCTCCCGATCTTGGAAGCGCTGCGGCGGCGGAACAGAGGCGGGATCGCGAAAAAGGGTTCTGTCCTCGAGGGTTTCGGGACGAGAGGGATATATATGCGAAGGGGGGCAGCCAGAGGCGGAGCAGGGGCCCTAGGCGCCCCCCTGGCGCGGCCAGGGGTGGGGCCGCACCAGGTGGCCGCCTGGGCCTCCCCTGGCTCCCCTCTGGCCCTTCTTTGGTTCTTCGCAAAGCTTCCTGTACGCTGATTTTTCCTGTATTTTTCCTGGAATTTTTGGAGCACTTTTAATATGGGGGAAACCTGAAATAGAAAAACAGCAGAAAACAGGAACTGGCATTGTGGTGCACTGAGTTAATAGGTTAGTCCAAATATGATCAAAAGTGTATGGAAGTGCATCAATATCATAGCAGTATCACACAAAAGAAGCATGGAGCAAGCAGAAATTATAGATACGTTTTGGACGTATCACTAGGAAACATAGCCATCTTTGATCAATGAGCTAGTCTGGTAGAGGCATACTAGGGACATACTATTTTGTCTATGTATTCACACATGTATCAAGTTTCCGGTTAATACAATTCTAGCATGAATAAAAGACATTTATCATGATATAAGGAAATACAAATAACATCTTTATTATTGCCTCTAGGGCATATTTCCTTTAGTCTCCCACTTGAACTAGAGTCAATAATCTAGATTACAAAGTGATGATCCTCACACCCATGGAGTCCTGGTGCTGATCATGTTTTGCCCGTGGAAGAGGCTTAGTCAACGGGTCTGCAACACTCAGATCCGTATGTATCTTGCAAATTTCTATGTCTCCCACCTTGACTAGATTGCGGATGGAATTGAAGCGTATTTTGATGTGCTTTGTTCTCTTGTGAAACCTGGATTCTATTGCCAAGGCTATTGCTCCAGTGTTGTCACAAAAGATTTTCATTGGACCCGATGCACTAGGTATTACACCTAGATCGGATATGAACTCCTTCATCCAGACTCCTTCATTTGCTGCTTCCTAAGCAGCTATGTATTCCGCTTCACACGTAGATCCCGCCACGGCGCTCTGCTTGGAACTGCACCAACTGACAGCTCCACCGTTCAATAAAAATACATATCCGGTTTGTGACTTAGAGTCATCCGGATCATTGTCAAAGCTAGAATCGACGTAACCGTTTACGACGAGCTCTTTGTCACCTCCATATACGAGAAACATATCCTTTGTCCTTTTCAGGTATTTCAGGATGTTCTTGACCGCTGTCCAGTGATCCACTCCTGGATTACTTTGGTACCTCCCTGCTAGACTTATAGCAAGGCACACATCAGGTCTGGTACACAGCATTGCATACATGATAGATCCTATGGCTGAGGCATAGGGAATGACTTTCATTTTCTCTCTATCTTCTGCAGTGGTCGGGCATTGAGTCTTACTCAACTTCATACCTTGTAACACAGGCAAGAACCCTTTCTTTGACGGATCCATTTTGAACTTCTTCAGAACTTTATCAAGGTATGTGCTTTGTGAAAGTCCAATTAAGCGTCTTGATCTATCTCTATAGATCTTGATGCCTAATATATAAGCAGCTTCACCGAGGTCTTTCATTGAAAAACTCTTATTCAAGTATCCTTTTATGCTATCCAGAAATTCTAAATCATTTCCAATCAATAGTATGTCATCCACATATAATATTAGAAATGCTACAGAGCTCCCACTCACTTTCTTGTAAATACAGGCTTCTCCAAAAGTTTGTATAAAACCATATGCTTTGATCACCTCATCAAAGCGTATATTCCAACTCCGAGATGCTTGCACCAGTCCATTGATGGATCGCTGGAGCTTGCATACTTTGTTAGCACCTTTTGGATCGACAAAACCTTCTGGTTGCATCATATACAACTCTTCTTTGAGATATCCATTTAGGAATGCAGTTTTGACATCCATTTGCCAGATTTCATAATCATAAAATGCGGTAATTGCTAACATGATTCGGACAGACTTAAGCATCGCTACAAGTGAGAAGGTCTCATCGTAGTCAACTCCTTGAACTTGTCGATACCCTTTCGCAACAAGTCGAGCTTTGTAAACAGTAACATTACCGTCTGCGTCGGTCTTCCTCTTGAAGATCCATTTATTTTCGATGGCTTGCCGATCATCGGGCAAGTCAACCAAAGTCCACACTTTGTTCTCATACATGGATCCCATCTCAGATTTCATGGCCTCAAGCCATTTTGCGGAATCTGGGCTCATCATCGCTTCCTCATAGCTCGTAGGTTCATCATGGTCTAGTAACATGACTTCCAGAACTGGGTTGCCGTACCACTCTGGTGCGGAACGTACTCTGGTTGATCTACGACGTTCAGCAGAAACTTGATCCGAAGTTTCATGATCATCATCATTAGCTTCCTCACTGATTGGTGTAGGAATCACCAGAACAATTTTCTGTGATGTACTACTTTCCAATTCAGGAGAAGGTACAATTACCTCATCAAGTTCTACTTTCCTCCCACTCGCTTCTTTCGAGAGAAACTCCTTCTCTAGAAAGGATCCATTCTTAGCAACGAATATCTTGCCTTCGGATCTGTGATAGAAGGTGTACCCAATAGTCTCTTTTGGGTATCCTATGAAGACACATTTTTCTGACTTGGGTTCGAGCTTATCAGGTTGAAGCTTTTTCACATAAGCATCGCAGCCCCAAACTTTAAGAAACGACAACTTTTGTTTCTTGCCAAACCACAGTTCATAAGGTGTCGTATCAACAGATTTAGATGGTGCCCTATTTAACGTGAATGCAGCTGTCTCTAAAGCATAACCCCAAAACGATAGTGGTAAATCGGTAAGAGACATCATAGATCGCACCATATCCCATAAAGTACGGTTACAACGTTCGGACACACCATTATGCTGTGGTGTTCCGGGTGGCGTGAGTTGTGAAACTATTCCACATTGTTTCCAATGAAGACCAAACTCATAGCTCAAATATTCTCCTCCACGATCAGATCGTAGAAACTTTATTTTCTTGTTACGATGATTCTCTAATTCACTCTGAAATTCTTTGAACTTTTCAAATGTTTCAGACTTGTGCTTCATTAAGTAGATATACCCATATCTGCTTAAATCATCAGTGAAGGTTAGAAAATAACGATACCCGCCGCGAGCTTCAACACTCATTGGCCCACATACATCAGTATGTATGATTTCCAACAAATCTGTTGCTCGCTCCATAGTTCCGGAGAACGGAGTTTTAGTCATCTTGCCCATGAGGCATGGTTCACAAGCACCAAGTGATTCATAATCAAGTGATTCCAAAAGTCCATCACTATGGAGTTTCTTCATGCGCTTTACACCAATATGACCCAAACGGCAATGCCACAAATAAGTTGCACTATCATTATTAACCTTGTATCTTTTGGTTTCAATATTATGAATATGTGTATCACTACAATCGAGATCCAACAAGAATAGACCACTCTTCAAGGGTGCATGACCATAAAAGATATTATTCATAAAAATAGAACAACCATTATTCTCTGATTTAAATGAATAACCGTCTCGCAACAATCAAGATCCAGATATAATGTTCATGCTCAACGCTGGCACCAAATAACAATTATTTAGGTCTAAAACTTATCCCGAAGGTAGATGTAGAGGTAGCGTGCCGACGGCGATCACATCGACTTTGGAACCATTTCCCACGCGCATTGTCACCTCGTCCTTAGCCAATCTTCGTTTAATCCGTAGTCCCTGTTTTGAGTTACAAATATTAGCAACCGAACCGGTATCAAATACCCAGGTACTACTACGAGCATTAGTAAGGTACACATCAATAACATGTATATCACATATACCTTTGTTCACCTTGCCATCCTTCTTATCCGCCAAATACTTGGGGCAGTTCCGCTTCCAGTGTCCAGTCCCCTTGTAGTAGAAGCACTCAGTTTCAGGCTTGGCTCCAGACTTGGGTTTCTTCGTGGGAGTAGCAACTGTCTTGCTATTCTTCTTGAAGTTCCCCTTCTTTCCCTTGCCCTTTTTCTTGAAACTAGTGGTTTTGTTAACCATCAACACTTGATGCTCCTTTTTGATTTCTACCTCCGCAGCCTTGAGCATAGCGAAGAGCTCGGGAATTGTCTTTTGCATCCCTTGCATATTATAGTTCATCACGAAGCCTTTATAGCTTGGTGGCAGTGATTGAAGAACTCTATCAATAACACTATCCTCGTCAACTTTGCAACCAAGTTAAGTCATATGATTGTAGTACCCGGACATTCTGAGCAAGTGTTCACTGATAGAACTATTCTCCTCCATTTTGTAGCTTTAGAACTTATTGGAAATCTCATATTTCTCAATCCGGGCATTTGCTTGAAATATTAACTTCAACTCTTGGAACATCTCATATGGTCCATGACGTTCAAAACGTCGTTGAAGTCCCGGTTCTAAGCCGTAAAGCATGGCACACTGAACTATCATGTAGTCATCAGACCACGACTGCCAGACGTTCAAAGCGTCTACATTAGCGGGAGGGGGCTTGTCACCTAGCGGTGCTTCAAGGACATAATTCTTCTGTGCAGCAATGAGGATAATCCTCAACTTACGGACCCAGTCCGTGTAATTGCTACCATCATCTTTCAACTTAGCTTTCTCTAGGAATGCATTAAAATTCAAAGGAACGGTAGCACGGGCCATTGATCTACAACAACATAGATATGCAAAAAAAAACTATCAGGACTAAGTTCATGATAAATTAAAGTTCAATTTAATCATATTATTAAAGAACTCCCCACTTAGATAGACATCCATCCGGTCATCTAAATGATCACGTGATCCAAATCAACTAAACCATGTCCGATCATCACGTGAGATGGAGTAGTTTCAATGGTGAACATCTTATGTTGACCATATCTCCAGTGTTCCGAGGCCATATCTGCATATGCTAGGCGCGTCAAGTTTAACCCGAGTATTCTGCGTGTGCAAAACTGGCTTACACACGTTGTATTTGAACGTAGAGCTTATCACACCCGATCATCACGTGGTGTCTCGGCACGACGAACTTTCGCAACGGTGCATACTCAGGGAGAACACTTATACCTTGAAATTTAGTAAGGGATCATCTTATAATGCTACCGTCGTTCTAAGCAAAATAAGAAGCATAATAAGATAAACATCATATGCAATCAAAATATGTGACATGATATGGCCATCATCATCTTGTGCTTTTGATCTCCATCTCCAAAGCACCGTCATGATCACCTTCGTCACCGGCGCGACACCTTGATCTCCATCGTAGCATCATTGTCGTCTCGCCAACTATTGCTTCTACGACTATCGCTACCGCTTAGTGATAAAGTAAAGCAATTACATGGCGATTGCATCTCATACAATAAAGCGACAACCATATGGCTCCTGCCAGTTGCCGATAACATTACAAAACACGATCATCTCATACAAAACCGTATAACTCATCATGTCTTGACCATATCACATCACAACATGCCCTGCAAAAACAAGTTAGACGTCCTCTACTTTGTTGTTGCAAGTTTTACGTGGCTGCTATGTGCTTAGCAAGAACCGTTCTTACCTACGGATACAAAAAACCACAACGATGTTTCGTCAAGTATGTGTTGTTTTAACCTTCACAAGGACCGGGCGTAGCCACACTTGATTCACCTAAAGTGAGAGAGACAGACTCCCGCCAGTCACCTTTAAGCAACGAGTGCTCATAACGGTGAAACCAGTCTCGCGTAAGCGTACGCGTAATGTCGGTCCAAGCCGCTTCATCTCACAATACCGCCGAAGCAAAGTATGACATGCTGGTAAGCAGTATGACTAGTATCGCCCACAACTCATTGTGTTCTACTCGTGCATATCATCTACGCATAGACCTGGCTCATGATGCCACTGTTGGGGAACGTAGTATTTTAAAATTTTCCTACGATCACGCAAGATCTATCTACTAGATGCATAGCAACGAGAGGGAAGAGTGTGTCTACGTACCCTCGTAGACCGGAAGCGGAAGCGTCAAGTGACGCGGTTGATGTAGTCGAACTTCTTCGCGATTCAACCGATCAAGCACCGAACGTACAGCACCTCCGCGTTCAGCACACGTTCAGCTTGATGACGTCCCACGAGCTCTTGATCCAGTTGAGCTTCACGGGAGAGTTTCGTCAGCACGACGGCGTGGTGACGGATATGATGTATCTACCGGCGCAGGGCTTCGCCTAAGCACTGCGACAGTATGACCGAGGTGTGTTTCTGTGGAGGGGGGCACCGCACACGGCTAGAACAATTCAACTTGTGTGTCTTTGGGTGCCCCCTGCCCCCGTATATAAAGAAGCAAGGGGGAGGCCGACCGGCCCTCCTATGGTGCGGCTAGGGAGCAATCCTACTAGGAATAGGATTGCAATCCTATTCCTAGTAGGAGTCCACCAATGAAGGAAAGGGGGGAAGGAAAGAGAGGGAGAGGGAGAGGGAAAGAGGGGCCGCGCCCCCTTCCCCTAGTCCTATTCGGACTACTCCTAGGGAGGGGGCGCGCCACCTCCTGGCTGCTGCCCTCTCTCTCCCCTATGGCCCACCAGGGCCCATCATTCCCCCGAGGGGTTTCGGTAACCCCCCGGCACTCCGGTAAATTCCGAAACTTTCCAGAACACTTCCGGTGTCCGAATATAGTCGTCCAATATATCAATCTTTACGTCTCAGACATTCCGAGACTCCACGTCATGTCCGTGATCTCATCCGGGACTCCAAACTACCTTCGGTACGTCAAAACTCATAAACTCATAATACCGATCGTCATCAAACGTTAAGCGTGCGGACCCTACGGGTTTGAGAACTATGTAGACATGAACGAGACTCATCTCCGGTCAATAACCAATAGCGGAACCTGGATGCTCATATTGGCTCCTACATATTCTACGAAGATCTTTATCGGTCAAACCGCATAACAACATACGTTGTTCCTTTTGTCATCAGTATGTTACTTGCCCGAGATTCGATCGTCGGTATCTCTATACCTAGTTCAATCTCGTTACCGGCAAGTCTCTTTACTCGTTCCGTAATACATCATCTCATGACTAACTCATTAGTTATTTGCTTGCAAGGCTTATTATGATGTGCATTACCGAGAGGGCCCAGAGATACCTCTCCGACACTCGGAGTGACAAATCCTAGTCTTGATCTATGCCAACACCACGAATACTTTCGGAGACACCTGTAGAGCATCTTTATGATCACCCAGTTACGTTGCGACGTTTGATAGCACACAAGGTGTTCCTACGGTATTCGGGAGTTGCATAATCTCATAGTCACAGGAACATGTATAAGTCATGAAGAAAGCAATAGCAGTAAAACTAAACGATCAAAGTGCTATGCTAACGGATGGGTCTAGTCCATCACATCATTCTCCTAATGATGTGATCCCGTTGATCAAATGACAACTCATGTCTATGGCTAGGAAACATAGCCATCTTTGATCAATGAGCTAGTCTGGTAGAGGCATACTAGGGACATACTATTTTGTCTATGTATTCACACATGTATCAAGTTTCCGGTTAATACAATTCTAGCATGAATAAAAGACATTTATCATGATATAAGGAAATACAAATAACATCTTTATTATTGCCTCTAGGGCATATTTCCTTCAATAAATCCAATACAGCTACAGGTGCACGGGTGTGATGTGAGGGACGTGGATTGCCGTTCGATCGCGGCGTATCCTACAGTGCACATGCGCGATCTGCTTGGCTGGGGTTCTGACCAATCATAAGGCAACACACAATAAGCTCAACGCACACTGTTTCCGAAAGCGACGGAGATGAATCGTGTGTGATAATGAACGAGCATAATTGTAAGGGAAGCCAAATTTTTGTTGTCGTTTGTCGTTGAGCTCTTGCATAAGTCAGTTACTTGTGCAATGTTTCCTAATAAACCAGGCGTACCATTGACCGAAAAAATCAAGTACACGTGTACAATTTTTTTGGAGACGGGATCTGCCAACTTTCTTTTTTCTCGCACACGAGTATTTTACGCGCTTCGTCTGTGTTGCGTGTTTCCCCCGCCCAAGTTTCAAGTTTCGCAGCGAAATTTTCATTAGGCGCACGATTTCAGAATTTATTCCTCCAACCACATCCTCACCCTTAGTATCCCCCCTCGCGCCTCCCCCTACCGACATCTCAAACCGCCGTCGCCGTAACCACAACTTCAACCACATCTACGTTCTGCTCAGATCCAGTCAGGTAACCCACCGATCTCTATCACGACCCCGGCCTGATTGCTTAAATGGCACCTACGGAACATCCTCATGCCTCCAAATCCCCACCGCCAGGAGTTGATGGCGGTCCATGACGCGATGGCCGCTGTGCATGTTGACCGGAAGGAAAACCTCACCTTCGTCGCCGCCGCCGACATGGTGCAGGCTCTGGCCTAGATGAAGTCCCCCAACGACTACCCCCAGGACTTAACAGGTAAGATCTGACCAACTAAATCTTACCAATACCACTTGCAACGGCTATGATTTGTACGGTTGATGTATTAAGCATGTTCGTGCCTTGTTTATTTCAGTACTGCACACTGTGTGATGTTCAAATATTACCATGTCCAGCTCAATTCCACCAATATCAGCAACAAACTTACAATACATGACTCGGGATATCACTAGAGATGCTGCCCATTTGCTATTTTTAGTGGATGCTAACCCTGTTGTACTTAACATGATTGTCCATGTACTTACGCAGGGTCATAACGGCCGATATGTTGTTTGCCGTCGAGGTTAGTTGCATACCATGTCTTACAGTATTTCACATCATTTTTGCAATTGCAGTTTAACTTCTACCATTTACTGGTTGCCTGTAGGTACACATGTCAGTGGCATTGATCCACGCTTTGACCCGGAAGAACAACTCGCCTCCGCCGTCGCTGACTTTGGGCGGGCTCAGGCCAAGATGAAGTGCCCCAGCAACTACCTCTCAGGACTTACCAAGTATGTACTCACTAGTTCAATCTTACCAATACCAGTTGCAATTAATGGCTATGTTCTGTACGGACGATGTATTATGCATGTTCTAGTAAACATGCCTAACATGTTTTTGCGACTTTCCCTACCTTTTTATAGACATCTGGGCCATTCTCCGCTCTGGCAGCACCTGCCTTGTGATGTTTAACTATGCCAATTGCATTTTTATCAGTACCGGGTTCAATGTCTATTAAGCCTGTTGCAATTAACAGTTGAATCCATTTTTAAACAATTGTATCTCAATGGCTACAAACTTACAAAACATGACTCGGGGTGCTGTTAAGCCTGTTGCAATTAACAGGTGTATCCATTTTTAATCTATCCATTTGCTATCTTGCTACTCTCCTCAATGAAGATATACTAGAGATGATGTCCATTTGCTATTTTTGGTGGATCGATGCTAACCCTGTTCTACTTAACATGCATGTCCATGTACTTACGCAGGGTCATAATGGCCGATGCTGTTGTTTGCCGTCAAGGTTAGCTGCATCCCATGTCTTATAGTATTTCACATCATTTGTGCAATTGCAGTTTAACTTCTACCATTTATTGGTTGCCTGTAGGTACACATGTCAGTGCACTGATCCACGCTTCGACCCGGAGGAACATGTCGCCTCCGCCGCCGCTGACTTTGGGCGGGCTCTGGCAAGATGAAGTGCCCCAGCAACTACCTCTCAGCGTTTACCAAGTATGTACTCACCAGTTCAATATTACCAATACCAGTTGCAATTAATGGCTATGTTTTGTACAGTCGATGTATTAAGCATGTTGTAGTCATGCCTAACACGTTTTAGCTATTTCCCTACCTTTTTATATACAACTCGAACATTATCTGCTCTGGCAGCACCTGCCCTGTGATGTTTAACTCTGTCAATTGCATTTTTATCAGTACCGGTTTCAATGGCCATTAAGCCTATTGCAATTAACAGTTGTATCCATTTTTAAAGAGTTGTATTTAAATGGCTACAAACTTACAAAACATGAATTAGGATGTTGTTAATCCTGTTGCAATTAATAGTTGTATCCATTTTTAATCCATCCCTTTGCTACCGTGCTACTCTTTCGCAATGAAGATAACACTACAAATGTTGCCGTTTTATTACCATTTGCTATTTTTGGTGGATGTTAACCATGTTGTAGTTAACATTGGCTTTCCATGTACTTACACAGGGCTACAATGGGCGATCTTGTTGTTTGCCGTCGAGGTTAGCTGCATCCCATGTCTTATACACCATCTTTTCCTAAATATAAGTATTTTTAGAGATTCCATGATTCGAATATAGACTACAAAAGGAGCAAATGAGTGAACCTAGATTCTAATCTAAACTATATCTATAATTCTATATACATTTGTATGTAGTTCATATTGAAGTCTCAAAAAAAACTTGTACTTAGGAACATAGGTAGTTGTATTTTACATCATTTGTGCAATCTCGGTTTAGCTTCTACTCCCTCAGTTCCGATTTACTCTTCGTGGTTTTAGTTCAAATTGAACTAAAACCACGACGAGTAAATCAGAACGGAGGGAGTAACATTTACTGGTTTTCTTGTAGGTACATATATGAGCGGTACCGATTCACGCTTAGATCCCTTTTGCGTATGGGGCGATGAGATATTCATGAACAAGCATCAAGTGAGGAAACTAAGAAATATTGTTAGGCGAAAGAAACGGGTGATTGGAATTAAGCTCTTTATTTACACTTTGTCGAAGACAACACTGAACTTTAGGATGGTAAGTAACGTGTTGCCTTTTCCCCCTACCCACACCAAGTTACTCTATTAGACCTCAGTATCTGATATTTTTCTCTTTTCAGTGGTTTCCGAAGCTATTTACCAATGATTACCTTGCAAACTACATGAGCGGAGTCGAGGAAACTAAGGTAAAGTATATAATTCATGCTACCATGATAATGCTCTAGAAGTCTTCCTGAAGGCTGTGAAGGATGGGCGGTCGATCATCACAAGGGGTTGGACAAAAGTGATTCGTGCCTATGGCATGCAGGAAGGCACATTATGGGCATTCCGCTTCTTCAACACCATCGGCAGTCAAAATGATTTACACTTGTCTCTTCATATTTACAGCCTATATATATTGTGGTTCATCATAGTTAATTGCTGCCTAATCCTATAATTAATGAACATATTGTATTGGCAGTTTTATTTATGGATTCGTTGCTGAACCATTGTGCTGAGAATTTGAATTGCACGTTTCATATTTCAAAATTTCCAAATCGAACAATAAATTACAGGCAAAAATAAAAAGAGAACAGACGGTCATGGAACTTTGCAAACGGTTCTGGCAGTAAAAGCGCTTGTGATGGATAGCCCAATGCCACACAGTTTTCTACATCAAATCGTGTGTGATGTAGTTTATAAGAGCAAACAGTTAACCAAGGCAGAGCGTGTGTGATAGTTACATCTTTCACACACGAGCGTATACATAAAACTGTGTGGGGTGTACATATCAACATAAACGTTTTCCATGGATTGACTGTGTGGGATGTACATAAGAACGGAAACGTATTCCTTGGATTGACTCTATGTGATATACATACCTACAGAAATGTTTTTCTGGGATTCACCGTGTGGGATGTACATACCTACAGAAATGATTGGGTTTCGATGCCTCGCCCGATCGCACACAAGCTCATTTGGTGTCCCAGGAGGGCCTATCCCGAACGATTCCTGGGTCGTGTGGAAAGGACCCCCCTATCATCGACACTCACTAGGCGACGGTTCCAAATGCCGTCGCGGAAAGGGGTTAAAACCGTTTGTATAGCACTGACGCGTACTAGTGCTGGTTCTTCGCATATGTTTCCTGCTATAGCAAAAGTGTAGTATATCAACATTAAAAAACCATGGAGGTCATGGACCAGAGGGGGAACTCTCCTCCCATCTAGGGGGAGGCCAAGGAAGAAGAATAAGGAGGGGGGCTCTCTCCCCCTCTCCCCCGGTGGCGTCGGAGTGCCGTCGGGGCAAGGATCATGACGGTGATCTACATCAACAATCTTGCTACCGTCAACACCAACTTTTTCCCCTCTATGCAGCGGTGTAACACCTCTCCTCCCCGCTGTAATCTCTACTTGAACATGGTGCTATATATTATTTCCCAATGATGTATGGCCATCCTATGATGTTTGAGTAGATCCGTTTTGTCCTATGGGTTGATTGATGATTGTGATTGGTTTGAGTTGTATGTTTTATTCTGGTGTTGTCCTATGGTACCCTCCATGTCACGCAGGCGTGAGGGATCCTCCATGTTGGATGTTGCAATACGTTCATGATTCACTTATGGTGGGTCGCTAGAGTGACAGAAGCTTACACCCATGTATGGGGGTTGTTGCGTATGGGAGTAAAGAGGACTTGCTACTTAATGCTATGGTTGGGTTTTATCTTAAAGATTTTTAGTAGTTGCGGGTGCTTGTTAGAATTCCAATCATAAGTGCATATGATCCAACTAGAGAAAGTATGTTATCTCATGCCTATCCATCATATAAAATGGCAATCCTAAAACAAGAATAGAGGGGAGCTACGGGCTCTCTCAGAGCTCAGGGTATATCGACCGTCGGATCGTTTGCTTGATGCGATTTCGGTCGTTGGATCTCGTCCTTGCTTCACCTCGTCCGTCGAATAAAAAATGAGGCCATTGGAATGAATAGTGTGCGCCCGGTCGTGCCATCGCGCGTAATTTCTGTGACCCACCGAGGGCATTTCCGTCATCTCACGTGGATGGAAATATATCCAATTCGACAGGGTGAGCACGGGGTCGTCGCTCCTCCCCCACTCGCGCCGGGCCCTCTCCTCTTCCTCCGGCAAAAAACACAGATATGACCTGACGATGAAAACAATTTAAAGTTTGAACTGCTCCCAAAAAAATTTCACGCCGCTGACCTTCTCGAGTGGCGCCCGACAGCAGGGTGTTGCACCCTACTATGCAACGCCTTTGCCATGGGCGCTGCACCCCCGTCCAGCGTGGCAGCCCAGGCCCAGGCACGGCCCCACAGACAGCAGTGCATCGCCCAACGCATAGGCGCCACATAGTGTAATGTGCAGCGCCCAGCGCTTAGGCGCTCCACCCTGACTTATCAATTCGCCCACCCGACCCGAGCAGGCAGTTCTTCCCCCTCTTTGCTCTTTGGACAGAGAGCAGCGGTGGCACCCACATCGGATCCCCTCCCCACATCCCTCCGAAATATGAAGATTTGATCCGTGGATTCGATCTCCAACCCCTCCTACTAGGTAAACTCCTCCATTCCCTTTCTTTTCCTCCGTAAATTTGTTGCCTTTTTAGAGATTTGGCCAAGATTTGGTGGAACCCTTGCTTTGCTTGATTTGCTTGATTTAGGATGTGTAGTCATAGTGGTACTACCGTAGTGTTGTATATTAGTTCACTATATAGGATGTGTTGTCATAGTGGTAGTACCCTAGATTGTTTAGTTTTTTTAGATATATATGAGATGCCTATTTTTGTAGATAACTATGAGATGTTGAGCTTTGTAGTCATATAGGAGATGTGTAGTTTATAGTAGATGTTGAGTTTATTTGAGTTATATATGAGAATTAAAATAATTTATTCATTGTGTGAGAAGAAGATGTTGACATTGTTGCAGTTGAACACATATGCGATGTTTAGTGTATACCGATATTTGAGATGAAGGTGAACTCATATATGTGTATTGTTTCAACTTTGTAAGGATGGTTTGGCTTCTCGAGGATGCCATTGACACACAACACCGGGCCTACATGATGCGCGAGAAGGGGAAGGTAATAATGAGTAATGTAAATATTTTTCAAATTTGCGTGTAGTTGAAGTTGACATGCCCTAAGATTTGTCATTACTTGTTTTTTGCAGAAGCTTGAACCTCTGAAGATTCGGTATCACGGGGTCTCTGGTCGTGCCATGCTGTACGATGAGCGGTACACACCTTACATCCAGCAGGCAGGACTCCTCCCGTGGATTCAGTTGGTCAGCCGGTCCACGCTGAACCTGAACGCTCCACTGGTGACCTCTCTTGCTGATCGGTGGAGGCCGGAGACGCACAATTTTCATCTTCGGACTGGGGAGATGTCCGTAACGCTCGAGGATGCTGCCTTGATCACCGGGCTTCCTATCGATGGGAGGCCTCTATGTATGAGCACTGATTCCGATGGGTGGCGCGAGCAGATGATTGCTCTTATCGGTATGGATCCTACCGAGGCTGAGGCTGATGTAGAGGAGGGAGAAGAGCAGAAGAAGAAGGAAAGGAAAGCAGCCGGAGTTGCTTTCATGTGGATTCAAAGAAACTTTTCACATTGCCCTATGGATGCCACTGATGATGTGATTCAGACACATGCTCATGTCTATATGTGGTATGTTGTCTCGAGGACTTTGTTTCCTGACTCCACATGCAAGAACGCTCCATGGATGCGGCTGAAGGCGTTGACCGTATTCGATAGCGGATGGAGCTGGGGTTCAACTACTCTTGCTTACTTGTGCCGACAGGTGGTTTGTTTGTTTTGCTATCAAGTCATTTCTTCATTAGCGATGCAACCTTGCTGTCAAGTTAACATTTCTTTCTTTCATATGCAGTTGGACGACGCATGTTGCAGGATCACATGCAGTGCAGGCATTGGTGGTAATATGCTTCTGCTTTTTGTATGGTGCTGGGAGCGTCTGCCTATTGGACGGCCTAAGAGCATCAAGTTCAATCCTTGGGATGAAGATGGCGATTTACGGCGCCCCACTTGGGCTTACAAGTGGGATGTGGTATCCGAGATGGCGAACGATGTCAATCTCATGTACCAAAAGTACATTGCCGAGTTGGACACGATTACGCCTGAGCAGGTAACGAGGTCATTACTTCAGTCATTTCTCATGCTTGCCTGAGTGCATAGTCATCAATTTTGCATTGTTGCCATATTTCATAGGTGGTATGGCAGCCATATGGCGCCGGCGACAGACTTGGGTTCACCGAGGAGTTTACCATCAACCCGATGTGCTTGCGTGATAGGGATCTCTTTCTTATGCGCTGCCCAATGATATGCAACTTGGTGGTTGAGTTTCATTTGCCACATCGCGTGTTTCGTTAGTTTGGTCTGTTCCAGACTCACCCGCTGGAATGGGTGGACACGAACAAATCACTTCATAGGTAAGAGAGCATTAACCGTATTGACTAAGCATCGCCACTACTTCTTGATTGTGCTAATGTTTGGTTCTGTACCATGCAGGTTGGACAGGAGAAAGCAGCAGAAGATAAAGGACTGGGACAAGCATCATGCATTGTATGTTACCCGTTTCCATCTTAGTGTGGAGCAAGCTCGTGCGAGTGCACACGTTCAGCTTCGTGAGCATTGCCCAATTGCTTTTGATAACTACCTATGATGGTTGCTTGCAAATACTCGAGTCGAGATATGCTCGCCGACATACAACGATGAAATTCTTGAAGAGCCCGTAAACTTTGATGATGTATCGAAGCGGCCCTACAACAAAGATATCAGGGATGGGCAAGATGTCCCTGCTGTTTCGATGATTAACTATGTGGTAAGTGTTCACTTCTTTACTTTCCCGTTGGTAGTACTACACATGTTTGAATGGCTATCGACGTGTACTTCGTTCTCATCCGCAGCGTGAACAAATCAAGAAAGCGGCTGATGAAAGCCAGTCTATTTTGGAGCAGACACCGGTTGGAGAATGCAATGATGAAGGTCCATTTCGAAAATTTCTGAAGGTACATATCGCACTCAGCTGTCCATGTTACATATGTTGCGGAGTTTGGTATCTTATACACTTGTTCATGTTACAGCGTCATGCCAAGAAGTTAAGGCGGTTATCAAACCTTCTCGGTTGCTGTGACCCAGAATATGATGAACCATCTGCCTCTAGGTCTGGTACACCATCAGACCCCTTATCTCAACATGAAGGGGATGATGTTAGTTCCTCATTTGCTTATCTGGATGATGAGGGTGTGGTCACCCAAGAGGTATGACTAATCTTTTAGATTTAATTCTCACTTCATTATGACGCCGGTCTTCACCATATTGTTTGATTGTGTGATAGATTGACGATGTCGAGACTTTGGCGGAGGCTCAAGTTCGGTCCGCATACATGTTGAAGCCTAGGCAGCCCAGAAAATGGTTCACGCCCAACGACTTTGACAACGGAGGCAACCCAAAGGTGGACGTAGGGACCTCGCGGATGGCTAGCTTGGATGATGAGGCAGAGGAGGAGGTGGAGGAACATGTGCCTCTACCTAGCAGGAAGAAGAAGATTTCCGCCAGGCGTGCCACCAGGAACACGCGCGGAAGGCATTAGTGGTTGTGTTTTTTAATTGTGGAAGTGCTCATGTATCCGTTTCATTAGGTTGATAAACTTGTGAGGTTATGTCATATGTGGGTGAACTCTTAGTAGTGTGGTACTTGTGTTTGCGAACTTGTAGTAATGTTTAATTGTGCTAAATGATGTGATGTTCAAGTTATTAGTTCTCTTATGTCATATGATGTGATGTGATGTTCAAGTTACAGCACTACATTCATAGTTATGCCATATGTTCAGTTTCTGCCAAACTTGCATCTGTTTTTGCAGTTTAGCAGTAAACAGTACTGCAGCGCTGAAGGCAGAGGCGCTGCACTACACAGAGCAGCGCCCATCACATAGGCGCTGCACTACACAGAGCAGCGCCCATCCCCTAGGCGCTGCACTACAGGCCATGGCAGTCCAGAGAGCCACATAAACTTTTCATCATTGAGCGCACACGAAAATTGCTAAGTCAGCGTGCAACGCCCAAGGGTCAGGCGCTGCACTATATAGTGCGACGCCTCTCTGTTGGGCGCTGCAACGTATAGTGCAGCACCCTTCGCCTAGGTGCTGCACTATTGTTTACTGCAAAAACTGTGTGGTTTACATCAGTTTCAATTCAGGGGACCATCACAATACTTGCAATAACTGGAGCATCACACCAATTTCAACAAACACAAATTTTATGCCGATGAGTTCATAACTTAAGACAAATGAAACATAACCACGACAAGGTTCATGACACAAATGGTGGCTTGCCCTGGAAGAAAGTTCACCAACATCGCGCATAACCTCACAAGTTAGTGCAGCGCCTAAGTGAAAGGCGCTGCACATTATAAGTGTGGTGCCCAAGAGATAGGCGCCGCACTGCTGTCTGTGGGGCCGCGCCTGGGCCCGGGCTGACACGCTGGATGGGGGTGCAGCGCCCAGGACAAAGGCGCTGCATAGTAGGGTGCAGCGCCTGATATGTCCAAAACGTATCTATAATTTCTGCTTGCTCCATGCTTCTTTTGTGTGATATTGCTATGATATTTATGCACTTCCATACACTTTTGATCATATTTGGACTAACCTATTAACTCAGTGCACCACAGTGCCAGTTCCTGTTTTCTGCTGTTTTTCTATTTCAGATTTCCCCATATTAAAAGTGCTCCAAAAATTCTGGGAAAAATACAGAAAAAATCAGCGTACAGGAAGCTTCGAGAAAAACCAAAGTGGGGCCAGAGGGGAGCCAGGGGCGGCCCAGGCGGCCACCCCAGGCGGCCCCACCCCTGGCCGCCTAGGGGGGGGGGCGCCTGGGGCCCCCTCTCCGCCTCTGGTTGCCCCCCTTCGCATATATTTATCTCCCGTCGCGAAAACCCTGATTCCAGACCCCTTTTCTCCAGAAGCAATTCCGATCTCCGCCGCCATCGCCACCAAGTTTTGGGGGACCAGAATTCCTGTGCCGGCATCCTGCCGGGACGGGGAAGTGCCCCCGGATTCATCTCCATCGACATTGCTTCCTCCCTCCATGATGCGGGAGTAGTTCCTCCTCGGGGCTGAGGTTTCTACCAGTAGCTATGTGGTCAATTCTCTCTCCCATATTGTGATCTTCGTTGTGATCATAGGCTATGTTAATCCAGGGTGATCCCATGATATTTCCCCTTCCTCTATGTATTGGATTGATGTACTCACTTGTCTTTATCTAGTATAATCTCCGAGACCAAGGTGATAGCGGTCTATTGGACATGGATTAGAAGAATATTTTCATGAGTGATTTCCTCTTTTGTGTGTTGATTGAAGATTGAGAGTCTCTTGGTGCTTGTCTTTGACTATCCTTGAGATATGTTGTGGTGATTGTGGTACTCTCTTTGGATGGCCGCGGTGACATTGGGAAATCCATAGATTGGGAACTACGAACTTTGAGGTGTGCTTTTGTAGCCCTACATAATTCTCGTCCTCTCTTGACCACAAAGGAATGACCTCCGAGTGCGTCTCCATTGCACGTTTTTATCATGTGATTAGTCTATGTTAATGTTGTTGGGAGTTGCCACTAGTGAAAGTATGAAGCCTAGGCCTTGTTTCCACCATTGCAATACCATTTGTGCTCACGTTTACCACTTGTTTGCTTGCTGCACTTTTTATTACAGATTTATATTACTTTGCTTTGCCACTCCTATCATCCATATTTTACCATCTCTTCGCCGAACTAGTGCACCTATACAACTCCTAGTTGTATTAGGTGTGTTGGGGACACAAGAGACTTCTTGTATCTTAGAGTAGAGCAACTTGATCAGAATACCCAAAACCCTTTTTGTTCAAATGCAAATTTGAACAACTTTACATTACCAACTTTTTACCTAGAGCTTCAAACTTTGTGGGCATGATCAATACCCCAAATGATGAAACTACACCAAGTGGTGCATCAAGGGGAGATGATTAGCTTGACTTAAACAAGATGAAGCCATTTCTGTTGATTTCTAGGGTTCACCAAAGTTACATTGGCTAGTTTCTTCAAATGAGCCCAAATTTGGTGAGACACCCTATTTCCATATCACATTCAATCCTGTTAAGTGTCATGGCAAGTGGAGATCATTTGATTGACCAAAACTTGATCAAACACCTTCTGCCAAATTACCAAAACCATCTTCTTGATCACTTTTACTATTTACCTTGGCCTCAACTTTCTACCACAGCTTCATCTAGTTACTATCTACCCCCAGTAACTCCCCCATGTCCACAGCTCCATGATTGAGGGGTAAAAACCCTAGTTCACCTTGCTGGACAGCCATTTTCTACCAAGTCACCAGCTTCCCCTCTCTCTCCTGGATCCTCCAGAGCATCCAAAGCCACAGACGAGCTGCTTGCATCACCCTGGACCCCCCAGACACGGTGGACGCGCCCAGAGGACCAATGGCATGCCATGGCATGCGATAAGGCCGCTCCAGAGCGCGCTACAGTGCGCCCCCGCACTGTAGCTTCGCCCAATCGCCTGCCCCCGGCAGCCTCGAGCTCTCCCCTCGCGCCAGTCGATGCCCCTCGACGTCCGCGACCTCCCCCGGTGCTGTCCCCCTCCTCCTCCGCCCTCCAGTGGCAGTCTCCACACGCGCGCTGGCTGCTCGCAGCCTCCACTCTTCGGCCTCGCACGCGCGCGCCGTCTGGAAGCCTCCCCGCTCCTCCTCTCTCTTCCCTCCGCCCTGGAGATCGTCCAGCAACGCCACAGACTCACTCCCGTCGCCTCCCGTGCACTATGGCGTCGAGCAGAAGCTCGCCGGCGCACAGGTCCACGAGACCTCGCCGCACCCCTATAAATAGGGCCCCCCCGAGCCCTCCACTCAGCACCAGCAGCCTCAACACACTCATAGCAACACGCCAGCACCACTCGCTCGTACCCAGAGGGCCCCTGTGCTCGGGATCGACCGGAGCTCCGCCTCGTCGGGCAGCCGGGAATCTCGAGGTACAGGCCTCCTCCGCCCTTTCTCTCGCTCGATTTGGAACCACCACACCTCACTGATGCATTCCCCTCCCTTTTCCCCTTTTGCAGCTGCCGGATTCGAGCTAGCCAGCGACCTCCCGACGACCCTCCGCCGTCCCACCTCGCCGTCGGCGAACCACGCCTCCCCGGCGAGTCGCACCACCACCACTGCATCCGTGACTCGCTGCTGAGTCCATCCCTGCCATCCGTTTGCACCGCCATGCCCGGATTCGCCGCCGGTGAGCTCGCCGTCGCCGTGGCCGAGAGGTTGAAGATGACAGGCTGGCCCCGCCTGTCATCCTCACCGCCCTCTCTCTCCCCTCGCAGCCGCTGACCGCCGGGCCCCGCCCGTCAGGTTTGAAATCCTGACGTGCGCGCGCTGGCGCCCATGCGGCTGGGCTGTTAGCCCTGGGCCGTGCACTGTGGCCGTCCTGGCCCAGTTGCACAGGGCCTTTTCTTCTTTTCTTTTTTGTAAAGTTTCAAATAATTTTACAGAAATGAATATTAGTCCAAATAAATTAATTCCAACTCCTAAAATCTTGTAATATTCCAACCTATTTAATGGTGTCACTTTCACACATATCCATTGTCGTGGAATTAACACGGCAGATGTCCGGTTTAACGGACTTGATGATGGAACCATCGCACGGGTTAGCTTGCAGGGGTTAAAAGCACACAAAGGACACAGAGGGTTTATACTAGTTTGGCCCCTTCGATGAAGGTAAAAGCCTACGTCTAGTTCGGTTTGGTATTGCTTGAGCGTCGATGAACAGGGAGCGGATTGCTTGCCTGTGTCTCGACGGGTTGTTTCTTGCTTTTCCTTGAACCGTTGCCGGGTTGTCTCTTTATATAGAGGCGACGCCCGGTCCGGTTTACAGAGTCCCGAGGCCGGCTCATACTCGTGTTCGCCTCGGTCTTTGTTCTTTCTTCCTTATCCCTCAAGTTACATCATCGGGCAGTTTACAAATCGTAACTCTATACATGGGCCCTAAGATCTCATGGGCCGTAGCCTTTACTAAATATTACAACCAAACATATTATAATAATCCGGTTTATACTAGCCGGTTCATACCTGCTAGTCATATCCCTGACATTAGGCCCCATAATGATTTGAACTTGTTCACATCAATCTTCTCAGTCTTGCATAATTTTCTTTCTTGTGTCTTCTTACTTTTTGTAAACCGGCCCTGACGTCATCCTCGAAAATCACTTAATCTGTCCATGACATCACTTCCGCATTTAACGCCGCGAGCTGTACTGTAGCTTTGTTTAAGGGTTATCCCGAAAATCGAGGCGTCAGAGGATCTTTATCCGATCCTTTGCCTCCTCGAATTCCGCACATGTTCGCTTCGGATCTGTCTTTCTTCTTATAAATGCCGTTGTCCCCATTCATTATCTTCTTCTGCTCTTTCTTCCTCCTCCGTCGCCCGAACTCAAAGCTCCATTGCCGCCCGAGCTCAAGCCGTCGCCGTCGACCGCCGGATCCAAGTCCTCGCTGGCCGCTGCATCGACCTGAGCTTGACTAGAAAAGACTCCTCCGCCGCTTCTCAGGTACTCCATCTTCTTCCTCTTTGTAGATCCATAACCTCTAGGGTTTTCCTTCGCATCTCCGCCATTAGAACCTCAACGAGAGCTTTACTTTGTTCATCTTATACGCCAAGCTCGCAGAAGTTTTGACCTTTACATCTTGCCCTTAGATCCTGCCTTTATTCTGCTGCCATATGCTTTAGATCTCGTCATTTATACATAACCTGTAGATTCATCTGCTCCGTATATTACCCTTGCAGTTCTTCCCGTAATATCCTTGTACTTGTTTTTCTTTTTCTTGTGTGCTCAGATCTGTTCCACCTTAGCTGTCTTTGGAAACCTGTTTTTCTCCTCCGTAGATCTGTTAAGTATGCTCCGGTTTAAACTGTCATACATTGTTGTAAAAAAATTTGGATGAGCGCGACGGTTTAGCTATTTCTCTATTGCTGTCATGAACCGGTAGTAACATAGCTCCCTGTTATTACCGGATTAGCCATATCATTAGTCCCTTGTCTAAACCGTTGCGTGATCTTTATATGTATCTTCCGGTTTATGCCGCTGTACTTAAATAACCCGATTTTATACTTTTATCCTTTCAGTACTTGTCCTTCTGTTGCTATGGCCAAACAGTTTCTCTCTTGTGACTGGGTTCCTTCCATCATCACAGAACAAGACTTGGTTAATGCCGCTGCCATTGGTACTTTAGGCCCTCAATCTGTTTTAAAGTGGCGGGCTCCAGGGAATGAATGCCCTCCTACTCCTAGAGAGGGGGAGGTTATTGTTTTCTTCGACCACATAGCCCGAGGTTTCACACCTCCCGGTTCAAAATTCTTCCGAGACGTGCTTGCCGCTTTCCAACTCCATCCTCAGGACATTGGTCCCAACTCCGTTTCCAATATCTGTGACTTCCAAGTTTTCTCAGAGGTATATCTGCAAGAAGAGCCATCTGTTGACCTATTTCAGGATTTCTTTCACCTGAACCGGCGTACTGAGTTCACCAGCGGGCCGCATCAGGAACTTGGTGGGGTCAGTATCCAGAAAAGGAGAGATGCAGTCTTTCCCCATGCCGCTCTCCACACGCATCCAAAGGAATGGAATAAGTCTTGGTTTTACTGTGTTGACACTTCTCCTGAAGGGGAGAACCCACTGCCGGGTTATCGCGAGCACCGGCTTCCGGAGGATCACCCTTTGCCACAGCGACTTAGCTCTGCCGAACGGCCCCGGTTTGCTTCTCAGCTAGCTAGGCTGAAAGCTTTTATGGCCAACGGTTTAATTGGAACTGATTTTATGCGCTGTTGGCTCTCTTGGAGTATCCTTCCCTTGAGTCCACGACCACATTTGATGTGCAAGTATTCTGGTAAACCGGACGACCCTCAACGGTTTTCCAAGGATAAACTTTCTGAATCGGAGGTCATTGAATCGGCTAAGAAGATGCTCAACGTCTCCTTAGAAGATTGCAGCAAAATCGGATTGGCTCCGTATTACAAGAAGAACAAGCTGCCTGCAGTAAGCCTTGCTTTCTTGTATATATTTTTTAATCCGTTTATATAAACCGTCCTCTAACTGTCTCTTTTCTGTTCGAATAGGCCGATGATCCTTTCTGGAAAAGAAAACCTCAGGAGAAACCCGGCAAACAGGCATGCCGGAAGATCTTTGCTAGTAAGAAGAGAAAAGCGGCTGGTGGCTCTAGTTCTCACGCTGAGGATGACGATCTGGACTCTGAGGTATGAATTAATCCGGCTTTAACTTGCTCACTTTTACTCATATCTGTATCTAATGATAACTTTTTCACAGGAGTTGGCTGAAGGAGATAAACCGGCCGAAGTTGAGGTAACTATCCTTTCTTCCGATTCAGAACCACTTCCACAAAAAAGTCGTCGGACAGTCCGGAAATATCAGTTTTCTCATCCTTATGCTCAATTGGATCCTAATTTTCTTTTGAAGAAACAACAACACGAAGCTCTTCGCCGGACCACTCGCCATAGCGGTCTTGCAGTGGAACCATCCGGGATTTCTCTAACTCCGGCTCGGAGGCGCCGCTCTGAGGTTATACTCTCTCCAACCCTCCTTCATCCCAAGGCCGGGCTTATACGAAAACCTCTTAAACCGTCTGACCCTGATTATCAGGAGACTCCATTATCCTCTTTCGGTGAATCAACTGCAACACAACTTCCCCCACTGAAAACTGTCCCAGGGTAAGTCTTTTAAGTTTATCCGGTTTATGATTTCACTTTGCCTTATAGTTCTAACTTGTTTCTCCAACTTTCTTCAGCAAGCCAAAGCCTAGTAAAAAACCAAAGGCCAACCCATCAACTGTTGAGATTGTCACTGATGATCCGGCAGCTAATCCGGACTCAACTGTCCCTCCGGAAGGCGAACGTATAATTCCCCTTGAAGATCCTGCGCCTACGGATCATATTTCAATGCCTGAGAATCCTACTGCTGATGATGTTCATGAACCGCCAAGTCCTGCCCGGGCCAATTCTCCTCAGACCAATCCGGCTCCTCCTAGTACGGCTCATGCTGTGGCCCCACCTCCAACAACTGCTTCTCCGGATGTGGAGATAACCCATACGACTTACACCGCTCCTGCTGAGCCTACTATCTTAGCCAAACATACGGCTAAAACAGAGAAGCTGTACCAAGAGAAGGGCAAATGGAGTACTGAGCTGTCCAGTTTTGCCGATATGAGTGCCCAGGAACTCTATTCCGGGTATTTGAACCGGCTTCACACTGGCCGAGATTATGAAGCAGGATTAATTAATATGATGAAGGACAAGTATGAGGTAAACATTTGCCTTTGTTTTTCTGCTTTCATTACGCTTCTGATTATATTATAGTAGCCCCCAAGTTCCGGTTTAGCTACATTTAGAAGGTGAACCGGTACTTCCAGATGAAGAAAATGATCTTTACATTAGCCCCCAAGTGCCAGGGGCATAACTCGGTTTATGTGACTGGGACTTGCTTGATTTTTCCTTTGATACTTCAGTTATCCATTAGTCCCCAAGTGTCAAGTAGACAACTTGTTTGTGTGCTTGAGACTTTGTCTTTGAATCATTGCTGTTTTAACTCTTCAATTGCCCATTAGCCCCCAAGTGTCAAGTAGACAACTTGCTTGTGTGCTTGAGACTTGTCTGATTTTTGCTTTTTATCACTTGATTTTTTTTGCAGGCTGATTTAACCCGGAGGGCTGAAGAAGTCAGTGAACTTCGGAACAGACTTGCTGAAACGGAGGTTGCTGCTGCTAAGGCCAAGAAAGACTTGAAGCTGAGTTTAAAGACTGCTGAAGAGCTGAAAAAATTCTTTGAAGAGGAGCGGACCGCCTTTGAGGTTCAGAAGAAAGATCTGGAAAAGAGGGTCAAAATGCTGAAGAAGCGCTTAATTCGGTGACTGAAAAGTTAACCGGCTTAAAGTGGCAAATAGAGTTGATGACTTCTGCAATCTTTGGTAAGTATGATATGTACTCTTGCTTTATCCCTGTAATCTTCCATCTGTGCCGGTTTAACTGTGATACTCATATGCAGGGCGCCGTGTCACCCATCTTGGGGATGACTTACGGAAGAAACTGAAGGCATGTTATACTTTGGTCGAGCAGCTGTATTCCGGCGCTCAGAGGATCATAAGTGCAACATCATTTAATAAACCGGCCCCCACTACCATCCAAGGCACGTTAGAAAAGCTGTCTGTTTTGCCAGTGCGCTTGGAGGAAGTCAAGAAATCTGCTGCTCGGGCCGGTGCCCTCATGGCGCTTACCAGAGCGAAAGCATGGGTTCCGGACTTTGATCCGGAAGAGGCTTTAAATGGGTGTCCAAATACCAAGGAAGACGGATCATCGTTTACCGCGAAGGATCTCTATGCCTTGACAAAGGAGGTGCGTCCTCTCGCCAGCAAACTTGCAGCCGAAGCAGATTTATCCAGGTATCATCCGGGGTACGACTTGCAAAACGAGCGGGTGGAGCGGCCGGTTTATGAAACCGTCAATCTAATCCCACCAGTGCGTCCTCATACCTTCGCCCCAGATATCGATCCGTCGGAACTCATCAATGAAGAGATGTATTTCCGTACTTTAACGAAAATCGACTGGTGCGCCCCGGACTTCCAGCCGCTTCAAGAAGAAGAGGAGACTCCAGCTCAAGTTGATGCTCAGCCGTCTTATCAGGAAGGAGCATAGCTCATAGCTTATTGCTATAGTTGCAGTCCCGTTTTACCGAACAATTTTTAATCTGTCAGGCTTGCTATGCCTTGTAATAGGATAGCTGAATACATTGTCCGTTTTGATCCGGATATTCTGACTTCTTGTTTTAATGTTTGCCGATTTAAAAAATTTCTGATGTCGCTTATCTTGCATATGACCTGTCCCTGCATAGATAATACTGAAAATATGTCCTAGCGGTTTACCGCTGGACAGATTAAATTGTTCTCACAATATATACAACCAATGTATACTTATATCAGAAAATAACTTTATACCTGAGACCAGGTATGCTTGATACTCTTAATCCGGCGAATATTGCCCTTTTGAAGGGAGTTTTTGAATAAACTCAACCATAATCCCTGGTCTTATACGAACTGCCGGTTTAAAGCATGCTTGGCTTCTTGTTTTGTTTCTGCGGGATGATTGTTCCGGGTTATGATAAACACCGGATTAACCCAAACTTTTTACTCATGCTGGTGCTCATGACCCAGACTTTTCAACTTTGTAGATGTGTGGTCAATTTCTTGAATTCTCCCACTCCGGATTAAAGAATCAGAACACATAAACATCAGAAATTTCAAATTTGCAAATAAAACCATGTAGTCGAGGCTTTTTATGAGCTGCCAGGCTCAAAGCAAGGTTCAGCCAATCACTGGATGCGGGTAGTGTCGTCTTTCCAGAGGGCCGGTCAATGGATGCGGGTACCATCCATAGGAACCGTAAGAAAAACTTTAGACAATCACTGGATGCCCGTAGCCTTTCCAGAGGGCCTCCATGGTTTCGTGAAACCATGGGTAAAATATAAGCCAATCACTGGATGCCCGTAGCCTTTCCAGAGGGCCTCCATGGTTCCGTGAAACCATGCGTAAAATATAAGCCAATCACTGGATGCCCGTAGCCTTTCCAGAGGGCCTCCATGGCTCCATGAAGCCATGGGTAAAATATAAGCCAATCACTGGATGCCCGTAGCCTTTCCAGAGGGCCTCCATGGCTCCATGAAGCCATGGGTAAAATATAAGCCAATCACTGGATGCCCGTAGCCTTTCTAGAGGGCCTCCATGGCTCCATGAAGCCATGGGTAAATTTTGAACCAATCACTGGATGGATTACCATCCAGAGGGTTTCCGTGAAGCGTCCTCTTTGAGCCGGATATGATCTCATGCTCTTCAGGGAGTTTTATTGTTTCTGAGTATATATTCTGCAAAATCAGTTTTAAACCGATCGATATGTTTGAAATATGACATATGATAATACATATATGGTTGTCTTCATAAGATATTTATATTGGAAAAAAGGCTGAGCCCCCGGTTTACCGAGGGTGCCGGTTTATTCATTAATCATAATGTATACATAGGATACAGTGGAGCTCATAGCTCAAGTGTAGTAGGGCCGTAAGTGGGCGATGTTCCATGGCCTCTTCGTCTCCTCTTCTGATGTCCGTGAGTCTTTGTGTTCTCGAACGTCCTCCAGGTAATATGAACCGTTGTGTAGATTCTTGCTGACCACAAAGGGCCCTTCCCAAGGTGGGGATAGCTTATGCATATCTGTTTGGTCTTGGATGAGCCGGAGTACTAAGTCTCCCTCCTGGAATGTTCTGCTCTTGATCCGACGACTGTGATATCTGCGCAAGTCTTGTTGATAGATTGCAGACCATGCTGCTGCTATATCACGCTCTTCATCCAGTCGGTCCAAACTGTCTTGTCTCGCCTGCTCGTTGGCCGCTTCAACATAGGCCGTCACCCTTGGTGAATCATGACGGATATCACTTGGAAGGACCGCTTCAGCACCATATACCATAAAGAAAGGTGTATAACCTGTGGACCGGTTTGGCGTAGTGTTGATACTCTAGAGGACAGATGGCAACTCCTCAACCCAACATCCCGGGGTTCTTTGCAAGGGAGTCATAAGCCGGGGCTTGATCCCTCGCAAAATCTCCTGATTTGCTCTTTCAGTTTGACCATTGGATTGGGGGTGGGCCACAGAAGATACATCTAGGCGAATATGTTCCCGTTGACAAAATTCTTCCATCTCACCCTGAGATAAATTGGTGCCGTTGTCTGTGATGATGCTGTGTGGAAAGCCAAATCGGAAAATTACCTTTTTGATGAATTTGACCGCTGTGGCCGCATCACACTTGCTCACAGGCTCAGCCTCAATCCACTTTGTAAACTTATCCACCGCCACCAGTAGATGAGTTTTCTAATCTTGAGATCGTTTAAAGGGTCCAACTATATCGAGCCCCCAAGTCGAAACGGCCAAGTTATTGGTATCATCCGGAGCTCCTGTGCCGGAACAAGAGCACGTCGTGAAAACTTCTGACAAGCATCACACTTTCGGACTAGATCTGCCGCATCAGCATGCGCTGTTAACCAGTAGAAACCATGTCGGAAAGCTTTTGCCACCAATGATTTTGAACCGGCATGATGACCACAATCCCCTTCATGGATCTTGCGTAGAATCTCACAACCTTCCTCAGCTGATACACATCGTTGAAACGCTCCAGAAACGCTTCGATGATGAAGTTCCCCGTTTGCAATTGTCATGGACTTAGAACGCCGGACTATCTGTCGTGCCTCTATCTCATCGTCTGGTAACTCTCCTCGGCTCAGATATGCCAAATAGGGCAGCGTCCAATCCGGGGTAGCATGAAGTGCTGCAACTAGCTGTGCCTCCGGATCAGGAACGGCTAGGTCTTCTTCCGATGACACTTGTACTGACGGACTGTGCAGCTCATCCAAAAAAGTATTTGGTGGCACCGGTTTACGTTGAGAACCCAACCGGCTTAAAGCATCAGCCGCTTCGTTCTTTCGCCGGTCTATGTGGTCCACTTGATATCCTTTGAAATATCCAGCAACTGCTTCCACTTCTCGTCTGTAAGCTGCCATGAGGGGATCTCTTGAATCCCACTTGCGTGAAACTTGCTGCACCACCAAATTTGAATCGCCAAAACACTTAACCCGGCTCAAATTCATCTTGTTTGCCATTCGCAAGCCATGAAGCAATGCTTCATACTCTGCTGCATTATTAGTACAAGGAAACAATAAACGGAGGACATAATAAAACTTATCACCTCGGGGGGAAGTTAAGACAACTCCAGCCCCCGAGCCTTCCAACTGTCTTGAACCGTCAAAGTGAATCGTCCAGTACGTAAGATCCGGCTTCTCCTCAGGAGTTTGTAATTCTGTCCAATCATTGATGAAATCCACCAATGCCTGAGATTTTATAGCGATGCGTGGCACATACTTCAACTCATGTGGGCTGAGCTCAATGGCCCACTTTGCCACTCTGCCTGTAGCTTCCCTGTTCTGGATTATGTCCCCCAACGGTGCTGAACTAACCACAGTTATTGGATGACCTTGGAAATAGTGCTTCAGCTTCCGGTTCGCCATGAACACACCATATACCAGCTTCTGCCAATGTGGGTACCTTTGCTTGGACTCAATGAGTACTTCACTCACATAATAAACCGGACGCTGAACCGGGTATTCCTTTCCTGCTTCCTTGCGTTCCACCACGATTGCGACGCTAACTGCCCGTGCATTAGCGGCGACGTATAACAGCAACGGCTCATTATCAACAGGGGCAGCCAGGACCGGTGGCTTTGCCAATTGCTGCTTTAGACCCTCAAACGCCGCGTTCGCCTCATCACTCCATATAAACCGGTCTGTCTTCTTCAACATCTGATAAAGCGGGATCGCCTTCTCTCCCAAACGGCTGATGAACCGGCTTAATGCTGTAATCCGGCCAGCTATACGCTGAACATCGTTGATGCAAACCGGTTTAGTCAAAGATGTGATCGCCTTAATCTTCTCCGGATTAGCTTCTATTCCTCTGCTTGATACTAAGAATCCAAGGAGCTTGCCTGCCGGAACACCAAGGGCACACTTCTCCGGATTAAGCATCATCTTATAGGCTCGAAGATTGTCAAAGGTCTCCTTAAGATCCTCTATCATTGTTTCCTCCTTCCTTGATTTAACCACAATGTCATCCACATAGGCATGAACATTCCTCCCTATCTATCCCTTAAGACAGTTCTGAACGCAACGCTGATAAGTTGCTTGAGCACTCTTAAGTCCAAAAGGCATAGACACATAGCAAAAAGCACCAAAAGGAGTTATGAAAGCTGTCTTCTCCTGGTCTTTAATTGCCATCTTGATCTGGTGATATCCTGAGTATGCATCCAAAAAACTTAGCCGCTCACATCCCGCTGTAGCATCGATGATCTGATCAATGCGAGGGAGAGCAAAAGGATCAGTTGGACAAGCTTTGTTGAGGTCGGTGTAGTCCACACACATTCTCCACTTCCCATTCTTCTTTAACACCAGCACCGGATTAGCCAACCATTCTGGGTGAAAAACTTCTACTATGAACCCTGCAGCCAAAAGCCTGGCCACTTCCTCTCCTATAGCCTTGCGCCTCTCTTCGTTGAAGCGGCGCAGATATTGCTTGACCGGTTTAAACTTCGGATCAATATTAAGACTGTGCTCAGCGAGTTCCCTCGGTATACCTGGCATGTCAGAAGGTTTCCATGCAAAGATATCCCGGTTCTCACAGATGAACTCCATGAGCGCGCTTTCCTATTTAGGATCAAGGTTAGCGCTGATCGTGAACTGCTTGGACGAATCGCCTGGCACGAAATCAACTTGCTTGGTCTCCTCCGCCGATTTAAACTTCAATGCCGGATCATGCTCTGTAGTTGGCTTCTTCAACAGGGTCATATCTGCCGGATCAACATTATCCTTATAAAATTTTAACTCCTCGGTAGCACATACTGCCTCTGCGTAAGCAGCGTCTCCCTCTTCACACTCCAACGCAACCTTGCGACTTCCGTGAACCGTAATTGTGCCCTTGTGACCCGGTATCTTGAGCTGCAAGTAAACATAACATGGTCTAGCCATAAACTTGGCATAAACCGTCCTCCCAAACAGAGCATGATAAGGGCTCCGGATCTTGACGACTTCGAAAGTTATCATCTCTGACCTGGAATCATGCTCATCTCCAAAGGTAACTTCCAAGTCAATTTTTCCAACTGGATAAGCTGACTTACCTGGAACCACCCAATGGAACACCGTGTTTGACTGCCTCAGTTTCTTATCTGTCAAGCCCATTCGACGGAAGGTCTCATAATACAGGATATTGATGCTGCTGCCACCATCCATAAGAACTTTAGTGAACTTATAACCTCCCACCTGTGGTGCCACCACCAAAGCCAAGTGGCCCGGATTGTCCACCCGCATCGGGTGATCCTCCCTGCTCCATACAATGGGCTGCTCTGACCAGCGCAGGAATTGCGGCGTCGCTGGTTCAACTGCGTGGACTGCCCGCTTTAAAACCTTGTGATCTCGTTTACACACACTTGTGGTGAACACATGATATTGCCCACTGCTCAACTCCTTCGGATTACTCTGGTATCCGGATTGTGGTTGTTGTTGCTGACGCTGCTGATTACCCTGGTTGTTGTGATTATTTTGGCCCGGCTGCTGGCTGCCTTGGTTATTGTAACCACCCTGATTACGTGGCTGATTGCCTTGGTTATTATAACCACCTTGGCCATTTTGATTACTGGCCAGGTTATGATAACCATTGTTATTGCCCCGATATCCTGATCTGGGACTATTCCCCTGATGACCCGGACCATAGAACCCTGGGCCTAAGCCACCATTTGGAGGCCTATCATTAGGATTAAAGCAGCCCATCATGGCTTCCATAAAAGGCCTACATTCTCCTATAGTGTGTTTTGCCGGTCGTCCCCTCGAGCTGTGCTTCGGACAAGGCTAATTTAACTCTTGGTCCCAATTAACATCCCCTCCGCCGGTTTGTTGGGGTGGGTTGCCCCTGTTGCGCTGAAAACCTCCTTGCACTTGGTTATTGGCTACGAAATCAGAGTTACCTTCCGCCTTTCGCTTGCACAAGAAACTTGCAGTAGCCGGATTACCCTGCGCCGGTTTACCAGGTTGTTTAACCTTTCCTGCTTTGTCTCCCTCAGCTTCTGGATACTTAGTATTGTCAGAGTCCCCATACTTCACCAGAGCACTCATGAGAGTTCCCATATCGTTACAATCTCGCTTAAGCCGTCCCAATTTTAGCTTTAGAGACTCAAACCGGCAATTGTTCTCTAGAGTCACTATCGCTGTACTGGGATTGATACTATTCGAAGAATGCAAGATCTTTGAGACTCGCCGCACCCATGCACTTGTAGATTCCTGTTCTCCTTGCACACAGGCTGCTAGATCCACTATTGACATCGGCTGTTTGCACGTATCTTTAAAAATTTTGATGAACTGGCGACATAACTCTCCCCATGACCCGATGGAATTCGGGGGTAAACCCTTTAGCCAGGTCCGGGCTGTACCTTCAAGCATCATAGTAAAGTACTTTGCGCAAGCCGCCTCATCCACATCCAGCATCTCCATGGCCATCTCATAACTCTCAACCCAAGCTTCTGGAGCCAAATCTGCTGTGTAATTAGGCACCTTACGCGGACCTTTGAAATCCTTGGACAGCTTCACGCTCCGTAAAGCGGGGATAAGACACTGCACTCCAAAGGAACTCGTTGTGACTCCTGTCTCTGTTGTGGCTGTTTGAACCGGCGTCGTCTGACGTATTTCCTCCCGGGCTACCGACCTAACCCGGTTTACATCCTGAGCTTGTGCATCTGCGCCTGCCGGATTACCCTGTCTGTGCTGGTGACGCCTGCGTTCACTGCTAGATACTTCTGGCTCCTCCCAATGCCTAGTATAACTCCGGCTGGGACGTGGTGTTGAATGTAGCCTCTCTCTGCTATGAGAATATGCTTGTTGCTGTACTAACGCCGTATTAAGAAGATCCTTGACCCTGCGCGCCTCCAATGCCACCGGAGTCGTCCCCTCGACGGGTAAAGCGGCCAAACGTGCAGCAGCAACAACTATGTTATCCAAATGATTTGAATAATGACCTGAAGGGGTAGGAACGTGAGGCGTAGTCGTGATCGGTCGATCTTGCTCCGCAGTGGGCTGCTGAACCAGCTGATCCCTGGCTGGGGGTGCCCTCCGGTTTAAAGCCGGATCATTGCTGGTCCCAGCCCCAGGTGTCCTGAACAGCTCCGTCGCTTCATAAACCGACGGTAGACGAGATTGATATTTCCGACCCCTTACTTACTGTACCATCCTTAGATGAAAAGCCTGATCATTCAGCTCCGCCTGTCTTATCGCTATCAAAGCCTTCTCCGTTTTCAGATCATCCCTTGCTTTATCAATCCGGCCCTTTAGCTGAAGGAGCTCTGCATCATGCTGCGCCTTGTCTGCTGGAGCTACCTCTGCCACCGCTTTAGCTGTGAACTCCTCGACTAAGGTGGATAGAACGTCAGTAGGTGAGAGGGCTAGGCCACTCCCACCTACACCAGCTTCTGTTGTCGCCCCGTTCACCGTGGACTGCGGCGTAGATTGTGAACCGGCCATAAAGACAGCCACCCGGTTTGGCGGATCAAAGGGGTCCGGAATACTGTCTCCGTCCGACTCCCCCTCAGACCGGCCGTCCCGCAGCTGATACAAAGACTCAGTCTCTCCGGATGAAGATCCGTCGTCGGAGTAGACAACAATTTCGCCGCCGGAATCCGATCCGTCTTCGGTTTGGACTCCATGAATTTCCCCAACGAAAACGTGCTTCACGGCAGGCTGAATCCGGGCCGATCTCGCACGCTGAGCCGGCTCGATGATGTTGGGGAAGATGTCCGGCTCAGGCCCCGGTTCGCCGATCTTGCCGATGAAGACATGGATGCCACCTAAAGGAACCCGGTACCCGTACTCGATTGAATCGACCTCCGGTCCCCAACCGGCGTCGTCGATGTAGATCCAGCCGCGGCGACTCTTGGTCATCCGGCCGACAACGTAGCCCTTGAGCCCTTCAAAGCTGCCCTTCAAGAACTCGAAACCATCGTGCGGAGGCCCCACGGTGGGCGCCAACTGTCGTGGAATTAACACGGCAGATGTCCGGTTTAACGGACTTGATGATGGAACCATCGCACGGGTTAGCTTGCAGGGGTTAAAAGCACAAAAGGACACAGAGGGTTTATACTAGTTCGGCCCCTTCGATGAAGGTAAAAGCCTACGTCTAGTTCGGTTTGGTATTGCTTGAGCGTCGATGAACAGGGAGCGGATTGCTTGCCTGTGTCTCGACGGGTTGTTTCTTGCTTTTCCCTGAACCGTTGCCGGGTTGTCTCTTTATATAGAGGCGACGCCCGGTCCGGTTTACAGAGTCCCGAGGCCGGCTCATACTCGTGTCCGTCTCGGTCTCTGTTCTTTCTTCCTTATCCCTCAAGTTACATCATCGGGCGGTTTACAAATCGTAACTCTATACATGGGCCCTAAGATCTCATGGGCCGTAGCCTTTACTAAATATTACAACCAAACATATTATAATAATCCGGTTTATACTAGCCGGTTCATACCTGCTACTCATATCCCTAACATCCATGAAACTTTTCTGTTCTGTTCAAATTTAAATTCAAATTTGAGCATTAAAACTCCTGTTCAAAAATCCTTAGATTCCATTCTGTCACTTCAAAACTCCAACTAAGAATTTTTGCCATCATAGTTTTTCCTCTAGTATTTAACAAAAATAAGTTGACATTTTTCTGAGCACTTTGATTTTTCTATTTTCATTGTGGTCTGAGCACTTTGATTTTTCTATTTTCATTGTGGTCTTATTTTCCCGTTGTTATTTTGCGACGATTAGATCCCGTATTTGACAAAGTTGCTGAGGAAGAAGGTGGAGAAGGATTTGAAGACTTTGAAGACCAAGCCAATCCAGGCAAGCAGCCCTTTGACCATGATACACTTGTTCTTCGGAACCCGTTTGTTTCCGATGCATGATGATAGAATTACGGTGGTGACCTAGATGAACACCACTTGATGCATGCTTTGCTCATGATCTTGCTATGTGCTAGATGTCATGCAAATAGTTAGTAGAGATGCTTAGTGATGCATGTGTGACATGAACCTTCGAGGTTGAAATCTTTTCGAAAAACCCCGTCGGGTGCCATTCATGCCTGAGGGAGATGACGAGATGGGTAACCACTTGATGACGAAGTGGTGTACCGAGACAAGTATGTGTGATGTTTTTCAAACGGATTGGTTTAAGTTGCGACCGTTATTCCAACCATACATGCGCAACCACTCTACCCCTTATGGAACGGGGCTTTATTGATTACTTAGGTCGATACTAGCATGGTGCCCGCATTACTAGTGACGGGAAGACTTGAGGTCTTTCCCGGGACGGGGTCGTGCTTGGATAGACGACCATGACTGTTTTCACAGGGCACCGGACACACCGTTGGTCCCTTCGGGTACGCGTGACATCGAAATTAGGGCAAGTCACGTGATCTATTGTTTGTACTCGAGGGCCGTGTACCAACGAGTGGACTCTATGTTAGTGTCGTCTAAGGAAAGATAATGACCGGGTGCTTCCCCCGAGTACTTGAGGTACTGCGGGATCGTGGGTGACATGAAAGCTTCCCGGATCTTGTGGGTAAAGTGCGCAACCTCTGGAGAGTGTAAAACTATTCGAATAGCCGTGTCCACGGTCATGGACAGTTGGGTAACCGCTCTTGGGCTACGTCCAATGTTTGCAAAGCCTTGTGTGTGTGTATGTTGAGTCAAGGTGGCGACTTGACTCGATGAGATGAATCATATTCATGTTGATATCGGTAACCTGTCTTCGAGGTTACATGAGTTTATTGATGCATACACATGATGGTAGAATGTTTATTCTAGCCCATTGCTAGATTGCTCATTATTGTTCAATCGCATTGTTACTTTGAACCAAAATCATGGGTTGCTTGCGAGTACATTCAAAGTACTCATTGGCTTGCCACTGGTTATTTAATTGGCCAGGCATGGAGGAACAGGAATATGAAGAAGAGTTCTTTGGAGACGAACATGCGAACTAGGACGCTATCCCAGTCAAAATGCCTATAGGGTTAAGGCAGATGGCATGGGTTCTACCTATCATCGAAGACTTCCGCCATTTGAGTTATTTGCTATTCAGCCCTTGAGGCTTTTATCTATGTAAGACTTGGCCATAATGGCCATAATTTGTGTAAGACGATATGTATGGATGTAAGACTCTTGTTATTCAGCTTCTGTCTGTTCAGTGAGCATTGATCTCTGGGATGACTGTACACGTGCATTCGGTGATCTCGACTTCTAAGTCGGGGTCCCCACAGCACGCTTAAAGTTCGATGACGATTTGTATTATGAGTTATGTGATTTGATGACTGATGTTTGTTCGGAGTCCTGGATGAGATCACGTACATGATGAACAATCTCGAAATGGTCGAGAGGTAAAGATTCATATATTGGAAGGCTATATTCGGACATTGGAAAGGTTCTGAGTGATTCGAGTATTTTTCGGAGTACTGAGGAGTTACGGGAATTCGTCCGGAGAGTCAATGAGCCTTAATGGGCCTTAGTGGGAAGGAGACGCAGTAGCCAGGAGGTGGCGCGCGCCCTTCCCAAGCCCAGTCCGAATTGGACAAAGGGTTTGGGGCGCGGCCCCCCTCTTCCTTCCTTCTCCCCTCCTCCTCCTTTCCCCTTCTCCTCGTTGGAATAGGAAAGGAGGAAACCTACTCCTACTAGGAGTAGGAATCCTACTCCCTTGGCACGCCCTCCTCCTTGGCCGCCTCCTCCTCCCTCCCTCCTTTATATACGTGGGGAGGAGGCACCCCATGGACACACAAGTTGATTTTAGCCGTGTGTGGTGCCCTCCCCACAGATACACACCTCGGTCATATCGTTGTAGTGCTTAGGCGAAGCCCTGCGCCGGTAGCTTCATCATCATCGTCACCACACCGTCGTGCTGATGAAACTCTCCCATGATGCTCAACTGGATCAAGAGCTCGTGGGACGTCATCGAGCTGAACACGGAGGTGCCGTACGTTCGGTGCTCGGATCGGTTGGATCGCGAAGACGTTCGACTACATCAACCGCATCACTAGACGCTTCCGCTTACGGTCTACGAGGGTACGTAGACACACTCTCCCCTCTCGTTGCTATGATTCTCCTAGATAGATCTTGCGTGATTGTATGAATCTTTTCGAAATACTACGTCAATGGCATCATGAGCCAGATCTATGCGTAGATGATATGCACGAGTAGAACACAATGAGTTGTGGGTGATAATAGTCATACTGCTTACCAGCATGTCATACTTTGATTCGGCGGTATTGTGAGATGAAGCGGCCTGGACCGACATTACGCGTATGCTTACGCGAGACTGGTTTCACCGTTACGAGCACTCGTTGCTTAAAGGTGACTGGCAGGTGTCTGTCTCTCTCACTTTAGTTGAATCGAGTGTGGCTTCGCCCGGTCCTTGTGAAGGTTAAAACAGCACACTTGACAAAAAATTGTTGCGGTTTTGTATGCGTAGGTAAGAACAGTTCTTGCTAAGCCCGTAGCAGCCACGTAAAACTTGCAACAACAAAGTAGAGGACGTCTAATTTATTTTTGCGGGGAATGTTGTGATGTGATATGGTCAAGACGTGATGAGTTATACGTTATTGTATGAGATGATCATGTTTTGTAAATTATCGGCAACCGGCAGGAGCCTTATGGTTGTCTCTTTATTGTATGAATTACGAAGGCCATGTAATTGCTTTAATTTATCACTATGAGTTAGCGATAGTAGTAGCAGCGATAGTTGGCGAGACGACCACGACACTATGATGAAGATCATGGTGTCAAGCCGGTGACGATGGAGATCATAACGATGCTTTGGAGATGGAGATCAAAAGCACAAGATGATGATGTCCATATCATGTCACATATTTTGATTGCATGTGATGTTTATCTTATTATACTTCTTATTTTGCTTAGTACGGCGGTAGCATTATAAGATGTTCCCTTACAAAATTTCAAGGTAGAAGTGTTCTCCCTGAGTATGCACCGTTGCGAAAGTTCGTCATGCCGAGACACCACGTGATGATCGGGTGTGATAAGCTCTACGTCAAATACAACGAGTGTAAGACAGTTTTGCACATGCAGAATACTCAGGTTAAACTTGACGAGCCTAGCATGTACAGACATGGCCTTGGAACACTGGAGACCGAAAGATCGAGCGTGAATCATATAGTAGATATGATCAACATAAGATGTTCATCATTGAAAACTACTCCATCTCACATGATGATCGAACATGGTTTAGTTGATTTGGATCACGTGATCATTTAGATGACTAGAGGGATGTCTATCTAAGTGGGAGTTCTTTAGTAATATGATTACTTGAACTTTAATTTATCATGAACTTAGTCCTGATAATATTTGCAAATTATGTTGTAGATCAATAGCTCACGTTATAGCTCCCCTATGTTTTTATATGTTCCTAGAGAAAACTAAGTTGAAAGATGTTAGTAGCAATGATGCGGACTAGGTCCGTGATCTGAGGATTTTACTCATTGCTGCACAGAAGAATTATGTCTTTGATGCACCGCTAGTTGACAAACCTATTGCAGGAGCAGATGCAGACATTATGAACGTTTTGACAAAAGCTCGGTATGATGACTACGTGATAGTTTAGTACATCATGCTTTACGGCTTAGAACCGGGACTTCAAAATTGTTTGAATGCCACGGAGCATATCAGATGTTCCTAAGAGTTGAAATTGGTATTTCATACTCATGACCATATCAAGAGGTATGAGACCTCTCACAGTACTTTGCCTACAAGATGGAGGAGAATAGCTCAACCAGTGAGCATATGCTCAAATTGTCTGGGTACTACAATTGCTTGAATCAAGTGGGAGTTAATCTTCCAGATAAGATAGTAATTCACAAAGTTCTCTAGTCACTATCTCCAAGTTGCTAGAACTTCGTGATGAACTATAATATGCAAGGGATGACAAAAGTAATTCCCGAGCTCTTCGCGATGCTGAAATCGACGAAGGTAGAAATCAAGAAAAAGCATCAAGTGTTGATGGTTGACAAGACCACTAGTTTCAAGTAAAAGGGCAAAGGAAAAGAAAGGGAACTTCAAAAATAATGGCAAGCAAGTTGCTACTCCCATGAAGAAACCCAAAAGCTAGACCCAAGCCTGAAACTGAGTGCTTCTACTGCAAAGGAAATGGTCACTGGAAGTGGAACTACCCAAGAAACTCGGTGGATAAGAAGGATTGCAAAGTGAACAAAGCTATATTTGATATACATGTTATTGATGTGTACTTTACTAGTGTTTATAGCAACCCCTCGGTATTTGATACTGGTTCAGTTGCTAAGAGTAGTAACTCAAAAAGGGAGTTGCAGAATGAACAAAGACTAGTTAAGGGTGAAGTGACGATGTGTGCTGGAAGTGGTTCCAAGATTTATATGATAATCATCGCACACTCCCTATACTTTCAGGATTAGTGTTGAACCTAAATAAATGTTGTTTGGTGTTTGCATTGAGCATGAATATGATTTGATCATATTTATTGCAATACGTTTATTCATTTAAAGTCAAAGAATAATTGTTGTTCTGTTTACATGAATAAAACCATCGATGGTCATACACCCAATAAAATAGTTTGTTGGATCTCAATCGTAGTGATACACATATTCATAATATTGAAGCCAAAAGAAGCAAAGTTAATAATGATAGTGCAACTTATTTGTGGCACTGCCGTTTAGGTCATATTGGTGTAAAGCGCAAGAAGAAACTCCATGCTGATGGGCTTTTGGAATCACTTGATTATGAATCATTTGATGCTTGCGAACCATGCATCATGGGCAAGATGACTAATACTTCGTTCTCCGGAACAATGGAGCGAGCAACTGACTTATTGGAAATAATACATACTGATGTATGCGGTCCAATGAGTGTTAAGGCTCGCGGCGGGTATCGTTATTTTCTAACCTTCGCAGATGATTTGAGAAGATATGGGTATATCTACTTGAGGAAGCACAAGTCTGAAACATTTGAAAAATTCAAAGAAATTTCAGAGTGAAGTAGAGAAGCATCGTAATAAGAAAATAAAGTTTCTACGATCTGATCGCGGAGGCAAATATTTGAGTTACGAGTTTGATCTTCATTTAAAAACAATGTGAAATAGTTTCACAGATCACGCCACCTGGAACACCACAGCGTAATGGTGTGTCCGAACGTCGTAACCGCACTTTATTAGATATGGTGCGATCTATGATGTCTCTTACCGATTTACCACTATCGTTTTGGGGTTATGCATTAGAGACAACTACATTCACATTAAATAGGGAACCATCTAAATTCGTTGAGATGACACCGTATGAACTGTGGTTTGGCAAGAAACTTAAGCTGTCCTTTCTTAAAGTTTGGGGCAGCGATGCTTATGTGAAAAAAAATTCAACCTGATAAGCTTGAACCCAAATCGGATAAATGTGTCTTCATAGGATACCCAAAGGAAACTGTTGGGTACACCTTCTATCACAAATCCAAAGGCAAGATATTCGTTGCTAAAAATGGATACTTTCTAGAGAAGGAGTTTCTCTCGAAAGAAGTGAGTGGGAGGAAAGTGGAACTTGACGAGGTAATTGTACCTTCTCCCGAATTGGAAAGTAGTACATCACTTAAACTAGTTCTAATGATTCCTAGACCAATCGGCGAGGAAACAAATGATGATGATCATGAAACTTTGGATCAAGTTACTACTGAACCTCGTAGGTCAACCAGAGTACGTTCCGCACCAGAGTGGTACGGTAACCCGGTTCTAGAAGTCATGTTACTAGATCATGATGAACCTACGAACTATGAGGAAGCAATGATGAGCCCAGATTTCGCAAAATGGCTTGAGGCCATGAAATCTGAGATGGGATCCATGTATGAGAACAAAGTGTGGACTTTGGTTGACTTGCCCGATGATCGGCAAGCCATTGAAAATAAATGGATTTTTAAGAGGAAGACACACGCCGACGGTAATGTTATTGTCTACAAAGCTCGACTTGTTGCGAAAGGTTTTCGACAAGTTCAAGGAGTTGACTACGATGAGACTTCTCACCCGTAGCGATGCTTAAGTCTGTCCGAATCATGTTAGCAATTGCCGCATTTTATGATTATGAAATCGGGTAAAAAGATGTCAAAGCTGCATTTCTTAATGGATACCTCAAAGAGGAGTTGTATATGATTCAACCAGAAGGTTTTGTCGATCCTAAAGGTGTTAACAAAGTGTGCAAGCTCCAGCGATCCATCTATGGACTGGGGCAAGCATCTCGGAGTTGGAATATACGCTTTGATGAGGTGTTCAAAGCATATGGTTTTATACAGACTTACGATGAAGCTTGTATTTGCAAGAAAGTGAGTGGAAGCACTGCAGCCTTTCTGATAAGTATATGTGAATGACATATTGTTGATCAATAAAATACCTCGGTGAAGCTGCTAACATATTAGGCACCAAGATCTATAGAGATAGATTAAGATGCTTGATAAGATTTTCAATGAGTACATACCTTAATAAGATTTTGAAGAAGCTCAAAATGGATCAGTCAAAGAAGGAGTTCTTACCTGGGTTGTAAGGTATGAAGTCGAGTAAAGACTCAAAACCCGATCACAATAGAAGATAGAAAAAGGATGAAAGTCATTCCCCGACTCAGAGCAACCGGTTTACCTTGCATTGCCAGCCCAGAGATCTCGTCTTCTGACAATACACAACAACATGGTACAGAAACAACCGCTTTATTGATGCTAACAGAATTACATCGAGATTCGAGGCCAGGCAGCACACACGGTGCTGCTGGACAGTATGTACATTATTTAATGAACATGACGGGGCCTCGATCACGCCAACTACACGGCAGCGGAAGAATGACGAAGCGGAACTCCATAGCACATGGACACCGATGTGGACATGGCCTAGACGCGAGGTGCGCTCCGATGCGAATCGACTTTCCTGAAAGCTGGCATAACACGCCAGGTCAATACATTGAATGTACTTGCAAGCTCACAACAAACATAAGCATGATGACAGACAATATCCAGAAAATTAATCAGATTAATACAATACAGAAACTACTACTGGTGCAATGAAGCCAATACTTACACCGAGTATCACGGACTCGCTTGCCAACCGGCTAACTTGTAGCCAAACGGTGACCACACCCGGGTCACAACTAAGATGAATCCCTCATGAACAACTCCAGGGTTCATGAATCAACTCGGAACACATGCATCGTAACAATCATTTAATTGGCAAGATTAGTTATAAGAGTTGATCCATGGTGTGACTTACTTCCGAGCTATTCCCATAACCGAGGACGTGGCTATCGATAGATTTAAATACACTATGCAGAGGTAGCGCACTTTACCCACACTATGGAATCCTGGCCTCGCACTCCCATATGTGCGGTCCAAAAGATTCCGATGAAACCCTCCCTTTGTCATGACACTTTCCTGGCCACTCCGACCATCTCCCTCTTAGGGCTAGGTCTTGGGTGGCCCCGTGTCTACCAAAGACACCAACGGCCACCGTCGTGGCAAAACGGTCCCAAACGGGGACAAGGTACCATAAAACAAAAACGAGCACACAAGGTTATGTCTGCGTACCGGGCCAGGGTATGCATGCCCATAACCTTCCCTCACGGGAGGCACCGGTGAGAGGCACAACAAAGGTCCGAGTCAAGACCTTCCCACAAGGTAAGCATGGTCGCACTGAATAAAAACCCGATTCAGTGGCACCATAATGTGATCAACATCATATTCAAGTTGAACGTAATAAAGTTTGACTTTGGTAAAAACTTTTTATCAAAATCATGACATAATGCAAATAAACATGCAACTACTCGCCATGCAAAACAAACACTCATAGTTATGGATCAAACTTTTCAACATTAATATCTTGCCGTACTAAAGTTCTTCTCTGGTTACAACTCATTCTTATTATCCAGCAATATTTTTATTAGTTCATCATCTAATTAAAGTATCACTAAGTAAAATAACTACCATCTATTTCCATAGCACATAGCTAATGTAAAAATCTTACTCTACTTAGCCAAACAAATTTATGCATTCAACCAGTAACATAAAACAATCATATCCAACAGAATAAAGTTACTACAATTAACCAAATTTATTTATCAAATTTTAAATGCAAATAAGATCTCATATTCAAGTAGAAAATCATAAATATTGAAATAACACCATCCAAATGCTGGTGTGGCTTGCCTTAGTGTAGAGGAGGATCACACCCCTCTTGGTTAGCTTCAAGACAAGTTTCTCCTTCTGAAAAGATTTTAAAACAACAAAAACAATTATCAAAATCCATTCTGAAATTCACCAGAAATTCTAGACAACAAGGAAAATTCCACCCTTTGGTGTGCTACTAGAGCTTTCTGAAATAAACACAATGCAAAAAGAATGAAATCATTTGGACTTACGGTTAGAAATGGTGGCTGGTCAAAGTTTAGTCAAATTTCTAAATAATATTTGAATTAAATAGAAAACCAGGGGGTGACAACGAAGGCGTAAACGAGAAGTGCGCCTCCACTCGTACCGCTTCGGGCGCGAGTGCTGAGACCGACAGGTGGGTCCCACGCGTCAAGAGAGAGAGGGGGAGCGCGAGATCAGAGAGAGGCGGGGCTTTGCCGGAGCTCACGCCGGCGACGAGGGGGTTTGGGGCTAGGCTAGAGGGATAGGATTGAAGTGGGGCTCATGGCGCACCTGCCCGTACCCGTAGCTTGGCATGGGGTGGACGGAGCTTCTCGCGGTCGGGCTCGCAAGCTACGGTGGCGGACGAAGTTCGCCCGAGAGGTTGAAGACGACGGCTAGAGGCGGCTCTGAGGGCTCAGCGGTGTCCACGCAGCACCAACGGCCTCCCCATGCCCCGCCCGAGCAGTTGTTTGAGCTCGAGAGGCACTGGAGCGCGGTGGTTGGACTGCGGAGGTCACCGGAGTCCTCTGGTCGGGGCGACAGCCAGAGGCCTGCCCGACCGAGCTGTGGTCCGTCTACATGCTCGTGGGGATGGTGTGGAGTGGTGAATGGCTAGGAAGCGAGGAGGGGTTTCTATATATAGCCGGAGCGAGAGGGGCCGGGGGGAACGTGTCGCCGCCGGAGCACTCTGGACACACGGCGAACAGCGATGAGAAGCTCCAACACGAGGGGGCAAATGCTCAGTGTCGACGCAGGAGCTTCCCCATGCTCGCGGACGAGCACAAGAGGCGGTGGGGGAAATGGACAAGCGCACACGGGCACTGTGGCATTTTGGCCACGACGTGCCCGTGCTCGCTGCGGCGGCTCCGACGTCGCTGAGCGCCAGGGAGCGGTCAATGGTGATGGGTCGGGGGTGGTGGCGCGGTGCGGCAGTCGTCGGCGAGCTCTGGAACGAGCACACGCGAAACAGAGAAGAAGGCGCCAGCCAGAGCGGGTCGAACGCATGCCATGCACCGTGTCCTCAGGCGGTCACCGCCCTGGCATGGGCAAGACAACACCCAGGTGCTGTCAAACCATGTCTACGCGGATGTCCATGCAGTGTTTAGTCTAGGAATGGTGATGGCTCATGCTCGGGCCGACCAGATGTGACTTAACCTTGTTGGCAAGTTTGTGACCAGAAACTTAGTCGCCAAGTTAAGCAATCTTCTAGAAGGCCATTAGGGCTGATCTCCTGGGGTTTAGGGTTTCTTAGGAGGGTGTTTAAGCTCAAGAAAGTTCAAGGCCAAAAGCTCAAGGAAAAATGCACTTGCTGTACAAAGTGCATTTCTGGTCCAGAATGGAAATGATTTTCTATAGCAAAAATATTACAAAAAGTGATGCAATATTTTTGCATGGGAAGGTGTGCCAAGGTTCTAAGAATATTCAGGAATTATCTTAGGATTTTTTGAGCAAGAAAAATGAGGGTTGCTTTGGAGCACTAGCCTCCAAAGTAGGTTCAAGAAGGGAAAATGAATATTTTTCCTTTATGAAAAATATTCCTAGGATGATTTTAGGGTTTTATCAGAGAAGCAAAGTTGAATGAGGAGTAGATAGGCCACTTGGTTGAAAGTCAAGGGCATGACCAAGTGACAAGTCCATCTGAAATGATTCCAAAACCCAAATCAAGCAGGGCAGAAACCACGTTCGGAAACAGAGAGAAGGCAAGTCCAGAAAAAGAGAGAGGGAAAAATCCAGGCTGTCACAAACCTCCCCCACTTAGGATGAATCTCGTCCTTGAGATTCGGTTGCTTGGGAAAACCATTCTGGGTATGCAGTCCTTAAAAAACCCTCTCTTTCCCAGGTTGCTTCTTCTTCGGTGTGATGTTCCCACTGAACTTTGTAAAACCTTATTTCTTTGCTGCGAGTGACCCTGTCTGTCTGATCCAAAATCCTGATTGGCTTTTCCTCATATGTCAAATCCTCAGCCAATTCTATTTCTGCCATATCAGTCCTTTTCTCCGGTGGCGAAATGCATCTTCTCAGTTGCGAGATATGAAACACATTGTGCATTTGTGACAGTTCTAGTGGCAATTCCAACTGATATGCCACTGCTCCGACTTTGGCCTTGACCGAAAACGAACCAATGTATCGAGGAGCCAATTTTCCGCTGGTTTGAAACCTCTTTACTCCTTTCATAGGGGTGACTCAGAGATATACGTGTTCTCCAGGTTCGAAGCTGATCTGGCGGTGTTTGGCATCATAATAACTCTTCTGTCGTGATTTGGCCAGCTGCAGTCTGTCTCGGATTTCTTTGACTTGCTTCTCCGCTTCGAGCATTAAATCAGTCCCGAAAATGTGGTTGTCTCCGATTTGAGACCAATTTAATGGAGTGCGGCATTTCCGGCCATACATGGCTTCATAAGGTGACATCTTTAAGCTGGTCTGGAAACTGTTTTTGTAGGAAAACTTGGCGTAAGGCAGACAGTCTTCCCACTTGGTTCCTTGGGCAACACACAGGCTCGGAGCATATCTTCGAGTATTTGATTTGCTCGCTCTGTTTACCCATCTGTCTGAGGATGATAAGCCGTGCTGTATTTCAGAGCGGTCCCCAAGGCTTGATGTAGTCGGGACCAAAATGCGGAGGTGAAGAGAGATCCCCTGTCGAAAGTGATAGTCTTGGGTACTCCATGCAAACTAACAATTCGTGATACATATAGTTGTGCAAGTTTATCTACACGGTAGGTGGTCCGTATAGGAAGGAAGTGGGCCACCTTAGTTAGGGTGTCCACTATGACCCATATGGCGTTATTTCATCGGTGAGACCTTGGTAGTACAGTGACGAAATCCATGCAGATATCGTCCCATTTCCATTGCGACACTGACATAGGTTGGAGGAGTCCGGCGGGTTTTTGGTGTTCCGCCTTTACCTTGTTGTAGGTATCGCAACATGCCACAAAGTACGCGATGTCTTTCTTCATTCCGTCCCACCAAAATACATGACGAAGGTCTTCATACATCTTGGTACCACCTGGGTGAATTGTGTATGGCGCTTCATGTGCTTCGGCCAATATCTTCTGCTTCAGGCCTTCAAGCTTGGGTACGCATATCCTTCCTCGGAACCTTAGCGTACCTTGTTGATCCCTAGAGAAATCCGGTGCATGCCCTTTGTGCATCTTCTGGACATATATTCTCAATAGTTTGTCATTTGCCTGAGCACTGTGGATTTCTTCTTCAAGAGTAGGGGCAACTTCCAATATATTGACAAGACGGGTATCGATGATTACCAAGTTGAGTTGAGTGATTTCTTCACAAAGCTCAGGAGGCAATAAATCCAAGAGAGCGTTAAGGTTGTCTGGTTTGCGGCTGAGGGCATCAGCCACCACATTAGCTTTACCCGGGTGATAATTTATCCCGAGGTCGTAGTCTTTAACCAGCTCGAGCCATCTTCGCTGTCGAAGGTTCAAGTCGGGCTGAGTGAATATATACTTGAGACTCTTGTGGTCGGTAAATATTTGACACCTCTTTCCAATCAGATAGTGTCTCCAGATCTTCAAAGCGTGCACCACTGCGGCCAATTCCAAATCATGAGTAGGATAGTTTCCTTCGTGTTGCTGCAGTTGTCGGGATGCATAACCCACGACTTTGCCATCTTGCATAAGCACACATCCCAATCCTTTTCTGGATGCGTCGCAGTAGACATCAAAACTACGGTAAATGTCTGGAAGTGTCAATACCGGAGCTGATGTTAGCCTGATTTTTAACTCATTGAAACTCCTTTCGCAGTCCTTAGCCCATTCAAACTTCTTATCCTTCTTGGGGAGCTCAGTCATTGGCTTGCGATCTTAGAGAATCCTTCAATAAAACGGCGATAATATCTGGCTAGTCCAAGGAAACTCCGGATTTCTGAGACTGTTGTGGGTGCGGACCAATCAAGTACATCCTTCACCTTGCTTGGGTCCACTGAGGTTCTTTCCGCCAAGAGGACATGCCCGAGGAATACCACATGCTGAAGCCAAAATTCACATTTGCTGAACTTAGCATAAAGCTGATGGTCGCGTAGCCTTTGCAAAACCGCTCGTAGATGCTCCTTATGTTCATCTTTGCTCTTGGAGTAAATTCCACCACAAATTTGTCCAAGAAATCCATAAACACCTTATTCATCATATGCATGAAGAAGGCTGGGGCGTTGGTGAGGCCGAAGGACATAACGGTGTACTCATAAAGACCGTACCGAGTGGTGAACGCGGTCTTAGGAATATCCTCCTTCTTTATCTTGAGCTGATGATATCCGATCCTCAAATCAATTTTTGAGAATACTTTGGCCCCACTAAGTTGATCGAACAGATCATCAATCCTTGGTAGTGGATACTTGTTTTTGCTGGTGACGTCATTCAGTTGTCGGTAGTCCACGCACATTCATAGGCTGCCATCCTTTTTGTCCACGAAGATCGCTGGGGATCCCCATGGTGAAGAGCTTGGGCGGATGTATCCTTTTTGTAGCATCTCATCCAGTTGTTTCTTTAGTTCCACCAATTCTGATGAAGGCATTCGATAATATTTCTTGTGTATCGGAGTGGTTCCAGGCACCAAGTCGATTGCAAACTCCAATTCTCTATCTGGTGGCATGCCTGGCAATTCTTCAGGAAATACATCTGGATACTCACTGACCATTGGAATTAATTCCACTTCTTCTGGCACGGCGGTGAAAACCATATCCTTGCTGGATATGTGCTTGCGGGCATAAAAACTTGTGATGCGACCTTCCATATTTTTCATGGTAACTTCTCTGGTCTCACAGTTGATGCACACTTGGTATTGAGTTAACCAATTCATGCCTAGAATAATATCCAACTTGTTGGAGTCGAGGATAATCAGGGATGTTGGGAACTTGACACCCTTGATGTCAATTACCAAATTGCGGCAGACGAGATTGCTTCTGAGCAGGGATCCCGGGGATTATACTAACATGTGTTTTCCCAAAACCGAGAAAGGAAAATTGTTTTGGGCAGCAAAACTCCGAGAAATAAAAGAGTGGGAAGCCCCGGAGTCAAATAAAATTACAGCGGGTATGTCATTAACAAGAAACATACCAATGACGACTTTTGGGTCCCCGTGGGCTTCGTTTGTGGAGATGTGATGAATTTGCCCATGGGTCATATCTGGGGCGGAATACGGCTCCTTGTAGTTGACTCGCGGATGGAATGGAGCGGCTTGCTTGTTGTTCTTGGGGCACTGTCTAGTGTAATGTCCGGTTTGCCCACAGCTGAAGCAGGAATTGTTGCGCTGACAATCTTCACGCACTGGACTGGCCACAACATTCTTGACTTGAGTGTTCTTCTTGTTGACATTCTGCTGCCAGTTGGGTTTGTACTCAATCTGAGTCTGGTGCCAAATACGAGCTTTCTGCATTGGTTGCATATCCTTCTTCGGCTCGAATTTGCGCTTGTGGTCATTTATAGCTGGCTTGACGCCGTGTAGGAGCTTGTGTTCCTTTTCTCCTATGAGGGCCTTGTTCACCAAAGTCATGAAGTCCGAAAAATCAAACATGCTGAGGGTGCACCTGAGATGCTGATTTAGTCCCCCAAGAAATCTGTCGATCTTCCGTTCTTCTGTGGCCACATCGTAGAGTGCGTACCGGGCCAAATGGTTGAATTTATTTAGGTACTCATTGACTAACATGCTGCCTTGATTGAGGGCGAGGAATTCGCGCTGCTTGATCTTCATAATCCCGGTGGGAATATAATACTTGCGGAAATGATCCTTGAATCTATTCCAAGAATTTTCCTCGTCCGTGGGCCATATGGACTTAGTATTATCCCACCATATTGCGGCGGCTCCTTCGAGATAATGTGTTGCGAAGGGAACCTTGTCACCTTATTCGGTGCGAGCAATTTCTAGCTTCCTCTCAATAGTCCTTAACCAGTCGTCGGCGTCCAATGGATCAATGGCTTAGCTGAAACTGGGAGGCTTGGTTCACTGAAAATCGGACAACTTGGAGTGGTGGCCATTCTGATTTCCATTCCGGCCAACCGTGACTTGCACACTTTTTAGGATTTCCAGCAGATCGTTGCTCCTTCTTTCTTCAAACATTCTCAGGATTTGCTCAGTGGAAGGTGGATGAGGCGGTGGAGACAAAGGTGACTGGTGTGGCTCGGGGGAATGTCCTGCCTGCCTCGCGGAGTGGCGTACAGGGACATCCTCGCAAGCTTGGCTGGTGCTGCCTCCACGCATCATCCTATTATTTGTTTTCCCAATACATAGCAACCGTGATGAGAAAAATCCAAAATGGGAGGAAAGCCATTAACAAATCCCAGAAGAAAACAAAGAGAGAAAACCAAAACGAATAAAAAGGTTCCAACATAATTATACATAGGCTCAGCATGAAATTAAACATTACAACAGTTCTACTACCCTCATACATGAAACTAAGCATCATGACACATGCGGTTACATCCATACATCATACTTATGACTAGAGCGATACTCGAACGATCTACTGCTCCGACTGTGCTGCCGCGGGCTCCTCTCCTAAGCCGGACCCCGATCCTGAACTGATAGCGGAGATCTCCGGGTTAAGAGAGACGCGAGGATGCTGACTCGAGGGTTCGCCCTCAGGGGCGGGCGCGGGATGAGAACTAAGCATAGGGGCGGCAGGAGTAGCGTAAGGGACGACCACGCAGCGGTAGCACTGCGAGGGGTCACCGTCAGAGGGTTAATGGTACCCTACGAAGTCACCGGGGGAACGGAGAGGGAAGAAACTGGAGTGGTGTAGATGACAGTGGGAAGAGGGTTCCTGGTGTGAGCAGCAGCGAGAGCTGCCCGGGTGCGTACTAGTTCCCGAGCTAACTCGTAGTTCATGAGGTAACTGGCAATGATATAACGAGAAAGGTGGCTAGTGGGAAGATCGCATGTTGGATTAACCACAGGTTAGCGGTTACACCCATTCTCGTGTGGAGATGGGTAAAAGAAAAGACCTGGGTGGGTGTGCATGCGAACCTCGTTGTAGTGCAAGTCTACAAGAGCTTCGAGTGCAGCACTGAACCGCCTGAGATGGCGTAGAAGCGAGACCACCCTTAGTGGAGCGAGTGTAAGCGCCGGAAGGGGTACTGTGGTGTAGAGTGACTTCAGCATAATACTCATATACTGCCCCGGCCAGATGCTCCCGATATATACGATACTCTGGATCAGCACCCTCTGGATAGAGTCGTCGCCACACATTCTGAAGCAGGTGCGGTGATGTGTTCGGAGCTGGCTCGGGATGGTACAGGATCGGCACTGGAGCCATCTACACTCACAAACCAAATGGTTAGTGATAACAAAAAATAATCATGCATGCAATGCAGAAACCAATTTCTATTACTACCGGCATTCAAACGAGGCTACCTACCATTCAACTAATGCACTAATGGTCTAGTGTGTCCTACGATCAACGCGGCTCTGATACCAAGCGTTGTGGCACCCCGGCTCAGAGCAATCGATTTACCTTGCATTACCAGCCCAGAGATCTCGTCTTCTAACAATACACAACAACATGGTACAGAAACAACCGCTTTATTGATGCTAACGGAATTACATAAGTTTGATATTACATCGAGATTCGAGGCCAGGCGGCACACACGATACTGTTGGACAGTATGTACATTATTTAATGAACATGACGGGCCTCGATCACGCCAACTACACGGCAGTGGAAGAACGACAAAGCGGAACTCCATAACACATGGACACCGACGTGGACACGGCCTAGACACGAGGTGCGCTCCGATGCGAATCGACTTTCCTGAAAGCTGGAGTAACACGCCAGGTCAGTACATTGAATGTACTTGAAAGCTCACAACAAACATAAGCATGATGACAGACAATATCCAGACAATTAACCAAATTAATACAATGCATAAACTATTACTGGTGCAATGAAGCCAATACTTACACCGAGTCTCGCGGACTCGCTTACCAACCAGTTAACTTGTAGCCAAACGATGACCATACTCGGGTCACAACTAAGATCAATCCCTCATGATTAACTCCACGGTTCATGAATCAACTCGGAACACATGCATCGAACAATAATTTAATTGACAAGATTAGTTATAAAAGTTGATCCATGGTGTGACTTACTTCCGAGCTATGCCCATAACCGAGGACGCGGCTATCGATAGATTTAAATACACTCTGCAGAGGTAGCACACTTTACCCACACTACGGAATCCTGGCCTCACACTCCCATATGTGCAGTCCAAAAGATTCCGACGAAACCCTCCCTTTGTCATGACACTCTCCCGGCCGCTCCGACCATCTCCCTCTCAGGGCTAGGTCTTGGGTGGCCCCGTGTCTACCAAAAACACCAACGGTCACCGGCGTGGCAAAACGGTCCCATATGGGGACAAGGTACCATAAAACAAAAACGAGCACACAAGGTTATGTCTGTGTACTGGGCCAGGGTATGCATGCCCATAAGCTTCCCTCGCGGGAGGCACTTGTGAGAGGCACAACAAAGGGCCGAGTCAAGACCTTCCCACAAGGTAAACGTGGCCGCACTGAATAAAAACCCGATTCAGTGGCACCATGATGTGATCAACATCATATTCAAGTTGAACTTAATCAAGTTTGACTTTAGTAAACACTTTTTATCAAAATCATGACATAATGCAAATAAACATGCAACTACTCACCACGCAAAACAAACACTCATAGTTATGGATCAAACTTTTCAACATTAATATCTTGCGACACTAAAGTTCTTCTCTGGTTACAACTCATTCTTATTATCCAGCAATATTTTTATTAGTTCATCATCTAATTAAAATATCACTAAGTAAAATAACTACCATCTATTTCCATAGCACACAGCTAATGTAATTTTTTTTACTCTACTTAGCCAAAAAAATTATGCATTCAACCAGTAACATAAAACAATCATATCCAACAGAATAAAGTTACTACAATTAACCAAATTTATTTATCAAATTTTAAATGCAAATAAGATCTCATATTCAAGTAGAAAATCATAGATATTGAAATAACACCTTTCAAATGCTGGTGTGGCTTGCCTTAGTGTAGAGGAGGATCACACCCCTCTTGCTTAGCTTCAAGACAAGTTTCTCCTTCTGAAAAGATTTTAAAACCACAAAAACAATTATCAAAATCCATTCTGAAATTCACCAGAAATTCTAGACAGCAAGGAACATTCCACCCTTTGGCGTGCTTCTAGAGCTTTCTGAAACAAAGACAATGCAAAAAGAATCAAATCATTTGGACTTATGGTTTAGAAATGGTGGTGGTCAAAGTTTAGTCAAATTTCTGAATAATATTTGAATTAAACAGAAAACCAGGGGGGTGACGTCGCAGGCGTAAACGAGAAGTGCGCCTCCACTCGTACCGTTTCGGGCGCGAGTGGTGAGACCGACAGGTGGGTCTCGCGCGCCATGAGAGAGAGGGGGAGCACGAGATCAGAGAGAGGAGGGGCTTCGTTGGAGCTCACGCCAGCGACGAGGGGGTTTGGGGCTAGGCTAGAGGGATAGGATTGAAGCGGGGTCCGTGGCGCACCTGCCCGTACCCGTAGCTTGGCGTGGGGCGGACGGAGCTGCTCGCGGTCGGGCTCGCAAGCTACGGTGGCGGATGGAGTTCGCCGGAGAGGTTGAAGACGACGGCTAGAGGCGGCTCTGAGGGCTCAGTGGTGTCCAGGCAGCACCAACAACCTCCTAATGCCCCGCCCGAGCAGTTGTTTGAGCTCGAGAGGCACTGGAGCGTGGTGGTTGGACTGCGGAGCTTGCCGGAGTCCTCTGGTCGGGGCGACGGGCAGAGGCCTGCCTGACCGAGCTGTGGTCCGTCTACATGCTCGTGGGGATGGTGTGGAGTGGTGAATGGCTAGGAAGCGAGGAGGGGTTGCTATATATAGCCGGAGCGAGAGGGGGGGGACGTGTCGCCGCCGAAGCACTCTAGACACACGGCGAACGGCGACAAGAAGCTCCAACACGAGGGGGCAAACGCTCGGTGTCGATGCAGGAGTTTGCCCATGCTCGTGGACGGGCACATGAGGCGGTGGGGGAAATGGACAAGCGCACGCGCGCACTATGGCATTTTGGCCACGACGTGCCCGTGCTCGCTGCGGTGGCTCCGGCGTGGTCGAGTGCCACGGAGCAGTCAAGGGCGATGGGTCGGGGGTGGTGGCATGGTGCGGCAGTCATCGGCGAGCTCTGGAACGAGCACACGCGAAACAGAGAAGAAGGCGCCAGCCAGAGCGCGTCGAACGCATGCCAGGCACCGTGTCCTCATGCGGTCATTGCCCTGGCATGGGCAAGACGACGCCCAGGTGCTGTCAAACCATGTCTACGTGTTCGTCTGTGCAGTGTTTAGTCTTGGAATGGTGATGGCTCATGCTCAGGCCGACCAGATGTGACTTAACCTTGTTGGCAAGTTTCTGACCAAAAACTTGGTCGCCAAGGTAAGAAATCTTCTAGAAGTCCATTAGGGATGATCTCCTGGGGTTTAGGGTTTCTTAGGAGGGTGTTTAAGCTCAAGAAAGTTCAAGGCCAAAAGATCAAGGAAAAATGCACTTGTTGTATAAAGTGCATTTCTGGTCCAGAATGGAAATGATTTTCTATAGCAAAAATATTCCAAAAAGTGATGCAATATTTTTGCATGGGAAGGTGTGCCAAGGTTCTAAGAATATTCAGGAATTATCTCAGGATTTTTGGAGCAAGAAAAATGAGGGTTTCTTTGGAGCACTACCCTCCAAAGTAGGTTTAAGAATGGAAATGAATATTTTTCCTTTATGAAAAATATTCCTAGGATGATTTTAGGGTTTTATCAGAGAAGCAAAGTTGAATGAGGAGTAGATAGCCCACTTGGTTGAAAGTCAAGGGTATGACCAAGTGACCAGTCCATCTGAAATGATTCCAAAACCCAAATCAAGCAAGGCAGAAACCACGTTCGAAAACAGAGAGAAGGCAAGTCCGGAAAAAGAGAGAGGGAAAAATCCAGGCTGTCACATTTGGGGCGCGGCCCCCCTCTCCCTTCCTTCTCCCCCCCCCCCTCCTTTCCCCCTTCTCCTAGTTGGACTAGGAAAGGAGGAAGCCTACTCCTACTAGGAGTAGGAATCCTACTCCCTTGGCGCACCCTCCTCCTTGGCCGCCTCCTCCTCCCTCCCTCCTTTATATACGTGGGGAGAGGGCACCCCATGGACACACAAGTTGATTTTAGCTGTGTGCGGTGCCCCTCCCCACAGATACACACCTCGGTCATATCATTGCAATGCTTAGGCGAAGCCCTGTGCCGGTAGCTTCATCATCACTGTCACCACACCGTCGTGCTGACGAAACTCACCCGTGATGCTCAACTGGATCAAGAGCTCGTGGGACGTCATCGAGCTGAATGTGTGTTGAACGTGGAGGTGCTGTACGTTCGGTGCTTGGATCGGTTGGATCGCAAAGACGTTCGACTACATCAACCGCGTCACTAGACGCTTCCGCTTTCGGTCTACGAGGGTACGTAGACACACTCTCCCCTCTCATTGCTATGCTTCTCCTAGATAGATATTGCGTGACCGTAGGATTTTTTTTTGAAATACTACATTCCCCATCAGATTTATGCTTGAGATATGATTATACTTGTTGTTCTAGGATGAAGGCTCCACACCTTCCCTTTACATGTGAATTTAATGATAATGAAACATTGGCTTCTTATGATAATGGTATATATCATTACTATGATGTGGAACAAATAAATAATTTGTTGCTTTTAAGGGTGCTTATGAAATTGAATCTTTGTTTGAAAAGTGTGAAAATTACGACGATGTTGTTTACAGACCTAAAAATTATGTTATAGTTAAATATTGCTATCAGAATTGTAAATACAATTCCGATATTGACAAATTTGTTGAGAAAGTATCTGCTATCCAAGAAGAGACTAACAATTTGCAGGAATCTATGGAAGAAGAAATTGATGACACTCTGAGCTCATTAGATGAAAAAGATAACGTGGAGAGCAAAGAACAAAAGGAGGAAGAGCGGATTAGCTACCCGTGCACACCTTCTAATGATATTAACTCTTCAACTCATACATTGTTTAATTTTCCTTCATGCTTACCAAAGATGAATGCTATGATGATTGCCATGATCCCTTGGATTCGTTTGAAATATCCCTTTTTGATGAATTTAATGCTTGTTATGCTTGTGGCCATGATGCCAATATGAATTATGCTTATGGAGATGAACTTGCTATAGTTCCTTACGTTAACCATGAAATTGTTGCTATTGCACCCACACATGATAGCCCTATTATTATTATTTGAATTATCCCAACTACACCATATCGGAGAAGTTTGCACTTATTAAGGATTATATTGATGGGTTGCGTTTTACTATTAAACATGATGATTTTGATGGATATGATATGCATGTGCTTGCTGCTCCTACTTGCAATTATTATGAGAGAGGAACTACATCACCACCTCTATATGTTTCAAACACAATAAAATTGCAAGAATTTTATGTTATGTATCATCCTTTACATTGTGTGCATGAATTATTCTTTTATGACGTGCCGATGCATAGGAAAAGAGTTAGACTTCATTGTTTCATGATATATGTTACTTTGTGCTCACTACTAAAATACAAATCATTGTTAATTAAAAGTGGCTTTTATATATCTTGGGATCCGGATGGATTAATTACTTGAGCACTTTACGCCTAGCTTAATGGCTATAATGAAAGTGCTGCCAGGGAGACAACTTGGAAGTTTTAGAGAGTCATTTATTTCTGTTGTGTGCTTTTAGAAAGTTTAAAAATAAAAAAAAATATAGAGGGGAACCTAAAAACTTTTTCCAAAAGGAGAAGCGATTGGAAAGTTATGCATTGGAGAAGTGAGGGTCGACCTTGAACACTTGTGTTCATGGTCAATGTAGAATTTTTCATGGAAGTTTCTCACAAAAATAACTATCCCTTGTACAAATCCATTGTATTATAAAAATAATGTGCCAAGATTTGCCTCTAGGATGATTAGATTGCTTGTTTGGTATGTGTAGTGCAAAAACAGAAACTTTGGCTGTAGTGCGTGATTTTTTTACTGGAACGTCAAAAGTTTCTGAAATTTTTACACGATACTGCTATGCATTTTTTAACTTTTTCCTATTTTTTCATAATATTTTGAGTAACAGAAGTATATGCATCATATGCATCTTTATAGATTGTCCCGTTTTCACAGATTGTTGTTATAGTTTCATTATTTGCGTATGTTTGAAGTCTTATTGAGCCCCCTTTGACTTGGGCCATAGAATTGTGATAACATACACTGGGTAATGTTCGATTATAATTATACAATAATGTTATAGTAGTACATGATGGGATTTGATGTTATATGTACTAACCCCGCTAATAAAAAGTTCGGTTAAGTTTTGTGTGGATGAAGTGTTGGAAGATCGAGGAGGTATCGGCATGAGGAGAATAAGGAGAGGCAAGAGTTCAAGATTGGGGATGCCCAAGGAACCCCAAGTAAATATTCAAGGATACTCAAGCGTCTAAGCTTGGGGATGCCCTGGAAGGCATCCCATCTTTCTTCAACAATTACCAGTATGTTTTGGTTTTTGTGTTGTTCACATGATATGCATAAATTCTTGGAGCGTCTTTTTGTGTTTATTTTTTCCTTTTCTTTTATGCACCATGATGTTATGAGATAGTCCCCTCTTAATTTATAGAATGCTCTTTGCACTTCACTTATATCTTTTGAGTATGGCTTTATAGAATGCTTCATGTGCTTCACTTATATCATTTGAAGTTTGGATGCGTGTTTCACTACATAGGAAAACAATTATTTGTAGAATGCTCTTTTGCTTCACTTATATTTGTTAGAGCGTGGGGAAGTCTATTGTAGAAAGAATTAAACTCTCTTGCTTCACTTATATCAATTTAGAGAGTCAATTGGAATTGATCATTCACATGGTTAGTCATAAAATCCTACATAAAACTTGTAGATCATTGAATATGATATGTTTGATTCCTTGCAACAGTTTTGCGATATAGAGATGGTAATATGTGGGAGGTACTAATGAATGATTGTGGTTTAGTAAGAATATTGGTGTAAAGGATTGTATTTCTCTAAGCATGCACGTATAGTCTCTCGTTATGCTAAGAAGTTGGAGCATGGTTTATTATAGATTGTCTTCCTTTGCGTGGAGGTCAGGGCCGTGCGATGGTTAACTCCTACCAACCTTCACCTAGGAGCATGTGTAGTAGTACTTTGCTTCGAGGGCTAATAAACTTCCGCAATAAGTATGTGAGTTCTTTACGACTAATGTGAGTCCATGGATTATACCCACTCTCACATTTCCACAATTTGCTAGCCTCTTTGGTATCGTGCATTGCCCTTTCTCACCTAGAGATTTGGTGCAAACATTGCCGATGCATCCAAACTCCGTGATATGATACGCTCTATCACACATAAACGTCATTATATCTTCCTCAAAACAGCCACCATGCCTACCTATTATGGCATTACCATAGCCATTCCGAGATATATTGTCATGCAACTTCCATCATTATCATAATGACTTGAGCATTCATTCTCAAATTGCTCTCCATGATCGTAAGCTAGCTAGCATGATATTTTCATGGATTGTCCGGTTTTTGATATCTTTGCTATGCTAGATCATTGAACATACATGTATACTGCCAGAGGCATTTCATATATGGTCATATTGTTCTAGATATCGAGTTGTGAGTAAATAGAAGTGTGATGATCATCGTTATTCATTATTAGAGCAAGTCCCAAGTGAGGAAAAAAGGAGGCCAAAAGAGTCCAATAAAAAAAAGAGGACAACAAAAAAATGAGAGAAAAAGAGAGAAGGGGCATGATAATTCCAGACTTGTGCTTCAAAATAGCACCATGTTTTTCATATAGAGAGTCTCCTATGTTGTCACTTTCATATACTAGTGAGAATTTTTCGTTATTGAGTTGGATGCACACCCACTTAGTTTTCGGTTTGAGCTTTCATACACTTATAGATCTTAGTTCATCTGTTGCATGGCAGTCCCCACTCCTCGCATTGATATTGATTGATGGGCATCTCCATAGCCCGTTGATTAGCCACGTCGATGTCAGACTATCTTCCTTTTTGTCTCTCCATATTAATCTCTACCAACGCATTCTATTCCACCGATAGTGCTCTATCCATGGCCCGCGCTCATGTATTGTGTGGGGTTGAAAAAGCTGAAGCGCGTTAAAAAGTATGAACCAATTGCTTGGCTAACACCAGGGTAGTACATGTATACTTTGTGTTAAGAAGATGGAGCAAGACAAGGCTATATGATTTTGTAGGGATATCATTCTTTAGCATCGACATTTTGAAAGACATGATTTTTTGTTGGGATGCCCAAGTATTGATGTCTTTATATCAAATTATAGACTATTGCTTTGAATCATCTGTGTCTTAATATTCATCCCATGACTAGATTATATGATCAAGATTATGTTAGGTAGCATTCCACATCAAAAATTATATTTTTTTATCATTTACTTACTCGAGGATGGGCAGAGTTAAGCTTGGGGATGCTGATACGTCTTCGTCATATCTATAATTTTTATTGTTTCATGCCAATATTCTACATCTTTCATATACTTTATGCAACATTTTATATAATTTTTGGAACTAACATATTGATCCACTGCCTAGTGCCAATTCCTGTTTGTTGCATCTTTTTTGTTTTGCAGAACAACCATATCAAACAGTCTAAACACGATAATTTTTTCATATATTTATTTTGGAACATATGTGATTAATGAGAAGAAGAATCAACGCGAGACAATGTTCGAGGGGCCCACAAGCTCAAGGGGCACGACCCCCTACCCTAGCCGCACCTAGCAGGCTTGTGGTGCCCCTATAGGTTTGTTAGGTTTGTTGGGGGTATCCTTCAGCCGCAAGGAAGCTAATATCTGGATAAAATTCCCTCAAAATTTCAGCCCAATGGGAGTTACGAAGCTCCAGGTATTTAAGAAATGGTGAAAGGCTAGAAAATAGGTTCGCGAAAGAGAAGAGAAACATCGAGTGGTCTCCCGCCCCTCCGCCGCCATGGCGAACATGGACTAGAGGGGGAACTCTCCTTCCATCTATGGGGGAGGCCAAGGAAGAAGAAGAAGAAGGAGGAGGGCTCTGTCAACCTCTCTCCAGGTGGTGTCGGAGTGTCATGGGGGCAAGGATCGTGACATCACTCTACACCAACAATCTTGCTACCGTCAACACCGACTTTCTCCCCCTCTATGCAGCGGTGTAACACCTCTTCTCCCTGCTGTAATCTCTCCCTAAAAATGGTGCTCAACGCTATATATTATTATCCAATGATGTGTGGCTATCCTATGATGTTTGAGTAGATTCGTTTTGTCCTATGGGTTGATTGATGATCGTGATTGGTTTGAGTTGTGTGTTTTATTTTGGTGCTGTCCTATGGTGACCTCTGTGTCACGCGAGCGTGAGGGACTCCTGTTGTAGTGTGTTGCAATATTTTCATGATTCTCTTATGGTGGGTGGCTAGAGTGACATAAGTTTACAACCGAGTAAGGGGATTGTTGCGTATGGGAGTAAAGAGGACTTGTTACTTAATGCTATGGTTGGGTTATACCTTAATGATCTTTAATGATCTTTAGTAGTTGCGGATGCTTTGTAGAGTTCCAATCATAAGTGCATATGATCCAAGTACGGAAAGTATGTTAGCTCACGCCTCTTCCTCATATAAAATTGCAATAATAATTACTGGTCTAGTTATCGATTGCCTAGGGACAAATCCTTCTCTTGTTTTACAAAAATCTCTCTACTAAACAACTAACTTCATTATCTTGCAAATTAATCATAGTTTTTTCTCGCTAAGTACATCTAGTTTTATTCTTGCAAACTATCATATCACACCTAATAAATAGTTTTATATTTGTTCTAGGTAAAGCGAACGTTAAGTGCGCGCATAGTTGTATCGATGGTCGATCGAACTTGAAGGGAATATAAATTCTACCTTTAGCTCCTCGTTAAGTTCGACACTCTTACTTATCGAGAAAGGCTACAATTGATCCCCTATACTTGTGGGTTATCACTGACCACCAAGTAGACAATGAAGCCGGTTGGCGAACCTGTACAACATGTCACACTTCTGTTCCCTTTGCCTTGCCACACGATATATGTTGTCGGGCTCAAGGCGAGTTTTCATCCCTGTGCTAGCCCGACCTCTTTCTCGTTCCAGTGATGCTAACCACAAACTAGATTATCTCATAATCCTTATCGCATGGCCATGATTATCTTGGTCGGATCACACGAGGAGCTCAGAGTATATCTCTCCTGGTCAGATGGGCAAATCCCATCTTGCTCGACCATGTATCGCAACATGGATCTGGACAAACCCGAAACCTACCTTTATAACTACCTAGTTACGGAGTAGTATTTGGTCGGTCCAAAGCATGTCTGTCACCATCCCGAGTACATGCGCCAACTCAGGTCTTAGGACATAGAACGTATCTTGTACTAGAGTCACAGATGACATATCGCTGCGTCTCATAGTCGGGTCTGCCCCACTCAAACCTTATCTCAACTCAGATCCGGCTATGTCGAATCTGGCCAGATCCTTCCGAGTCCATATTATACGGCTAGCATCCAATACTCCATGGCCAGTGAGACCTAGCCATCCACCGTGTCATATGCTAGTCTAGTTGGCTACACGCCCACACAACCCTTTTGACTAGGACCTTTTAGGACAGTCATCATACAATGCATCGTCTCACAAACAAGTCACGTACTTGTTGATACACATAATTGATAATGTCCAAGGACTATCTTTATTCATAAACACATAGGAAATATCATCATACATGATTGCCTCTAAGGCATATCTCCAACACATACACATCCAGGTCTCTTACGCTTTGTTTATGCCATGAGCCGGTAGCATGGAAGAAAGCAACAATTACATATGTAAATGTATCAACATAGACTCTTGGGTTTAGTAGTGGATCTAGAATTTTTCTGATGGGCAAAGGCAACTTGACATCATCCATTGTTCCTCTTACAACATTATTAAATCTTTGGGTTTGTCTAGATGTGCTCTCGTTATTGCACATCTAAGTGTCTTAATCAAGCATAGACGTGAAAAGAAAAAGGAAAAAGGAAAATACCCACATGAATCTCCGTGTAAGAGCAATGACATAGGACTTAGATGTGCAATACTTATGACACATCTAGATGTGCTTTAGAAAAACTGTAAATCTTTTCTCGAATGACATTGAGTAGTCCATGAACCTAGAAAAAAAACTACCACACAAGGGTACATTCAGAAATGCTGGTTGGAGCTCGCCTGATATAAACCACCCACTGGCTCCGCCACAACTAGAGCTTCGTCACTTAATAGATGTGCCCTCATTATTGCATATCTAAGTGTCTTAATCAAGCATAGAAGTGAAAAGAAAAAGAAAAAAAGAAAAAACCCACATGAATCTTCGTGTAAGATCAATGGCACAAGACTTAGATGTGCAATACTTATGGCACATCTAGATGTGCTTTAGCAAAACTATAATCTTTTCTCGAATGAAAATGACTAGTCCATGAAAAAAACTACCACACAAGGGTACATTCAAAAATGCTGGATGGGGCTCGCCCGATATAAACCACCCGCTGGCTCCGCCACAACTAGAGCTTCATCACTTAATAGATGTGCCCTCATTAATGCATATCTAAGTGTCTTAATCAAGCATAGACGGGAAAAGAAAAAGGAAAAAAGAAAGTACCGACATGAATCTTCGTGTAAGATCAATGACACATGACTTAGATGTCCAATACTTATGGCACATCTAGATGTGCTTTAGCAAAACTATAAATCTTTTCTCGAATGACATTGCCTAGTCCATGAAAAAAACTACCACACAAGGGTACATTCAAAAATGTTGGATGGGGCTCGCCCGATATAAACCACCCACTAGCTCCGCCACAACTAGAGCTTCGTCACTTAATAGATTCCATCTCTTTATGACCTGCACATCAACAATATATAATCATATGCCCGAGAAATGAAAATATATTGATATAAAGAGTTAGTCAATTCATTGATGATTTACATAGACAAATTATTAGAAAAAGGAAAAAGGAAAGGGAAACGATGATGCATGACAAGCAATTACACCAACCATTCCATAATAACGCACGGGTTGCGCGATTGGTTCTCCAATCAATGCCTCCATGAAAGGGAACGCCACACAAGGCATGTCATATCATGGGGTTTCATCCTGAAGATTGAATCCAAGCAAACGTCAAACAATGTGTTCAACAAGGAGCATGAAAATACTGACAACAATTAACGCGAGACCATGAGTTTTCACCCTATAGCTTGAGATCGGGTAGTCCATTAAACACCATTCAACACAATCACATATGTTGTCGCCACCACTTGTTGACCCGACGAGTACGATGATGATGAATATGATCCTAACATGGGCATTGCCATGTGACAGATAACCATGCCTGCAAAAAGCAGTCAACCCGGGTACGACAAGAGCCACCCGTGGAGCTAGAAAACACCCGACGTCACACACGTGAAGCCAAAATCCCACGATGAATATGATATGACAACCCCGCAAATTTGTCAGAAGTGATAACTGGTAGTAGATATATATATGGCTCCCGGACCCTAGACAAATCCTTTGTGTGTCGCTACTTGTACCATAACAACGTGTCACACCAACACGTGATGGTTGACTCTAGCCACCAGTAGCTGAGGGGTTCTAGGCGTGAGGTCAGTTGAGACCCGCCATGCCGCTAGTTGTTGTCATCAAACAACTTCCGTGCACCATCTCCGTCATGCCACACCCACCGTCATTGACCTCCATTGTCCATTGTGACTAGACATCGCGTAACAACCCTGCCCCGCGCCTCTACCGAAACTCCTGCACGTGAGCATTGCCTCTCCAAAGACCGCCCGACTCCCTCCACTGCTAGGAGTCCTGCCGATCCCTTCATCGACAGCTACGACGCTTCACATGACATCAACCTCTAGGGGCGGCGAGGAGAGGGAGGTGATTAGGGTGTGTGTGTGTGGGGGGGGGGGGGGGGTCGCCCCTCGGAGTGGCATGACAAATGTACTAGATGCCCCATCGCCTTTATACATGTCCTAGTTTTTTTTTTGACGCTTTTATACAGGTCCTAGTTTGTGGTATTTGCATGGTACATATAGCAAATTCATATCCCTCTCCTTCTCTCGACCCTAAATGCAAACGTTTTAGGAAAAGTTTCCTCTTTCTTAGAGGATAATATTAATAAACTTGCGGTACCTGACTTGTTAGTGTAGTAGCAAATGGTAATGGGTTAGTATTACATAGATTTATTTTGTGTGCAGGGAAAATAGATTAATTTATTGCACGCCATAGCTTCTCTTTTGAGTGTGGTTCGGAATATATAGAATACTCTCGCATATCCCCTTTTGTCCACATTTGGCGGCAGGAAGTTAAGCGGACACTTAAAAGCAACTGGTACCTTGTCCAGTGAGGCACATCCATCCAGTAAAAATGAACACTAAAAGGAAACCGTAATAATTTTTACAGGTATCCCCTGCAGCCGCCACCTTCTCCAAAACTAACTCGAGATGAATTAAGAACCTTCCGGAATTTACACGCTCGTTAATCTCCCTCGCTCGTTAATCTCCCACGCTTGCACTCTAATCTAACTGAAAAAGGAGCAACTTTCAGGTATTGGCGTATGTCCGCATCGCACCCGGCCGAGAAGCAGGAGGAGTTGTAGCGTGACACCACGGAGGGAGGCAGAAGCGGACGAGCTGGCTGGGCTGGAGGCCTCTCCGTCCGAGTCCAACGAGTCCAGCCAGTCTGCACAAGCGGCCTACTATAAATAGCCAGCACCCCACACTGCCTCGCCTCAAGAACCCCCTTCCCTTCTCATCAAGAATTAAGCAGCGTTTTGCGTCAGTCAGGTTGATCAGAAAAAAGGTAGTACACGGGAGGCGCCTTTCCTCTCCCCCCCTTCCCCGTTCCGGCGATGCGGCTGGGGTTCCGCACCGATTTCGTCTAGGAATCTGTAGCCGGCTGCTGGATTGTGTGGCCAATCTCGTATATTTTTGTTGGGGGTTCGATGATCGGGTAGTATTTGGGGTGGGGGGAAAAGGCCCGTCCTTTCCTGAAATCGCCCGCAGTGGCTAGGGCGAGGTGGCGGCGTCAGGATTTACTCATCGTCTTTGCGCCGCGATTGGATCGTTTCTGGGGTTTGTTTGATCTGTGGCTGCTGTTGCAGGGACTGACGGCGACAAAGGGGGGGGAGAGGGTTTTCTCGTTGGGGGGAAATGGCGCGCAATGCGGCGGACAAGGCGACTTCCATCGACGCGCAGCTGCGGCTGCTGGCGCCCAAGAAGCTCTCGGAGGACGACAAGCTGGTGGAGTACGACGCGCTCCTCATCGAGCGCTTCCTCTGCATCCTCCAGGGCCTCCAGGGGGACAAGATCAGGGAGACGGTAGTGGCCCCTCCCCCGATCCATCCATGTTATCCTGCACTTATCTTTTCAGTTACCTGTTGACTGATTTAGGTGTTTTAATACCATGTCCTGTTTTCATTTGTGCTGCATTGCACGGTTGTGCTGCATTACATGTTATTTTTGCCACTGTGGGATTCACTGTTCCTGTTCTTCAATGTTTGTGCTCTAAAAGGTGGCAATGTTGCACTTGATAAAACATAACACTGGTAGTACTAATTAAGTCCTTCGACAGTAGGTATGATGATCCTGAGGTTCTACCATTTAGTACCATGGTAGCTGCTGTTTGATTTAGGTGGTAATTTTAATACCATGTCCTGTTTTCACTTGTGCTGCATTGCATGGTTTGCGCGATTAATCTAGCTAGATAGACATGTTATTTTTGCCAGTGTGGGATTCACTGTTCCTGTTCTTCAAGGTTTGTGCTCTAAAGGTGGCAATGTTGCACTTGATAATACATACTAGTACCAAGTCCTTTGACAGTAGGCACGGTCCTGAGGTTCTACCATTTAGTCATCCAGTACCATATTCCTGGACTACTATTCTCTTTATTCAGTTATATGATAGCCGTTGTTTGAGCGCGTAAACATGGTATTCAAATGTTTAAAAATAGTATGTATGCCTCGACGTGTGGCTCATGACGTAACATACCGTACAAACACGCCACTTTGTTTTCCACCTTTGTAGATGTCGTTTTCGAACACGACAAGTCAACCTTTTAAATCTTTGGCCGCTAATGTACAGAAAACTATTTTGATCTGTCGTGTGTATTGACATGTAACTACAAAATGTAACGCTCAAAGGCACCACACAACAATATTGGAGACTATGTTCATCTACAAAACGCCAACTGAAAGAGCGCGGAGGCAGTACCGCTCTTTGTCAATGATACGAGTTAACTTGTGGATATGATGTGTTGCATTCTTCTAAAAATGGACAGTATTTCAAAGTTCTGCTTGTGGTATGTCGATTTATGTTGTTCTGCATTATTGTGCCAACAGGGACCACTGCCCTGTTATTCAGTGCTATAAGCCTGTAAACTTTACTGAAGTAGTTTGATTTTATCGTCGATTATTTTGGACATTTCCTATCTATGTGATATCATGCTGAAAGTTTGATGCACAGCTTAATTTTTGTCGATAATTTTGTTTGTGGACGGCTTGATTCTGTTGATCGTTTTATTGCTATATCAATAGGAGATAGTCATTGGCCACTTTGCCATTTGATTTTATTTGCTTACTGTTGTTTTACCTAATTTATGATACTCACTGCTTGTTCTTCAACTTAATATATGAAGTTTCTTTCAGTTATCAGTTACTAAAACATCTAAACTGAGTTTGCACTTATATTGGTATATGTAGGTTCAGGAATCCTATGAGTTAGCTGCTGAGTATGAACGCACACTTGACCCTAAACAGCTAGATGAGATTGGGAATCTGTTAGCCCGGTTGGATCCTGAAGACTCCATCGTGACAACCAAGTCATTATCACACATGCTTATCCTGGCAAACTTGGCCGAGGAGGTCCAGATTGCGTACCGAAGGAGACAGAAACTAAAAAGCGGTGATTTTGCTGATGAAAATTCTGCAACAACTGAATCAGACATAGAGGAGACCCTAAAAAGGCTCGTTTGTCAGCTCAAGAAGTCGCCGCTGGAAGTATTTGATGCCCTCAAGAATCAAACTGTTGACCTGGTATTGACAGCACATCCAACTCAGTCAGTCAGGAGGTCATTGCTCCAAAAACATGGCAGGTCAGTTTTCATATCTCTACAATTCCTATAGATAATAAGGTGGGATGTGAAATAAAACTTGAAGTGCTGCTTGTTTGTGTCACTGCAACCTTGCAGCATGTTTGATATTATATGCTGCACATTGCCAGAGAAATACTATATGTTACTGATATGCATGTATTTGTGGCAAGTCAGTTTTTCCCTTTCAACAATTCGTATAGATAATAAGTTGGGATGTAAATAAAACTTGAAGTGCTGCTTGTTGGGTCACTGCAACCTTGCACCATGTTCAATATTATATTTTGCACAGTGCCAGAGAAATATATGTTTACTGATATGCATGTCTTTATGGCGTTGCATGATTTTGTTTACTTTCTATTTGCAGAATAAGGAATTGCTTAACACAACTTTATGCAAAAGACATAACTCCAGATGAGAAGCAGGAACTTGATGAGGCGCTTCAAAGAGAGGTAATTTTGTCTTTCTAGGAACTTGGGTAGGCATGTTGCTACTCTATTCACTAATCAGTTGTCTTTTATCTTCATTAAAGATTATATATGAACGTGGTGATTTCATATATAAATTCTTGTCTGCAGATTCAAGCTGCCTTCAGAACTGATGAAATCCGACGGGCACCTCCTACTCCACAGGATGAAATGCGTGCTGGAATGAGTTACTTCCATGAGACAATATGGAAGGGTGTACCCAAGTTCTTACGGAGGGTAGATACCGCTCTTAAGAACATTGGCATAAAAGAGAGAGTGCCTTACAATGCCCCTCTCATTCAGTTCTCTTCTTGGATGGGTGGTGATCGTGATGGTATAAGACATCTCTCACATCCCGTTTGCAAGATATTCTTTTTAATTATCATTCTAATATGATGTCGATGGCAGGGAATCCAAGAGTCACACCAGAGGTTACAAGGGATGTATGTTTGTTAGCAAGAATGATGGCTGCTAACTTGTACTATGCACAGATAGAGGATCTGATGTTTGAGGTAAAATGTAAATCCTATTCCCTCCGTCCCAAAATAAGTGTCTCAAGCTTAGTACAAATTTATGCTAAAGTTAGTACAAAGTTGAGACACTTATTTTGGGATGGAGGGAGTACTATTCAAAGGAGTAATGTAATGGTGTATTAAAGTCTGAAGATTTTGTTTATTATCTGCAGTTATCTATGTGGCGCTGCAGTGATGAACTACGTGTAAAAGCTGATCAATTACACCGTGCATCAAAGAAAGACACAACAAAACACTACATAGGTACATATACCACGATGATACAAAAAATACATGTGCCCCTTGCCTGTTATTTTATTATATTATATTATATAATAAGTGTTGAATGCCATGTATTGCCAAATGTTTGATCAAATTATTTATTAGCCTGTGCATGACAAATTTTGACACATTTATATGTATGTTAGTGTTAGTTATCAATGTGAGTAGACTCGATCTGACTTGCCGCCACATCTTCTGAATTCTCATATAATTAGGACCTTTTTGCACCTTTTTGTATCAGAACCATGATAGGAATAGAAAACCACAGAAATGTGAACTACACTCGATTAAAATGATAGTTCTTGTTTCATTATTTTCTTGATGTGGTAATATTTTGTTGTTCTCCTTCATCGGCTATGGTGGAACTTATTTCAAACCTAGTACATGAATATTGGTCCCAACAATTTCTGTATCAGTCCTGTTGTGTTGTTTACTTGTTTTCCTCACCTTCTCTATGACTTCGATGAATTAGGTAGCACCAAGTGCATGCTAACATGTTGTCTTGAATGCAGAGTTCTGGAAGCAAGTTCCTCCAAGCGAACCCTATCGTGTAATACTGAGTGATGTCAGAGATAAACTGTACAATACGCGTGAGCGATCACGCCATTTATTAGCCAGTGGGTTTTCTGAAATTCCCGACGATGCAATCTTCACTGATGTTGAGCAGGTATCTACAAGCGAAGTGTAGAGTGATTTTACATTTTGTCAGGCTAAAATTTATACATTTTCTTGCTGGCTTGTATGTTCAACACTGTATAAGATATAATATTATTTGTAAATTTATTGGAGGTCAAACTTCTCCAAGACATGTATTACCATGGCCGTTTCATGTATTGTATATCTCACCTTTCTTTCTTCTTCTGCAGTTCTTGGAGCCTCTTGAGCTCTGTTACAGGTCCCTGTGCGCCTGTGGTGATCACACTATTGCAGATGGCAATCTTCTCGACTTTTTGCGGCAAGTGTCAACATTTGGACTATCCCTTGTTAGACTAGATATCAGGCAAGAATCTGAAAGACACACTGATGTTATGGATGCCATAACCAATTACCTTGGGGTAGGATCATACCGTGAATGGTCAGAGGAGAAACGCCAAGAATGGCTACTGTTTGAGCTCAATGGTAAGAGGCCGCTATTTGGTCCTGATCTTCCCAAGACAACCGAAGTTGCTGAGGTTTTAGATACGTTCCATGTGTTAGCTGAACTTCCCTCTGATAGCTTTGGTGCGTACGTGATATCCATGGCAACAGCTCCTTCGGATGTTCTAGCAGTTGAGCTTCTGCAGCGCGAATGTCATGTGAAGAAGCCACTCAGAGTTGTGCCATTGTTTGAAAAACTAGCAGATCTAGAATCTGCACCAGCAGCTCTGGCACGGCTTTTCTCCGTTGAGTGGTACAGAAATAGAATCAATGGAAAACAAGAAGTAATGATTGGCTATTCAGATTCTGGGAAGGATGCTGGCCGTTTCTCTGCTGGCTGGCAACTGTACAAAGCTCAAGAGGAGCTTATTAAGGTTGCTAAGGCGTTTGGGGTTAAGTTGACTATGTTTCATGGACGAGGAGGGACTGTTGGCAGAGGTGGGGGCCCTACCCATCTTGCTATACTGTCACAACCTCCAGAGACAATCCATGGATCACTTCGGGTAACTGTTCAAGGTGAAGTCATTGAGCAGTCCTTTGGGGAGGAGCATTTGTGCTTTAGAACGCTTCAACGTTTTACAGCTGCTACTCTTGAACATGGTATGCATCCACCAATCTCACCAAAACCAGAGTGGCGTGCCTTGATGGATGAAATGGCTGTTGTTGCCACAGAAGAATACCGATCCATTGTCTTCCAAGAGCCACGATTTGTTGAATATTTCCGCCTTGTAAGTCTGCATTCTAATTCGTGTTTCTTTTCATCCATTTACCTTTTTTTTTGGCGGTGTTCTACAATGTATCTTTTTAGATAAGTTAATATAGATTACATTTAGCACACAAAGTTTCAATTGTAGCTTCTCTTTAGCGCACGCAGTTTCACTTGTGCTATGGCAAGCTACATAAGGAAGTTACACCATACAACTATTTGAATGAACTTATTTCTACTGCTTTGTATCGTCTCTATTCGCTACAAAAACTAGGAAACTGGTGTGATAGTCCTTGACAGTTCTTATGCTAATTATTGTTATAGTGGTATGCACAAGTGATCCTGATTTTGCAATTTCTCTGGCAAATAGGCAACACCAGAACTGGAATATGGCAGGATGAACATTGGAAGTAGGCCATCAAAACGAAAGCCAAGTGGAGGCATTGAATCGCTGCGTGCGATCCCTTGGATATTTGCTTGGACGCAAACCAGATTCCACCTGCCAGTGTGGCTTGGTTTCGGCGCAGCATTCAAACATGTCCTGCAGAAGGATATACGTAATCTTCAAACCCTTAAGGAGATGTACAACGAGTGGCCGTTTTTCAGGGTTACAATAGACTTGGTTGAGATGGTGTTTGCTAAAGGTGACCCTGGCATAGCTGCTCTGTATGACAAGCTGCTGGTTTCTGATGATTTATGGCCGTTTGGGGAGCGTCTTCGAGCAAACTATGAAGAAACAAAGCAACTTCTTCTACAGGTGATTCTCTCTAACACTTTTACACATTCTTTGCAATACCATTTTGATGGTGACATACCTCTAACCATGGATGTTTACTTACCAAATTTGCACATCATACGCTGGAAAAGGCCGGGGGTAATCCTCCTTTTTGGAAAAAATATAAACTGGAAATGGTTCTATAAAAAATGCTGTATCTTGTCCTTCGCTGCCATGTAACTCGAAAACCGTGCAGGTAGCTGGGCACACGGACCTCCTGGAGGGCGATCCGTACCTGAGGCAGAGCCTGCGGCTCCGCGATTGTTACATCACAACGCTGAATGTCTGCCAAGCCTACACACTGAAGCGTATCAGGGACCCTAGCTTCCATTCACAGCCTGGGCCTCATCTGTCCAAGGAGATCATGGAGTCCGGGAAGTCAGCAGCCGAGCTTGTGAAGCTCAACCCGACAAGCGAGTACGCCCCGGGGCTCGAGGACACTCTCATCCTGACCATGAAGGGCATCGCCGCCGGTATGCAGAACACCGGCTGAAGTGCAAACCTGAAGCTGTTATGTTGTGTGAGATGATGTGTTGGAGTAGACGCTTTTGTGCATCCTTGTCTTTTATTTATGTATGGTCTGGACCAGTTGAGCCAAACTGTGACATTTGCCTGCTTGGCGCGTTATGCTAATTAGTTACTCTAGTAATTATATATATCGAACTCGCCTTTGTTCATACAACCATGCCTTTTCTTTGTGATAAAAAAACTGTTTGAGGATTTCTCTTTCCCTCCCGTGGTTGCGGAGCAGCTGGTAGCGGGGATGGGGATCTTGGTGCCTTGGCTTCAACCAATAATTTAGGTTGAGGTTTTTCTCACAAGGCGGCATTCAGGTGGATGGTTGCGTTTCATCTTTAAGTTGGTCTTTCGGGCACTTCGTCCATCAGAACAGAGACACCAGAGCTCTATTAGGCTGGTCACAATGGGGTGGAACTTAGGAGTAACATCACATATTTCAATACAACGTTGCTTATGTGGCACATATTTAATGAAGAGTGAGGTGCTTGTGGTAACTAGCTAAGTTACCGGAACATCACACACTTCAAGAAACAATGAGTCTATAAACTAATAAATGCATCGTTGCATGACACTACCTACATGTTCCTACCCACTGTGGAGGTAGTAACATAATTTAGATAAGTGTGTATGTTACTACCTTATGTTCCTGTCCATTGTGACCAGCCTTATAGATTTCTGGCATCTCCTTGGGGCACGAGATTAGGCTTTATTACCGTGCGTGCGTGACACTGAGATTTGGTGTTAAGGCGCTCCAATCGATTCAATGGTTCAACGAGGACGACTGTAACTCTGGGACACGGGTCCATAGGGGCATATGCACGGTCGGCAAAGTACTCTAAGAATCCGGTGGAAGTCCAACTTTACTACTAACTTACTTGCAGTTGTATCTGTGGGCACAAAACAGGGCGCTATTACTTCCTCGCGTCACCGCGAATTATTCACCTTGTGCCCCCAAAGTCTCGTCCCGCTCACCCCGTACTTGCCATCATAAGGCTGGTGCCAACGCGGGCGGCAGCGCGGGCGATACCGCCCACCGGGAGGCGAGAGCGGGGCAGTAGCGAGGCGAGACGGCAGCGCGGGGCGGTGGATCCACCGCCCGGCGGTAGCGCCCGCTACCGCCCGGCTGCCGCCCGCGCTGGCGCCGAGAGGGGGGCGAGAGGGGGGCGAGAGGGGGGCGAGAGCGAGGCGGTGCGCTGGCGGGTCGGGGCGAGAGCGGGGGCGAGAGGGAGGGGGTAACGGCTAGCTGACGTGGCGCGATCTGATTCGTCCACGTCAGCTAGCCGTTGATGTATCCGTTGGAGCTCTAAAAAATTAAAAAAAAATTCCAAAAAATTCCAAATTTCATCCCCAACCCCTATAAATACCCCCACACCGGGTTCACTCATTCCACACCCCATTTCATCTCATTTCTCTCCTCTACTCTACCAAATATTCTCCACCATGTCGGATTGGTCTCCAGATCTCACCCAATTCACCGATCTTTTGCAGTCCGACGGGGCACCAGTCATTCCCCAAGCTGATTTCTCTCCGACACATCGTCGCTCCGATGTAGGTTCTTCGCCGCAACCCCGAGCATTATTCCCCTCCGGCGCACCAAATCCAGGGCCATATGGTCCATACCCTCCGCCTCCTGCGACATATGCTCCATACCCTCCGCCTCCGTATCCATACCCTCCACCTCAATATGCTCCACCTGTAGGTACCGGGAGTGGGACTCAACCTCCGTACCCACCACCTCAATATGCTCCACCTGTAGGTACCGGGAGTGGGACTCCGCCTCCGTATCCATACCCTCCGCCTCAATATGCTCCGTACTATCCGCCTCAATATACTACATACCCACCACCTCCTGCACCCACTGCTGTAAGCTCCGGCTCCGAGTCTCAAAACGAAGCCGTGGAAACAATCCAACCTAACCGTCCAAAGAGGCTTGACTGGTCAACTGATGACGAGGCAAAACTGGTAATTTAATTACCTTTCTTGGATGTAATAAGGAGTTTTCTTTTATATGACTAACAATATCTATTTTGGGGTAGGTTCATGCTTGGCTTTTTCACTCTAAGGACTCTATCTCCGGTAACAGCAAGACCGGCGTTAGTTTTTGGGGTCAGATAGCGGACACCTTCAACTCTACCTCGGCACCTTCCCGTCATCGGAGCGCGAAGCAACTCAAGGATCATTGGAACGTCTACAACCGTGAGGTGACCTTGTTTAATGGATACTACACCCAAGAAGAAGGGTTACGTCAGAGTGGAGCAGACGATGAAATGGTCATGAAGGCCGCAATGGCGAGGTACGAGAATGACAAAAGAGTGACTAAGCCTTTCAGACGCCTTGCTTGGTGGCAAGCTGTTCGCAATGAACAGAAGTGGAAAGGACATCATGGTCCTGGTAGTGGATCAGATTCCACTGCCAAGAGAAGCCGCCTCGGAGTTTCTGGTGAGTACAGCTCTGGCGGTGGATCCGAAGACACCGCGGAGGAGGAGGAGCGTCCACTAGGCCGCGACAGGGCCAGGGTGACGACACGGAAGGAGAAGGGAAAGAGGAAGCAGAAGGAATCCTCATCAAGCAGTGAGGTAGGAAGTAAAACCTTCGAAATGAAGAACATGTGGAGTGGTTTAGTCAAGGCTAAGCTACTCAAGCAATGGAACAAAATGAAGGACCGATCAACCACCGACATGGATGAAGAAGAAAAACGTAAACATGCGAAGGCCATGAAGATGGTGGAGGCAGAGCTTGGGCTGGATGATGATGAGGATTAGAATGTATTATTTTTAAAATTATGTAATTTTTTATTTATTATGCAATTTTATTACTTATTATGTAATCAGTATGTAATCAGTAAAAAATTTAGAATGTATTATTTTTTAAATTATGTAATTTTTTATTTATTATGCAATTTTATTACTTATTTATGTAATCAGTAAAAAATTTAGTTGAATAAAATTATTTTCTTGCATTATTTATAATGTCTCAAGAAATGCGAGTGAAATAACTAAATCTGAGGAGAGAGAATCTGACGTGGCTATAGCCTGCCACTACAGCCCGTGCACTGGCACCGTGAGGTGAGAGTGTGGTGAGAGTGGGGTGAGAGTGGGGGTAAAAGCTGACGTGGCGGGGCGGTAGTGGGGCGGTGCGTTGGCACCAGCCTAATACCCATGTTCCCCATGTCCTTTTCCAAGTAGCGGGCGCATGCATGAGTGATCTGATCGGGTGCTAGCCTGACCACGGAGCCACATCGAGTACAAGCGTTCAGCGGACGAGGAACACACTCTCGTCACGCATCGTTCTCATTGTCGTTCACGACGTGCTGCAACTGAACTAATTAGTGGTTACCGGTGGATTTTTCAGTTCGGCAGCAAGGATGCCGCCCTTGAATTTTCTGCTTCGGAAGGCTTCTTCTGATTGATCTACAAAAGGCAACTTTTCCAGCACCTAATAATGGTGGCATACGCTGTACGGAGTGTAATGATCAGGTGCGCGCCCTTTGCAGTTCACACGCAGGCCCGGCCGGGCGAGCGGGACGGCCGCCCCGGGCCCCCCAACGGACGGCCGCCCAGGATGTGCATACTACTACTGGTAGCAAATGAGCCGGCAAGCAGCTATGGCGTCTGTACTCGATCTTTTCTCCCATGTAACTTCTGGCGGTGGCGCCCTGAAAGCTGAGCGAGGGCGCACAAAAATGAACTGAACGAAGGCTCCCTGCTCATATGGGCCGTACGCACTTTCCCGTGATCGATCAGTGACCGGGCTCCCTGCTCATGCTCATATGTGAGAGCATCTACGCCCGGCATCCTAAACCCACCTCATACGTCCGGTGGACCGTTCGGTCACTGATTGATCATGAAATTTTGATTTGGACGGATCTCAAACGCACAGAATGATCGGCACCCCTCATATACAATCTAAATATGAGACAGATATGGAGCGCCCGAGCGTGCTCCGGAGCGTTCGCCACGTCGGACCCGGCCTACGCTGGCCCACCCGACACCACGTATATTTTTTTCATCCGCTCGCCAAACTAAACCCTAGCCACTTCACACTTCACTTCCTTCCACTCTCTCCGCCACCCAAGCTCACCTCCAGTGTCGTGGATTTAGCACGGCAGATGTCTTAGCAAAATGACTTAGTCGTGAGGCCATCGCTACGGGTTAGCTTAAAGGGGTTAAAGCAGACAAGGACACAGAGATTTTGTACTAGTTCGGCCTCTTCGATGAAGGTAAAAGTCTACGTCTAGTTTGGTGTGTATTGCTAGGGTTTCGATAACCAGGGAGCGAATCCGTTTTGCCTGTGTCTCGAGCTGTTGTTCTCTGTCCTTGAACCGTCGCCGGGTCGTCCCTTTATATAAGAGGTGACGCACGGTCCGGTTTACAGAGTCCCGAGGCCGGCTCATAAACGTGTCCGCCTCGGTCTTTGTTCTTTCTATCTTACATCCCAAGTTACATAGTATGACGGTTTACAAATTATGGGCCCTAACACTTGGGCTCTAAACCTCTTGGGCTGCAATCTCCTACCTCATGCTCCGCTGGGGCCTTTGATAAAATAATCTTGATAACGTAAACCGGCCCCTCCTGGGCGGTTTATACCTGGTAATAATATCCCTGACATTAGGCCCCAGATTGATTTGAACATGTTCATGTCAATCTTCAAAGTCTTGTACAGATTGTCTTTTCTGCAGCTTCAACATGCTTTGTAAACCGGCATGACGTCATCTCCTTGGATCACTTTAAACCGTCATGACGCCATCTGCGCATTTAATACTTGTACCTGTTTTTTTTACCTTTACTCATTAAAGCTTCGAAGATCGAGGCGACAGCATCATCCATATCCGCTTTTCGGGCTCCTCGATTCCCGTGCCTGCTGTTTTTATCCCTTCGTCTTATAAATAGGGCCAAAGGGCATCTCTTTCCCCCCACTTGCTTCTTCTTCCTCTGTCCTCCGACGCTCGAGCTCCGCCGCCGTCCATCGAACCCGTCGTCTTCGTCAAGCTTGGCTGCTGCATCAACCTGAACGCTTCCAGAAACTGAGCGGCGCCTCTCCGCACCTGTCGCCTCGGGTACATTTACTTCTTTCCTTCCCGTAGATCTCAGTTCTAGGGTTTCCTCATGTGAGCTCATAGATGAGTTTCTGTTCTTCGCGGTTCTTCGCCATAGACTGTATTTAGACGTGGACCTCAAACCTTTAGGCCAACCACCGTAGACATAGCTCCGCTCCGTCATTGTAATTTTATTTCTGCCAATACTGCTAGTCAAATTGAATCTGTTTAGGGCTTTCACTGTTTCCGCTGAACATAACTTGAATTGTTTTTGAGTTTTCCATATGCTGTAGATCTATATCTTACTGCTGCTTGTATGAAAGTTGTTTCTCCACACTTTAGATCTGCATCTCATCTGCCTGTGTTGGCGGTTTAACTATAGACCCGAGTCTTACCTGCCTGTGTTGGCGGTTTATCTTTTTCCAAACTTTATAATCCGGTAGATACCATTAGGCCCCTGCTTGAATCGCCATTTAGACCGAAACTTTCGTATGACTTACCGGTTTAACTCTGCTTAGATTACCAAACCGGCTTTTTATTGTATTTTCAGCCTTCCCGTTTGAAAAGATAACTTCCGTAGCCAAACAGTTCGTCTCTTGCAACTGGGTCCCATCCCGGATCACCGAGGACGATTTAGAAAAGATGACCTCAATCGGCGCTTTAGGCCCAAAGGATGTCCTTCACTGGAGGGCTCCTGGAAAAGAATGTCCTCCAGAGCCCAAGGAAGGAGAAATTGTTGTCTTCTTTGATCACTTAGCTCGGGGATTCAACCCTCCTGGGTCAAAGTTTTTCCGCGACGTATTGGCAAACTTTCAGCTTCACCCACAAGATATTGGTCCCAATTCCGTATCCAATGTTTGCAATTTTCAAGTCTTCTGTGAAGCATATCTGCAAGAGGAGCCAACAGTGGAACTATTCCGGGACTTTTTCCATTTAAACCGTCGGACTGAATTCCATGATGGCCCAAATACTGAGCTTGGCGGAATGACTATCCAAAAGAGGAAGGATGTCAGCTTCCCTCACGCTACTCTCCACAGCCATCCAAAGGACTGGAATCAAACTTGGTTCTATTGCGTAGACACTTCACCGGAAGGGGAAAATCCACTGCCGGGTTATCGCCCCCACCGTCTTTTAGAGAATCATCCTTTTCCACAGCGCTTAAGTACCTAGGAACGAGCTCAATATGCCCCTCAGCTTTCATAGCCCCGGGCCTTCGTAGCCAACGGGTTAACAGGAGGTGACTTCGTCCGCTGCTGGATTTCTTAGAGTATACTCCCGCTAAGCCGCCGTTCCGGTTTAATGTGCGAGTACACTGGGAACCCCAAGGACCCTCTGCGCCACACAGAGATGGTGCTTCCAGAGAACGAAGTTAATGAATCTGTCAAAAAGATGCTGAATATACCTCTGGAAGAGTGCAGCCAGACCGGATTGGCACCCTTCTGCGTGACCAATAAACCGCCGTCGGTAAGAAATTCTTCTGTCCCTTTACTTTGATTTAATCCATCCATATTGCTTGGCTTAATATGCTTTTATTCCCTTAAACAGGCTAATGATCCTTTCTGGAAGAGGAAAACCCATGACAAACCGGTGAAGCCAACTCGCAAAAAGACCCTGGCTGTGAAGAGGAACAAGAAGAAGCCCGCTGCTGCATCAGGATCTAATGCAGAGGAAGATGATCCGGCCTCTGAGGTACCCCCTAGCTCTTATGACCCCTTAGACTTTCCTTCTTCCTGTATTTTTATTAATAATGACTGTTCCCAGGGTCTCGCTGAAGGCAGTAAAGCGGATAACGTTGAGGTAATCTCTCTTTCTTCCGACTCAGAACCACTGCCACCAAAAATTCGTCGGGTAGTCTAGAAATTTCAGTTTTCTCATCCTTATGCTCAGCTGGACCCAAACTTTCTTTTGAAGAAACAGCAACATGAAGCTCGCCGCACCACTCGCCACAGTGGTCGTGTGGTTGAATCCACCGGACTAACGCACACTCCGGTTCGAAGGTGTCATTCTGAGGTTTTACTTACTCTAACTGCTCTTTTCCCCAAAGCGGGTCTTATTCGTCAACCCCTTAATCCGTCTGACTCGAATTATCAGGAAACTCCTCTCTCTTCTTCTGGCGAATCAATCGCCACACAAGTCCCTGCGCTCAAGACTGTTCACGGGTAAGCTGCCTTTTACTCTGTCCGGTTTAACTTTTCATCTTTGATTTCTGATTTTCATTCTCTTTAATCTTCTCTGTATGCCCAAGCCTAGCAAGAAGGCCAAATTGAGTAAACCGGCAGTCGATAATACCACTTCTGGACCGGTAGACGATCCTAAACTTGCCAACCCATTGGAAGAAAATGTTGAAATTCCTCATGATGATCCTCCTCCTATGGATCAAGAAGACCTTGCTGCTCCAGGGGACGACCCTATGGAGCATACTGCTGAACCGGCCAGCCCTGTCCGGACTAGCCCTGCTCGATCTAGTCCAGCCCCTGCTAGTCCTATTCATGCCAATCCCGCTCCTGTTGATCCTTCCAGGCCAACTGCTGCTTCAACTGACGACGTTGAGATTACTGGGACCGGTTTTACCACCCCAGGAGAGCCTGTTGCTTTGGCCAAGCACACTGCCAAGGAAGAGTTTCTCCAAAAAGACAAGGGCAAATGGAATACCGATCTGTCCAGCTATGCGCAGCTTAGTGCTCAGGAACTTCATTCCGGGTACCTAAACCGGCTACACACCAGCCGTGACTATGAAGCCGGTCTGGTGAACTTAATGAAGGAACGCTATGAGGTGACTTCTTTTCCTTTGTCTTTTTATTTCTGCTTGTGCCTTGTAACTGTACCTTTAGTCCATCGTAGCCCCCAAGTGTCGGTTTAGCCTTTAAGGGTGAACCGGGACTTCAGTATATCAACTAGAATAACTTTGATTTGCACCTGTAGCCCCCAAGGGCCGGTTTACTTTATTGAGGGTAAACCGGGACTTTTCCTATGCTTAGAATAATGTCACATTAGCCCCCAAGTGCCAAGTATATAACTTGTTATGTGCTTGGGACTTATCTGAAATAATTGCCTGCTTTTACTGCAAATGTACATTAGCCCCCAAGTGTCAAGTGCATAACTGGTTATGTGCTTGGGACTTTGATTAAATTGCTCTATGAATATCTGATATGCTTTTACTCTTGGCAGACTGACTTGAACCGGAGGGCTTCTAAAATAACTGAACTCCGGGATAACTTAAGATTCCAAGAGACTGCTTCTGCTAAAGTCAAGGAGGAGCTTACCCTTGCCTTAACTAACATGGAGAAGCTCAAAAATGATTTTTGAAGCGGAGTGGTCAGCTTGGGAGGTGGAGAAGGCTGCTTTGCAGAAAAGAGCCATTGATGCTGAGGCTGCCCTTAACCCGGTGATAGATGAGCTGTCCGGGTTGAGGCATCAAATAAATGATATGACATCTGCCATCTTCGGCAAGTTTTTCACCATAAGCTTATCCTTGAAATCATGTACTTCTCCGGTTTAACATTATAAGTTCAACGCAGGGAGGCACATCACTCATCTTGGAGATGATGTGCGAAAGAAGCTGAAATCTGCGTATACTTTGGTGGAGCAGCTTTATTCCGGCGCTCAAAGGGCCATCAGTGCTATCTCGCACAATAAACTGGCTCCTACCACCCTCCAAGGTACTTTAGAAAGCTGTAAATTCTACCTGCCCGTATTGTTGAAGTGAAGAGGTCATCCGCCAGAGCCAGCTCTCTGATGGCTTTAACCCGGGCAAAAGCGTGGGTTCCTGACTTTGATACGGCGGAGGCAATGAACGGCTATCCTAGCATGAAGGAGGACGGATCAGCCTTCTCCAGTGATGATCTTCGTGCATTGAACCAAGGATATGCGGCCTCTTGCCAGTAAACTTGCTGATTAAGCGGACTTATCAAGATATCATCCGGGCTATGATATGGAGAACGTACGGGTGGAGCGTCCGTCCTATGATATTGAGAATCTTATTCCACCCGTCCGTAAGAACACCTTCGCTCCTGACATTGAACCGTCAGAACTTATAAATGACGAAGTTTATTTCCGAGCCCTTGCCAAGATTGACTAGAGCACCACTGATTTCCAACAGCTGGAAGAAGCCACCGAAGACCCGGAGCAGGCTAACCCTCAATCGTCACGACAGGCTGATGCAGAGTCTTAAACCAGCTCCGGCTTAACTTTATGTTCCAGTAGTTTGAGAAAGACCGATATCTTTTTGGGCTTTCCAGCGCCTTGTAATAGGATAGCTGAGATACTATATTTGTGAGATTGCTTTAAGCAGCAACTTCTGAAATATATCCTGCTTGCAATGCTTTGACGGTTTATACTACCTGTTTCTGCATAAAACAATGCTCAAAGTGTCCTGGCGGTTTATCGCCGGACGGGTCATAATGCCCCAGCACCTGATCTAAGTTGATAACTTTGAACTGTGTATAAAAATATAAGTATACACCATACCTGCGATTAAGTGTACCTTAATAAAGCTTAATCCGGCAGGAACGATCCAAGGTGTAAGTGCTAATGACTCCCTTGATTATTTGTCGGCTCACCATGAAGGCCGAACCGGGTTACGATGAACTCCGGTTTAGCTGTAATTTAGTGCTGGTGTCTATAACCCAGACTATAACTTTGTAAACACAGATGTAGTGGCAACTTTGTAGCCATCCACTCCTTGAATCAATGGACTTGGTTGATAAACCAATGACCTTGAAAATAAAGATTTGATAAATCGTAAAAAATAAAAAATAAAGTTTTTGGGCAAATAAGACCATGTAGTCGAGGCTTTTTACGAGCTGCTAGGCTCCAAATTCGAGGCTTTTTATGAGCTGCCACGCTACTGTCATTAACCATTTTAGCAAAGCTTGTTATGATGGTCTGCAATCCTTAACCAAATCATCAATGTCAAATGCTACCAAGTTCAAAATCATAAACATTAGACTTGTGTAATCACTTGATGATCGTCAATTTAACGTTACCAAGTTCAGGGTCCATAAGGATTGACTTGTGTGTACGTTCGACAGGTCGTACCAGGTTTACCTGGGCGGCGTGACTTACTTGATGCAGGCAGGTTAATCCGGGGTTTTAGGTGTATACACCAAGCTTCCAAGCCGTGTTACTACAAGGGTCTTCAACTCGTTGATGTCTTGCATCACGAGCCCCCAGGTAGCATTTGAGCATGGCTCGTCGGGGCCTATGTTTGAGTTGTGCTAGGCATCAACCTCTCTTTTGCCCCTCATCATCATGTGGAAATTGCTGTAGCAACCAGAGCAGTGCTCTTATGATGGTCTTGACGTGGCCGCCGGTTTAAGAGGCCATAGAAACTCCCTTGCCCACAGAAACCCCCATGTGCTACTCTTACGAAAAAACACGGCTGATACCTCGATTTATCGAGGGCGCCGGTTTAAGAGGCCATAGGAACTCCCTTGCACACGGAAGCCCCCATGTGATACTCTTATGAAAAAGATGGCTGATACCCCGGTTTACCGGGGGCGTCGGTTTATTGTATTGATCATAATATATACATTGTAAAGATATGTACATAAAGCGGAACCTATGGCTCAAGTATAGTAAGGTCGAAGAAGAGCGATGTTCCACGGCCGCTTGGTCTCCTCCTCCGCCGTACATGAGTCCTTATGTTCTCGAACTTCGACGAGGTAGTATGATCCGTTGTGCAGGTTCTTGCTGACCACAAAGGGCCCTTCCCAAGGTGGAGATAGCTTGTGCATGTCCATCTGGTCTTGGATGAGCCGGAGCACCAGGTCTCCTTCTTGAAACGTCCTGGTCTTAACCCGCCGACTGTGGTACCGGCGCAGATCTTGCTGATAAACCGCCGATCGTGCAGCTGCCGTGTCCCATTCTTCATCCAGCCGGTCCAAGGCTTCTTGCCTTGCTTTCTCATTATCCGCTTCAACATGGGCCGCCACCCGCGGCGAGTCATGACGGATATCACTAGGGAGGACCGCTTCAGCTCCATATACCATGAAGAAAGGCGTGTATCCAGTGGATCTGTTAGGTGTAGTATTGATGCTCCATAGTACAGAGGGTAATTCCTCCACCCAACAACCCGACGTTCTCTGCAAAGGAACCATAAGCCGGGGCTTGATGCCTCTCAAGATCTTGATTGGCTCTTTCAGCTTGGCCATTAGACTGAGGGTGGGCTACTAATGATGCATCAAGATGGATGTGCTCTCGTTGACAGAACTCCTGCATAGCCCCCTTGGATAGATTGGTGCCATTATCAGTTATAATGCTATCTGGAAAGCCAAACCGAAAAATCACCTTTTTGATGAACTAAACCGCTGTTGCTGCATCACACTTACTGACAGGCTCCGCTTCAACCCATTTTGTAAATTTGTCCACTGCCACCAAAAGGTGGGTTTTCTTATCTTGGGATCTCTTGAAGGGTCCAACCATATCAAGCCCCCAAGTCGCAAACGGCCAAATAATTGGAATCATCCTTAACTCCTGCGCCGGTATATGAGCATGCCGTGAGAATTTCTGGCAAGCATCACATTTTCTGACCAAGTCCTCTGCATCGGCATGAGCCGTCAACCAGTAAAACCCATGACGAAAAGCTTTAGCTACCAAAGACTTCGAACCGGCATGATGGCCACAATCCCCTTCATGAATCTCCCGAAGAATATCACAGCCTTCCTCTAGTGACACACACCGCTGAAACGCCCCAGAAACGCTGCGATGATGAAGTTCTCCATTGACAATAGTCATTGACTTAGACTGCCGGATTATCTTCCGGGCCAAGATTTCATCCTCTGGTAACTCGCATCGGTTCATGTATGCTAGGTAAGGAAGCGTCCAATCGGGAATGACATGAAGTGTGACCAATTGCGCCTCCGGATCAGGAACAGCCAAGTCCTCCTCTGAAGGTAACTGCACCGACTGATTATGCAACTCATCCAAGAAGGTATTAGGTGGAACCGGTTTACGCTGAGAACCTAGCCGGCTTAAGCCGTCGGCCGCTTCATTCTTTCGCCGGTCTATATGATCCACCTGATAACCCTTGAAGTGTCCAGCGACTGCGTCCACCTCTCTTCGATATGCTGCCATGAGCGGATCCTTGGAGTCCCACTTGCCAGATACTTGCTGTGCTACCAGATCTGAATCGCCAAAGCACTTAACCCAGCTTAAGTTCATCTCTTTGGCCATCCGCAGACCATGGAGGAGAGCCTCATATTCAGCAGCATTGTTAGTGCAAGGGAACATTAAACGGAGGACATAACAAAACTTATCACCCCGTGGGGAAGTTAACACAACTCCAGCCCCCGAGCCCTCCAATTGCCTTGAACCATCAAAGTGAATAGTCCAATATGTGTGATCCGGTTTCTCCTCAGGTGCTTGCAATTCTGTCCAATCATTGATGAAATCCACCAATGCCTGGGACTTTATCGCAGTACGAGGCACATACTTTAATCCGTGTGGGCTAAGTTCAATGGCCCACTTTGCAACTCGACCAGTAGCTTCTCTGTTCTGGATTATATCCCCCAACGGAGCTGAACTGACAACAGTGATTGGATGACCCTGAAAGTAGTGTTTTAACTTCTGGTTTGCCATGAAAACTCCATACACCAGTTTCTGCCAATGTGGGTATCTCTGTTTTGATTCAATGAGCACCTCACTGATGTAGTAAACCGGCCGCTGAACCGGATATTCTTTGCCTGCCTCCTTGCGCTCTACCACAATGGCAACGCTTACTGCACGGGCATTAGTAGCCACGTATAACAACAACGGCTCATTGTCAACTGGGGCGGCAAGGACGGGTGGCTCTGCCAATTGCCTCTTCAGGTCCTCAAACGCAGCACCAGCAGCATCACTCCAGACGAAGCGATCTGTCTTTTTCATCATCTGATAAAGCGGGATAGCTTTCTCCCCCAAACGGCTGATAAACCGGCTGAGCGCTGCAATACGACCCGCCACGCGTTGGACGTCGTTGATGCATGCCGGTTTAGCGAGTGATGTAATCGCCTTGATCTTCTCCGGATTAGCTTCGATCCCCCTGTTCGATACTAAGAACCCCAAGAGCTTGCTTGTCGGAACACCAAAAACGCACTTCTCCGGATTAAGCATCATTTTATAGACCCGCAGATTGTCGAAGGTTTCTTTCAAATCTGCTATCAGCGTCTCCTCCTTTCTAGACTTCACCACAATGTCATCCACATATGCATGAACATTCCGCCCAATCTGCCCATGAAGGCAATTCTTCACGCAACGCTGGTAGGTTGCCTGGGCACTCTTAAGCCCAAATGGCATAGATACATAGCAGAAGGCTCCAAAGGGAGTTATGAAGGCCGTCTTCTCCTGGTCCTTAACTGCCATCTTGATCTAATGATAACCTGAGTATGCATCCAAGAAACTTAGCCGCTCACATCCTGCCGTAGCATCAATGATCTGATCGATACGGGGGAGAGCAAAGGGATCAGTCGGGCAAGCTTTGTTCAGATCTGTGTAATCAACACACATTCGCCAAGTGCCATTTTTCTTAAGTACTAGCACCGGATTAGCCAACCACTCTGGATGAAACACCTCAACTATAAAGCCTGCTGCCAAGAGCCTAGCCACTTCTTCCTCAATAGCCTCGCGCCTCTCTTCATTGAAGCGGCACAGATATTGCATGACCGGTTTAAACTTAGGATCAATATTGAGATTGTGCTCAGCGAGTTCCCTCGGTACACCTGGCATATCAGAAGGCTTCCATGCAAAGATGTCCCGGTTCTCACGGATGAACTCGATGAGCGCGCTTTCCTATTTCGGATCTAGGTTAGCACTGATAGTGAACTGCTTGGATGAATCGCCAGGAACAAAGTCCACCTGCTTAGTCTCTTCAGCTGATTTGAATTTCAACGCCGGATCATGCTGTGTGGTTAGTTTCTTCAGCGGAGACATATCTGCCGGATCAACATTGTCTTTATAGAACCTCAACTCCTCAGTTGCATAAACCGCTTCCGCATAAGCTGCATCACCTTCTTCGCATTCCAATGCAATTTTCCGGCTCCATTGGACGGTAATAGTTCCCTTGTGGCCTGGCATCTTGAGCTGTAGATAAACATATCACGGTCTAGCCATGAACTTAGCATAAACCGGCCGCCCAAATAAAGCGTGGTATGGGCTCTTGATCTTTACCACCTCAAAGCTTACGGTCTCTGACCTAGAGTCATGCTCATCTCCAAAGATAACTTCTAGATCAATCTTGCCAACTGAATATGCCGATTTAGCTGGCACCACCCCATGGAACACTGTGTTGGACTATCGAAGCTTTTTATCTGTCAGCCCCATACGCCGAAAAGTCTCATAGTACAGAATGTTGATGTTGCTGCCGTCGTCCATAAGCACTTTGGTGAACTTGTAGCCACCTACCTGTGGTGCCACCACCAGAGCCAACTGACCCGGATTATCAACCCGGGGTGGATGATCCTCTCTGCTCCGCATAATGGGTTGCTCGGACCAATGCAGGAAACGTGGTACCGTCGGTTCAACAGAATGCACTGCCCGTTTCAGAACTTTCTGATCCTGCTTTCATAAGCTTGTGGTGAAGACATGATACTACCCACTGCTCAGCTCCTTCGGATTATTCTGATATCCGGATTGTTGCTGCTGTTGACGCTGTTGATTTCCCTGATTGTTTTTTTTGACTATATACTGCAAGGCAAAAGCCTCACAGCCCTCTTTATTGAAATCATAAAAGGAAAGTAAATACAAAGTTTAGGGACATCTACTGTTAGATATACTTACATCACAAGTTATCTATACAAAAGATCTAAGGAAGGTTAGCTAGCCAGATTCCCCTGATTGTTGTATCCGCCCTGACCATGCTGCTGGTTATGCTGATTGTGCCCATTGTGGTTGCTGTTATTACCTTGGTATCCTGAATCGGATCCACCACCTTGATAACCCGGACCCTGGAACCCAGGGCCTGATCCGCCGGAGGGCCCGTGATCATACCTAGTCCGGTTCATGAATTCCTGCATAATAGAGCAGTCTTTCCAAAGATGCGTAGCTGGATTTTCCGGTGTGCCGTGCTTTGGGCAAGGCACATTCAACTGGCGTTCCAGATTAATAGGTGGCCTCCCATTATGTGGATGCGGTCTACCCTTACGGCGCTGTCCATCCTCCCGAGCATTAGTGTTGGCCACAAAATCTGAGTCGTCATCCGCTTTACGGTTACCATTGTATCCTTGATTCGCCGGATTGGGCTGCGGCGGTTTACCACTCTTGCTCGCCTTCCCTGACTTGTCTCCATCTGCGTCTGGATGTTTGGTGTTATCAGAGTCTCCATACTTCACTAAAGCGCCCATGAGCGTCCCCATATCATTGCAATCACGTTTAAGTCGTCCTAACTTTAATCGCAAGGGTTCAAACCGGCAATTGCCCTCCAAGGTTACCACCGCTGTACTTGGGTTGATGCTATTGGAGGAGTGCAAGATTTCTGACACTCGACGCACCCAACTGCTTGTAGACTCCTGCTCTCCTTGAACACAGGCGGCTAAATCGACAACAGATATTGGCTGTTTGCATGTCTCTTTGAAGTTATTGATAAACCGGCGTCGTAATTCGGCCCAAGATCCGATGGAGTTAGGCGATAAACCTTTCAACCAAGTACGAGCCGTGCCTTCGAGCATCATTGTGAAATACTTAGCGCATGCTGCATCATCCACATCCAGCATCTCCATTGCCATCTCATAACTCTCAACCCATGCCTCTGGAGCCAGATCCGCCGTGTAGTTGGGTACTTTGCGCGGTCCTTTGAAATCCTTGGGTAGTTTCACGTTCCGTAAAGCAGGGATGAGACACGGCACGCCCAGGGAACTGGACATGACCCCCGGTTGAACTTTGGTGGTGGGAAGAACCGGCGTCCCCTGATGGGCTTCGTACTGCGCTGTTACCTCGGCCTCACGGTGCTGCCTGGCCTGATCCACCACGTCTTGAGCGTGCGCCTCTCCTCCTGCCGGATTATCCCACCTCGGCTGATTATGTCTCCGTGCACTGCTTGATACGGCCGGTTCATCCAGACGCCTAGTATAACTCCGGCTCGGGCGGAGAGTCGAGTGAATCCTCTCCCGGCTATAGGAATAAGCTTGCTGTTGAGTTAGCGCCGTGTCCAACAACTCCCTGGCCCGTCGTGCTTCCACTGCTATGGGGGACGTTCCTTCAATAGGAAGGGCGGCCAGTTGTGAAGCGGCAGCAACTATGTTGTCCAACGGATTGGAATAATGACCAGGAGGGGTGGGCACATGTTGGATCGGCACAACTTGGCGGTTTGGCTCTGCGGCCGGTGGCTGAACCGACGCGCCCGTGCCCGGTGCTCCTCCTCGGTTCACCTCTGGCTGGTTACTGGTTCCTGCTCCTGGCGTGCTGAAGAGATTCCTTGCCTCATAAACCAGTGGTAGGCGAGATCGTTGCCTTCTTATCATTACCTCGTGTGAAGCGGTCTGATCCAACATGAGTCGATAGGCCTGAGCATCAAGCTCCGCCTGCTTTGTAGCCATCCTAGCTTTCTCAGCAGCCAGGTCCAACTTGGCTTGTTCAATTCGGCCTTTCACCTGAGCGACCTCCTTGTTGGCCTGGGTTACCTCTGCTGTTATTAACGCTGTTAAAGTATCGACCAGGACAGATAAGGTATCAGACGGCGATGGGGGAGGATCTCTAGCTCTAGCTCCCATTGTTTCTGATGTCAACATCGCTGTTGTTGAGGGCTGCTGCATAGGTTGTGAACCGGCCATAAAGACAGCGACCCGGTTTGGCGGATCGAAGGGGTTCAGAATACTGTCACCATCGGAACAATCCTCCGATCGATCGTCCTGTAGCAGATACAAAGATTCCGTCTCTCCGGAAGAAGATTCATCACCGGAATAGACAACAGTCTCGCCGCTAGAGTCCGATCTGTCCTCGGTTTGCACTCCATGCACTGCTCCAACGAAGACGTGCTTCACGGCTGGCTGAATCCGGGCTGGTCTCGCACGCTGAGCCGGCTCGACGATGTTGGGGAAGATGTCCGGCTCACGGGCCGGTTCGCCGATCTTGCCGATGAAGACGTGGATGCCGCTGAAGGGGACCCGGTACCCGTATTCGATTGAATCGGCCTCGGGGCCCCAGCCTGCATCGTCGATGTAGATCTTGCCGCAACGACTCTTAGTCATCCGGCCCACTGCGTAGCCTTTGAGTCCTTCGAAGCTGCCGTTCAAGAACTCGAAACCATCGTGCGATAGCCCCACGGTGGGCGCCAACTGTCGTGGATTTAGCACGGCAGATGTCCTAGCAAAAGGACTTAGTCGCGAGGCCATCGCTACGGGTTAGCTTAAAGGGGTTAAAGCGGACAAGGACACAGGGATTTTATACTAGTTCGGCCCCTTCGATGAAGGTAAAAGCCTATGTCTAGTTTGGTGTGTATTGCTAGGGTTTCGATGACCAGAGAGCGAATCCGCTTTGCCTGTGTCTCGAGCTGTTTTTCTCTGTCCTTGAACCATCGCCGGGTCGTCCCTTTATATAAGAGGTGACGCCCGGTCCGGTTTACAAAGTCCCGAGGCCGGCTCGTAAACGTGTCCGCCTCGGTCTGTGTTCTTTCTATCTTACATCCCAAGTTACATAATATGACGGTTTACAAATTATGGGCCCTAACACTTGGGCTCTAAACCTCTTGGGCTGCAATCTCCTACCTCATGCTCCGCTGGGCCTTTGATAAAATAATCTTGATAACGTAAACCGGCCCCTCCTGGGCGGTTTATACCTGGTAATAATATCCTTGACATCCAGCGAACTCCAACCGTCTCCGGCATGGTGGGCAGCGGATTTGACTCCGACCATTATGGATCCGTCGACTGGGGTGTCATCCCGTGCGGGTTGGAGGAGGCAATGGCGGTCCGCATTGCACTCCATCGCTCCCGGGAGGACAGCATTCGACAGACGGCAAGATATGTTCGACGCGACTCCATAGCGTCGCCTCAACGAGCGCTCGGGTCCTCTGGGGCCGGATCATCGCGGTCGCGATAGCCGGAAAATCTCCTTCCCCATCACCGGTTGGGTGAACTATGAATCCCAATGGGACAGCCGTGGGAAGGAGAGGATAAGGGCCGCCAAGGCCCGTATCGCGACGGAAATGGTGCCGTGGAGGCGGCTGATGTGGCGGTGCGGGCGGCCGTAGAGGAGAAAGCCATCCACGCCCATATTGTGAAGAAATGACAGCAGAGAAACACACGCACCCTCGCCCGAGAGCAGAATCGTGCGGTCCGTGCTATGGCCAGACTGCCATTAAAGGAGGAGAAGGAGAACAACAACGGCGAGGACAACTCTGGCAATGAGCAGATTTGACTCGATCCCTACTGCGTCTTCGACCAGTACTTTTTTGAGAAGGACGACAAGGGCACAGGGAAGGGTAAGGGTAGCCGTGGATGATCTTTATCATAGCCAAACATGCAAATTTTAGTAGTCCGATGACATGTTTAGTGGTGATGTAGTAGCCGAACAATATGTGTAAAACATCGACGTAGTTGCATGAGTTTGTATGGATTTAAGGTATGATAATTGAGGTGTCCAGCCGTGAGGAGAAAAATTTGAGACTTGACCAATCAATATCCATGAACGCGTCCGGACGCTTCCGCGGGTGTTTGAGGACGGATTAGCCCATCGCCGATGTAGATGCTCTGGAAGGGTAATTTACCTTGCTGGGCCAGATGAGAAACGCATTGCTAGAGCTACTGAGAGTAAGAAAAACAGAGCTAGAGCTGCTACACAACACCGGTACAGTTCCCCTTAAGAAAAATACTACCGTACAATTCAGCTAAAAAACGTCCTTCTGTAGTCTTCTTGTTAAACCGAAAGATAGTCTCCTTGCTCTCATCTTAGCATGCTGGCTTCAGTTGTTGATTTTATTCAGAAGTCATGTACTTTATTAGCGAACGGATTACTTTGGTTTAAGTTCTAATTTCTATGCGTAATATCAACTCTACCACATCAATAGTATAGCTCGTGTCATGTGTTGTATCACGTACTCATTCAACTTCTTCTATCAATGCAATAATACGCAAGATTTGTGTATTCCTGAAAAAAATATAGCTCGTCCTCCCCCACTGTTCTACACTTAGCTAGTAATACTGGATCTAACCGAAATTAGTAACCCACCACGCAACCAAAAAAACTGGTGCACGGCGCTACAAACCATACTAACATCACCCTCTGTGATGCTTCGCTTGATCTCGATCAAGTGTGTCCTCTCTTGTGCAATGATTCGTTTTCCTATGATGTTGTGTGACACCCACCAACAATGGAGATACCCCACTGCCGAGAGGCGAGATGCAAGTCACTACGTGAAGAAGTACTTTATTTTGATTGTTATTGATGGGTGACACATTTCATTAAAGGTTTTTCCATCACTTTGAACATAGGAGTGGTATAGAGGAAAATACCAAGATGTATATACATTATTTAACATTAACAGTACTTTGGTCTATTCTATAAGTGTATATTGGTATCATTGTGTATCTACATATATTGTTATTATTTTGATGCATATATTAAGGGGTCTCGGGTTCTAGTTTCCCAGGCCCCAAAATCGGACCGACCCTGTTCACACGCATGCATTACTCAAAATGCTACTGGAGGCATTCATTGTCCTTCAACAAATTAAGCTCTTCTCTCCTCTCTCTTCGAAAACAATAAACAAAAGAGGTTAGGGCATCTCCAACGGCAACGAACAAATTTAGTTCCGCATCCGTCCGTGGACAGAGATCAGTCTGTGAACACGAATGCGGCAGGCCACCATCCAACACTATCCTGTATATGTGGGTCAGTAAAAGGCAATTTCAATTTCAAATTTAGTTCGACCCACACAGCGCACCGGATCACACCGGCACTAGATCGCATGCCCAATTGCAACTAAAAGAGACAAGTATGCTTAGTTTTTACATGCCCAAATCCAAAAGAAAATTAGTCCGGCAGTCCGTGCAATTTTCTGCCTTGCCGGACCGACAATCCCAGCCGTTTGCTCCCCGATCAAGGTGTCGTCGCCACCGCGTAGGCAGCTTCCGCCTCGACCGCGTCCTTATTCTCCGCCTCTACCAACTGATCTATCTCCAAAGAGTCCACATTCAAGGTCAACATATTGGCGTCGTCCGCATTGGCGGCGATCTTTAACTTATTTTCCTCGAGCGCGTCATTCCTCTCTTTGATCATGGTCCGCCTCTCTTCGAGCTTGAGCTTCTTGTCTGCCGCATCCATCAACAATTTTAACCTATCCACCTTTTTCTCCTCCTAGAGATCCGAGCGCTTCACGCATGCCTCCTTCTTCCAGAAGATTTCCTCGAACCTCTCCGTCAGCTTGGCCGCCACACCTCGCTTCATCCTCTTCTCCTCCCAATTCTTCCCCCATAAATTTCTTCTAACCTTCTTCGGCAGTTCTTAGGTTGGCTCGGCAGGGTCGCCGATTTCTTCCTCGTTGGTTTGGGCGGCGGTCGTGGCTATGAAAATGTTCCACTTTGGTTGCCCATTCAACTTCAGCCAACAATGTATGACGGTGAAGTTTTTCTTCTCCAACTTCTTGTACACCAAACAAGCACGGGAAGGCTACAAAACAATGCAAATCCAGCTAGTGAGCAACAAAAGAAATGCATGTTCGGCTAGTAATCAATAAAACAATGCATATTCAGCAAATGAGAAACAAAACTAAGCATATCCGACTAGCAATCAACTTACTTTCTTGGTGATTTGTGCACCGCTTGGCCACCGTGCGATGAGATGCTTTAAGTGCCCGCAATACTTGGACACAACCTCTAGGATGGTGTACCATCGATAATTGAGGGACTTCCATTCACAGTTGCGGATAACCGCGTCGGAGTAGGGCGCGAAATGCTTGTGTTCATGGAACCATATGTGAATGTTGTTCCAAAAGGTTGTGTCCTTTTGCTCCGTGCCATCAAGAGGATCGAGGCTAGTGGCCAACCATGCACCGCACAACAACTCGTCCTCCCACATGTTGAAGCTTTCTCCTCTACCCTTCTTCTTTGAATCGTCGGCTATATCATCCAGACCATCGTCCTCACCGTCGTCCCCCTCCTCCTCCTCCCCCACTCAACCGCTGCTGTCTGGTGGCCCAATGATGTTGTTGTTGTGCGCCCACACTGGTCTGGGTGTAGGACTACTGTGTGGCAGTCTGGGTGAGGTAGTCAGGATCCCGACTCGACTCCTAGAATCCTACGACTTCACGACCCTACGGAAGCATGTCGATCCAAATCCCACTATGAATCCAGATCAGGTGGAATCCATGTTGAATCGTGATCCAAATCATAGAATCCTATACAAAACTACAGAATCCCAACTATGCTATGGACTATGTCCGATTCTAATAATTTATTTAAGCCGCATGTTTAGTTTGAGCAGAATAGTATGCCATCATCCAAGCCCCTTTTCACATGCCTCATGGTACTTTATTCCCCTCCCAAGCCCAAACGCTTAGCCGACGAAATCTTTGATCTGGCTCTCAGAAACCCTAGATCAAAACTGAGGATCGGGCTTATCAACGAAAGGAATTGGTGTGAGAATGAGGATGCATCAAGATTGACCGGAGAAGCAAAGCAAGATCCTTCAAGGTTCGGCATTGCGGGTTAGCTATACAAGTGATCGGGTATTCACTAACTCTTTTAAAACCTCTTAAGTAAATTTCATGCATTGAAGATCTAAATGTTCTATGTATTTCCCTCTATGTGTTCCATACATGCAAGCTAGATAGTAGGTTAGCCATGAAAAGGAGTGGAATACAACTAGCATTGATGTGTATGGTTTTTGCTCTATATTTAGTGTTAAAAAACTATAGGACCCATATAAATTTTTGGTGTGGATACAAAATATCTTATTTGAGTAAATCTAGTAGAATCCTCGATTCCACGACTCGATTCTGTCTAAGGAAAATCGATTCGACTTCGAATCCCGACTCTGACTACCTTGAGGACTACTGCTGGTATAGTTTCTGGAATAGGTGGGATCCAAGTCTTCCACCTGCCCGTCCTCATAGCCCCCTCCTCCTCTGTCGCCTCCATCGTGGATGATGTCGAGCATCTCCCTGTCTGGATTGTAGTAAGTTGGCTCCCCCGCTTTAGGCATTATAGCAGACAGCGTGTGGGCACCCGTGTGCTCCCCACCCGCCGTCCGTGCCCGGATGAGCTGCGGTGAAGAATACTCGGAGAAGAGCCGCACCACAGTTTACGTTAATGATGCAATTAAGACACCTTAACAGCGGGAGATCCAAGCTTCTTGGATGTGTAGTAGTACGAAGGCTTGTATTGCTCTGGCCACGACACCCTCTGTACGGTGGGCACGCCTGTTTGGAGTTATCTGCCACGACCACCACGCCCAATGCCACCACCGGGCCCACCGGCATCCAACCGCTTCTTGAGCTTCTCCTCCTTTTGTGGCTTTTGCTTTGACAAAGTGAGTTTGCCGTGTAGCCAGATGATCTTTAGGGCGAGTATGATGCTCGGATCCTCCAGCACCTCCATCGCTGATGTCTACTACACAACTTGTTCTTGTAGACTCGTGTTGGGCCTCCAAGCACAGAGTTTTGTAGGACAGTAGCAAATTTCCCTCAAGTGGATGACCTAAGGTTTATCAATCCGTGGGAGGTGTAGGATGAAGATGGTCTCTCTCAAACAACCCTGCAACCAAACAATAAAAAGTCTCTTATGTCCCCAACACACCCAATACAATGGCAAATTGTATAGGTGCACTAGTTTGGCGAAGAGATGGTGATACAAGTGTAATATGAATAGTAGATATTGATTTTTGTAATAGTAACAATAAAAACAGCAAGGTAGCAAGTGATAAAACGGAGCACGAACGGTATTGCAATGCTTGAAAACAAGGCCAAGGGTCCGTACTTTCGCTAGTGCAATCTCTCGACAATGCTAATATAATTGGATCACATAACCATCCCTCAACGTGCGATGAAGAATCACCCCAAAGTTCTTATCTAGCTGACAACATAAGAAGAAATTGTTTGTAGGGTACAAAACCACCTCAAAGCTCTGCTTTCCGTTCAAACTATCCTAGAGTTCGTACTAAAATAACACAATATATTCTTTTCGATCGATCTAATCAAGAGTTCGTACTAAAATAACACCATATGGCACACATCAACCAACTCTAATGTCACCTAGAGTATCCGTGAGTTAATTATACGATATGCATCAAACAATTTCAGATCCATAATACTCAATCCAACACAAAGAACTTCAAAGAGTGCCCCAAGATTTCTACCGAAGAAACAAAGACAAGAATGTGTATCAACCCCTATGCATAGATTACTCCAATGTCACCGCGGGAATCCGCAAGTTGAGTGCCAAAACATATATCAAGTGAATCAATATGATACCCCATTGTCACCATGAGTATTCAATTACAAGACATATATCAAGTGTTCTCAAATCCATAAAAGTATTCAATCCAAAGAAATCTCAAAGGGAAAACTCAATTCATCACAATAAGAGAGGGGAAAACGCCATATGATATGACTATATTAACAAAGCCCGCGATACATCAAGATTATGCATCTCAAGAACACGAGGGAGAGAAAGAGAGAGAGAGAGAGAGAGAGAGAGAGAGAGATTAAACACATAGCTACTGGTACAAACCCTCAGCCCGAGGGTGGACTACTCCCTCCTCATCATGGTGGCCGCCGGGATGATGAATATGGCCACCGGTGATGGTTTCCCCCTCCGATGGAGTGCCGGAAAGGGCTCTAGATTGGATCTCATGGAGTATAGAGCCTTGCAGCGGTGGAACTTCTGATCTAGGTCTACCCCGAGGGTTTTCGGAATATTTGGGAATTTATAGGGTAAAGAGGGGGTGCGGGAGGCCACAACCCACCTAGGTGCGCCAGGGGGGCTGGCGCGCCCTGGTGGGTTGTGCTCCCCTCAGCGCACCCCCAGGTGCAGCTCTGGCCCATTGGGTGTCCTTTGGCCCATAAAAAATCTCCAAAAAGTTTTGCGGTGTTTGGAGTCCGTTTGATATTGATTTCATGCGATGTAAAAAACAAGCAAAAAAACAACAACTAGCACTGGGCACTGGGCAATAGGTTAGTCCCAAAAAATGATATAAAGTTGCTATAAAATGATTGTAAAACATCCAAGAATGATAATAAAATAGCATGAATACTTCATAGATTATAGATACGTTGGAGACGTATCAGCATCCCCAAGCTTAATTCCTACTCGTCCTCGAGTAGGTAAATGATAAAAGAAATAATTTATGAAGTGTGATTGCTAGCAAAGTGCACAAGTTTGATCAATGACAATTTCAATCACTTTACCTAGCATCATAACAACAATTCGTTCCTATAAAACTTCTCATGTTAGAGTAGCAACCAATTCACTTGTTAAGGTTCAAACAATGAATTCTCTTGAAACTCAACAACCTATGTTCTAAGTCACCAAGCAATTGTAATTCAACTTATTCACAGAGTTTAAGTAAGAGCTCCACATACTCAACCATCATATAGTCTTCTATGATTGCTAACACTCACCACATACACATGAGCAAAACGTTTCAACCGGACACATGGAAAGATAGGGGCTTGTAATTTCGCCTCCCAGCGTATTCACCTTTGGGTGATGTCAACAATAATAACTCATGCTACCCATATTCAGCTGGACATATGTTCCTAGATCTTTCCTCACCACATGATGCTTGCCAAAGGAGAAAAATAAAAAGGAATAGATAGAAAAACTTTGACTCTTTGCATAAAAGTAAATACTGAAAAGTAAAAGATAGGCCCTTCGCAGAGGGAAGTAGAGGTTGCCATGCGCTTATTTGTTTGTATGCTCAACCCCTTAATGCAAAGGAACGTCACGTTATATTTCCCTTATGATAGTAACCTTTATTATGCAGTCCGTCGCTTTTATTACTTTGCCATCACAAGTTCATACAACACTCAATTTTCCCTTACACTAAATGATCTAACACTTTTAGAAGCAATTTTTATTGCCTTTTTGCACCAATGACAACTTACTTGAAAGATCTTGCTCAATCCTTACGTAGGTATGGTGGACTCTTGAAGATAAGATTTGGGTTTAAGGGTTTTTGGATGCACAAGTAGTATCTCTACTTGGTGTGGAATTTTTGGCTAGCAAAGATGGGGGGCAAGCACCACACATTGAAGGATCTATGAAAATATAACTTCTATGTGAATATGGACAAACATAAACCATTACGTTGTCTTCCTTGTCCAACGTCAACAATTTTGGCATATAATATTTTGATGGGGGCTCACAATCACAAAAGATTTCCAAGATAGTGTATTTGCATGTGAAAGTTCTCTTCCTCATACTAATTATTCATGAATTGCTTGTATGACCAATATTGTGATTGTCAAGCCTCAAAAGATTTCACTTTCTAAACCGAATGTGAAGCTACCACTAGGCATGATATGATTTCAACTTCATGACATTCAATTTATTCAAGAATTCACTCATAGGATATAAATGACAAGCTACTCCAAAAAGATATAAATGAAGATCATGAGCATAATATTTCTTTCTCTCAAATTAATTTAAGTGAAGAAAGAGAGAATTTCTTCAAAAATACTAAAACACACCGTGCTTAAAAATATATAAGTGAAGCACTAGAGCAACGGTGCTAGAAAAGAGCTTCATTGACGAGATGTGAATGCCGCTTACTTAGCCTCCCTGGCAACTATTTGGGGGCTCTATTTTAATTAAAAACTTTCAGATCTAAGTATTTTATTAAAACAGAAAGCAAATAAAATAAAATTCCATTACAAGAATAGCACATCTCATGTGAAGAAGCAAAAACTTAGGATCAACCGATACTAACCGATAATTCTTGATGAAGAAAGGTGGGATGACTATCGGGGCATCCCCAAGCTTAGATGCTCGAGACTTCTTGAAGTATTATCTTGGGGTGCCTTGGGCATCCCAAAGATTGAGCTTTTGTGTCTCCTTAATTCTTCTCATATCACGGTTTTCCTAAATCTCAAAAGCTTCATCAACACAAAACTCAACAAGAACTCGTGAGATAAGTTAGTATAAAACCAATGCAAAAACCTTATCCTTCTCTACTGTAGCAAATCACTACAATTATTATTCAACATTGCATACTAAATGCCTCTGCATATTTGATACTCCTATCCTCAAATAGAATCATTAAACACGCAAACATATGCAAACAATGCAAACATAACAGCAATCTGTCAAAACAGTACAGTTTGTAAAGAATGCAAGAGGATCCATACTTCCCTAACTCATTTTTTTAAAATTTAACATGTTGTAGGAAATTTATCATAGCTTGCTGTGCAAAAAGTTTCAACCATTTATCACATTCTGACTTTTATCGGGAATTTTTACAACAACGACAAACTTTCTATTTTCAAACAGCAACATGCAGACTTGCAAAATAAGCATGGTAAAGGCTATCCTTGACACTTTTATTGAAATAAAAGATACAAAATATTATTATAAATACCGTCAAGCAAATCATAACAAAATAAAATGACGCTCCAAGCAAAACTCATATCGTGTGACGGATGAAAATATAGCTTCAAGTGAGGTTACCGATAATGTTGGAGACAAAAGAGGGGATGCCTTCCGGGGCATCCCCAAGCTTAGTTGCTCGGTATTCCTTGAATATTTCCTTGGGGTGCCTTGAGCGTCCCCAAGATTAGGGTCTTGCCGCTCCTTATTCTTCTCATATCGATATCTCACCCAAAACTTGAAAACTTCAATCACATAAAACCTAACAAAACTTCGTGAGATGGGTTAGTATGATAAAACAAATTATTCACTTTGGGTACTGTCAAAGACAAGATTCATAATTGTTCTCACACAATGCCTACTGTAGCATATCATTTCTACAATTTATATTGATCAATATAAGCCATAGAAACTAGAAAAGAAGCAAACTATGCATTGAAAACAAAATCTGTCCAAACAGAACAATCAGTAATGATCTGGACAACCACCATACTTATTCAACTCTAAAAATTCTGAAAAAATAGGACAACGTAGGTAATTTGTATATTAATCTTATTCAAAAAGAATCAACTCAAAAGCACTCTTCTATTAAAAATGAGATTTTTTCGTGAGCACAAAATTTTGTGTTTTTCAGCAAGATCAAATCTACTATCACCCAACATGATCCTAAGGCTTTGCTTGGCACTTTATTGAAACAAAAGCTATAAAACATGATTACTACAGTAGCATAATCATGCGAACACACAAAAATAACAGGTATAAGTGTTGGGTTGTCTCCCAACAAGCGCTTATTTTAATGCCTTTTAGCTAGGCATGAAGAGTTGAATGATGCTCACATAAAAGATAAAAGTTGAAACATAACAAGAGCATCATGAATCATAAGTTCCTCCCTCGTAATAATTTTCAATAGCATCATGCATAGATTCATCCATATGAACATCATATAAAGCATTCTTTTCATGATCCAAAAGCATAGGAGATTTATCACTCTTTATGGCATACATGTCATCATAATAATCATCATAAGTAGCAACTTTGTTCTCATCATAGTCAATTGAAACCTCTTTCAAAATAGTGGATGTATCACTAAATAAAGTCATGACCTCTCCGAATCCACTTTCATCAATATTGTAATAAGATTCAACACCCTTCAAAATAGTGGGATCACTATTACCTAGAGTTGACACTCTTCCAAACCCACTTTCATCATTGTAATCATCATAAACAGGAGGCATGCTAACATCATAATAAATTTTCTTATCGAAAGTAGAAGGAATCAAAGGATCATATTCATTATGCAAAGCATCCCCAAGCTTGGGACAAGCATTATTTTGAGCAAATAAATCTTCAAACATTTCATACTCATCAAACATAGCATCCCCAAGCTTGTGGTTTTGCATATCATCATAATCATTCTTATCAATAGCATGAATGGCACCAATAGTATAGCAAACATTATCATTATATTCTTCAAAGCAAGTGCCAAAAAGATTTTCAAGATCATAAAAGACATCATTGTCTTCCCAAGCTGTAGCAACCACGAACCGAATGGATCGAAGTCTCTGTGTTATGTGTCATCCCTGGATCGGTAATGCTGATACACACAGTACTTGAAGGATTTATAACAGAGTGGCAATCACACACTTATTACATCGAATGTCTCAAAAGAGAACTTATTACAAAAGTCTATGGCATAAGGCCATCTAACAAAATAACAACGGAAGGCCTGGAAGATAAGTGAGTCCATCAACTCCAACGGCATAGCTGAGTGCATGACAAACGACCTAGCACGTCTTACTCCTCGTCTGAAAAGTCTGCAACGTAATACGTCTCCAACGTATCTATAATTTTTGATTGTTCCATGCTATTATTTATGAAGTCTTGGATGTTTAAAGGGCTTTATCATTCACTTTTATATAATTTTTGGAACTAACCTACTAACCCAAAGGCCCAGTGCAGATTGTTGTTTTTTTTGCCTATTTCAGGGTTTTGCAGAAAAGGAATATCAAACGGAGTCCAAACGGAATGAAACCTTCGCGAGAGATATTTTTGGAGAAAATCACGCTCGGGAAACTTTAGGACCAAGTCAGGGGACAGAGGGCCTGCCCTCGAGGGTGGGGGGCGCGCCCCCTGCCTCGAGGCTGGCCCGTGTGGCTCCCGGTGCCCTCCTTCTTCCTATATATACCTACGTACCCCAGAAACTCCATACGTAGAGAGAAAACCCTAATTCCACCGCCGTAGCTTCTGTTCCCGTGGAGATCCCATCTTGGAGCCTGTTTCGGGAGGGGGATCCATCACGGAGGCCTTCACCATCATCATCATCGCCCTCACCATGAGTAGTGAGTAGTTTACCACAGACCTTCGGGTCCATAGCTAGTATCTAGATGGCTTCTTCTCTCTCTCCGGATCTCAATACAAAGTTCTCCTCGGTCTTCGAGGAGATCTATTTGATGTAATCTCTTTTTGCGGTGTGTTTGTCGAGATCCATTGAATTGTGGGTTTATGATCAAGGTTATCTATGAAAGATATTTGGTTCTTCTCTGAACTTTTTATGTGTGCTCATAATATCCTTGCAAGTCTCTTCGAATTATTGGTTTGGTTTGGCCTACTAGATCTATAGTTCTTGCAATGGGAGAAGTGCTTGGCTTCGGGTTCAATCTTGCGGTGTCCTTTCCCAGTGACAGTAGGGGCAGCAAGGCACGTATTGTATTGTTGCCATCGAGGATAAAAAGGTGGGGTTTTCATCATATTGCTTGAGTTTATCCCTCTACATCATGTCATCTTTCTTAAGGCGTTACTCTGTTCGTATGAATTCAATACACTAGATGCATGCTGGATAGCGGTCGATGTGTGGAGTAATAGTAGTAGATGCAGAATCGTTTCGGTCTACTTGTCTCGGACGTGATGCCTATATACAATGATCATGCCTGGACAGTCCCATAATTATTCGCTTTTCTATCAATTGCTCGACAGTAATTTGTTTACCCGCCGTAGAATATCGCTATCATGAGAGAAGCCACTAGAGAAAACTATGGCCCCCGGGTCTATTCTCAACGTATCAATCTACATCTGCTTTACTTTTCTTGCTTTTATTTGCTGTTTTATTAAACCAAAAATACCAAAAATATAATTATCATCTCTATGAGATCTCACTCTCGTAAGTGACCGTAAAGGGATTGACAACCCCTTATCGCGTTGGCTGTGAAGTTCTTATTTGTTTGTGCAGGTGCGAGGGACTGGCGCGTGGTCTCCTACTGGATTGATACCTTGGTTCTCAAAAACTGAGAGAAATACTTACGCTACTGTGCTGCATCTCCCTTTCCTCTTCGAGGGAATACAACACAAGCTCAAGAGGCAGCACTACGTAACATGTTGCAGCCCGAAACGGGTCAGCACATGGAATATGCTCGCAAGATAACACAGTAGAGAAAGTAACAGAATAAAGGCTAACACTATATGCATATTGGGCTAGTGGAGGCTCTAGGGTTAAAGTTTTTGCGTAAAGCCAATTTTTCCCTACAACAAAGGAATAAATTTTATTTAACTATCATCGTAGTTGAAACATCATTGAGAAGGTACCACCAACTCAATCCCAATTAAGGTAGTCATTAAACCCGACAAAATTAATGTTAGAGTGATGAGATCAACCAATAATTCAAGTACCAGATACTCAAGATTGTCCATAACCGGGGACACGGCTAATCATGATCAGTTTGTACACTCTGCAGAGGTTTGCGCACTTTTCCCCACAAGACTCGATCTCCTTCGTTGGATTTCTCACACTGCATGGTGTTTGAGAAACGGATGACCGAGACACAGTCTTTCAGAAGCATTCACTCTTTACCCCGGGTGGACCGGTAGACCTACTTTCCCCTACATCTGCTAGTCCACCACTGAAAGAGCTCACACAACTTACTCGTACTATGCCAGAGCCCATAATGGCATTGTGGATGCACACGGAAGTTTCTAGCATGAATAGTTTTATGATTCCTTTGAGCCTGGGTGGCATTCCATAGGAAAAACCACACGGAACCCCTGGATTTCCTAGGACAACACTGGATTCTCCAGGTGCCCTACAACCAATCCACTCAGATGTGTATTCAAGTAGCCACCTTAAGTTGAACCATTAATTAACAACTCACATCTGTCATGGATTTCACTCAAACCCAAACCACGTCTACGAGCATAGCATGGCAACCTAAGCATAACGTAGAAGTAACTCCCAAGGGTTTGAACATAATGCAGGTAATAGGTTCTACCTCAATCTACTTCCCAGACCCACAAGTTAAGAGATCCTACTCATGCAATGTGTGAGGGTTTGATCTAATGCATAAAAACTGGGTAATAAAGGTGGATGATCAAAGTGTTACTTGCCTTGCTGATGATTCGCAAAACCTAGAGACTCGTAGTAGCATGCTTGGCAGTCCGGTAATTCTATCGCAAGCAAACAATAGCATACATAAGCAAACAAGCAAAGATGCACAAACATAACTCCAAATAAGAAGATCTAACCAGAAAGTTCAACTTAAGAACTCAGGTTTGCAAAAAGAATCAAATCAAACGGAGCAACGAAACTCAAACTGCGAAAGAAACAAGATCCGTTTACTAGATTGATCTAAAGTCAAATTTTACAGTAGCAAAACCTTGTTCAAGTTGGTTAAACAGAAAGAGGGCATCGAGACGAAGATCTGGGCTTTTGAATCACCTAATTCGGACTCTCGAGCGAAAAGAAAAACTAAAAACAAGATCAGGGCAGAGATCGCGATCGAAAATATTCGCGGATAAAGCCCTGAAAAAGAAAACTGGCGAACAGACTAATGAACGAACATTCGTTGTCTGCGACTAACGGGGGAACAACGTTCGTTAAAACGAACGTATGGACGAACGTCCGCAAACTAACTAAACCGAAAATAACCGAACCGATATGTTTAGAAAAACATATCTAGTTTTTTTTAAAAAAACGAACGGTCTAAAAGAAAAACCGGCCTTTACCTAAACGGGTCGGGCGGCGGGTTAACGGAGCGGGTTGGTGGAGCGGGCGGCGGGGCACGGCGGCGTCCGAGGCGACGACGGCGGCCAAGGCGGCGGCGGCTCCGACGGCGGGGCACGGCAGCAGCGGCGGCGGGGCACGTCGGTGGAGTGCGGCGGCGCGGCGGCGGGGAACGGCGCAAGGCGGCGGCGCAAGGCAGTGGCAGCGGCTGCGGTGACTGGCGGCGCTGGCGGCGGTGCTGGCTGGGAGGCGAGACGGGGGGGCTGGCTTTATAAAGAGCCGGGAGGGTGCTTGCTTGGCCGAGGGGCCAAGGCGGTGGCGGCGTCGGCCACCCGGACTCCGGCGCGAGTCCGGCTCGGGCACGGCGGGGAAGGCGGCGGTGGTACGGGCCGGCTGGGCCTTCGGCCCAGTTCGGTCCGAACTGAACTTTAAAAAAAAAATTTCCTCACGCCGAAAAATGCGAAAATAAAATACTAAAGGGGCTCCAAAAATTTGAAATAAATTTTCACCGTCCTCTAATAAAATATAGGACAAAGTGAACATTTTTCCCGGTGAAGCTTGGTATTCCTATGTTCAGGTACTTAGTGACTTCCTTCAAGTGCCGTCCAAACGGTGTGTCTTCATCTGGTTGAGTGAACTTGTTCCTTGGGTCTATTGGAAATATGCCCTAGAGGCAATAATAAATTGGTTATTATTATATCTCCTTGTTCATGGTAATTTTTTATTATCCATGCTAGAATTGTATTGATAGGAAACTCATAGACATGTGTGGATACATAGACACACACCATGTCCCTAGTGAGCCTCTAGTTGACTGGCTCGTTGATCTATAGATGGTTGCGGTTTCCTGACCATGGACATTGGATGTCGTTGATAACGGGATCACATCATTAGGAGAATGATGTGATGGACAAGACCCAATCCTAAGCCTAGCACAAGATCATGTAGTTCGTATGCTAAAGCTTTTCTAAATGTCAAGTATCTTTTCCTAAGACCATGAGATTGTGCAACTCCCGGATACCGTAGGAATGCCTTGGGTGTACCAAACGTCACAACCTAACTGGGTGACTATAAAGGTGCACTACGGGTATCTCCAAAAGTGTCTGTTGGGTTAGCACGAATCGAGACTGGGATTTGTCACTCTGTGTGACAGAGAGGTATCTCTGGGACCACTCGGTAGGACATCATCATAATGTGCACAATGTGATCAAGGAATTGATCACGGGATGATGTGTTACGGAACGAGTAAAGAGACTTGACGGCAGCGAGATTGAACAAGGTATCGGGATACCGACGATCGAATATCGGGCAAGTTCTATACCGGTAGACAAAGGGAATTGAATACGGGGTTGATTGAATCCTTCACATCGTGGTTCATCCGATGAGATAATCGTGGAACCTGTGGGAACCAACATGGGTATCCAGATCCCGCTGTTGGTTATTGGCCGGAGAGTTGTCTCGGTCATGTCTGCATGGTTCCCGAACCCGTAGGGTCTACACGCTTAAGGTTCGATGACGCTAGGGTTATAGGGAATGTAGTACGTGGTTACCGAATGTTGTTCGGAGTCCTGGATGAGATCCCGGACGTCACGAGGAGTTCCGGAATGGTCCGAAGGTAAAGTTTTATATATGGGAAGTCCTGTTTTGGTCACCGGAATGATTTCAGGGGGTCACCGGTATTGTACCGGGGCCACCGGAAGGTGTCCGAGGGTCCACCGGGTAAGGCCACCTGCTCGGTGGGCCAAGTGGACCAAGTGAAGGGGGGGGGGGGACCAGCCCCTGGTGGGCTGGTGCGCCCCCAAGGGCCCAAGGCGCCTAGGGTTTGGGGGGTAACCCTAAGGGGGGCGCCCCCTTGCCTTGGGGGGCAAGGCAACCCCC